>CM071926.1:91616290-92216290 GCA_016081115.2 Rehmannia glutinosa
ATTATCGTAAGTCTTATTTCCCTTGATGTCTCATAAATTAGTTTTCTTCCCAAAGTTTTGGTTAGATGATTGGCCAAATCCACTTCTAACTTCACATAGTCAATTGATATAAATCATCTTTTAACAGTTATTTAACCACATCATGTCTCAGACAAATATGTTTGTTTTTACCATTAAAGATTTTATTCTCTACAATTGTGATTGCTACTTGACAATCACAATGCATAGATACTGAAGGTGTTGGTTTTGAATCCAACGGAATATCCACTAAGAAGTTTTTTAACCACTCAGCCTCATTGTCAGCTAACTCTAACGCAACAAACTCAGACTCAATAGTTTTGCTATGATAGTTTGTTTAGCTCACTTCCAAGTAATTGCACCCCCACCGAGGGTGAATATATAACCACTAGTGGATTTTATTTCATCTGAATTAGAGATCCAATAAGCGCCACTAAATCCCTCTAATACGGACGAAAATCCACTATAAAGGGTGCCATAATTCATGGTACCTCTCAAATGTTTCATTAGCCTGATTAAAACAGTCCAATGATCACGGTTGAGATTATGTGTATATCTGCTCAATCGACACACAACATAAACTATGTCAGGTCATGAAAAATTCATCAAATGCATTTGACTCCCAATAACCTGTGCATACAAGGATTGAGACATAGGATCACCAAGATTTTTCTTTAATTGAGTGTTATCAACATAAGGAGTGCTCACAAGTTTGATATCAAAATTTCCAAACTTTTTAAGAAGCTTCTCAACATAATGTTCCCGCGTTAACATTATGCTATCATCTTTCATTCTGATTTTAATACTCAATATCACACTTGCTTCACTCATATCTTTTATATCAAACTTTGAAGCAAGAAACCTTTTCGTTTTATAAATTATATCAAGATTGCTACCAAATATGAGCACATATAAAGAAATAATAACACACTCATTATCAATAAGTTTTGTATAAATACATCTATCTATTTCAACAGAAGTAAAACCATTAGATAACAAAACTTGACCAAATTTATCATGCCACTGCTTAGGTGCTTATTTTACATCATATAAAGATTTAAGTAATTTATAGACTTCGTTATTGTTACCAGAAATAATATATTTCTCTGGTTGCCCCATATAAATATCTTCTTCTAAATCACTATTTAAGAAATTAGTTTTTACATCCATTTGGTGAATGAAAAGTTTATGGACAGAAGCCAAAGCAATCAAAACTCGAATAGAAGAAATTCTAGTTACTGGTGCAAAAGTATTAAAATAATCCACATTTTATTTTTGAGTAAAGCCTTTTGCAACCAATCTAGCTTTGTATTTTTCAATAGTTCCACCAGGATTATATTTCTTCTTAAAAGACCATTTGCAACCTATAGGTCTAACTCCCGGTGGCAAATCAACTAAAGTATAAATTTTATTTTGTTCAATGCAATCAATTTTAGTTTTAATGTCTTCTTTCCAGTATGAAGAATGAGAAGATGAAACCGCTTCAGAAAATGTTAAAGGGTCATTTTCTACAAGATATGTATAAAAATCATTTCCAAAATATGTTTCTTTTCTTTGTCTTTTACTTGTTTTTAACTCCTTAAAAGAGTTCTCAATGTTATGTTCAACAGGTATATAAGAAGTAGGTTCAACAAGTGTGTTTTGCAATTTTTTTAGTATAACTTTTGTGTTTTTTTCATTTTCTTTTGAGTGTGATTATGCATATTTCCGTGGCTTTACGTATTGTTTATAATGTCAAGTATTATGTAGTGTATTTGTGTCATTTTTATAGGTCACGGTAAAAAGAGGCTCGAAAGCGGGTGAAAATGAGAAAAGACGGGCATGAGAGATGCACAGGCGCGCGGGCAGAAGCGCGGGCACCCAGCAGCGCGAGGCAGTAGCGAGCATTGGGCGTGCGAGAGAGCGGAAGACACCGACATGGCGCGGCGCGCCGTGACATTTGGATTTTACTTCCAGTTTTTGACTCTTCCATATTGTTTAGGACTTTAGGCTTATATGTAGGACTTGGGGAGCTCTTATTTTCGAACACCTTTACTTCTTAGCACTTTTAAACCCTAGATTTTGTTATTTTCTCTCCCATCCAACATTTGGATTGCTTGGGTTTTTCCCATCGAAGTTATTTGCGGCTTAATCCAAGCGTAATATTTCTTCATCTTCTTTATCTGATTTCAATTGTTTGGTGATTATTGTTATTGCATGATGATGTTTATGATTGTTTTCTATCCTTCACTTGAAATTATGATCCCATCCCCAAACATGAACTAAATTCTTTGTTCTAGGATTATGATGATTTGATTCAAACAAACAAACATGCATATGAACTAATTGATTTCCTTTCCTGAATAAATTGCTTTATTTTATAATTGATTATTTTGCCAACTTTTGATTATTTTGAGGGAATAATTGAGATTGAGAGAAGATATTATTCCTGAACTTAATTTGTTAGGAAAATTTATGCTTAGATTTTGATGATACCATGTAAAACTTAGAATAGGAAGTTGACACCCCATTTTCATTGTAATTCAACTTGTAATAGATATGACTGCATGAGCTGAGTGGAGTCAGCTAAGTTGAAGAAATACAAGAGTCAACTGAAGACTGAAGAGAAGACTCAGTTGTGTGTCAGCTATGTGAAGCCAAGTGAAGAATCAGTCAAGTGACAGTCAAGTGACAGAAAAGTTGTCTCAGTCAGCTGACTGACAGCTAAGTCATTCCAAATGATTATGAATCGAAGAAAGCTAATAGAGATCCCTTGTCAACACAAGTCAAGAATTTCTGAAAATAGGTTCGTGGGGCTACCAAAGAATAAAGTCATGTTTAATGAAATAGTGCAAAAAGCAAGGAACCAATGAGATGTACCAAAACCTGCAGAGACCTAAGGTAAGGCCGCAGTGCATTAAACTCATGGTACGATCCTCATTAATGCTGCAAGAACAAGATATGCCAACAACCTACGAGTGGGATTTGAATTATATGTCTATCTCTTCAACGAACATATTTTCGAATCCTCACTATAAAAGGCTGAAGAAGGAAGTGAGAGAATAAAACTAATTCTAAGAGAATAATCAAGAAAGCAAACCTGCACAAATACTCTCAAGCTTTCAAAGACATTCCTCAAGCCTAAAATCGAAGGAACTCGATCCAACATATTTAGTGAAGGAAAGAATACTTCATCAAGTTGAAGAGGAAACAGTTTGAAGAACAAAAGGGGTCTACTCTCCAAGGTTGAAGGAAAAGTAGGAAGGTACAAGTTAGAACCGAGAAGCTTTGGGCTCATTGGAAGGTCAGTGTGATCAATTCCAATGGTTCAAGGAGCCAAGTAGCAAGACAAATTGTTTTGTGAAGAAGTTGAGTGCCAAGAGCCACTTTGTGTGATCATGATGTCTCTGATTGTTCACTACTTTAAAACCAGATCCGTTATTTAGTGGATTCTCCGGGGAGTTGGAGAAGAGTGGATTAGAGGAATTACCCCATCCTCGAACCACTATAAAAATTGCTTGTGTCATTTTACTTACATCATTTTACCTGTCTTGCATATTATTGATATCTCTTTGCTAAGTTAAAATTACTTAACTCAATCGATAATAACTCGCTTACAAACAAGTGTTGAAAACAAGTTTAAAACATCGCGGCGGTGATAAATCTTCCATCGAACAAAACCAAATCAATCAGAATGTTAAGTGTTAGCCGATCCAGCTAAGTTATACTATCAACCAACTCAATCAATCATTGGCTGAGTGGGTAACTTTGTTGAAGTAAGCCAACCTAGCTATCCCCAAGGACTTAGCCGATTTGAGTAAATTTCGAAAATATTTAAAAGGCTTAAATCGAAAATTTGGTAAGTGTTTATTCAACCCCTACTAAACCTTACAACTCACCCTTGGGACCTACAAAATTTATTTAGGGGTTAGATATGAATCAAAGATGTATTATCTAACTTGGTTAATTAATTGGGCAAATTGGTTATGGATAAACTTGATCCGTGAATACATGAGTTATTAGATCAGCCTAGTTTATATTTGTTTGCGTTAATTGTTAATCGCTTGATCAATTAGTTGATATTCGCTTTCCAAATTTGATGAGATGATTCTGAAATCCTAGACATTTTCTCCATACGTATTTTCCAAGGGTTTAAATTGAGTTAGGTTTTAATTGGCTTCTTATGTATTTTTCCTTAGATAATTAAATTCAAACAAATCAGGTTAGAGTGTTTATGATGTTCGTTTTGTTTATTGTGACATACAATATTTATTTGCCGGCTAAGTCTTCCTTGAGAGATGACTTGGGATAACTTGTTATTGGGACTACGAACTCACACATCACTTTGGGACAAGCAACACAGAACTATGAGCTTAAAACCATACACTTCAATCAGTTACCGTCATTCTATGGGATGCCCAATGAAAATCCTCTCAACTTCATTCGGGAATTCTATTCCATCATTTAAACTTTTCCTCTACAATATTTAGATGAGTCATGCAGGATTTGTGGTGAATTTGGTCATGGGGCCAACTTTTGTAATGTTATGCTTGAAAAATAGGTTGAGGACGTGAACGCTATCCAGGGATACCAGCAAAGGCCTCGTAATGATCCTTTCTCTCAAACCTTCAACCCAAGTTGGCGGAATCATCTGAACTTTTGTTGGGGTAGTTCACAAAATCCATCTCAAATCCATCCGAGGCCATCGCAACCCCAAGGTCAGCCATCAAACCAATCACGGCCTCCGTCTATTGAAGAAAGCTTGAGTTCATTCATCAAAGTTACCAAGAAAACTCAAGAGGCCAACAATCAACAGTTTGAATCTATAGAATCCTCGTGTAAGAGTATTGAGACTCAAGTTGGTCAATTGGCCACTCAAGTCGGTGAAATTGCTCAACATGTGGATAATAAAGGGAAGCTACCCACCCAACCAGAACAAGCCCAAGCCGTCACCATGTTACGAAGTGGTAAGGTTATTGATAATAAAGTTGAAATTCCATTTCCTACTACGACTAACCATATAGGTGATGAAGAGATAACGAAGGCTCCGGATTTGAATGACAAGCACAAGGAGGAAGATGGGAGTAAAGGATCTTTCTTGCACAAACCTCGACAATCCTTACAAACCACCGATTTCTTTCTCGAGTCGCCTTAGGAACGAAAAAAACAGGATAAACAGTTCTTAGATTTTTATAACATATTATCTAAGGTTAATGTTTTAACCTCTTCTATATGTTATTATAAATGTGCCATCATATGTCAAATTGTTTAAAGAACTCGCATCCAATAAGAGGAAGTTTGGTGACAACGAAAAGGTAATAGTTTGAAAGTGGCGAGTGCAATTATTCACCATCAATTGCCTCCTAAACAGAGAGATCCAAGTAGTTTTGTTATTAAAATTGCAATAGGAAATGGTAAAGAAACATTTGGGATGCTCGATTTGGGGTCGGTATTAACCGATGCCTTACTTTATTTTTAAACAACTTGATTTAGGGACTTGAAGCCCCACTAAAATGTGTCTTCAATTTGCTGATAGGTCCATAAGGTATCCTAAAAGTATCGTGGAAGATATTTTGGTAAAAAAGGGTGGTCTCATTGTTTCTGTTGATTTTGATGTATCAAAAGTAGGGGAAGTGCAAAATTGTGGTAATGAGCACACACTTTGTTGGGTCGCATATTTATGGCCACCACGCACACACTTATTGATGTTAAAAATGGATGCATGACTATGAATGTGCTTGGTGAAACTATAACTTTTTCTATTTCTCGACACTAGTCCCATTCCCTCTCATGCGTCACTTGAAAATTGCTCTTTCATTGATTTCATTGATGAAGCGGGAAATAACCTCGTGCATACAAGGATTGAGCCATATGATCACCATGATTTTCCTATAATTAAGTGTTATCATCATACGAGTGCTCACAAGTTTGACATTGAAATTTCCAAACTTCTTAAGAAGCTTCTCAACATAATGTTCTGCGTTAACATTATACTATCATCTTTCCTTATGATTTTAAAACTCAATAACACACTTGCTTCACTCATATCTTTCATATCAAACTTTGAAGCAAGAAACCTTTTAGTTTTATAAATTCTATCAAGATTCCGCCAAATATGAGTATGTCATCCATATATAAAGAAATAATCACACACTCATTATCAACAAATTTTGTATAAATACATCTTTCTACTTCAATAGAAGTAAAACCATTAGATAACAAAACTTGACCAAATTTATCATGCCACCGCATAGGTGCTTATTTTAAATCATATAAAGATTTAAGTAATTTATAGACTTTGTTTTCGTTGTAAATAATACATTTCTCTGGTTGCACCATGTAAATCTCTTTTTCTAAATCACT
Organism: Rehmannia glutinosa; assembly: GCA_016081115.2. Classification (NCBI taxonomy): domain Eukaryota; kingdom Viridiplantae; phylum Streptophyta; class Magnoliopsida; order Lamiales; family Orobanchaceae; genus Rehmannia; species Rehmannia glutinosa. The sequence continues at coordinate 91,622,651 of CM071926.1, forward strand.
ATTTAAGAAATTAGATTTTACATCCATTTGGTGAATAAAAAGTTTATGGACAGAAGCCAAATCAATCAAAACTCGAATAGAAGAAATTCTAGTTCTTGGTGCAAAAGTATAAAAATAATCCACATTTTGTTTTTGAGTAAAGCCTTTTGCAACCAATCTAGCTTTGTATTTTTTAATAGTTCCACCAGCATTATATTCCTTCTTAAAAATACATTTGCAACCTATAGGTCTAACTCACAGTGGAAAATCAACTAAAGTCTAAATTTTATTTTGTTCAATACAATCAATCTTAGTTTTAATGTCTTCTTTCCAGTATAAAGAATGAGAAGATGAAATTGTTTCAGAAAATGTTAAAGGGTCATTTTCTACAAGATATGTATAAAAATTATTTCCAAAATATGTATCATTTTTTAGTCTTTTACTGGTTTTTAACTTCTCAAAACAGTTCTCAACGTTATGTTCAACAGGCATATAAGATGTAGATTCAACAGGTGTGTTTTGCATGTTTTTTAGTATAATTTTTGTGTGTATCTTTCATTTTCTTTTGTGTGTGATTATGCATATTTTCGTGGCTTTACGTATTGTTTATATTATCGAGTGTTACATAGGGTATTTTTGTCATTTTTATAGATCACGGTGAAAAGAAGCTGGTTCTAACTTGAACCTCACTGCACTTCCTTCAATCCTTGGATGTGCATACCCCTTCGCTATTTACAATAAATTCCTCTTCAATGGTTTGAAGCTTTTCTTCCTTCACCGAGTGTGTTGGATAGATTGACTTCGAATGTAGGTTTTGAGGATTTGGAACGTATTGCTTGAGAGTGTTTTGCTTGCTTGCTTTGCTCAGATTTTCACTTGTGTCATTTGTACTCTTTCACATAAGTTCCTCAACCTTTTATAGTAGAATTTGAAAATGTGTCCGTTGAAGAGATACACTTTTCAAACTTCACTTCTTGATCGTTGGCTTGTATTGTTGTGCAGCGGATGATGTTGACCCAACCTTGATTTAATGCCCTGCAGGTTGCCTAAAATTCTGCAGCATTCTGCGAACTTCTCATTGGTTCCTAGCCACTTGCACTCTTTCATCAAGACAGCTTGTAGGTTGCAGTCTGTCCCCTTTCTACTTTGGGTAAAATCTTGACTTTCCATTCCAACGGACTTCTTCAGCTTTCTTCGAGCCCTTTTTGCTGCTATACCCCTTTACAAGTCTTCTCCAATCATCTGGGAGTGACTCAACTATTTAGTCTGCTGATAAACACAACTTTTTGGTACTTGACTTAATCTCTTCTTCGACACTCACCGCAATTTAGCGATTCTTTATTGCGTCCTTTAGTCAACTGCTTCTTCAACTTGGCTACTTCGATACTCAACTTATAGATCATATCTATTACATAGTGGAATTACAATAGAAAATGGGGTGCCAACTTTCTAATCTAAGTTTTACATGCATCATCAAAATCTATACAAATAAATTTTCCCAACAATTTCCCCCTTTATGATGATGCCAAAACTTAAAATAAAAATATAATGTAAAACGTGCTAAATAAAGAATGAGTGTAAGAATGTATCATTTTATTGATCATCATTCTGCACTTTACATGTACTTACAATATATTTGAATATTTACAATCGTGTAAAAATACAACAAAATTTGGAGCAGCTGCCTTCATCGCCTCTGTTGCTTCCTCCTTCTTTTTCTTCTTCTTCATCCTCTGCTCCCTTCTTCTTCTTCCTTTCATAATTTCTCTTATGTCTCTCATATTTTCTCCTTCTTTCTTCATATTCTCTGACCTACCTCACATTATCTTCTTCGTATTTGCGAGCAAGTTCATCACTTCTTCTGGCAGCCTCTCTATTTTCAAGCTCTCTAAAGCCCATCCAGTACATATGATCTTTTTATGAGGATCCACATACATCACCTTTTTAGTCCTTGGTGGAGAACCTCTGCCTCTTCCACGGACGACATCTCGCCCTCTTCCCTAGCAGGTCAACTCCCCGGGAGTTTATATCGAGGCTCACCAAGTCCGGCCGACTACTTGAATGAGTCTCGCCGCTTGGCCATATTCACAACTTCTAAACCTTTTCTCCTCGTACAAATCCCATCCATTTTTTAGATCCATCCCCTCAAAGTATTCTTCAAACTTGAGAGTTTCATACTCCTCAAGTGATCTTTCCACTAAGTTAGTTAGGGGAGTGGATTCTTCAGTTGATTCCTTGAGCTTTCTTGTCGGGCGGACTTGAACTCGGGATTTCGGACTTTCGATTCTCGCTGTCGCTTTTTCTCTCAAGCTCTTCAATTTCAGCTCGAGATTTTGAGTGCTAAGTCCTTTTTCTTTAGTCACAACTCGCGGCCGAGAATGGAGAGAGCTAGTTGTAGGTCCCAAGGGGTGATAAGTAAAGCTTAGAAGGGGGGGTGGGTGGGTGAATAAACTTTACCAACTTTTAAATTTTAGTCCTTTTAGAATTTCAAAGTTGACTCAAGTCAGCTAAGTCCTTGGTGGACTGCTAAGTTTGCTTACACAACAAAGTTATCCACTCAACAGACTAGACTGAGTTGTTGATAGTATAACTTAATGTTTACCTAACACTTTAAAATTACAGTTGACTTGGTTTTTAACAGCAGAAGACTTTCACCCTTTGTTTTAAATACGTTTTTCGACACTTGTTTAAGCTAGGTTATTATCAGTTGACTTAGCAAATTAACAATAAGCAGATATAAAGATAATGCAAGAATGTAAGTATACTGAAAGTAAAAAGACACAAGCAATTTATAGTGGTTCGAGGATGGGGTAATTCCTCTAATCCACTCTTATCCAACCCCTGGAGGAATCCACTAATGTAACTTGACTTGGTTACAAAATGGTAACAGCCCGAGGCAACTTTGATCACACAGCTAGCTGTTCCTGGGACTCAGCTTCTTCACAAGACGGCTGCCCTACTACTTCAGCTTCCTTCAAAACTTTGGACTTGATCACTTAGACCTCCAACAGGTTCAAAGCTCTAGTTTGATCTGGAACCTTACTACACCTCCTTAAACTTTGGAGAATAGACCCCTTGATCTTGAATCAAGTTTTCCTCTTCAACAAATGATGTAGTCTTTTCTTCACTGAGTGTGTTGGATTGATTTCGTTCGAGTTTATGCTTGTGGATATTCTTTGAATACTTGAGAGATATTGCTTTGCTTTGCAGGTTATTTGCTTGTACGCTTGCGTGCTTGTATTCTTGGTAACCTTCTCTCAAATGAATCCTCAGCCTTTTATAGTGCATGTTTGAAAATATGTCCGTTGAAGAGATAGACGTATTTTCAAACTACACTTCGTAGGTTGTTGGCTTGTCTTGTCTTGCAGCATTGATGTGGACTGTACCTTGAATTTAATGCACTGCAGCTTTTCCTTAATCTCTGCAGGTTTTCAGGTACATCTCATTGCTTCCTTGCTTTTTGCATTCTTTCAGCAAAACAGGTTTAATGTAGGCAGTCTGACACATGCCTATTTCAAAAAACCTTGACTTTTCTTGACAAAGATCTCTTCGGCTTTTCTTTGATCATGTCACGATTACCCCTTTGATGGTCGGGCCCAATGATTTAAGAATGACTTTCTTTGTCGGTCCCCGACTAAGACTGACTTTTCATCACTTGACTAAACCTTCACTTCACTTCACTCAGCTGAGTCTTCTCTTCGATCTTCGGTCGAGTAGTGCAATCTTCAACTTGGCTACTTCCACTCATCTTACATAATCCTATCTATTACAAGTTGATTTATAGTTGATTTGGGGTGTCAACTTCTTAATCTAAGTTTTACATAGTATCATCAAAATCTAATACATAAATTTCCTAACAATTTTTCCCTTTTTGATGATGCCAAAAATTGAATAAATAACTAAAAAATATTGCAAAGTAAATAGTGCGAAAATAAAGAATGATTGTATTGAATATGTCATTTTATTGAACATTGGTTTCTTTACACTTTACAAAGCTTTTGCAAATATAAATCAATAAAAGGTATTAGAGCGTCAATTTTATCAGAGCATATACAGAGTACTTACAAGTGTATGTGTATTTATAATTAAGTAAAAATACAAAATGAAAGGGTTTAGCAGTCTTCAATGCCTCTGTTGCTTCCTTCTTCGATCAGCTTCCTCCTCTGCTCTCCTTCTATCTTCTTCAGCTCTCTTCCTCTTCTTATCATCCTCTTCTCTTTTCCTCTTTTCGTAGGCTTTTTTTTGTACGGGTCTTCCTTCTCACGCTTTATCGCCATTCTCAATGAAGCCTAATATTTTCTTCTTCTTGCCTTCTCCTTGCCTCCTCATTCCTCCTATTCACTTCTCTATTTGACAGTTCGTCCAACCCAGCCCATTAAATCATCTCTTTCTTCTGGGGATCGACATATCGAACATCTATAGGCCTTGATGATGGAGTTCTTCCGCTTCTTCCTCCTTCACCAATCCTCCCCTTCCTCGTCTGTGAGTCCGCTCTCCTCCTCGGGTGTGTCTTTGCACGAGTTGTGCCATTGAAGTCATCGACTACTACTAGAAGTTTTGCTTTTCGCACGCTTGACAAAGCTCCAAACCCTTCTTCCAAGATACAAATCCCATGCCTCTCGGTAGAGTCATTCCTTTGAAAATCTTTTCGATGCTAGCGTTTGGAATTCCTCTAAGGATCTTGGCCCAGATCCTGGCATCTGGGACAGCTAACTCCCACTGGTGCTTCACTGCTGGAGAGTATGCCATGTTGCCTCTTTTCTACTTTGGCAAAATCAGCTTCAATAGCTTCTCGAGATTTCTTGAAGGCTAATGCAACTTTCTCTTCAGTTGAAATGTCTTGAGACAGCTGACTTAGGAGTGAGCTGGTGACTTCACCGAGTTGGGCGGTTTTTGCAAGCATGATCTTCAGGGGTGGTTTCTTCACATCACTACCTTCCCCATTAATCAAGCCTTCTTTATCTCCTTTACTATCATCCTATTTACTCCTATCTTTCCCCTTTTTGGCATCATCACCAGCAGGAAGAATTGGCTGAGAGGGTACTCCAAGGATTAGATCCAGTTTTGTGTTTGTCTAGTCCATCTTTTCATGACTTGAGGAGTGTGCTGTTCTAAATTCCGATCGCAAGGCCTTCATCTCAGCAGCCATTAACTTTAATTCAGTTTGCATCACCATCTTTTTTGTGTGCATGTTGGCTTCTGTCTTGAGAAGGTCTTCCTTATGTTGAGCTTTCAACAACTCCATATCCATTTTGTGTGATTGGTCCATCCTGAAGATGTGATCCCTCTGTCTCTGCTGAAATTTGGCATTTTCTGCACTCCAGATCACTATCTTAGCAAATAGAGACTTGACCTACTTGCTCATGCCTGAGTGCTTTGGTCTGTGTCCATTCCCTTATTATAAGTACAGTCCCTCGAATATCTCCTGAGATTGTTGCATCTCGATTGTCCAACCGTTGGTTCAATGCTGCAAATCCTTTCTCCATGTTTTCTATCTCAACACAGATGGTCTTGAAGGCTTTACGTAAGTCGGCCGCTTTCAATGGGACTACTCTTCGTGCCAAACAACACCGAAATCAAAGCCAAACAAGATTACAATTCGATCATCTAGAGTTACGAATTCTTCCAGGATGTTGACAAAGATATTTTGCACTCTCGAGCGATTCAGTCTCCAAAGGTACTTCCGCGCAAACCAAAAATACTGACAAAAAGTTTATCAGAAACATGGGAATATCTCCCCTTCTCCTTCAGAGCTTTACCCTTTTCCTTTAGACTTGCTTCACCAGTGTGCCTCATTGCTTTTGGCGTCCCGCATCTTCTCGTAGCTATGTTAGCTCTTTTGAGCCGATTGATCCTCAACCGTCTTTTCGTGTCATCGGTATCAGACGTTGTTTTCGCCCTTCTAGAGTTTTTGTTTCCTTAGCCGATTTATCGGCGTCATGGGATGGTGATGGCACCATAGGGGGTGGGCCATCAACCCGTGTAAATTTGGAAATGGAAGTTTTGCCGCTTGCCTTCCTTCTCTCGAGCCAAAGCCTCCTCAATATTTGGGTCCTCTTCGTGTTTATCTTGTTGGATGGACTCAACTTCGTCATCTCGTGTCCAAAACTCCACGATACATGTTCTTGAGAGTCATGTAAGGCACTTATTTCTTCATATTAGTTTGACTCTTCTTGAGGAGCTGGCATTTCTTTAGCATTCTTACCTAAGGAAGTCTCAACCTCCTTTAGGCCTTCATTACCCTCAGCAGTCTCAACCGCTGATAGGCCTTCTACAATCCCTTTTGCAGATGCATCAGTAGCACGGTCTTGAGCAATCCCTTGCGCAGTTGTTAATCGCAGCAGGTCTTGGCATCCTTTGAGGACTCAACCTCTAAGATTGACTTTCGAGCAAGAGTCTCAATCGCCATGGCTTCCTTTCCATCCTTTGCATTGGCTACATCAGCAGCTTCATCGACCTGCAGTGCAATTGGGATTTCAGCTGACATAGTTTGAACCATCTGAGCGTCATCAAACCCACTTTTTTGTACATTTATGTTCTCACCTTTGCCTCCAAACTTCAATTTTGTAACGTCTCCCATGACCTCCCTCGACGACCGCGTGGTGTTTTCAGCTTCCCCACCGGGCGCACTAGCCGAGTCATGAACAATGGGTCATCTTTGCAAACTTGAGACTCGGCTGCTATTCCAGATGAGTGTTCAGCCGATAGGGCAGGTGTCTCAACACCTTCTTCAGGGGTAGGCTTGGCTAAGGTGCCCTCTTCATCTCCATCCTTAGCTTCATCGCCACCCTTCCTGGTTTCTTGTCCCTCAGAGTACACTGGTGAGGTAGTAGCATCGATGGTCCTCACCATCTCCATAATATCAGGGCTAGGAGAGATAAATATAATGGATGACTCTCTTAGGCCCCTTTGCAAGGTCTACTCGTGCAACTCTTTGGACTCTTTGATTGCTTTCCTTAGCTCAACCCTCTCTACTGCATCAACAGGGTTAAGCTTTTCAACATCACTGTCACTATTGGTGGCTGGCTCTAAAGCATGTTCTGGGGCTTCAGTAAAGGCACATGTTTGAGGCTTCTTCGACTCCGCAATGGCCTTGGCCTTTTTAATCACCTTAAGTTTATCATCCTGCTTCCTGTCAAAGAGGATGTTGGTGCAGCAGTCTTCATCCAGTGCTGTGCGTACACCAATGTTCCCCCCAAAACTACAGGAGGTATTCTTTCTCCTGAATGAACTGAGGACTTTAGAATTGGTACCTGGCTTCGCTCAACTTCTAGGACCTCCAAATCCGTAGCCTCTCCTGAATGTCTGGATATGCAGGGGATAACATCACCAAGTCATCGTCCTCCTCTTGCATGGGCTCAAGGAGAGCCCTTTCGTCCTCAACTATTCTCGCATCGATCTGAGGGGATTTAACAACTAACTCTTCAAAGCATCAGTGTCAACTGTTGTTGCTTCATTTCTTCAGTTGTCTCTTCTAAACTCTGATGTTCGGCAACAACAGTCTCTTCTTTCTCAGTGATCTTCACACCACTTTATCCTTCAATTATTGCTGCTCTTCCACAACAGCCTCCTGTTCAACAGCTGTGCCAGACTCAGCTGGCTTAGCCAATTTAGACTATTTTACTAGTCATCTTCTCTTTATCTTGACCAATGGAACTTCAGGTTCCACATCCTCGGGCTCCTCAATTGTGAAAGTTGATTATCCCATCTTCAGCTTCTTGGCTGGAGCAGTCTTCCGTGGCATAGCTGAGTGCTTCTTCTTGTTGACTGGAGAAGGAGCTGGGGATTCCTTCTCGGTCTCGGGGGCAGGGGCAAGGTCTTCTACGGCTGCGTGGGCAGGTGGTGACTTGGCTGCAGGGGTAGGCCTTCGTCTTCTTCTGGACATGCTTAGGAGAAGAGGCCTTTGTTGTCGCAACTGTGTCGTCATGGACAGGGTCAGTTGATTCCCCCTTGCTCGTATCCTCTTTTCTGGCATGAGCTTGGCGTTGGGCAGCTGATAGATTGGCCCTGAACATTTTCTTATTCACAAGAAAGGGTTTCCCATTCCTAAGAGGAATGCCCTTCACCTCCATCAAGTGACATATCATTAGGCCATATCCGAGTGAGCTTTCGAACACTCCAACTTCAGTGATGACTTTGTTCATCACGTTCTGGCACAACTTGCCAAAAATGAACTCAGCCCAGTTCACTTTCTTCTCCTCCAATATCGCAGCCATCACGGTCAGCTTAGTCCTAAGAAGCTGATTGAGGCTTCCAAATTTCATGTCGATGCATTTGGCCACCACATCCATCAGCTTGTGGTAGTATAGACAGCCTTCGCAGCCATCATGGTCAACTTAATCAATGATTTCTTGGCTGTATAGACAGCCTTCGCAAAGCATCCTCTAGCATTGCTATTTGTTTCCATGCAACAACCAGGTTGATGTCTTTCTCTGTTATCTCCTTCAGACCATAAGACGGCAGATAACAACTCGCAGCTAAGTCTGCAACAGTCAACTTGATATCAATGTTGTGGACAGATGAATCAATCTCATAATCGTGAACCTGAGCATTCATATAGAACATCGCCATCTCCTCCAAATAGGTGTGCGATAACTCCATCGATAGAAACTGCTTGAGACCAAACTTCTCAAGCTTCTCAGCTATCTTCTCAGCCAGGGATTTGTCCACTCCTTGCTTGACCAAGCCCTCGAAATCCATGGTGGCTCCAGTGTGGATTTTCTCTGCTAACTTCATGAAATCATATGTCGGTGCCATTTCTGAGTTTAGAACTTGAGATATGAACGGATGATGAACTAGGGTTTTCTTTCTTAGTTGCAGAGAAAATGCCTTCTTGCTTGAGTGAGTTTGAGAGTGTTGTGAGGAGAGAGAAAAATAATTTCTCTATATATGGGATATGAGGGGACAATTTTTGGAATTCAAAAAGGTTGAACTTGATCAACGGTTGGGATCGAGTCTTGGAAACTACATTAATTTCCCACATTAAATGCAACATCATTTATATCCAATCATGGGTAAAATGGGCACAAGCTTTTACCGACACCATAATTACTGCTGACGTCAAGCCTAAAAATATTCTCGCTCATAGAAAACGACTGCGTTTTGTCACTTAGCTCATAAATAACTCATCTATCTTCATAAGTGACTTAACTCTGCTTCTCTCTTCACTTAATAATCACTCGGTTGTCCAGCTAACTCGATATAGTTGACTGGTTGTCTTGGCTATTTCACTTAGCTGAAAAATGAAACTTTGCTGATTTCCATTTCTGTCTTCTTTAACTCTACTGATTGAGTCTTCTGAGCCACCTAACTCAGCTCAATCAATCCAAGTTCATTTTTAAGCTCTTCAAACCTTGACTCACATAAAGGCTTAGTCAATGTATCAGCTAACTGCTTATCAGTTGATATGTATTCCAATGTGATGTCATTCTTTTCAACATGCAATACAAGAAAAAATCTAATAGACTTGGTCTCTTATAAAATGATATCTGACATCAATGTGCTTGGTTCTTGAATGCAATACTGGATTTTGAGTAATTGCAATGGCACATCTATTATCACACATAATTGGAATCTTCTTTTCTTCTATATCATAGTCTCTCAGTTGTTGCCTCATCCATAAGACTTGGGCATAATAAAACGCTATGTACTATGTACTGCTTCAAATGTGGATGTAGCTATTGAATTTTGTTTCTTGCTGAGCCAAGAAACCATTCTATTTCCAAGCATTTGACAGGTACGTGATGTACTCTTTCTGTCCACTCTACATCCATCGTAGTCTAAGTCTGAGTAGCCAACTAGCTGGAATCCTCTATCCTTTAGATACCATAAGCCAACTTCTTGGCACCCCTTCAAATACCATAGGATTCTCTTGGCTGCAGTCATGTGAATTTCCTTAGGAGCGGATTGGAATCTGGCACATACACCTACAAAAAAAGTGATGTCTAGCCTACTTGCTATTAAATTGAGCAAAGATCCAATTAAGGCTTTATATCTGGTTTGATCAATAGCTTTGCCTTCTGCATCCATGTCCATCCTGATTGAAGTATTCATGGGAATCTTCACAATTGACTTATCTTCCATACCAAATTTCTTCATCAAATATCTGGTATATTTGGTTTGACTTATGAAGGTTTCTTCCTTCATTTGCTTGACTTGAAGACCAAGGAAGAAAGTCAGCTCTCCTATCATACTCATCTCAAATTTCCCTTGCATGAGATTTGAGAATTGATCACACAACTCTTTGTTTGTGGATCCAAAAATGATGTCATCCACATATATTTGATCAAGCAGTATACTCTCCCATCTTGAATTTTAAACAGTGCCCTATCAACCTTGCCTTTGGTGAATCCATTGTCAATGAGAAACTGGGACAATGTATCATACTAGGCTCTTGGTGCTTGTTTCAATCCATACAATGCCTTCTTGAGCTTGTAGACCTTATCTCCAATAGTTTTCTGCTCAAAACCTAGAGGTTGCTCGACATAGACTTCTTCTTCCAAAAGTCCATTCAAAAATGCACTCTTGACATCTATTTGATATACAGTGAAGTTTTTGTGTGCAACATAAGCAAGAAACTTCCTAATAGCTTTGAATTTTTCAACATGTGCAAAAGTTTCATCAAAATCTATGCCCTCCTCTTGGCAAGACCCTTTGGCTACCAATCTTGCTTTGTTTCTTACTACAGATCCTTCTTCATTCATCTTGTTTCTAAATACCTACTTAGTACCAATAACATTTTGGTGGGCAGGCCTTTGAACTAATTCCCAAACCTTGTTTCTTTCAAACTGATTCAGCTCTTCCTACATAGCTAGAATCCAATGTGTGTCATCCAATGCTTGTGACACATCTTTAGGCTCAATCTGGGAAATGAAATAAGTGAACATAGCTTCATGTTGAGTTCTGGATCTTGTTCTTACTCCTTCTCTAACGTCTCCAATAACAAGCTCTGGAGGATGGTCTCTCAGCCATCTCACATGTGGTTGGAGTAAGTCTATTGGATTTATTCGTCTCACAGTTGAGTTGTCTTGAACAGATTCCTCATCATCATTTCTCTGAGATTCATCTATCTCATCTTCATCAGGGTTGAGTCTTCTTATATCTGCCTCAACATAGGGACTCTTCTGAATAGTTGGCTGATTAATCTTGTCAGCTAACTCACCAATGTTCTCTCCATCGACATTAGGTTCATCAATAACCACATGGATAGACTCTTCTGTGACCATAGTCCTCTTGTTCAACACTCTGAAGCTTTACTCTCAGTTGAGCATCCCAAAAAGCTCTTCATCAGCTTTAGCATCAAAAGCTTTCAAGTTGTCCTTACCATTGTTGTGAATGAAGCACTTACATCGAAAGATATGAAAATATCCAACATTTGGCTTCCTCCATGTCCAAATTTCATAAGGGGTTTTGGACAGCTGCCTATTGATCATACACCTATTCTGAGTGTAGCAAGCAGTATTGATGGCTTCAGCCCAGAATCTCTTGGGCAATCCAGCTTCAACTAACATGGTCCTCGCAGCTTCTTTCAGAGTTCTATTCCTTCTTTTACCCACTCCATTCTGCTGTGGAGTTCTTGCAGCTGACAACTCATGAGAAATACCATTTTCTATGCAATACTGAGTTATAATCCCATTGACAAACTCAGTTCCTCTATCATATCTTATCTTTATAATGGTTTGACTCTTCTCATTTTGAACCCTTCTCATCAACCGAGGAAGCTTCTGCAAGGTTTCCTTCTTTTTACACATAAAGATAGTCTATGTGTATCTTGAATAATCATCCACCACCACTAAGGTGTATTTCTTTCCACTGATGTTGGGTGGTTCAATAGGACCAATCATATCCATATGCAATAAGTACAATATCCTGGTTGAAGAAGGACTTGGCTTGTCCTTGAAAGAAGATTTTATCTGCTTTCCCATCTGGCATGCATCACAAATACTTTTCTTCTTGTTTTCTGAGTCAGGCAATCCTTCCGCAAGATGACTCCTTGCAAGCTTATTGATTGTCTTGAAATTCAGGTAACTCAGCTTCTTATGCCAAAGCCAACTTGATTCAGTTGTACTCTTTGCTAGTAGACATGTGCTTGGTGTAGTAGTTGACTAATCCACTACATACATGTTTTTCTGCCTTGATCCTTGTAGCACAATTTCATTTGATTCAACATCCTTGATTTGGCAAACACCCATGTTGAATCCTACATTGTAGCCCTTGTCATAGAGTTGGCTGATGCTCAGTAGATTGAAGTTGAGACCTTCAACATATGTTACTTCTATGATCTCTAGTCCATTATTCTTTATGGATCCTGTTCCTTTGATCTCCCCTAGAGCTTCATTTCCTCCAAATATAACTTTTGCACCTTTTATTTCCTTGAACGTTGAAAGCTTTTTCTTGTTGCCTGTCATATGTCTGGAACAGTCACTATCCATGTACCAGGTTCCTTGGCACTCAGCTATTCCTTGAACCTTCAATCAAGGAAATTAGGTTTTAGGTACCCATAGTTGCCTGGGTCCTGAGGGGTTAGCACTATATGGTGATCCAACCAACCTACAGCTAAATGGTCGACTCTAAGAGGTTGCCATCTATTAGTTCCATAATCATAATAAACATTAGCAAATTGATATGGGGCTTTTGTCTCATACAAACTGTCTCTTTTGTCTGTATGCCTTTGTGTTAGCTTGTTCATTTGCTTTCTTGGGATAGTAATGGAACTTTTGTGCATATTGGGCTTTGTACTTGGGTGCATTGGTGTGCTGATAATAATTCCTCTACCTTAGGAATGACCTATTTTGAGTTTGAGGTCTTTGCCACTTGGGTTTGTATTCCCTAGGTCTTTGCTGATATCTTATTTGATTGTTCCAATCAGCTTGGCTAGGATAATTTCTACCATTCCAATCATATGATTTTCTTTGTTGAAATCTCAAGCTTTTGGTAGCTCTGTTTAGATTTTATAGATTATTTTCTGTTTGGAGTCTGCTGATGGACTCTTCTGAATTTTGTTTCAGCTGTCCTCTCAGCATACTCTGCTGGTTTTTGCCTTTACCTTTGTATCCAAGGCCAACATGGTTGTAATGGTGTTTGTGAGTGGGTGTAGGTGCAACATATGGTGCTTTGGATTTTTGAACTGCCTCATTACTTGAGGATCCTTTTTCCTATACCACTCTTGGAGCTTGGGCATGCACAAAGGAATTAAATCCAATGCTTGTCTTGTCTCCACTTTCCTTTTGGATCATTATAAGTCATCCAATGATTTAGATGCCTTAGTGAATGATGCAATCACATATTTTAAATCTTTTTCCTCTTTTTCGATTGTACTAAGTTTGCTTGAATCTTAGCTATCTCACCTTCAGACTCAGATTCTCAGAACTATGTGACTTAGAGTACTCAACTCCTTAGTCAGCTGTGAGTTTTGGCTTTTGAGCTGGTTGTTTTCCTCATTTAAAAGTGTGTGTGAGGACTTTATATGCTCAATGTCTTTCATCATTTTGCCAATAGAATCATAAAGATCTGTGGGTGATGAGGTGTTTGTGTCACTATCACTATCACTATAATCATAATCAGAATGAGATGAGTTAGAGTGTACCTCATCTTCTTTTTCTTTGGCCGTGAGGCATATCATAGCCTCTTCCTCTGTATCTGAGGAGTAGTTAGCTTCACTGCTATCTGACTCAGCTGGTTCTTTACACTTGGCTGTGCCAACAGTCTCACCAGCCAACATGGCTTTCTTCTTTTCTTATCTTTTCTCTCTAAAGACCTTTCTTTCCTCTTCATTTCTATACTTTTTTACTGGTGGATAGGGACCGTCAACATCAAAATGTCCTGGTTGTTTGCAATTCCAACATAGGTTTTCAGCTCTCTGGAAGTCTGTTCTTTCAGCTCTCTGATACTCAGTCCTTTGGTGATCAGCTCTCTTTGGTGGTCTGTCCTCCCTTGCTTGGGAAGGTGTTGAGTGTCTCATGGATGATTCACCCTTGTTTTTCTTATAGTTCTTATTGAAGTACTTGTTAAATCTCTTTATCATAGGGCAATCTCCTCCTGGTCTATGGCTTCTTTGGATTCAGTTCTCTTGGACTCACCTACCATGAGTGCAACTGTCTTGGGTACAACTGTCTCTTCTTGCTCTTTTATTCTAAGCTCAAATTCATAGGCTTTAAGGTCCAAGAACAGCTCATGGTTGGATGTTCTTGTAAGGTCCACAGAATGTCTCAAAGCCATCACCTTTAATTCCCACTCAGTTGGGAGAGACCTTAGAACCTTCATACACATTTCCTTCTGTGTATATTCTTTTCCTAGAGCTGAGAGCCCATTGGTTATCTCTGTGAATCTGGCATCCAGCTGATCCAGACTCTCACCTGCAAGTATTTTCGAATTTTTGAACAACAATAGACAATTTATTCTCTTTAATTTGGTCAGACCCTTCACAAATTAAAGTTAGTTTTTCCCATATTTCTTTGGCCATTTTGCAAGATTTGACTTTGTTAAACATGGCCTTATCAAGAGTTTTGTCAATATGTCCTTGGCAACATTGTCCAAGTTGTATCTCTTTATGTCTCATTGGTCCACTCGCAACGTGGCTTTTCCACCATTGCAGGTCTAAGTACCACAGCAGCGGCGGCAGCAACAACAATAACACGTGTGCCTCGTGCCATAGGAGCTGCAACAACCTCTTCTCTGGAACTTCAGCAGCCCCAGGAGAAGGAGCCCTGACAGCTGTGTTCACCTTCATTATTTGCAGTGGCCCATCCTCAATGACAAACACATTTCATCATGTAAGGCTGAAAGATGAGCCTGCATACGTATTTTCCAATCATCAAATTCTTCAATAGTAAACATTGGAATGCGAGTTAGATTTGCTTTCATGATAATAACTTTGCTTTAAGATAAAAGCTTTAAAAAACTGCAAGTGTTGTTCTTTTGAAAAAGAACGAGATCTAGTTCAGTAACCAGTGCGGAAGGCTCAACGAACCAACCAATCTGATACCACTTGTAGGTCCCAAGGAGTGATAACTAAAGTTTAGAAGGGAGGGATTGAATAAACTTTACCAACTTTTCAATTTTAGTCCTTTTAGAATTTCAGAGTTGACTCCAGTCAGCTAAGTCCTTGGTGGATAACTAGGTTTGCTTACACAACAAAGGTACCCACTCAACAGACTCAACTGAGCCATTGATAGTATAATTTAGTTGTTTTAGCTGACACTTTAAAATTACAGTTGACTTGGTTTTTAACAGCATAATACTTTCACCCTTTGTTTTAAATACGTCTTTCGAACTTGTTAAGCTAGGTTATTGTCAGTTGACTTAGCAAATTAACAATCAGCAGATATAAAGATAATGCAAGAATGTAAGTATGCTGAAAATAAAAAGACACAAGCAATTTATAGTGGTTCGAGGATGGGTTAATTTCTCTAATCCACTCTTCTCCAACTGCTGGAGGAATCCACTAATGTAACTTGACTTGGTTACAAAATGGTAACGTTAGAGATAGCTTTGATCACATAGCTAGTCGCTCCGGGATTCAAACTTCTTCACAAGATGGTCGCCCACATTTTTGACTTTCTTCAAACCTTTGATCGGGTCACTTATCCCTCCAACATGTTCAAAGCTCTGGTTCGATCCGGAACCTTACTACACCTCCTTCAACATTGGAGAGTAGACCCATTGATCTTGAATCAAGTTTTCCTCTTCAACAAATGAAGTCGTTTTTCCTTCACTGAGTGTGTTGGATTGATTTCCTTCGAGTTTAGGCTTGAGGATATTCTTTGAATACTTGAGAGATATTGCTTGCTTTTCAAGTTAATTGCTTGAATGCTTGCGTGCTTGTATTCTTGGTAACCTTCTGTCAAATGAATCCACAGCCTTTTATAATGCAGGTTTGAAAATATGTTCATTGAAGAGATAGACGTATTTTCAAACTACACTTCATAGGTTGTTGTCTTATCTTGTTTTGCAGCATTGATGTGGGTTGTACCTTGAATTAAATGCACTACAACTTTTCCTTAATCTCTGCAGGTTTTCAGGTACATCTCATTGGTTCCTTGCATTTTGCACTCTTTCAACAAAACAACTTTAATGTAGGTAGTCTGGCACATGCCTATTTCCAACAAAACCTTGACTTTGCTTAACAACGGATCTCTTTTAGCTTTCTTTGATCCTGTCTGCTGCATTACCCCTTTGACAGTCAGTTCCCATAATTTAGGAATGACTTTGCTATTAGGCAGCTGACTGAGACAGCTTTTCTATCACTTGATTTAACCTTCACTTCAGTTCACTTAGCTGCCACACAGCTGGGTCTTGTCTTTGATCTTCTGTCGAGTCCTGCAATCTTCAACTTAGCTACTTCCACTCAGCTTACATAGCCCTATCTATTACAATTTGATTTACAGTTGATTTGGGGTGCCAACTTCCTAACCTAAAGTTTTAGATGGTATCATCAAAATCTAATACATAAATTTCCCAATAGTGGTAGATGAGCCAATTTTACTTTTGAGAGTAATTTTCATGGGGGAGGGGTCTTCTTTTATATATCTTCTCGCTTATTACCACCTTCCCCCTTTTTGGCATCATCACCACGAACAAGAGAGAGATTTGGAGTCTGTTGGAGGAGGGAGTCGAGTTTGTCATATGTTATGGAGTGTGTTGTCCTTTACTCGGATCGAAGAATTTGCAGCTCTGCCTTCATATCTAGCATTTCAGCACGCATACTGCTTTTAGTATCTCCATATCTATCAAGTGACTACTTTCCATCCTCTTAATGTTGTCCCGTTGCCTCTGCTGAACTGAGCTTGTTCACCACACGAGATCAAAAGTTTTGAGAAAAGTGATCTGAAGTAGCTAACTTGCTCCCTGTGAAGAGCTTTAGTCTGGGACAACTGATTGAAATAACCAAACTTTATGTCCACGCACTTGGCCACCACATCCATCAACTTGTGGCAGTAATCCTTGATGAATTTCTTTAAGGCAGAATAGTTCACTTTGCCAGCTGACTCTAGCTTAGCGATCTCTTTCCACGCCTTCCCCAAATCAAACTCCTTCCCAGTAAGCTCCTCCAGTCCTCTGGAGGGAAGGTGCAAATACTTAGCTAAGTCACCTGCAACCAGCTTAATGTTATTTCCATTCACAGAAGAATGGATCCCATCATCGTGAATAGAGGCGTTCACATAGAACATAGCAACCACCTCTTGGAAGGTTTGAGTCATCTCCAGCGTGAGAAATCTCTTTAGCCCAGATTTCTCAAGATGACGCGCAATCTTCTCAGTCAATTCCTGTTAGATAAATGTTTTTTATCGTAATTTTGATGATTCCATATAAATGTGTTTTATACCAAAACAATGTCCCCAAATGTTGTCCTAATACTTCAAAATATTTTCAATGATTTTTACCAAGAGTTTGAAGTACTTCTTGAACTTTATTTTTAACAAAATTTGGACAACTTCTATGTACTTAGGTTGACCGGGCACCCTATAGAGCAACCCGTACCTGAAAATTGTACAGAATAGAGTACAATCTAGGGGGTTACGGAGGAAAGGTCGATCGGTACCTGGGGTTTTGTTTTCCTTTCTGATTCTTCCTGTATTGAGGGGAATCGGTTGAACCCAAGAGGGACCGGTCCAACCCCCTGGTCGACCGGTCACACCCCAGGGCAACATGTGTTTAAATATTTTCAACGTCTTTTTTGTTATTAGAGGGCGACCGGTCGCCCTAAGGTGTTTTCAGCAGAAACTATCCGTTGTAGCAGATAACTTTTCATGAAATTGTGGGATTGATTCTAACAGCTATATTCTTGGATTATTTAGCATTTGTTTTACAGATTTCACTCATCTAATAGGAGCCTATGCTGGGGATTAAATCAAGGAGCTCTCCTAAAAATACTAGAAGGCTTGAAAGGATCAATAATACAACACAATACAAGCAACAAGCAAAAATCAGAAAAACCTCTTGTTCTTCACTTTCATATACTTATTGTATTCAGCCTAAGTCTTACACTTGCACATCTTGAGTATTAGACTTTTCATTCTTGATTACACTTGCACTTCAAAGTTGTATACTTCATTTGAGTTGTAATCTTGATTGGTTCAAATCATCCAAAATAAGACATATACTTGTTAAGTGTTCTTGTGGTAAGAACACACATAGTTGATTCTAGGTGTTGAAGAGTTTGGTGCTCTTCATTATTGTAAGAAGATTGTGGTGATCTTCATAGGTGGTGTTGTAAGAAGAGTGTGGTACTCTTCAAGGTAAAGATTGTAATAGTTTGGTATCTATTAATAATTTTTTTCTTTTTTGAAATCTATTCTGGACATACCAAGTGGTAGAGGATTAGACCCTAGGTAGGTTGAACCTCAATAAATCAGAAAATCGGGAAAATCGGGAAAATCAGAAAATCGGGAAAATCTATTCACCCCCTCTAGATTTTCGTAGCCACTTGGACTAACAAGTGGTATCAAAACCAAACTCTTTTGCAAGCTCATTTAATATTTGTGAGTAAAAAGGAGATCCATGTCTATGAACGAAAGCTACCTCACAACCGGCCCCTCCACCAACAAGCCACCACTATTCGATGCCAACAACTACGCCTTATGGAAAGACCAAATGGAATGTTTTCTGCAAGGTTGCGGTTTTGATATTTGTAATGCGGTTATTGAAGGGATAGCTCAACCAACAAATAAGCTGGAAGATGGAACTACGACCCCCAAAAGTTTTGAAGAATTCGATGAAAATGACAAGAAGGCATTCTCTCTAAACAGTAAGGCTTTGAATATTTTGCATTGCTCACTCACCGCCACCGAGAACAATTGAATTAGAGGAATAAGTTTGGAACATGAAGTGTGGAAAAAATTAGAAACAATTTATGAAGGTACAATGAAAGTTAAACAAGCTAGAAAAGCAATGTTTGTTAAAGATTTTTAAAACTTCATAATGCTTGAGGGTGAAAGAATTTCAAAAATGGTGGAAAGGCTAGACAACATAGTCAATCCCCTATTGGCGCTCAGAAAGGTCATCTCAGAGAAAGGTAAGGTAACCAAAGTATTAAATACTCTTCCCGGCTCATGGTCCGAAAAGGTGACGGCTATAACGGAAGCACAAAATATTGAGACTCTCAAGTTTGATGAACTCATTGGAAATCTTTTCATCCATGAAGTCTATCTCAAGGAAATAAAGAACTCCAAACCATCCATCTCACAATCGGGTATGAAATCTACTCCAAAGGGTCTTGCTTCAAATAATTCCTATTATGTTGGTGAGGATAAGGATGACAAAACGCCCGCCCTTGTCCAAATATTTGCCAAATTTGTCTACAAAAATAAGGCAAGAAAATCTAGAGATAATCCATGCTTCAAGTGCGGAAAACCCGGACACTTTATAGCCGATTGTCTGAAGATGGTAGAAGAGGAACAAAAGAAGAAAAATCCTTTTCTGAAAAAGAAGGCTCTCAATGCGGATGTCAAAACATGGGATGTACTTCTTGCAACATCCAACGACGAAGAAGAAACTGAACATGGTCTCATGGCCATAGATGATGAAAACAATGAGGTACGCTCTAACTCTTCATCTTCTTCTTTAATTGATGAACTCCAATGTGATTATGATGATTTATAAAATGAGTTTAGAGACATGGTTTGCAAATACAAGAATTTGAAAAAGGAGTATAAAGAGTTAAAGTTAGAAAAACACAAGTTATTTACTTCTTATGAATCTCTTGATCATGCACACTCGATTACTCTTGCTAAAGATCAAAGTCTCGATTCCGAAAAATAATTGCTCACTAAAGAGATTGAAAATTTGAAAAAGGATGTGTAAGGTTTTAATTTAAGTACCGATAAGTTCACAAAAATTCTTGGTGCACAAAGAAGTTAGCAATCTAAATTAGGACTTAGTTACAAATCTTTTTAAGAAATTTCAAGAAAAATAATCAACCTCCAATTTTTATTCATGCTAGTTCTCCTAAAATTATTACTTGTTTTTAGTGGTAAAAATGGACATTTTGCTAGACGTGTAAACTTAGAAATAGCAATAGTCATTTTTGGAGACCTAAAGGTCTCAATGCTAACCCCCATGGGCCCCAAAACTCTAGGGTACCTAAAAACAATTTATTTGTAGGTACTAGGGGCAATAACAATCATGGAAGATTCCAAATAGCTCGTGGATAGCGGATGTTCGCGCCATATGACTGGAAGAAGAGAACTTTTTACCAACATCAAGCTCCAAAAAGAAGGTATGGTTATGTTCGGGAATGGCAAAGGCAAAATTCTTGGCAATGGAGACATTGGTAACTCTTCTTTCTCTCTTCCTGATGTTTTACAAGTAGATGGGCTTAAGTTCAATTTGATAAGTGTGATCCAACTTTGTGACTCAAATTATGATGTTGTTTTTAATAAAGAAAAATGTCTTATTCTTAAAGATGGTAAAATTATTTGTGTAGCTAGTAGAAGAGGCAATCTTTATAAAATTTGCACAAGTGACTTGGTTAGTAAAAATGTTTATTGTCTTGTCACCAATAATGATTTAACTAGTTTATGGCATAGGCGACTTGGACATATTGGATACAAAAATTTACAAAATATTTACAAAAACCAACATGTGAAAGGGCTACATAAGTTAAATTTTGAAAATCTTGGCTTATGTGACACTTGTCAAATGAACAAATTAGTTAAAAGTAGTTTTAAGCCCAAAAATAAAATTTCCATAACCAAGCCTCTACAACTTCTTCATTTAGATTTTTATGGGGATATTGGCACAACTAGTCTAAGTGGAAAACATTATACCTTTGTTATAGTGGATGATTATTCTAGATATACTTGGGCTATTTTTCTTGCTAATAAAAGTGATGCCGCTAATGAGTTTGCTAAGTTGTGTAGACTTATGAGAATGAAAAGGAAGATACTATATTAAGTCTATAAGAAGTGACCGAGGTGGTGAATTTGATGGTGATTTTAGAGCCTTGTGTGAAACCAAATGATATGCTCACAATTTCTCGGCTCCAAGAACACCACAATAAAATAGAATAGCTGAAAGGAAGAATCGGACTCTTCAAGAAATGTGTCGGTCCATGCTGAATGAATTTTCATTTCCAAAATATTTTTGGGCCAAAGACGTAAGTACCGAATGTTATGTTATGAATCGTGTTTACCTTTGTCCCAAGTTGAATAAAACACCGTATGAGCTTTGGAAAGGAAGAACTCCAAATATTAGTTATTTCAAATATTTGGTTGTAAGTGTTTTATTTTGAACACCAAGGATCAATTGGACAAACTTGATCCTAAGGCCGACGAAGGAATATTTATGGGTACTCGATCAAGAGCAAAGCATATCGGGTTTATAATAAGACTAGCATGGTGGTTGAAGAATCTATTCATGTCAAATTCAATGAAGCCTCCGGTGTTGAAAGTATTCCAAATGATGATAGTGATGAAGAGGATGTAGTTGAATCTATTGTTCTAAATGATGCTCAAAATGATCAACCTTCTACCTCAAATGATCAACCTTCAACTTCAAATGTTCAACAAGAGAATAAGGGTGATACTTTGAATCTTCATGCGACACTTAAATTTAAAGGAGATCATCCAAAAGATCTCATAATTGGGGATCCTCTTGATAAAGTAATAACTAGAAGGAAATTTGCGGAAAAAGCTCTTATATCTAAAAAAGAACCTAAAAATGCTAAGGAAACCATTGCAGATGAAGATTGGTTTCTTGAGATGCAAGAGGAGTTGAATCAATTTGAATGGAATGATGTTTGGGAATTAGTACCTTGTCCTCCATCACAAAACATTATTGGAACAAAATGGGTATTCCGGAACAAACTCAATGATCAAGGCAATATTGTTCGAAACAAAGCAAGGTTAGTAGCTCAAGGGTATTGTCAAGAAGAAGGTATCGACTATGATGAAACTTTTGCACCCATAGTACGTTTAGAAGCTATTCGTATTTTACTTGTCTATTCTTGCCTTAAAAATTTCAAACTTTACCAAATGGATGTTAAATCCGCTTTTCTAAATGGTTTTATTCAAGAAAAAGTCTATGTACAACATTCTCCGGGGTTTGAAAAATATTCAAGGCCAAATGACATTTATAATCTTAAAAAGGCCTTATATGGTTTAAAACAAGCACTCCGAGCTTGGTATGATAGACTTAGTTCTTTTCTTTTGCAAAATGGTTTCTCAAGAGGTAACATTGACACTACTCTTTTTGTTTTTGAAAAAGGACAAGATTGCTTATTAGTACAAATTTATGTTGATGATATAATTTTTGGTGCTACTAATGAGCCTCTTTGCAAGAAATTTTCTAAGCTTATGCAAGGTGAATTTGAGATGACCATGATGGGAGGACTTAATTTCTTCCTTGGGCTTCAAATAAAGCAATGCCAAGAAGGTATTTATATATCTCAATCCAAATACACCAAAGAGCTTCTAAAGAAGTTCGAAATTGAAGAAGGAAGGACTGTTGCTACTCCTATGGCAACAAATATCAAGCTTGACAAAGATGAAAAAGGCAATTCGGTTGATGAATCAAAATATCGAGGTATGATTGGTAGTTTACTTTATTTAACCGCAAGTAGACCCGATATTCTTCATGTTGTATGCCTATGTGCTCGGTTTCAAAGCAATCCCAAAGCAATTCGGTTGATGAATTAAAATATCGAGGTATGATTGGTAGTTTACTTTATTTGAAAGGCACTATTTCTTATGGCTTGTTTTATCCAAAGAATGAAAATTTTTCTTTAAAAGGATATAGTGATTTGTACTATGCGGGAAATATTGATGATCGCAAAAGTACTTCCGGATCATGGCAATTTTTGGGCGATTGCCTAGTATCTTTGCTTTCAAAGAAGCAAAATTGTGTATCCTTATCTACGGCCGAAGCCAAATACAATTATGCGTCCTTTTGTTGTACTCAACTTCTTTGGATGAAACAAACTCTAGCGGATTATAAATATTCTTTCAAAAATATTCTTGTCTTTTGTGACAATAGGTCCGCTATAAACATTGCTCAAAATCCAGTTCAGCATAACCGAACAAAACATATTAAGGTTCAACACCATTTTCTAAGGGATTGTGTTTCAAAACGAAAGCTTGAGATGTGATTTGTTCCGTCTCAAGATCAACTCACAGATATTGTAATACCCGAGTCTCTCACTACTCACTGGCCAATATCGTTCATGCATTTTGTGCTATTTATATAATATTTGCATTGATATTGACATCGCGTGACATATTTCATATTATATAGCATTTAAAAAAAAAAAAACAATTCTCCTTGCATAACATTAGATCTTAGTTTTATCAATCTTATTGGGTGATCGTGTATTCAAAGAGGAGGGTTTAGGTGTCAAACTTCAGATACCTTTAGATTACACGTGGTAAACTTAGAGGAGATAGGTGGCGCTGATGTATATATATATACATGAAAAAAAGGGGGGGTATACGAGAATTGAAATTAGGAGGAGTAATAATAATAGTAGTAATAATAAAAGGTGATAAAAACTTAATTAGTCAATAAGAAAATGTGTTGCATATAACTATCATATATGAATTAAAATATATACATATATATGTACTAATCTTATATGTATAAATATATGTTGGCTGATTGACTTCTATATGATATACACACACGTGGCTAATATATATGTAGATATATTAAGAAGTTAACACTACACACCTATAAAATAATATTTATATCTATTAATTAATATAAGTAGCACTCACACCGCCTTAAGCAAAAAGGTAAGAGATTAGTTTAAAAACATCAGATATTTCTAGACTCCCATAGACCGTAGACAAACACCCAAATAGAACAAAGAAACGCGCACACGAGGACACAAAACGTATGAAGATAGAGAAAAGGCTAGCTTAAGAATGGTATATGGATAGGTGGTAAGCTAATTTCAAAGTTATCCTTACTCTTTATACCTAGTGGACTTGACAAATATGGTGGGGTTAATCTAATGTTTAATTATATTTCTTGACATGCTGAGTTATTGCACCGTAGGTTTAAAAATATGGAGTAATTGACAATGAGGTTAATTGTTAGAATTCCACAATATGTTGGGTTTCGTCTATTGAAAGACAGATTATTGGATTGAGTGAAACATGTATTAGTTTAAATTAGTCCAGTCAATTTATGTCATGCCCGATAATTATGTATTAGAAGAAGAAATCGGCAAATAGCCTTTGCATCTATCGTTTCCTTTAACTAGTTTAATTAATTATATAAGTTAGTTCATATATTGATTTGAGTATGTAAATAAGAATAACTCTGTTTGTAATATAATAAGATAGTAAAACCGGCATATTTTGTAAGTGTATATGTTATATGTATATTTCAAGGTTAATGTTGCCTAGTTAAATTTAAGATTTAAAGCCTCTATAAGATCTGGGGTAGTAATATCTAGAGTATAAATTTGTATCTTCTTATTTGTTACAAGTTACCTCACATCTAAGGTTATAAAAGAAAGACAATTATCTAACTCTCAGTAGAATACCCAAGGGTGTAAGGTAAGTGAAAATCCATCCGCAACTACAATGCATGAACATAGTATTTTCTCATTTTATTGATATTAAATGCGATTCTTGTATCTTGATGGATGCATTATGGAAACTTTGATGTTCATATGTTGCTTGGTGGATATTGGAGTGTGATGATTATTGTTTCATTGAGCATATCATTCATTGGCATTTGCACGTGCATGTAAACATATGAGCATTGTTGAGATGAGGCATGCACGACACGGTAACTTCCTTTGAAAAGAAAAGATTTTTGGTTGGCCACTGCTAGTGCACCGAGGCATGCGAGGCGTGCTTTTGTGATATATTTTAGGGTGCAGTGGGTGTTACTCCTCGGAGGATCATAGGGGTTGACAGGGGGTGTGCCTCTGATGGTCACGAGGGGGCGGACCACTTGACTGTATCCTTATTGACACGTCAGGGGGAAGACTCCTGGGGGATCATTGGGGATGACAGGGGGTGGACCTCAGGTGGTCCCGGGAGATGGCCCCAGGCGGTGTCAATATGATTATGGCCATGTGATTATTGATATTGTGTTGAGCTATTTCCGGTGCATAGCAGGTGGGTCAAGGGCCCTATGTAAAGAAATGATTATAAATAATATATTTCAATGCATCCTGTGCACTTTTGGTAAAATATCGTAGAATGCGTTTGCATTTGTATTACATTGTTCATTAAACATGCATGGTTTTCGCTTACTGGGCATTAACTCACGTAGTTCATGCATTGTAGGTGAGTTTGGTGATGTTGATTTCATGAGCTTATGGGCGGTGATGGAGCTCCTACAAGGTTATTGAGGACAAGTGTACATGGATGACGCATTGTTGGGCTATGTTGATGGGTCACCTTTCTTTTTGGTCTTGTATTATATTTTGGTTTAGGGTTGTACCCTCTTTTGGAAAACTCTGATGTAAATATGTATATGTAAATAGCTGGGTGATGTGGGTTATGAGTTTGGTCATATGGATGTCTGTTGTATTTAATAACAGGGTTTGTTACCTCTTCTGCTTGTGGATATCAGTTGTCATTTGCTTACAAGTAAAGTGATCTTGCTTGTTCGTTGTCAAAATGTCACAGGAAAAAAAAAATGTGTACAGGTATATAGGGTACATTGTCAAATTTCACTTTTTATATTGCTTAGCAATGTAGTAATAGGGGTGGGCGTCACAGATATCTTTACAAAACCTTTGGCCGCCGAGTCTTTTACTTCAATTCGAGCTCATTTAGGCATATTACATATCAAATAAGGTCCATGATTGCATATTGTGCTTTTTTAAAATTTAGGGGTGAAAAATCGCATTTTTAACTTGAAAATTGGACAAAAACTGGACTGCAGAACAGGTACCAGTCGACCAAGAGGTCGACCGATCGACCTGTTCTGGGACTGGCCATCATGTGTCAAAACTTTATTCAACGTCTTTCAAATTCGAATTTTCTATACCCTTTTGACAGCAGAAACTATCCGTTGAAGAAACACTTCTCATGAAATTAAGGCTTTATCATTTCCTAACCATTTCTTGGAGTTGTTTGACCTTTCTTTGCAGACAAATTTGAATCAGGAGGAGCCTATGTTGGGGATTATATTTTGGAGCTCTCCTATAAATACATGAAGCATTGGAGGATCAAAATACAACACAATACTCTACAACAAAACAAGAAAAATCAGCAAAATCTCGTATTCTTTACTTTCAACATTCTTGTTGTAATAGCCTAAGTTCTTCACTTTCACATCTTGATTATTAGGCTTTGTTTCTTGATTACACTTGCACTTTTGAGTTGTAATACTTCATTCTAAGTGTAATCTTGATTGTATTTGCAAAATCATCCAAAACAAGACATACTTGTTAAGTGTTCTTTTGGTGAGAATACACTTGGTTGATTCACTAGGTGTTGAAGAGTTTGGTGCTCTTCATTGTTGTAAGAAGAGTTTGATCCTCTTCATAGGTGTTGTTGTAAGAAGGGTGTGGTTCTCTTCAAGGTAAAGGTTGTAATTATTTGGTATCAATTAATATACTTTTTCCTTTCAAAATCCACTCGGACATCCCGGGTGAGAGTAGACGTAGGCTCTAGGTGGGTTGAAGCACTATAAATCATCGCATGTTGATTTATTTTCCGGCACTACTATTCTCATCTTCTTCATATTCGAAAAAGAGGGTTTAAATTAGAAAATCGGGAAAATCTATTCACCCCCCTCTAGATTTTTGTAGCCACTTGAACTAACAAATTGTTGGCGGTACTTAGAAAATTTAAAAATGCGATAGGTTGGGGGTTGAGTAATATCAATTGTATTAGCCCTTCTATGTGCATGCATAGAATCATTTTAGAATAGGGGGCTAAGCCTAGTAGAGAAGCTCAAAGGAGATTGAACCCCATTATGATGGAAGTAGTGAAAAAAGAGGTATTGAAATTCATGTCGAGGGGGTGATATACCCAAATACTAATAGTGATTGGGTGAGTCCGTTGCATGTTGTACCGAAAAAGAGTGGGATAACAGTTATAGAAAATGAAAAAGGTGAAATTATTCCTACCAGGACCACGACTGGATGGAGGATGTGCATAGATTATAGAAAATTGAATGTTGCTACTAAGAAAGATCACTTCCCCTCCCCTTTATTGATCAAATGCTTGACAAACTTGCAGGACATAGTTTATATTGCTTTTTGGATGGTTTGTCAGGTTATTATCAAGTGGCCATCGCACCACAGGATCAAGCCAAAACTACTTTCACTTTCTTGGTTGGGACTTTTGTATTCAGATGGATGCCATTTGGACTTTGCTACGCACCGACAACTTTTTAAAGGTGTATGTTTTCAATTTTCTCTGACATGGTGAAGGACTTCATTGAGGTATTTATGGATGATTTTTTCCGTATTTGGGTCCTCTTATTCTGATTGTCTCAATAAATTGGCTAAGGTTCTACAACAATGTATCGAATGTAACTTAACTTTAAGTTGGGAAAAAAGTCATTTTATGATGACTAGCGGAATTGTTTTTAGGCCATATGGTTTCGAAAAAGGGAATTGAGGTTGATAAAGCTAAAATTGATGTTATTAAAAAATTACCTCCCCTTATTAATGTTAAGGGCATTAGGAGTTTTCTTGGGCATGCTAGTTTCTATAGAAGGTTTATTAAGGATTTTTCCAAAATAAGACAACCCTTTTGTAAATTACTTGCACAAGATGCCCCTTTTCATTTTGATGAAAAATGTTTACATGATTTTAACACATTGAAAGAGAAATTGATTACTACTTATGTTGTTGTTGCTCCTGTTGGTCATTGCCTTTTTAAATTATGTGTGATGCATCTAATCATGTTGTAGGGGCCGTCTTAGGCCAAATAATTGATAAACTGCTCCATGTGATTTACTATGCTAGTTTGACTCTTAATGATGCACATGTAAATTATACTACCACTGAAAAAAAGCTGCTAGCTGTTGTTTTTGTCTTTGATAAATATTGATATTACATTGTTGGGTCCGAGGTAATTATCCATGGTGACCACGCAGCCCTGCGATATTTTTTGAGTAAGCCACAAGCTAAACCTAGGTTGATTCGGTGGATTTTAATGTTGCAAGAATTTAATATTGACATAAAAGATAGAAAAGGGTGCGAGAATATAGTCGCAGACCACTTGTCTCGTCTTTCTCTTACTGATGACACTCTTGCATCTCACAAACACGAGTACATAATTGATTCATTTCCCCACGAGCAGTTGTTTGAGGTTACTTCAATTCCTTGGTATGCCGACATTGTAAACTATCTTGCATGTGGATTTGTAAGAACTAACCTTTCATTTCAGGAAAAGAAAAGATTTTTATCTACTTGTAGGTTCTACTTTAGGGATGACCCATGCTTGTTTAGAATCTGCAAAGATGAAATTATCCGGAGATGTATTCCTGAAGATGAACAAAATGATGTCTTGGCCTTTTTTTCATAATATGCATTGTGGTGGGCACCTTGGAGGCCGTAAAATAACATTTAAGGTTCTCCAATCAGGGTTATATTGGCCATCATTGTTAAAAGATGCACATAATTATGGGCTTACATGCGCTAGATACCAAATATTAGTAGGAGGAATGAGATGCCTCTGAATAATAACTTGGTAGTTGAAGTATTCGATGTATGGGGTATTGATTTTATGGGCCCATTTCCTAAGTCTTTTAGATATGAATATATACTTATTGTTATTGATTACGTGTCCCGGTGGGTTAAGGCAATCCCTACAAGGACTTGCGATGCTAACACTGTCATCAAGTTTGTGCAGGAACATATTCTAAGCAGGTTTGGATTCTCTAGAGCCATCATAAACATCAGAGGAAAGCATTTATGCAACAAGTTATTTGATAAACTGATGAAGAAGAATGGTATCACACATAAGGTAGCTATACCTAATCATCCTCAAACTTCCAGAAAAGTGGAGACAACCAACAAACAAATAAAAGAGATTTTGGAGAAGAGAGTAAATCCTACGAGAAAAAACTGGGCTACCAAGTTAAATGATGCGCTCTAGACATATGGAACAGCTTATAAGACGGTTTTGGGAATGAGCCCATATAGACTAGTCTACGAAAAAGCATGTCATTTACTAGTTGAAGTGGAGCACAAGGCATACTGGGCCATCAAAGTGACAAATTTTGAATTGAATGCAGCAGGAACCGAAAGGAAGTTGCAGTTGTCCAAACTTGATGAGCTTTGCAACAAAGCGTATGTAAATACGCTGATATACAAGGACAAAGTCAAACAGATGCACGATAAGAAAATTATTCATAAAAATCTCGAACCAGGTATGAAAGTACTTTTGTTGAATTCACGATTGAGTTTATTCCCTGGAAAATTAAAATCGGGATGGAGCGGACCTTTTGAAATTGAATAGGTATACCCTTATGGCATAGTTAAATTGCTTAATCCAAGGACTAATGAATCTTTCAAAGTGAATGGTCAATGGGTTAAGCCATACTATGAAGGAGTATCTTGAACTGAAGAAGTTGAGAGCATGGTACTCGATGAGGTCACGTGAAAGCGTGCTCAGGTATCGTCAAGCTAACAACGTTAAAAAGCGCTTTTTGGGAGACAACCCAAGTTTTTTTTCCCTGTTTATTTTTTTTATTTTTATTTTCTTTCGACTAACCATACCTAATGGTTTCTTGAGTTTTATTTTTGTTGAACATATAAAAATTAAATATAAAAAATTTGCAGGCCCAAGCGTGCGATCGCGCGTGAGAACAGAGACAGATTACTAAAGGTCACGAATTGGGGTTTTGAGGGACAAATTCTCCAACCCAATTCGAAAATTCTCCCATCTCTTCAAATTTCTCTCTACGAAATCACAAGATTCAACCATCAAAACCACATTTTGCTCTAATTAATCAATTCTACTCGAAAAATCATGCATAGAAGGACAAAATGGTCTCAAAATCAAAACCTTAGGGTGCAAGAAGATGACCCCATGATTTCGGTTGATTTAGTTGAATAATTCAATGCCCCTTTTCTGATTTATCTTGAGGAGGAGGGCCAAAGGTACAATAGCCTACTCTCTCGTGAGGTAGCTCCGTCTACTTTCTTATCTATGGAAACATTGCTAGAATTGGGGTTGCTTGATGAATTCATGGGTTTTGTTAATTTCTTTGGATGGAAAAAATTTGCACCATTTACTTCTAGGGTGTTGATAGAATTGGTACTTGAGTTTTATACGACATTGCATTTTTCGGATTCTCATCCTACGGATTTTACATGTCGTTTGTTTGGGGAAGAATGTAAGGTGAATTTTAGGGTGATGAAATCAATTTTTGGGCTATCTAGACATGGTATTTCGGCGGTACCTAATTCATTTAAACCAACAGAATTTTGGGTCGAAATGACGGGTTATAATAATATTTCTACAAAAGGAACCCCGAATGGTTTTTGTAGGTCCCAAGGGGTGTGGTGTAAGGTTTAGAAGAGGGGGTTAAATAAACCTTACGAAATTTTAGATTATAGTCCTTTTAAAATATTCAACAGAGTTGACTCAAACAGTTGTGTCCTTGGGGGACAGCTAAGTTGGTTATTCAGCTAAGTTACCCACTCAACGGACTCAATAGAGCTGTTGATAGCATAACTTGGCTGCTTAACACCCTTTGAGTTAATTTAAGCTTGTTTTTAATACTTGAGTTTTAGCACTTGGTTATTTATCAGTTGGATAGCAAATGGAAACTAACAGCAGATATAAAGTAAGTATGCATGAATGTAAATTGCTGAAAGTGAATGACACAAATATTTTATAGAGGTTCAAAGATGGGGTAATTCTTCTAATCCTCTCTTCTCCAACTCCTGGAGGAATCCACTATGTAACAGATCAGTTTACAAGCGGTTATCAGTCTGGAGACAGCCTTGATCACACAGCTGGCTTCTCTTGCTACTCAGCTTCTTCACAGGGCAGCTGCCATGCTACTTCAGCTCACTTCTCGAGTTCTTGGATTTTATCACGAAGCCCTCCAACAAACTTGATAATGGTTCGACCTTGAACCTTTCTACAATCTTGACTTGGAAAGTAGACCCCTTTGTTTATTCAAAAGTTTCCTCTTCAGCAGGTTGAAGTTATCTCTCCTTCACAGCTTGTGTTGGATTGAGTTTCTTTGAGTTTAAGGCTTGAGGAATTGCTTGAATGACTATGAGAATATTGCAGGTTAATTGCTTTGATATTTCTTGCTCGTTCGTGGTTCAGGTAATCAAGGTCACCTCTTCTCAATAGCTTCCTCAGCCTTTTATAGTGCCCATTTGAAATTTTGCCTGTTGAAGAGGTAGGCTAATTTCAAAATGTCACTTTGTGTTTGTTGGCTTGTCTTTTCTTGGTCTGCAGCCTTGGTGATGTTGACCTTTCCTCGTATTAAATGGCATTCCATCATTGCAGGTGTCTGACACAAGGTGCAGTGTTTCCCATTGGCTTATTCCTTTTGCACAATTCTGGGCCAAATACTTTTAGACCTGGCAGCTTGTCATATTACTAAATGGAGTAATATTCTTGACTTTAATCGATGGATCTAAGTCAGTTGTCTTGACTTGACCGCTACCTTTTCCCAGGTGACTTGAGTCTGCTCCAATCATTGGATTGACTCAACTATCACTTCAACTGTTTAGACTTGGCTTCTTGAGTTGACTTGACTGACACTTCTCACAGTTGTTCCTCAGCTGACTCTCCTTCAGTCGAGTCCTTAACTTCCTTCATGGCCTTACTCGGCCGACACACAGCAGAGTCTTCATTCAAATCCATGATTGACTTCTTGTAATCTTTGACATAGCTGACTTAAGTCAGCTTTTCCAGTCCTATCTATTACAATACAAATTACAAAGAAAATGGGGTGCCAACTTCCTAGTTTAAGTTTTACATGGTATCATCAAATTCTATCAAATAAATTTCCTAACAATTTCCCCCTTTTTGATGATGCCAAAACTTAAAACATTTAAAATAAGTAAACAACAAACATACAGATAGTGCAGTAACAAAGAATGTATGCTTTAAATCATCATTTTATTGACCATAGCATTCTTGTCCTTTACAAAAATGTTTACAACAGACATCAGAGCTTTATATATAATATGACAATACATTGCATATCTAAGCTAAGATACATACAGAGTGAAAATTACAGGGAAATTCACTGAGCTTATTACAGAAGACTTACATAAATGTATTTACAACAAAATACATGAAGGGGTTCGCAACACACTTCAACGCCTTTGCCGCTTCCTTCTTCTCTCTTCTTCTTGACTCTTCTCCTGTCATCATCAGCTCTCTTCCTCTTCTTCAGCTCTTCTCCTGTCATCATCAGCTCTCTTCCTCTTCTTCTCTTCTTCTTCCCTCTTCTTCTTTTCGTACGCTCGCCTAGCAGCAGGGTCATCCCTCCGCTTCCTCTTTTCCCATTCGCGAGCAGTTCTCTCATTCTCACCTTCTTGCCTTCTAAGAGCTTTGCTGCGTTTTTCGCTAACTTCGGGTTGGCAAGATGATCGAATCCAGCCCAATATATAATACCCCTCTTTTTTGGATCTACGTATGCGATGTCGTTTGGTTTTGGTCGAGGTTGAGAGCCTCTTCCACCACCACTTCTTCCTCTTCCTGACTCAGTTCCCCTTCCTCTGGGAGTGTACTGTATTGGAGCCTTCTACTTTCCAGCCGAGTGACTGCTGGAAGTCTGCTGCTTCTCAGATGATTGGCACAACTCCAGTCCCTTCTCCCAATACAAGTCCCAGCTTGCGGCAGAGTCATTCCTTGGAAGTAGCCTTCTGATTCTAGAGTTTTGAATTCCTCCATTGATCTGGGCTCAGATCCATCATCAGGCATGGCAATTTCTCTCGGGGGTTTGATCACAGCGTAGTCCTTTCCGGCTGGAGGACCACCATATTGCTTCATTATCTCCTGAACGTGAGCTTCTTATTTCTCAGCCACCTCCTCAAATGCAGCTTAAATAGCCTTTCTTTTATCTGCCATGGCCACTGCAGCTTCTCAATAGGTAAGTTCACAGGTAGCTTGCTGAGAATGGAGGTAGTGACTTCACCAAGCTGTGGGGTTTCAGCATACATCATTTTTAAAGGAAGATTTTTGGAACTTCTTTTCCCCTCAGCTTTGTCACCTCCTTTCTTCACTTCCTTCAATCCCTTAGGGGCACTTCTTCCCCCTTTTTGGCATCATCACCAAAAGAGAGAGATATCCCAAGGAATAGTCCACTGAGGATTAAATCGATCATTGTTTGACGAGTTTTGCTTAGAGTCTGATGTATAAATGACGCCTTTCTAAACTCTAAGCGAGTGGCCTTCGACTCGGCTGTCACAATTTTCATTTCAGCCATGAGAAGGCTGAATATTTCATTCATATTATTCTCGAGTCGGGCAATCTCAGTCTTGTGAAAATGTTGCAGCAGCTCCATACCCGACTTGTGGGAAGTTTCTATCCTCATTATATATTCCTTCATCCTCTGCTGATACATGGAGTTATCCGCACTCCAAACAAGCATTTTGGTAAAAAGTGCTTTGAAGTAACGGACCTGCTCCGATCTCATGGGTGTCTGCTATGCAGCCCATTCCCTTATTCGCACTACAATCACTCTCAAATCAGCTGTGAGGGTAGCATCTTGATTGTACAATCTCAAATCTAGAGAGTCCTGGTGACGTTCCAACTTCTCAATCTCTTCACAGATCTTCTTAAAGGCTTCACGTAACTCAGCTGTCGGTATAGACTCAGCTGCCAGCCACTCTGCATCAAAATTGAAGTCCACTGGCACAATCGTATCTGTGGGAATGACTCGCTCTTCGCATGGTATGTTTCTTTAAGTCTCAGAGTGATTCATCCTCCATGTCGGACAGATTTTTAGAGAATGGGAACATATCTTCAAAAACATCATCGCGCACAAATGGTATGTCTTGACTTTGAGGTGCCTGCGATGATTTAGCTCTTTGTTCCTCAGTTGTGAAAGCTTGCGATTGAGTTGTAGTAGTTACTGTTGCAGCTGTGGGAGCCTGCGCAATTGACTCTTTCTCAGTTGGAGCATTTGTAGATGTTTGCTCAGCTAACTGAGCCTCAGCTGTCGTAACAGCTTCCTCGGTCTCAGTATGTTTTTCTAAATGAATAACCTAGTCCTCAGCTGTATCATCAGCGTCCTTGGAAGATGATGAGGCCTTAGGAGTTGGCTCATCATTGAAATTAAATCTCATACGAGCCGTCTTATCACTGACTTGGCTCTGAGTTTTGAGAACATCTTCAGTTGTGTCCGTCATTAGATTGTCAAGATGTGTGGACTCAGCTTCATCCTCCGATCCCAAAAATGAAGTATCAGTGTGTTCTTGGGAATCGTGGAGGGCACTAATTTCCTCTTCTACAGTAGCACCTTCGAGTTGAGGAATGTTCTTTTCAGTCTTCTCCTTACCTAGGGAAGTCTCAACCTCCCTTAGGCCTTCATTACCCCCAGCAGTCTCAACTGCTGCAGGGCCTTCTACATTCCCTTTGACAGTCTCAACTGTCTTAGGGTCTTCAACATTCCCTTCGACAGATGCAGCTATCTTAGGGTCTTGGACCGTGGCATCCATCAGAGTCTCAACTCCTTGAATTGCACTTTCAGAACCCAGAGTCTCAACTCCCAGGGTCTCTCCATCCTTTTCCTTAACTGCGACAGCAGCTTCATCGGCCTTCAAAGCAGTGGACATCTCAACTGAGACAGACTCAACTGTCTGAGCATCGTCAATGTCACTCTGTTATTCTGTGTTCTTCTCACCTTCATCTCCAAACTGCAATATTTTGTCTCCCACGGCTTCCTCCGACCTTGCTGTGGTGGTGAGAGTTTCCCCCTCAGCTGGCGCACCAGCTGAGTGAATGAGAGTGGGGTCACTCTTTTCCTGAGATGCGACTTTTGTTCCCTCTTAGTGTACAGCCGTAGGGGCAGGTGTGTTAACACCTTCTTTAGGGGTTGACTTAGTTTGGGGGCCCAAAGTCTCAGCTTCATTGCCAATTCCCTGATAGCGGTAAGTTGAGTGCACGGGGGAAGTGGTTGCGGCAATGTCAATCGGAATCAGCTCTGCCACTCCCAAAGGATCAGTCCTGGGAGAGATTTTTGAACACTCTCTTGGACCCTCTAGAAGGTCATCTCGTGCATGGCTTGGGATTCTTGTAAAGCCTCTTTGCATTTCGAATTCTCTCGTAAAGTGTTTGGATCCATGTCTTAAATCCATGTCGTAGACTCATGTATATGTCATGTCCCAGTCTGTTGCCAAATCTTGGATTTCTCCAAGGCTCTCGTTTGCTCCGCCGCTTTCTTCTTCTCTTTCTCCTTGATAAGGCGGATGGTTTCCATGCAACTGTCCTCATTGAGTGCACATTGGATAGATGCATTCCCAAGGAACCTAAGAAGTTCCTCCTCCTCCTCCTTGAATTCTGGGCGAGCAAACTGACGCCTGGAGTAGTCCAATTTCCAAGCCATCCATTCCCTCAATCTTCTTTGAATGTCAGGGTAGACTGGAGAATACATAATTAAGTCATCTTCATCATCATCTTCTCCGATCTCCTGAATAGGGGCTAATGGGGACTTGCTCCTCCTCAGACTCAGCAGCGCTTATCTGAGGAGTTGAGACAACCTGTTCTTGCATTGGTTCTGTTGTCTCAGCTGCTTCAATTTCCTCCGTTGTCTTATGCACAACTGGGTATTCTTCTTTCCTCTGCTGATCACCATCAGCAGTCTTCTCTGGGGCATCCACAATGTCTGGAGACTGCTCCTCTTGAGCATCAGCAGTCTCAACTTCCAACTCAGCTTTCCTGAACAGCCGTCTTCTTTTAGTGGGAACCAGCTGGATCTTAGGTTCCACCTCTTTGGGCTCTTCAAACGTGAATGTCTGTGGTTCTTTAGAAGTGTTCTTAGAAGCAGCTGCCTTTCTGGACTTGGCAGTCCACTTCTTCTTCACGGTAGGGGAAGGAATTTGGGGTTCCTCCTCTATCTCTATTCTTTCAAGGCGGTGCTTTCTTCGATTTGGCTCTTTGGGACGGGCGGGGCTTAGAAGATGCAGTTCTCTTCTTGGATGTCTTCTTGGGTGAGAGAGATCGGGAGGTCTCAGTTGTATCTTCAGTAGGGTCAGCTGATTCCCCCTCACTCGTATCAGCCTTTCGTGCATGAGCTTTCTTCTGAGCTCCAGAAAGGTTCGCCTTAAACATCTTCTTATTGGCATGGAAGGGCTTTCCATGGCGGAGTGCAACGCCCTTCACCTCCATCAGATGGCCAATCACCAGGCCATATCCCAAAGAACAGCCAAAGGTCCCATTCTCCTTGTAGGACCTGTTCATCACATTTTTACAGATTCGGCTGAAAACGAACTCAGCCCAATTGACCTTCTTTTCTTGCATGATCGCAGGCATCACGATCAGCTTGGTCTTGGACAGCTGATTAAAGCTTCCAAACTTCATGTCCACGCACTTGGACACGATGTCCATCAGTTTGTGGTAATCCTCCTTCAGAGACTCTTTCTTGGTTGTATACATAGCCTTTGCAGCAACTCTGGCTTGGCAATTTCCTTCCAAGTTGCAGCTAGGTTGACATCCTTCTCAGCGATGTCCTTCAAACCCTCAGCGGGCAAAAAGAAGTGCTCAGCAAGGTCCTTAGTAGTTATTTTGATGACCTAGATGTGGACCAATGAACGGATCTCATCGTCCTGCACCTCCACGTTCACATAGAACATGGCCACCTCTTCCAGGTAGGTGTGAGGGAACTGCATCGTCAAAACGTCCTTAAGGCCGGAATTTTCTATCTTCTCGGCTACCTGATGAGTGTAAAACATACGTGCATTTGAAGGTTTAAAATGATATATATTTGATGCATTTGCAAGCATATTTAGTCTGTTTTACTTGGTTTCCCTGGTTGGGCGTGATACTGTGTACTCTTGTGAATTTTGCAGAAAATAGAGCTAAATTGGACAAAAGATGATAGCATGTTTCGAATGATATGTAAAAAGACAAGGTACGAGAAAATATATGAAGGAAATAAGCATGGAGGGTTGAAGAAAAGGAAATTTCCATAAAAAACGTCAAAACGCGCTAACAGTTTCCAGCACTGGCAGGGTTTAGTATTGTGGCCATAACTTCCTCTACAAAACTGATATTAAGGTGATTCAAGTGACCATGGAAAGATATGAGAATTCTCTACAACTTTGATGAAGACCCCGAGATCCAATTCGGATCGCACGACCCGGACATGTGGGTTGACACGGTCGTACGACGTAACTGGGGCTGAATTGGTCTCCTTTTCCTACTCAAACTCTGCAAGTGATCTCTCCAAGCATCTATAAAAGGGACCCAAGGCTATGCACGAAAATTCATCCATCAATACATCACCCAACATCACTCTCTACATAAAACACGCTGATTTTTACCCTAGAAAGCAGAGAAAAGAGCAGTTTTCCACCGGAGACTTGGAGAGATCGATCAAGACCGCAACCACACCTTCTAGGATTGAAGATAGATCGAGAGATCTTCATCATTCCCGAGTTCACTCATTCCATAGTATCATTATTTTCAATTAGTTTAGACATGAACTTTAATAATTTGTCTATGAATTATTTCTTTTCTATGTCTGGCTAACACTTTGTGATTCCCGGGTTTGGGAGTAGATTAATGGATACTTTTATTTGATGATTTATTGTAATCAAAGTTAATGTTTTCCAACTCTATTCAAGTACTTTGCTTTAATTCTTGTTTTATCAAAAAGCTATTGGTTTAACTTGTTTTGATATATTAATTCATAATTCGAACAGATGAGTTTCAATATTAGATCTATGAGTACTTGACACGAATAGCTTGCATGATTGAGAAGTCTGTGAATAATCGTGAGGCCTTTTAATCTTTTGATCTTTTGGGAGTTGGATATCTCATGTTGAGTAGAGATGCTAGCATAAATATTCCAATCAACGCTTTTACATACATCTCGAGAGAGAGGGTAAATTACTTTTGTGATTGGTCTATAGAGAATAATACGTTTAACTTTGGTTTGATTAATCTGATATTAAACGGGGATATTAACTGAAACCAATTCCCAGGAATCCATTCATCCATTATTCTTATTGATCTTTTAATCCAATTCTTTGCTTTGTTATTCTAGGACAATTTCTGCTTTAGTATTAATAAAACCAATCCTTCAAATTTCGATAGTCTAGATAAAAATAAGGCTATTACAATCCAGTAATTAGTACATTAATTTATTAGTCCCTGTGGATTCGACCTTGCTAACTCTATTCTATAATCTGCACCGTACACTTGCGGTGAAGCTAAAAAATAAGGCGAACAAGTTTTTGGCGCTATTGCCGGGGACTAATTAAATTTTTAGTACTAATATTGCGATAAATAGAATTATTTTTAATTTAGACATTTGTTTTTCTTTTTCTTTCCTACATTATTTGATTTGTTTCTTGGAGTTGGTTCGGGTAGTGCACGAACACCGCTCACGATGGAGGAAGCCAATTATTTCAATAACTGGAATTTCTACAATTGCTGGAATAATCCTACTCCTACGTACTATTATCCGGAGGCAAAGCCATCTATGGAGGACGTCCTCACCGCATTTATGAATGAAACAAGGAACAGGTTCAACAAACATGAGGCTAAACTGGACAAAATTGAGGCACATGTCGCACAATTGGCTAACACTCTGGCCACACAATTGGAAAATCTTGGAACCCAGATTAGCCAATTAGCCACGATCGTTGGTGGACAACATCAAAAGAGCCAGTTTTCAAGCACCACCTAAGTCAACCCAAAGGAACAAAGTAGTGCCATTCATCTAAGAAGTGGTATCGAACACGAGGAGCCAGAGATCCTGGAAAAGCAAGAAGATTTGGAACCAAACACGGACTGTGTGTCTATGCACTTTCAACCCATGTGTGGTACCGAAAAGGAGCAAAAATAGGACAAGGAACACACGAACCGTGCGTGTACGCCCGGGCAGCGCGTGCGAGATACCATAAGAAAACTTTTCCAGAATGAGACGAGCACAGACTATGCGTACGTGCACGGACAACATGCGCGTAACTCAAATCAAAAAGTTCCAACACCAAGACTCTAATCCTTACTTGGAAATCCCAAGTATGCAATATTACGTGCAAACAAAGCAAATTTGGCACTTAACCATGACCCAAAGCAACTAATATATGCATTCAAAGGAGGCACAAATTATGCGGGATTAACAGGCGTCAAGCTATAGACGTTAAATTTAGCGCTTGTTGGGAGGCAACCCAATGATTTGTTGTTTAATTTTCGTTTTTCCCTTATTAGTTAGGAGTTATTTGTTTTCCCAAAAAAAAATCAAAAAAATCAAAAAAAAAAATTCAAAAAAAACGAAAAAAACATTCTGAATAAATAACGAAAAAAAAAATTGAAAAAAAAAAGGCGCACACGGGCATGTGAACCCACGCGACCCGACCGTACGATCTGCTCCTTCAGTTTTCGAATTGACGGACGAGCTCCCGGCTTCATCGGAACTATCCATGTAAGTACTTATTACGCATTCCTCTTTCTTTTGATAATTTCCTCATATGTTCGGGACGAAGCATATTTTAAGTTTGGGGGGTTGTCAAGAATGCATAATCTAGTACTGTTGCATTTTGCATTGCATTTAGGACTGCACGTAAAGCACTTACATAAAAAAACATTTTTTTTTTGCTTTATTTTTTCGATTTTTAGATATTTTTGTTTTAGCACGTTTACCGCTTTAGCATGTTTAATTGCTTTTGTGTGGTTTTTTTAATCCAGTTCGTATGCCCTTGACTCCCTATGATTTTACTATGAATATTTTATGGCATGAGATAACATACTTGTGGGAATAATGTAATAAATTCTTGGGAGGAAAGTTAATCATTTGCTTTGCATGTGTTAAGAAAATTGGATATTTGAGCATGTTGCGAAAAATAAGCTTGTGAGCTTTTGGGCCTTAAACTACTTTATATTATGCAGACTTAATGTTTCTTGAGTGTGTCATTCATGATTGCTAGAACTCTAGAACTTGCTCTGGTATCTTCATCAAAGCAATGTGTGTGTGCAATTTTTGAAAATGATCTAAGGCCATCTTTTTTTTTTTTTTTTGAGAAGAATCTAAGGCCATCTTTGTTTAGCCTACTTAGCCTAAAAAGCCTACCTATGAACTCATGATTCCCTAGTTAGCCAATTTTGAGCCAAAACTTTTATTCTGAGCCACATTGATCTTTAAAATTTACATGTTTTTATCCCTAAATTTTCTTGAGCTTATAAAATATGAATAAGTTTGGGGGAGATGTGGTGAAAATTTCTGAAAAAGAGAGGAAGTTGGTAAAAGAAAGAGGGATGAGCAGTGTCTAGGTAATTTGAAAAAATACATGAAGCTCGAAAAAGAAAGAAATGTCTGAAAAAGAAGAGAAAAATCGAGCACAACAAAAAAAAATCTGAAAATTATGAAAAAAATGAGAGCTTGGCTAAAAAAAAGGGCCTAAGAATGAAAAAGGAGAAATGAGGGTGGAATTGAGTTGAAAAAGGAAATTGATATTATATTAAAATTGGGTTGGTGAATTGCAAGTCTATATGCTTAAATTCTATTTGCTCAAGTCAAGTCACTTAATCCAAATTTCCCTACCCTTACCAAAGAGCCTACATTACAACCTAATAAAAAGTCCTTTTTGATTCTTAGATTGTGCACACAAAAGTGGTCGAGATGTTAGACGATTTGCAAGCATATGGTAGTTCTACATTCACTAAATTGAATTTGAGCGTAGACACTATCCATACACTTTTGAGAGTCGAGTGATACACTACCTACTTGTGAGTCGCGATGTCGAGTACCCAAGAGAGTATTGACTATGCCGAGTTTATGAATAATGACTTCTTTCATTTTTCCCCTTATACTATTTTCTGAATTTGCTCGAGGACGAGCAATGCTTTAAGTTTGGGGAATTTTGATGAGTGTAAACTATACGTGCATTTGAGGGTTTAAAATGATATATATTTGATGCATTTGCACGCATATTTAGTCTGTTTTACTTGGTTTCCCTTGTTGGGCGTGATACTGCGTACTCTTATGAATTTTGCAGAAAATAGAGCTAAATTGGACAAAAGATGATAGCATATTTCGAATGATATGTAAAAGGACAAGGTACGAGCAATAATATGAAGGAAATAAGCATGGAGGGTTGAAGAAAAGGAAATTTCCATAAAAAATGTCAAAACGTGCTAACAGTTTCCAGCACTGGCAGGGTTTAGTATTTTGGCCATAACTTCCTCTACCAAACTGATATTAAGGTGATTCAAGTGGCCATGGAAAGCTAAGAGAATGTTATACAACTTTCAAGAAGACCCCGAGATCATATTCTGATCGCACGACCCAAACATGTGGGTTGCCACGGTCGTACGACGTAACTAGGGCTGAATTGGTCTCCTTTTCCTACTCAAACTCTGCAAGTGATCTCTCCAAGCATCTATAAAAGGGACCCAAGGCTATGCATGAAAATTCATCCATCAATACATCATCCAAGATCACTCTCTACATAAAACACGCTGATGTTTACCCTAGAAAGCAGAGAAAAGAGCAGTTTTCCACCGGAGAATTGGAGAGATCGATCAAGACCGCAACCACACCTTCGAGGATTGAAGATAGATTGAGAGATCGTCATCATTCCCGAGTTCACTCATTCCATAGTATCATTATTTTCAATTAGTTTAGACATTAACTTTAATAATTTGTCTATGAATTATTTCTTTTCTATGTCTTGCTAAACACTTTGTGATTCCCGGGTTTGGGAGTAAATTAATTGATACTTTTATTTGATGATTTATTGCAATCAAAGTTAATGTTTTCCAACTCTATTCAAGTACTTTGTTTTAATTCTTGTTTTATCAAAAAGCTATTAGTTTAACTTATTTTGATATATTGATTCATAATTCGAACAAATGAGTTTCAATATTAGATCTATGAGTACTTGACACGAATAGCTTGCATGATTGAGAAGTCTGTGAATATTCGTGAGGCCTTTAAATCTTTTTGATCTTTTGGGAGTTGGATATCTCATGTTGAGTAGAGATACTAGGATAGATATTCCAATCAACGCTTTTACATACATCTCGAGAGAGAGTGTAAGTTACTTTTGTGATTGGTCTATAGAGAAGAATACGTTTAACTTTGGTTTGATTAATCTGATAATAAAAGGGGATATTAACGGAAACCAATTCCCAGGAATCCATTCGTCCATTATTCTTCTTGATCTTTTAATCCAATTCTTTGCTTTGTTATTTTAGGACAATTTATGCTTTAGTATTAATAAAACCAATCCTTCAAATTTCGATAGTCTAGATAAAAATAAGCCTATTACAATCCAGTAATTAGTACATTAATTTATTAGTCCCTGTGGATTTGACCTTGCTAACCCTATTCTATAAACTGCACCGTACACTTGCGGTGAAGCTAAAAAATAAGGCGAACACTATCTTCTTCACAAGGGCATCATCCACGCCCTGTTTGATCATACAGTGAAGTCCACTGAAGAACCGGTGTGGATCTTCTCAGATAACAAAGTGAAATCATGGTTTGCTGCCATTTTCAGACGATTTTACCGATTAAAACTTGACAAACTGGAACTTGAGTAGTTAGGGTTTTGAACAAGGTTGCAGAGAGTATGAGCTTTTCTTTGCTGAACATGAATAGGTTTGCGTGAGGAGAGAGAAAGTGAATATTCGTATATAAGGGACGTGAAAGGACGGTTTTTAGATTTTGAAAATGTTGATCAATATCAACGGTCAAGATTATGCCTTCAAAACCGCATTAATTTCCCCACATTAAATGCAACAACATTTATATCCAATCATATGGTTTATTGTGCGACTTTTGTCTTGTGATCATTATTATTACCGACATCATTCTTAAAAATATTCGCTCCAATTAAAACGACTGTGTTTTTGTCACTTAGCTCATAAATAATTCAGCTTTCTTCCAAAGTGACTCAACTCTGTTTCTCTCTTCTCATGATGTTACTTAGTCGTCCTAACTCGACGTCTGGTGACTTCCGAATGGTCATTTCACTTGATCGAAATGTGAAACTTGTTCTTCTTTTTTTCATCTTCTTTTCTCACGATTGAGTCTTGATTATTTTAACTCAGCTCAATTAACCCTAACTCGTTCTTGAGCTCTTCAAACCTTGATTCATATAATGGCTTTGTGAATATATCAGCTAACTGCTTATCAGTTGAGATGTATTCCAAGGTGATGTCTTTCTTTTCGACATGATCTCTTATAAAATGATATCTGACATTAATGTGCTTTGTTCTTGAGTGCAACACTGGATTTTCAGTGATTGCAATAGAACTAGTGTTATCACATATAATTGGAATCTCTTTTTCTTCAATGTCATCATCTCTCAGCCGTTGTCTCATCCATAAGACTTGGGCACAACAGCTGCCCGCAGCTATGTACTCTGCTTCAGCTGTGGATATAGCTATTGAATTTTGTTTCTTGCTGAACCAAGAAACCAACCTATTTCCAAGCATTTGACATGTACCAGAGGTACTCTTCCTTTCAAATCTACATCCAGCATAGTCTGAGTCTGAGTATCCTACCAGCTTGAATCCTCCTTCCTTTGGATACCATAAGCCGACTTCTTGGCATCCCTTCAATTACCTTAGGATTCTCTTAGCTGTAGTCATGTCACTCTCTTTTGGTGCAGATTGAAATCTTGCACATACACCTACTGCAAAGGTGATGTCTAGCCCGCTTGTTGTTAGATAGATCAATGATCCAATGAGGGATCTATATCTGGTTTGATCAACAGCTTTGCCATCTGCATCCATGTCCATGTTGAATGATGTATTCATTGGAATTTTTACAGAAGACTTATCTTCCATACCAAATTTCTTCATCAAATCTCTGGTATACTTGGTTTGGATTATGAAGGTTCTATCCTTCAATTGCTTGACTTGAAGTCCTAGGAAGAAAGTCAGCTCTCCCATCATGCTCATCTCAAATTTGCCTTGCATGAGGTTTGAGAACTTGTCACACAGCTCTTTATTTGTGGAACCAAAAATGATGTCATACATATATATATTTGAACAAGCAGTATACTCTCTCCATATTGAATTCTGAAGAGTG
The DNA here is from genome assembly GCA_016081115.2 of Rehmannia glutinosa. Lineage (NCBI taxonomy): Eukaryota > Viridiplantae > Streptophyta > Magnoliopsida > Lamiales > Orobanchaceae > Rehmannia > Rehmannia glutinosa. Next base: position 91,666,733 of record CM071926.1, read on the forward strand.
TTCTATCAATTGTGCCCTTGGTGAATCCATTGTCAGTTAGAAATTGAGACAATGTGTCATACAATGCTTTTGGTGCTTGTTTCAATCCATATAGTGCTTTCTTAAGCTTGTAGACCTTATATCCAATAGTTTTCTGCTCAAAACCTGGAGGTTGTTCAACATAGACTTCTTCTTCTAACAGTCCATTTAGAAATGCACTCTTCACATCAATTTGATATACAGTGAAGTTCTTGTGTGCAGCATAGGCAAGAAACATCATTATTGCTTCTAATCTGGCAACAGGAGCAAAGGTTTCATCAAAATCTATCTATACCCTCTTCTTGGCAATACCCTTTGGCTACCAATTTTGCTTTGTTTCTTACAATAGATCCTTCCTCATTCATCTTGTTCCTGAAAACCCATTTTGTACCAATAACATTTTTGTGGGTTGGCCTTTGAACTAATTCCCATACTTTGTTCCTTTCAAACTGATTCAGCTCTTCTTGCATAGCCTGAATCCAATGTGTGTCTTCCAATGCTTGAGACACATCTATAGGCTATATCTGGGAAATAAAACAAGTGAACATAGCTTCATGTTGTGCTCTGGATCTGGTTCTTATGTCATCTCTAACATCTCCAATGACTAATTTTGGTGGATGGTCTCTCAGACATCTCACATCAGGTTGAAATAGGTTTGCTGGATTCAGCCGTCTCGCAACTAATTTGTCTTGAACAGCTCTTTCATATTCATTCAGATGTAGACCTTCCAGCTGTCTTTGAGATTCAGCTATCTCATCTTCATCTGGGTTGAGTGCCCTCACTTCAGCTTCAATATAAGGACTCTTCTGCATAGTTGGTTGATTCAGCTTATCAGCTAACTCTTCAATGTCTTCTCCATTCACATTAGGTTCATCAAAAACCACATGGATAGACTCTTGTGTAACCATAGTCCTCTTGTTCAGCACTCTATAGGCTTTACTCTCAGCTGATTATTCCAAAAAGATACCTCCGTCAGCTTTAGCATCAAAAGCCTTCAAGTTATCCTTGTCATTATTATGGATGAAGCATTTACATCCAAATATCCTGAAGTATCCAACATTTGGCTTTCTCCTATCCAAATCTCATAGGAGTCTTGGTCAATTGCCTGTTAATCATGCATCTATTTTGAGTATAGCATGATGTATTTATGGCTTCAAATTTCAAAAATCTCTTAAGCAATCCGACTAACATAGTCCTTGACTTCCTTGAGAGTTCATTTCCTTCTTTCTCCGTTCCATTTGTGGAACCCTTGCAGCTGATAACTCATGAGCAATACCATTTGCAACACAATATTGGGTTATTATCCCATTGACAAATTCAGTTCCCCTGTCAGATCTTATTTTTATAATGGTTTGACTCTTCTCATTTTGAACTCTTTTCATCAGCTGAGGTAACTTCTGCAAAGATTCCTTCTTTTTACACATGAAAATTGTCCATGTATATCTTGAATAATCATCCACCACCACTAGGGTGTAGTTCTTTCCACTGATGCTAGCTGGCTCAATTGGACCAAATGAATCCATATGCAACAGATGTAATATCCTTGTTGAAAAAAGACTTGGCTTATCTTTGAATGATGACTTGATTTGCTTTCCCATATGGCATGCATCACATACACTTTCTTTCTTGTACACTGAGTCTGGCAATCCTTCTACAAGATGACTCTTGCAAGCTTGTTGATTGTCTTGAAGTTCAGATGACTCAGCTTTTTGTGCCACAGTGCTAGTAGACATGTGCTTGGTGTAGCAGTAGACCAATCTACCACATACATATTCTTTTGCCTTGACCCTTGCAGCACTATTTCATTGGATTCATTATCCTTGATTTGGCATACTCCCATGTTGAATCCTACGGTGTAGCCTTTGTCACAGAGTTGGCTGATGCTTAATAGGGTGAAGTTGAGACCTTCAACATAAGTGATTTCCAATCCATTTTTCTTGATGGATTGTTTCCAGTCATATGTCTGGAACAACCACTATCCATGTACCAGGTTCTTTGGCACTCAGCTGTTCCTTGAACCTGCAATCAAGGAAATCAGTTTTTAGGTACTCATACTTGTCTAGGTCCTTGGGGGTTAGTGTTATGAGATGCTCCAACCAACCTATAGCCAAATGGTCTGACTCTGAGAGGTTGCCATCTGTCAGTGCCATAATCATAGTACACAGCTTGGGGGTTTTAGGATCATACAGTTGTCTCTTTTATCTGTATGCATGTGTGTGAGTTTTAGCAATCGCTTTCTTAGGGTAGTTGTGATATTTCTGAGTTTAGTGCTTGGGTGCATATTGTTTGATACATGTTTTTATCTTAATTTTGATGATTTTATTTTGTCACCAAAACAATGTTTTTAAAGGTTGTCCAAATACTCCTAAATGATTTAAAATGGTTTTAATATTTTCCGGAGTATTTCCTCAAGTTTATTTTTGATAATAATGGACAACACTTTTAATGATTTTATGTCAATGGGCTTTTACTCCTAAACAAGATTTCTAAATGTTGTCTAAATACTCCCGATTGGTTTAAAATGTTTTTACTAAATTTTCGGAGTATTTCTGAGTTTTATTTTCGACAAAAATTGGACAACATTTTGTCTCGTGGTCGGCCAGGTCGCCTCTATAGGGCAACCCGTACCTGAAGATGATTTTGAAACAGAAAAATGAGACGGAAGGAAAATCGGCAGTCGTCGGCCCAGTGCCGGCGTCGACCGGTCCGTCGACCGTCACCCAGGTCGCCGGCCGCCTCAGGGTCGACCGACACTGCAAGTTCGTGATCGAAACAGAACTTCAAACCTTGCATTGTTGAGTTAGGGGGACCGGTTGAACAGGGGTCGGCCGGTCGCGTCGCAATTATGTCGACCGTGGCCGACTCGGCCGCCTATTGTAATTTCCATAGTGTTCTTCAATTCTCTTATTTCGTGCGATCGGTCGCCTGCGTAATTGACAAAAAAATATGACCGTTTGAATGGACACATTTCCTTAAATTGTGGGATTGATTTCTGACTATATTCTTGATTTTAATTGTATTTTTCTGTAGATTTTCAATCCCCAAGAGGAGCCTATGCTTGATCAATCATCTCCTATAAATAGAGGAAGTTTTGGAGCAACCAAATACAACAATTGAGATACAACACAACAAGATACACTTCAAACAAATACTTGGTCTTTCATTGTTATTATTCTTGTTGTAAATGTGCCTAACTATTCACTTTCACATCCTTGAGGTCTAGGCTTTTCTTGATTACACTTGCACTCTATTGTATTATCAATTATCGAGTTGTAATCTTGAATTTGGGTAATCATTCAACACAAGATCTCCTTGTGAGTGTTCTTGTGGTAAGAACACACTTGGGTGATCTAGGTGTTAGGTGTAAGAAGATTGTGGTAATCTTCTTGTTGAGGTGTTGAAGAATTTGGCATTCTTCAAGGTTGAAGATTGTGGTAATCTTCACATGGTGTCGTTGGAGATTGTGGTAATCTTCAAGTGAGATTGTGGTAATCTCAAAGGTGGTGTTGAAGAAGAGTGTGGTGCTCTTCAAGGTGTTGTTGTAAGTTGGTGTTGTATTAATTTGTGGTAAATTAATAAAATCTTTTTCTTTTTGAAATCCATCCGGATATCTTTGGGGTGGTAGAGGATTAGGCCCTAGGTGGGTTGAACCTCTTTAAATCAATGTCTGTTGTTTACATTCCGCACCTTTATTATTGTGTTTGAGCATTTGGTTCGAAAAAGAGGGCGAAATCGAAAAGATGGAGATAATCTATTCACCCCCCCTCTAGATTAGCGTAGCCGCTTGGACTTACAAGTGGTATCAAAGCCAAACTCTTTGGCAAGCTCGTTTCACATCGCGAGTGAAGAGAAACGATCGTCGGCTACGAACGAAGCTCAACTTTCCGGTACCTCCACCACCAAGCCACCTCGGTTTGATTCCAAAAATTTTATATTTTGGAAAGAAAGAATTGAATGCTATTTACAAGGTTGCGGGTTTGATATTTGGAACACCGTCATCAATGGAGAATCCATTCCGACGAAGAATACACCACACACCTCTAAAGGCTTCAAAGAGCTCAATGATGAAGAGAAGAGAATCATCTCCTTAAATGGTAAAGCTCTTAGTATTTTGTATTGTTCACTTACTACTTTGGAATTTGATCATGTTGTAGGTATTCGATCGGCACATGAAGTATGGCAAAAATTAGAAGCCATCTATGAAGTGTATGCAAATGAAAGGAGCAACTCAAAAGCATCTACTTCACAAATGGATACAACATCAAATCCAACAACATGGGATGAGCCTTCTACAACCTCCCATGATGAACAAGTTGAACAATGCCTCATGGGCATCAAAGAAGAAAACGAGGTAAGTTCTAAACCCTCTACTTCTTATGACAATGAATTGCAAAATGAATATAGTGATTTGCAAAATGATTATGATGAGCTACAAGATGAATTACAAAATTTACTCATTAAATACAAAAATTTGAAAAAGGAATTCATTGTTTTGGAAAATGAAAAGGATAGTTTATTTTTTACTTCCTATGAATCACTATCACGTGCTCACACCACCACACTTGATAAGGTGAGAAACCTTGAGAAAGAAAAAAATACTCTCGTTGAGAATATTGATTGCATGAAAAAGGATTTATTAAAATCAAACTTGAGTACTAATAAATTGTCCAATATTGTTGATGTTCATAATTATGATAAAGGACTTGATCATAAGCGTAATGTTGTTAATCATATGAAAAAGGATCAAGTCACTATGCACGTTGGTCATTATGCTCCAAGAATTATTACATGTTTTTATTGCGGTAAAAAGGGTCATACGGCTAATTCTTGTCGAGCTAGAAATAGCTCTAATTATTGTTGGAGACCTAAAAGTCTCAAGACTAATCCCAAAGGACCCAAACACATGAGGGTACCACAAAACAACGTCATATTAGGTACCCGGCGAAATAATGATCGAAGAAAATTTATACCGCCAAGAAGACATCAAATGACCGTTTCATTTGATCAAAGAAGGAGAAACTATTTTCGACAAGCCAATTTCAAGAAGAGGATATAATCAAAATGGGAAGAACACAATCCTTGAAATGGCAAAGACATCATCAACAAGATGATTTTCAAAGAAGAAGAGACTTTCAACAATGGAAAGGCAACAAACCTTGAAATTGAGTAATCAAAGAAGTCATCATCAACAAAGTGACTTCTCGGGGAAGATATCATCAACAATGGGAACGGCACAACCCATTGAAATGGCGTAATTGGTAACCCGTATCTCCCTAGTTAAATATGCATTTTATTTTGTTATTATGCATGCTTTTATTTGTGTCTTAATTGCAAAATGAGTTTTCAAAGTATTTTTTTATTAAGGTCTTCAATACATATTTGTGCTTTTAAAGTTTTTTTAAAAGAAGACCTTATATGATGTTGTTAAAACTCTTGTGCATTTTTGTAAGACTAAAGAGTGTTATCATCTCTTATGAATTTTTATGGCATGAGCTTACTTGTGATATCTCTTAGCCTACACTTTTATCATTATGATTTGTGCTAGATTTGTTTTAAGAATTGTGTAGGAATTACATATTTTCACGAATGGCCATTTACGTCATTATTTGTCAAGAAAGGCATTAATTATCGAGGTACGTTTACTTGTGTTATTCTTACTCTTATAGACTCGATATATGTATTGCCATGTGCATATGTGCTTGTTTTTCATAGTATTTCATACAAGTGCCATTAAGAGGATTTTCAGATTTTTTGAAAGGCACTATTCGACATTTGATTGCACATATTTGCTTTATCAACTTTTGTTCAAATACTTCTTTTAAATGAGGTCTCAATTATATGCTATCGGATTTTCAAATTTCAAAAGAGACCTTTTGTAGCTTTCTTAAGCTTATTTGAACTTGCATGATTTATTAGACTCTTGATGATATTCTAAATGCATAGTATGTGTTTCTTGCTTCATGGTCTATATATATATAGTGTCTATTTCTACTATGCTCTTATGCAAGATATTTTGTGATTGATGATTGAGGCATGTTTTTACACTTGGGCTATTTTTCTCTTGCTTATATAAGCGATGTCGTTAATGAGTTTGTTAAAGTTGTGTAGATGAGAAATGAAGTACTCCAAATATTATTACCTCAAAATATTTGGATGTAAATGTTCTATTATGAACACCTTAGATCAATTGGATGCCCTATGATGATAGTGATGAAGAAGACAAAAAAAAGGTATTCCGGAACAAACTCGACGACCAAGGCAACATTGGTCGAACTAAGGCGAGGTTAGTAGCTCGAAGGTATTTTCAAGAAGAAGGTAATTGATTTTGATGTAACATTTGCACTCATAGCACATTTAGTAGCTATTTGCATCTTACTTGCCCATTCTTGTTTTAAGAAAATTTCAAGCTTTACCAATTGGATGTTTAATCCTATTTTCTAAATGGCTTTATTCTAGTAAGAGTCTATGTAAAACAACCTCCGGGGTTTAAATTTTTTCTAGGCCAAATGATCTTTATAAAAGGCCTTGTATGGTTTCAAACAAGTACCCCATGTATGGTATGATAGACTTAGATATTTTTGCTAAATGATTTTACAAGAGGTAAAGTTGATACTACTCTCTTTGTTTTTGAAAAAGGGCAAGATTGTTTACTTGTGCATATTTATGAGAATATTTTTGGTACTACTAATGAATATTTGTGCAAGATATTTCTCCAAGTTGATGCAAGGTGTACTTGAAATGAGCATGAAGGGGGAGCTCAATTTCTTGCTTGACTTCAAATTATTCAATGCCAAGTAGATGGTTATATTTCAAAAGAACTCTTGAAGGAGTTCGGCATTGAAGAAGGAAGAATCATCTCAACCTCTATGACTACCAATGAAAAGATTGACAAAGGTTGAGAAAGGCATGTCGGTTGACAAATAAATTCGAGGTATGTTTTCTTGTATTATTCCTATAGACTCGACATTCCATATGCCTTATGTCTATATGCTCGACTTAAAAAAATATCCCAACGAATCTCATTAAAGTGTCGTTAAAAGAAATTTTCAAATATTTGAAAGGCACTTCTTCTTATGACTTGTATATCCAAAGTATTAAAACGTTCTTATTTTTAGGGATAACAAGTTCGGTGTTTACAATTTATGAAAATATGGTTCGTCATAATCGAACTAAACATATTGAGATTCAAAATTTTTCTAAGGGATTGCGTTTTAACAAAAACTTGAGATGTGTTTAATTAGTCTCAAGGATAACTCATGGACTTTTTGATCGTTAATCGCCGAGTATTTTACCTCATTTCGAGCTTGATTATGACATAATGTATATTGAATGAGGTCTACGTTTGCATTTTGCACGTTTTTTAAAACTTAGGGGCGAAAAATCGGATTTTTGGTTGAAAATTCGGATTTTGGAAAACGACGAGACATGGGTGAAAGGGTTGAGGGCAACCGATCGCCCTCAACGTCGACCGATCGCCCTCACCTCGGTCGCGCCCTAGGCTATAATTTGGATTAAAATGGTTCTGTCTTCAGCATTCGTCACTTTGACACATTTTGGCCATTTTTCGTCCCCTTTGCAAATTTCACACACAATTCACTTCAAATGAGTTTTGATGCATGAATTATATATTTTGGGGATTATCTAGCTCGACTATCATCATCATTGCTCGTCTTTACCGATTGAATGGTAAGAATTTCACTATCTTTAGCTCAAATGGGTTGAACCCTTGAGTTTATGGCTTATATGTATTTTTCTTGATGTAATTCATATATGTTTGTGATGAGCTTATTGATTGTTGATGAATGATATTTGTTAAATTGTATTTGGTGATGAAAAACGTGGCTTGATATCATTTACAAGGGCTATATATAACTTTTTCTATTTTTGACGCCCACCAAGTGTTCGATAAAACGTTTCAATGAAAAATTCATCACCTACATGACTCTCTCGATTTCAAAAGTCTCATATATTTATAGAGATCATGTTTTTGCAAATCAAATGATTTTTCATAAGCTTCTACAAGTCGTATGATTCGACTCTTCTATGTGGTTTAAAAGCTTCAATGTTCAAATGGCTCGATACATCGGTTTACTTGCGCACTTTGATAAGAATATATGATGTATTTATCGTGCTAACATGCTTTTTGATGATTCCAAAGGGGGAGAAACAGGTTATAAGCTCATTAGCTCATAAAAGCTAAGATAAGCTTAACGAAAAGAAGCTATAAGCTATGGCTCATAAAAGCCATAAGTTATGATTCATTTTTAGTGCAATTATTGCTTGATGGACTTATACAAGTGTTTAATGATGTTTTTGTGACAGGGGGAGCTTATAAGCTCTTGAACAAATTGTAAAAGCTAAAGCTTTTAGCTTATGGAAAATTGCTTTTACATTATTCTTGATATGCTTGTTGATAGGGGGAGCTTGTGCTTATTATTGAAAATATTTACTCCCTACTTGGTTGCTTTAATATTTTTGGAAATTTTGGTTGCTTCCAAACGGTCAAATGTTTTTACCGGAAAATCATTTCTAAAATTGCTCTCTTAGTTTGTGTAAAAATTGTTTTGGTTTGTAATCATCAAAAAGGGGGAGATTGTTTGATACATGTTTTTATCTTAATTTTGATGATTTTATTTTGTCACCAAAACAATGTTTTTAAAGGTTGTCCAAATACTCCTAAATGATTTAAAATGGTTTTAATATTTTCCGCATGAGATTTCCTCAAGTTTATTTTTGGTAATAATGGACAACACTTTTAATGATTTTATGTCAATGGGCTTTTACTCCTAAACAAGATTTCTAAATGTTGTCTAAATACTCCCGATTGGTTTAAAATGTTTTTACTAAATTTTCGGAGTATTTCTTGAGTTTTATTTTCGACAAAAATTGGACAACATATCTGTCTCGTGGTCGACCGGTCGCCCTATAGGGCAACCCCTACCTGAAGATGATTTTTGAAACAGAAAATGAGACGGAAGGAAAATCAGGTCGTCGGTCGCCGGTCGCAGGCGTCGGCCGGCAGTCGGGTCGGCGGCCGCCCAGGGTCGACCGTACTGCAAGTTAAATGTCGAAACAGAACTTCAAACTTGCATTTTTGAGTTAGGGGACCGGTTGAACAGGGTCGACCGGTCGCGACTATGTCGACCGGTCTCCCTGTTGTAATTTCCATAGTGTTCTTCAATTCTCTTATTTCGTGCGGACGGTCGCCTGCTGTATCGACAAAAAAATATGACCGTTTTGACAGACACATTTCCTTAAATTGTGGGATTGATTTCTATGACTATATTCTTGATTTTAATTGTATTTTTCTGTAGATTTTCAATCCCCAAGAGGAGCCTATGCTTGATCAATCATCTCCTATAAATAGAGGAAGTTTTGGAGCAACCAAATACAACAATTGAGATACAACACAACAAGATACACTTCAAGCAAATACTTGGTCTTTCATTGTTATTATTCTTGTTGTAAATGTGCCTAGCTATTCACTTTCACATCCTTGAGGTCTAGGCTTTTCTTGATTACACTTGCACTCTATTGTATTATCAATTATCGAGTTGTAATCTTGAATTTGGGTAATCATTCAACACAAGATATCCTTGTGAGTGTTCTTGTGGTAAGAACACACTTGGGTGATCTAGGTGTTAGGTGTAAGAAGATTGTGGTAATCTTCTTGTTGAGGTGTTGAAGAATTTAGTATTCTTCAAGGTTGAAGATTGTGGTAATCTTCACATGGTGCCATTGGAGATTGTGGTAATCTTCAAGTGAGATTGTGGTAATCTCAAAGGTGGTGTTGAAGAAGAGTGTGGTGCTCTTCAAGGTGTTGTTGTAAGTTGGTGTTGTATTAATTTGTGGTAAATTAATAAAATCTTTTTTCTTTTTGAAATCCATCCCGGATATACTGGGGTGGTTGAGGATTAGGCCCTAGGTGGGTTGAACCTCTTTAAATCAACGTGTGTTGTTTACATTCCGCACCTTTATTATTGTGTTTGAGCATTTGGTTCGAAAAAGAGGGCGAAATCGAAAAGATGGAGATAATCTATTCACCCCCCCCCTCTAGATTATCGTAGCCGCTTGGACTTACACATATGTGTGCTGATAAAAGCTCTTTTACCTTTGGAATGACCTTTGTTGAGGTTTAGGTCTTTGCCATTTTGGCTTATATTCCATATGTCTTTGCTGATATTTCACATTATTCCAATCAGCATAGTATGGATAGTTTCTACCATTCCCATCATATGTATTTCTCTGATGAAATTTATGGGGTTTCTGGTAGCTCTATTTGCTTTTCATATAGTATTTTCTGTTTGGAGTTTGCTAAGGAACTCGGCTGGATTTTTTCTCAGCTGTCCTTTCAGCATACTCAACTGGTTGCTTTCCTTTTCCCTTTATATCCAAGGCCAGTATGTTTGTGATTGTGCTTTGGAATAGATGCGGGTTCAACATTTGGTGTTTTGGGTTTTTTGAAATGCTTCATTACTTGAAGATCCTTTCTCCAGAATCACTCTTGGAGTTTGACTATGCACAAAGGAATTAAATAATATGCCTGTCTTGTCTCCAAATTCTTTTTGACTCATGATAAGTTCATTCAATGATTTGGATGCTTTTGTAAATGAGGCAATCACATTTTTAAGATCTTTTTCTCTCTTTTCTGTAGCAGCTAACTCTGCTATGATCTTGGCATTCTCAGCCTTCAGCTTAGTGTTCTCATCAGCTAAGTGACTCAGAGTACTCAGCTCTTTAGTCAGCTGTGAGTTTTGGCTTTTAAGCTGGCCATTTTCTCATTTAGAATAGTGTGTGAGGATTTTATATGTTCAAAATCTTTCATCATTTTGCCTAATAAATTATAAATATCAGTGGGTGATGAAGTGTGTATATCACAGTCACTATCACTTGAATCGGAATGAGATGAGTTAGAATGTACCTCATCTTCTTGATTTTGTTCTTTGGCCATGAGGCAGATCATAGCCTCTTTCTCAGAATCACTTTAGTAGTCTGCTTCACTACTATCTGAGTCTGCTGCCTCTTTACACTTGGCTGGCTCAGCAGTCTTAGCAGCCAACATGGCTTTCTTGTTTTCCTGTCTTCTTTCCCTGAAGACTTTTCTTTCTTCTTCATTTCTGTATTTGTTGACTGGTGGATAGGAACAGTCAACTGCAAAGTGTCCTGGTTGTCTGCAATTCCAACAAAGGTTTTCAGCTCTCTGATCAGCTCTGTCTGTTCTTTGATTATCAGCTCTCTGATAATCAATTCTTTGATGCTCAGCTCTCTTGGGAGGCCTATCTTCCCTTGACTTGGAAGGTGATGAATGGTTTCTGGAGGTTTCTCCCTTGTTTCTTTTATAGTTCTTATTGAAGAACTTGTTTAATATTTTAACCATCAGGGCAATCTCCTCCTGGTCAATGGCTTCCTTTAGCTCAGCTCTTTTCCCTTCACTGGCCAACAATGCAGCTGTCTTGGGCACAACTGTTTCCTCTTGCTCTTTCCTTCTCAGCTCAAACTCATAGGCTTTGAGGTCTGAGAATAGCTCGCGGTTAGATGTTCTTGAGAGGTCCATTGAATGTTTCAGGGCCATGACCTTCATTTCCCATTCAGCTGGGAGGCTTCTTAAGATCTTCATACATATTTCCTTCTGTGTATGGGAGCTGAAAGATCATTTGTAATCTCAGTATATCTGGCATCCAACTGATCCAGAGTTTCACCTGCAAGCATTTTAAAATTTTCAAATTTTTGAACAGCAACAGTTAATTTATTTTCCTTAATTTGTTCTTATCCTTCACAAATTAAGGTCAGCTTTCCCCAAATTTCTTTTGCAGATTTACAAGATTTGACTTTGTTGAACATGGCTTTGTCCAACGTTTTATAGAGAATATCCTTGGCCACATTGTCCAGGTTGTATCTCTTTCTGTCTTTATTTGTCCATTCAGTCCTTGTTTTTCAACCATGCATTTGGTCTTACTAACAAAGCAGCCTTCTTCTCCTCTCTCCGCACCGCTTCTTCCACACGATTGTGTTAACTTTGAGTATTTGCAGTGGCCCATTCTCTATCAAAAGCCACATTTCATCATGGAAAGTCGATAGATAAGCCTACATGCGTATTTTCCAATCATCAAATTCTTCAACAATAAACATAGGAATGCATGTTAGATTTGCTTCCATGATAATAACTTTGCTTGAAAAATGAAAGACTTTGAAACACAAGTGTTTAAAAACTTTTTGACAAGATAGAGATCTAGTTCAATAACCAGTTCGGAAGACTCAATGAACCAACCGCTCTGATACCACTTGTAGGTCCCAAGGGATGTGGTGTAAGGTTTAGAAGGGGGGTTAAATAAACCTTACCAAATTTTCGATTTTAGTCCTTTTAAAATATTCAACAGAGTTGACTCAAACAGTTGTGTCCTTGGGAGACAGCTAAGTTGGCTATTCAGCTAAGTTACTCACTCAACAAACTCGATAGAGTTGTTGTTAGTATAACTTGGCTGCTTAAGCCAAATACTTAACTTGGCTGATTTGGTTTTTAACTGCGGAAGACTTAAAACCCTTTTATTTGATTTAAGCTTGTTTTTAACACTTGATTTTTAGCACTTGGTTATTTTCAGTTGGATAGCAAATGGAAACTAACAGCAGATATAAAGTAAGTATGCAGGAATGTAAATTGCTGAAAGTAAATGACACAAATATTTTATAGAGGTTCGAAGATGGGGTAATTCTTCTAATCCTCTCTTCTCCAATGCCTGGAGGAATCCACTATGTAACAGATCAGTTTACAAGTGGTTATCAGTCTGGAGATAGCCTTGATCACACAGCTGGCTTCTCTTGCGACTCAGCTTCTTCACAGGCGGTTTGCGCTTGCTACTTCTCACTCACTTCTCAAGTTCTTGGATTTGATCATGAAGCCCTCCAACAAACTTGATAATGGTTCGACATTGAACATTTCTACAATCCTGACTTGGAAAGTAGACCTCTTTGTTTCTTCAAAAGTTTCCTCTTCAACAGGTTGAAGTTCTCTCTCCTTCACAGCTTGTGTTGGTTGAGTTTCTTCGAGTTTAAGGCTTGAGGAATTGCTTCAATGGCTATGAGAATATTGCAGGTTAATTACTTTGATATTTCTTGCTCGTTCGTGGTTTAGGTAATCAAGGTCACCTCTTCTCAATAGCTTCCTCAGCCTTTTATAGTGTGCCCATTTGAAATTTTTCCCGTTGAAGAGATAGGCTAATTTCAAAATGTCACTTTGTGTTCGTTGGCTTGTCTTTTCTTGGTCTGCAGCCTTGGTGATGTTGACCTTTCCACGTATTAAATGGCATTCCAGCATTGCAGGTGTCTGACACAAGGTGCAGTGTTTTCCATTGGCTTATTCCATTTACACAATTCTGGGCCAAACACTTTTAGACCTGGCAGCTTGTCATATTACTAAATGGAGTAATAATCTTCACTTTAATCAACAGATCTAAGTCAGTTGTCTTGACTTGATTATTGTCTTTTCCCTAGGTGACTTGAGTCTGCTCCAATCATGGGATTGACTCAACTATCACTTCAACTGTTTAGACTTGGCTTCTTGAGTTGACTTGACTGACACTTCTCACAGTTGTTCCTCAGCTGACTTGATTTTTGTGTGTTTTTTTTTTATTTTGTGTGTGATTAGTCATATTTCTGTGGCTTTACATATTGTTTATCGTGTCGAGTGTTAAGTAGGGTGTTTGTGTTATTTGTATAGGTCATGGTGAAAAGAGGCTCAGAAGCGGGTGAAAATGAGAAAAGACGGGCACGAGAGATGCACAAGCGCACGGGCATGCCAGAAGCGCAGGCGCACGGGGTAGTGGGCGCTAGGAGTGCGGAAGACATTGACAAGGCGCAGCGCGTGACATGCGTGGGCGCGCGCACTGACTTGCTGAACATGAAATTTTCTATTTTACTTCCGATTTTTGGCTCTTCCACATTGTCTAGGACTCTAGGCTTATAAATAGCACTTGGGGAGCCCTTATTCTCGAACACATTTACTTCATATCACTTTTAAACCCTAGCTTTTGTTATTTTCTCTTCCACCCAACATTTGGATTGCTTGGGTTCTTCCCATCGAAGTTATTTTGCGGCTTTATCCAAGCATAATTTTTCTTCATCTTCTTTATTTGATTTCAATTATTTGATGATTATTGTTGTTGCATGATGATGTTTATGATTGTTTTCTATCCTTCAATTGAAATTATGGTCCCATCCCCAAGCATGAACTAAATTCTTTGTTATAGGATTAGGATGATTTGATTCAAACAATCAAGCATGAATATGAACTAATTGATTTGCCTTTCTGAATGAATTGCTTTATTTTATAATTGATTGTTTGGCCAACTTTTGATTACTTTGAGGAAATAATTGAGATCAAGAGAAGATATTATTCTTGGACTAAATGTATTTAGAGAGTTCGATATGAATCAGAGATGTATTATCTAACCTGGTTAATTAATTGGGAAAATTGGTTATGGATAGACTTAATCTGTAAATACGAGAGTTATCAGATCTAGGCCTAGTTTATATCTGTTTGTTTTAATTGTTAATCTCATGATCAATTAGTTGATATTATGCTTGCAAATTTGATGAGATGATTCCGAAATCCTAGACATTTTCTCCATACGATTTTCCCAAGGGTTTAAATTGAGTTGGGTTTTAATTGGTTTCTTATTTGTTTTTCCTTAGATAATTAAAATTAAACAAATCGGGTTAGAGTGCTTAGGATTTTCTTTTTGTTTATTATGACATACGATATTTATTTGTCGGCTAAGTCTTTCTTGAAAGACGACTTGGGATAACTTGCCATCCTATGATTGATCTCGTTCTCTTGCGAGGATCGTTAGATTTTCTTAGGTGTTTAGCAGTTGAACAAGGTGCATGAGAAATTGTCTCAGTTTTTAAAGGAAAAATATGCTCAAAAAACTCAACATTTTTTATTTCAACAATTGTATTAACATCTAGAATGTCACTTTTTAAATCAAGAAACCTATATGCAGCACTATGATCAGCATAACCAATAAAAAGGCAATCAGATGTTTTAGAACCTTATTTTCTCTTCTTAGGATCAGGCAACATAAATTTAGCAAGATACCCCCATACTTTTAAATATTTGAGGTTAGACTGATAGTCTTTCCATAATTCATAAGTTGTCTTACTAGTTTTCTTGTAAGATATTCTATTTTGTAAGTAACATGAAGATAAAATAGTTTCACTGCAAAACTTATTAGCAACACATGAACTAATGAGCATCGCATTCATAATTTCTTTTAGAGTCCTATTTTTTTCTTTCTGCTAGACTATTTGATTCGGGAGAATAAGGAGAGATGATTTCATGAATTATCCCTTGTTGTTCACAAAATTCATTAAATAAAACGTATTCACCAACTCTACTTAATCTAACTCTTTTAATTTTCTTATTCAGTTGATTTTCAACTTTAGGTTTATATAAACAAAATATGTTAAAGGCTTCATCTTTATGTCTAAGCAAATATGCCTCATTATATCTAGAATAATCATCTATAACAGTCATATAATATTATTTACCACGTCTAGTCATGGTTTATTTTAAATCACCTAAATCAATATGAATTTGACTAAGTAATTCAGATTCTCGTTGCACAGAAAAGCATGACTTCTTAGTTAATTTAGCTTCACAACATATTTCATATTTATTCAGGCTAGTATTATTGATACCAGAAATTGGGGGTGGCAAATCATGTTATCGTGTCGTGTTCGTGTCACATTATCGTGTTTTCGTGTTATCTATTTTATTTGATCTTAAATATAACAATAATTATAATTTTAGCTTAATTTTCAATTTCGTGTATCGTGTCATGTCATGCTTTATCGTATTTTTTGTCTGTATAATCGTGTTTGTAATCGTGTCGTGTCGTGTTATCGTGTAGTGTCACTCATTGCCAGCCCTACCAGAAATTAAACCAAGAGTTTGCATTTTATTAATAGAGCTAGTAATAACATGTCCGAATTTAGCATGTTATACATCAATAGAAGCAACCAAGTAAGCAAAAAAATAAAGAATTAATTAGTAACATTAGAAATATTGAGTACAAAGAGACCCTGATCACAATAATCTTTGCCCATAAGGACATTATTTTTCGTCATTACAATTTATCGATTCAAATGACACCCTAACCCCATCCTTGTCTAATAAAGAAATGGAAACTAAGTTTGCCCTAATATTAGGCACATGAAACACTTCATTAAGAACCAAGGTCTTGTCAGACGTGAGTTTCAACACAATTTTGCCTTTGCCAAGAACTTGTGCAGTTTAAGAATCCGCAAGATACACATGTTTTTCTCCATCTGCCACAAGATTGTAGGATGCAAAGGTTTTTCTATATGCACATATAAGCCTGGTAGACCTAGAGTCTACCACCCTCTTTCACACTGGCCATGAGACTAATTTCAAAAAGAACCACCGCAACAATATCATCCCATTCAACCAAATTTGCATTTGGCTTTGGGGAATTTGTAGGATTCTTTCTGTGTTTGCACTGCATTGCATGGTGACCTGGTCTTCCACAAGTATAACAATTTTCTTTTTTCTTGAAAGAATTGTTGTTATCCACTTTAGGTTTGTTATCAAGTTGATTACATTTCTTAACAGGCTTGTTAGAAGGCTTACCTTGCACTATGTTTGCATTTGTAGATATCTTCTTTCCCTTGACCACTTTGAGTTCCCTTCGATTGGTATCTTCAATTATAATGTGGGTAATCAAATCTAAAAGAGACAGTTGGTTATGTTTATGCTTTAGTTGTTGTTTATAATCTTTCCACATATTTGGTAGCTTCTCGATCAATAGTCTAATCACAAATTCCTCTCTCAGTGGGACGTTTTTAGCTTTAATATCCTCCAACAGCTTGTGGTACTCGTTGATCTGCATCTTGATGTCTTTGTCATCCCTCATCTCCCATATGTAGAAGTGTTAAAATATAATATATATTCAGTTTCCTTCTTTAGTTTTAGTCCTTTTATGGTTAGGATTTTAGTTTTTTTATGGTTAGGTTTTCTAGTCGCCTATGTAAGACTCTCTTCGTTTATTTTGTAATTCACTTTTGGTTTTGTATAATAAGAATACAAGTATTTTATGGATTCTTTGATTTCAACATGGTATCAGAGCCAAATTTTTAATCTTTACCACAGCTTTCGCGGATCTTTTTTTTTCATTCGTTTTCATTTCTTTTTGCTCACGTCGATCTGGTCCCTTTTTGGCTCATTTTTTTGTTCCGTTTTATTTTGTTATTGCTAGTTTTTGGTTCCAATTCAGTTAGTTTTTTATTTGTTTTTTGGGTTAAGATTTGGTGATCTTTTTTGTTTGTCATGGCTGCTCGTAAGGATGACTCTTTTCAGGCAATTAGTGTGCAATTGGATGGGAAAAAATATTTGTATTAGAGTTGTGTCATGACAAAAAAATTGCAAGGTAAATCTATGTGGGGTTATGTTACTGGGATAAAGGTTAAACCTACGAAACCTGATTCAGATGGTGCAGATCCGTTGGAGGCTTGGGAAGTGGATAATTCGAAGATTATTACTTGGATTAACAATTCGGTTTCGCAATCTATAGGGGCTCAGTTGGCAAAGTATGAGACTCAAGGAAGTTTGGGACCATCTCGCACGGTTGTATATCTGATCCCAACTTTGCCAAATAGTATCAATTGGAGGCCGATATTCGCACTTTGAAATAGAAGGATATGAGTATTCGTGGAGTTTTATTCTATATGTCGATTTGTGGGATCAATTATCGCTTCATCGACCGCTTATTTTGCGAGCTTTTTCGCCTTATGTTGCACGCCGAGAAGAAGAACGATTGGTGCAATTTTTATGGCTCTTCATTCTGATTTTGAGGGTTGCATGGTAGTATTCTGCATCGAAGCCCATTACCTTTCAGTAGATTCGTGTGGTCAATGAACTTTTAGTCAAGAGATATGACGTCAAACTCACGCTGATAAGGGGATCATTTCAACATCTACTGCATCGATTTTTGCTGCACCACAAAATTCGATTAATAATAATCCTAATCAGGTGAATTCGAGGACACCCTCTGATAAATGTGCCTTTTACCACCAAAAGAATCATTGGAAGGCTCAGTGTCTCGTCATTGAATAAAGGTAAATCACAACAGTCGAGATCCCAACAGCAATAGCGAGGTTCCAGCAATAACGAGCTCCACGTCCTCCACAGCATCCACCATCACCATCGCCATCCCAATGGTCTCCTAGACCACCTCTGCCGAGCAATGCAGTCATCGCACCATCATTGGATCCGTATATGTTTGAGCAGTTTCAAAAGTTCATTGCCTCACAGCCACATGATATGTCTACCTCATCAAATATAGGTTTGTCTTATTCCAGTTCTTCAGGTATGTCTTCACTATTGTGGATCTTAGATTCTGAAGCTTCCCATCATATGTCACGTAGTATGTCATCTTTTTGTCTCTTTGTCTCCTAATCCGTTTATGTCAGTTCTAACTGTTGATGGTACTCCAATGGCATTAGCAGGAATTGGTTCCATTGTCACGCCTTGTTTTTCCATTCCTAATGTTTATTATGTTCCTAATCTCACCTCAACTGCGGTTTCGATTAGACGATTATGTGTGTCTAATTATTTAGTTTCTTTTTCTTCTTCTACTTGTTCTATACAGACCCTTGAATCTTAGAAGTTCGATTGGGACAGGCCGTAAGCAAGGGGGACTTTATGTTTCGGACCAGCTCAAAATACCAGAAGCTACAGCTTTTAGTGTCGATTTATCATCTTTTCGATTGAGTCGTTCGTCTTTGGACTTTTACTTATGGCATTCTCGTTTAGGTTATGTGTCTGCTTTTCGTTTACAGTTTTTAGTTTCTATTGGTGTCTTTGGAGATTTGAAATCTCATGATATTTCGGATTGTAATGGTTGCAAACTGGCAAAATTTTCTGCTTTACAATTCAATAAAAGTGTTTCTATTTCTCGTACACCATTTGATCTTGTTCGTTCTGATGTATGGGGACCTTTCCCTTTCAATACAAAGGGTGGATCACGATATTATGTTTCATTTATTGATGATTATACATGTTATTGTTGGGTTTATCTTATGAAACAACGCTCTGATTTCTTCAACATCCTCTGCAACTTTCAAGCACTTGCGAAAACCCAACATTCAGCCACCATAAAGTGTTTTCATTGTGACTTGGGTGGGGAATTTTCTTCCGATGTTTTTCTTACTTTCCTCGCTTCTGATGGTACGATACGACAAACATCTTGTACGGATACCCCTAAGCAAAATGGTGTTGCAGAGAGAAAACATAGACATATTGTAGAAAGTGTTAGGTCTCTTTTGTTGTCTGCTAGTGTTCCTAGTGTGTTTTGGGGGGAAGCAGTTGTCACTACTACCTATTTGATTAATAGAATTCCTAGTTCGCATAATTCGAGTTTGACACCATTTGAGAAGTTGTATGGGTATGCTCCTGATTATTTATCTTTGCGCGTGTTTGGTTCTACTTGCTTTGTCCTTCGACCTCAAGTTGAACGTACTAAGTTGACCTCGCGGTCTGGTTTATGCGTTTTTCTTAGTTATGGAGAAGGACAGAAAGGTTATCGTTGTTTTGATATAATTAGCCAAAAATTATATGTCTCGCGTCATGTAGTGTTTCTTGAACATATTCCATTCTTTTCTATCCCAGCTGGCTCTCATAATGTATCCAGGTCCGACCTCATTCATATTGACCATTTTCATGAGGACGAATTCATTACTAACAGTTCTGCAGGTTCTGGTACATTGACTTCTAATTCTGATGCAACTGATTCTCCTGCTACTGATGTTGTCCCTTCAACTTCTCCAACTGCGGCTCCTGATGTTGCTCCTCGCCAATCCACACGTGTCCGTAAGTTTACTAAGTTACCAGATTTCGTTTACTCTTATTATTCTAGTTTATTCGTCTCATTTTTTGCCTCTATTCATCATATTTCTGAGCCTTCATCCTATTGAGAGGCGATTCATGATCCACTTTGGCAGGATGATATGGCTGAGGAACTTACTGCTTTGCATCATACTCATACTTGGGAATTGGTACCTTTACCACTGGGAAAACATGCAATTGGATGTTGTTGGGTCTACAAAATCAAAACCAAATCTGATGGGTCTATTGAAAGATATAAAGCCTGACTATTGCTAAGGGTTATACTCAGGAGTATGGGATTGATTATGAGGAGACATTTGCGCCTGTTACAAAGATGACCACTATTCGTACCCTTCTTGTAGTCGCCTCAGTTCGTCGATGGAGTATATCTCAGATGGATATAAAGCATGCCTTTTTGAATGGTGATCTTGTTGACGAAATGTACATGCAGCCTCCTCCTGGTGTTACCTATCAACCAGGTGAAGTTTGTAAGCATCGTAAAGCTCTTTATGGCCTTAAGCAAGCCTCTAGAGAGTGGTGAGACAAGTTTACTTCTGTTGTTACTTCTCTTGGTTTTCGACCAAGCCATCATGATTCATCCTTGTCATGATTCGACCAAGTCATCATGATGTGTCGTAAAGCATCGTATTTTGCTTTCATTATATATTGATGATATGATTATTACTGGTGATGATCTTGATGGTGTAGAAACTTTGAAGTCTACGTTAGCTCATTCTTTTGCTATGAAAGATTTGGGTCCGCTCCGTTATTTCCTTGGTATTGAGGTTGCCTCTTCCCCACAAGGTTATCTTTTGTCTCAATCAAAGTACATTACTGATATATTTGAGCATGCAGGTATTACTGATAACAAAATTGTTGATACTCCGCTTGAGACTAATGATCGATATTCTCCCTTTGATGGCTCTCCCTTGTCGGATCCCAGTTTATATCATACTATTGTTGGCAGCTTGGTTTATCTCACGGTTACTCGTCCAGATATTGCACATGTTGTTCATGTGGTTAGTCAGTTTGTTACTTCTCCCACTACAATTCATTGGGTTGTTGTTCTGCGTATTCTTCGATATCTTCAGGGAACTCAGTTTCAGAGTCTTTTACTTCCGTCTATTTTTTCTTCGGAGCTGCGTGCATACTCTGATGCTAATTGGGGTGGTGATCCTACGGATCGCAAATCTATCACTAGTTTGTGTGTTCCTGGGTGACTCTTTCATTTCTTGGAAGAGTAAGAAACAAGATGTGGTTTCTCGATCTTCCGCAGCAGCCGAGTATCGTGCCATTGCAACTACTGCTTGTGAGATAGTTTGGTTACGTTGGTTGCTAGCAGATATGGGTGTTTTTCTTGATCGTCCTACTCCGCTGCATTGTGATAATAAGAGTGTTATTCAGATTGTCCGCAATACAGTTTTTCATGAGAGGACTAAACATATTGAGATTGATTGCCATATTATTCGACATTATTATCATACTGGTATCATCACATTGCCTTTTGTTTTTTCTTTTGTACAGATTGATGATATGTTTATCAAGACACATTCTTCTTCACGTTTTTGTTTCTTTTTTGACAAAGTCTCAATGCTTCTTACGATTGCATCGTGAGTTTGAGGGGTAGTGTTAAAATATAATATATATTCAATTTCCTTATTTAGTTTTAGTACTTTTATGGTTAGGATTTTAGTACTTTTAGGATTAGATTTTCTAGTCGCCTATATATAAGACTCTCTTTGTTTATTTTGTAATTCACATTTGGTTTTGCATAATAAGAATACAAGTATCTTATGGATTCTTTGATTTCAATAGTTTCCAATCACGAACTTTTGTTTTCCAGCATTTTCAGCAGTATACCTCAAGTACATGGATTTCCAAATGTCTTTGGCTTCCTTATAAGATTAGTATATGTAGGTCCCAAGGGATGACGTGTAAAGTTTAGAAGGGGGTTGAATAAACCTTACCAACTTTTCTATTTAGTTCTTTTAAAGCGTTTTCAGAGTTTTACACAAATCAGCTAAGTCCTGAGAGAGACAACTAGGTTGGCTTACACAAAGAAAGTTCCCCACTCAATGACTGACGAAAGTTATAGTATAACTTAGCTGCTTTCAGCTAACACTTAGATTTACAATTGATTTGGTTTTGTCAGCGGAAGACTTTTCACCCTTATGATTGTAAACTTGTTTTACAACACTTGTTTTAGCAATAGTTATTATCAGCAGAGTTTAGCAATTTAACTTAGCAGTAGATATAAAATAAATGTAAAAATTAAATGTGATGTAAAGTAAATGAGACACAAGCAATTTTTATAGTGGTTCGAGGATGGGGTAATTCCTCTAATCCACTATTCTCTAACTCCTTGAGGAATCCACTAAGTAACAAGATCTTGGTTACAGCGATCAACAAACCGAGTCAGCCTTCGATCACACGCCCACTGCTTCGGGACTCGACTCCTTCTTCACGAAACAGTTGTCTTGCTACTTCAGCTCCTTCAAACTCTTGGAATTGATCACACAGCCCTCCAACGAGTCTAAAGCCTCTGGTGCGAACTTGAACCTCACTACTTCTTCTTCAACCTTGGAAAGTAAACCCTTGTTCTTTAAACAGATTTTCCTCTTCAACTGATGAAGTAATCTTTCATTCACTGAATGTGTTGGATTGAATTCCTTCGAGATTAGGCTTGAGGATTTCTTTGAAAAGCTTGATAGAATTTGTAGGTTATTGCCACTACTACAAAAATATTGATAGACACCGATTTTAAACCGGTGTCTATTAGTAAAACAACCGGTGTTAGAGCCACTGGTGTTAAAAGTCTGAACTTTTTGACAGCGGCTGACAACCGGTGTTGTTTCTATTAAAGACACCGGTTTATAATCGGTGTCGTAGATGTAAAATATCCGCTTTCTAAGGCCCTGATGTTAAAAGTATATGGTTTTGACACCGGTTTAAAACCGCTGTCTTTGAATGAATACACACTGGTTTAAAATCGGTGTTGTTGTATCTAAAGACACCGGGTGAAAACCGGTGTCTATAGTAAATAGAAATAGCATTTTCACACCGGTTTTAAACCGGTGTCATTTATTTCAATGTTTTTTATAGTAAATTTGGGACCACTATATATAATACGAAACTGCAAATAATTCATATCAATAAGCAATTCATCATGTAATCCAATTCCATCAACCATCATAAATTCACTACCAAACAAACATGAAATCCAATTTGGCCAAACAAAAAATGCATTAATACTAAAGTCACCAAGATCCAAAATACAACAAAAATTAAAATACTAGTAGCGAAGTTTCTTTCCATTTTATTATTAGAGGGCGAAAAATGAACGAGAGCCCGCTTCTTCAGATGCTTCCTACACTCACGCTGCACAAAGACATTGAACAAAATAAAGAAATCAATAAAACAACTAAGAAATACAGAGAGAAACAGAAACCAGTTGAAGAAAATATGCCAAAATAAATAAATAATAAAATAAAAATTCAGTATCAAACATTAGCAAAAACACCATTTTCTCTGAGTTTTGGTATATTAACTCCTTTCACTTTCAATCCTTCTCTCCCTGGGATGATAATTTGATGTTAAAATCCATCTGGGTTTTAAATCTTCCTGTACATTTATTTTTTCCCAAAAATATATCAACCTTTCTATTTTCCCTTATGAATAAATCTCTATTGTGTATTTGGTTGCTCAAACCAGATTCTATATTGTGTTTTATTATCTCCATGCATGCAACCTGATTTATAGCTTAGAAAAGCAAAACATGTGGAAAAAAAAAGGCAAACTCATGATTATAAGCAAGACAAACTCATGATTACAGGCATTCTCTATTTTGAATATACACGTCACATAAAGATCGAGACACACACTTATGCAAACACAAAAAAGACGCACTGCCACTACATAAGTCGACTGAAAGTATAATAACTTTACTACAAAACCACATATATATATATATGGACAAGTTTAGAAGTAACAGAAAAAATATGTACATTAAATGTTTTCAGAAGACTCTACATGAAATGCCTACTACTGCGTATGACATGTTATTGCAAATTTTCCAGAATATATAACTATAACAAGTAGCTTGTGCAATTGAAGCACACCTTTCCTTTATTATAGAGGAAACTGCCATCCACTGCCTTGAAGTTGAGGTACTTGGTAACATTTGCATGAATGAGCACACGTACCAAAGTTCCATTTGCCATCATGAACTACATGAAAATCCAATTTGAAAGGATTTCTCAAACACCAATATTAACAACAAAGAAGAGAAGCTTTAATATGAATTATGCTTGACATTCCTAGCAAAGCTTATTTCTGAGTGAGGCTCAACATGACATTCGTACAGAAATCCTAGAACTGAGATCTAATGGAAACATGAGACATGCTGAACTTAGTGCATTGGAATAACAAAAAGTCAAAAAAAAAAATGTTGTATTTCGTAATTTGGTAGATACACAAAATCTCACCACATACCTTTGGAATATCAACATTTTACTCTCTGCTTGCGCCTAATTGCTCAGGAGGCTGATCATTCCCCTTAAAGCGCTTCCAGAGCTAAATTAAGGAAGATCAAGTTGTTAAACAAACAGCCCATATAAAAAAAATTAACTGCATGAATCACTTTTGCTATATTAATTTACACCAGCTTCAACTTGATCAATGCATATTCAGTTAATTATGTATATTGAGATTGACCAAAAGATATACATTGATTTTAGTTAAATAAAATCAGAATTCTGTCTTTTCTTCAAACATTACCTGATTCAAATTGAGAGAGGTGGAGTCTCCTCCATAATAATCATTTTTATCCATGTGTTGAAAAGCCAACAAAGGTTGAGACGCTGGAGCTCCATTCTCATCAAATTATGATGCAATATTAGTTGAAACACAAATAGTCCAACAAAATGTGGTTCATCAAGAACAAATCAGAACAGAAAAAAGCTACAAGAGATCAGGATCTCCTAAAAATATAATCACGCAGAAGCAAAATATGGATTGACAGTACATAATTGGTTAAATCAAACAACAATCTCTCTGTTTGGACATCAATTTATCGTCAACAGAATTAAAATGCAAAATACGATCATTAGATCCTGATATTTCCAAAATTCCAACCCCCAAATTCAACCAAACACGTAAAACCATCGAAAACAAATAATCGATGAACAATACCATAAATTCTGGGACAATCTAAAATTACAAAATCAGCGAGCAAGGCAATAATCCAAACGGAACAAATGGCTAGAATCAGGATTCAACAGAACACAAACGGGTACATGCAAATTATACAAGTATAGAAGCATCACTACAAGAAATCCGGTCAAAGACATCGCTTAAACGACATCGTTTTCATGAATTTCATGATGTCTTACACTATACAACATCATGTTTTAAGTGAAGCGATGTGTATGAGCCGATTTTTCCGCTATTACACATCGTCTTTAGGAGCTGATGTCTTTGACCACCCCTTTTTGGTTTATAACATCATGTTTAAGATCGGTTATTCCAACAGATGTCTTTGACCACCTTATATTTGTTTATAACATCACTATTAACATCATTTAGTTAAATTAGATGTTAAAACTCAATTATTATTACTCTAAAATAAAGGGTTAATTACAAAAGTACCCTTGAGGTTTGACCTAATTACAAAATAACCCAGCTATTTTTCGAAATTACAAAAATACCCTAAGGTTTTATTTTATCTAACGTTTAACCCCTTCATAAGCAAAATAATTTCAAAATCCCCTTCATATTTATAAAATCATTGCGGTAAAGATACCCAGTGAGTCGTTTTAAAACGGCCAGGGTGGGCCGACCCATGCCCGCCAAAACCCGACACTTGCGGGCGGGCGGGCCAAGAAAACCATAGCCCAACCCACCCCACCTTTGGTCGTGGCTTGGGCAGCCGCCGCCAAAAATTTAAAAAAATAAAAAAATGAAAAAAAATATTTTTCTATTTATATTATTAATTTTAATGAATTAAATATACTAGTGGATAACAAAATATATATTTTATAAAAATATTATATACACTTTTATAAGAGATAAAAATATAAAATATCGATTATACTATTTTTTTTATCTATTTTATCTATTTTTTCTTTTTTTTTTTAATTTCTGGCGGGCGCCACTACAAGAAATCTGCCAAATAGCGACGGATATTAGCGACGGATCAATGACGGATTCGCAACGAAATAAACCAAGAAAATAAATAAATAGTTCAAATAAAACTTAGCGACGGATATTAGCGACGGCTTTTCCCAAGTTTTTAAGAAAAATATTTGCGAAATATTATCAATTTAGCGATGGATACAAAACTCGTTGCTAAATAATTAGTTCCGTTGCTACATTTATAAATGAATCGAAAAACTTTAGCGACGGATATCAATTTGCCGCCAAATTTATAAATAAATTAGAAAAATCTAAATACGAGATATCAAAACGTTGCTATATTATTTAGATAAATCTGAATTTTGAAATTTAATGTTTTTATTAGCGACAGATATCAAACTGGCCGCTAAAATTATAAATAACATTTTTTTTTTAATAGCAACTCATAATAAAAGAAGAAATTTTTGCTTCAAAAAAACCGATCAAATAAATAAGACAACAAAAAGCACTTTTATTTTGTCAAAAATCACTTTTTTTTAAAACTTTCCTCGAGACTCACACTCATGTAAACAGAGAACCCTCAATTCCTCATTCTTTCATCCTCACCGTGTCTCACTCGCCTCTCTCGCCTCTCGCTTTTTTCTCTCTCTCGCTCGCTTGGCCGCCTCTCTGTCTCTCGATCTCGATCGACTCTACGAGGTTAAGGTATGTATTTCATGTACCCTAAATTGTAAATTGATATGTATTTCTTTCAATTTGCACAACCCTAATTAGGTTTTTGTAGAGGATTTGATTATAAATTGGTATTCCTAGTTCTTATCGCTATTTCTGTGGTTCTTTTTAACCATTTGGCCACTCTCTTCGTGTTCGTGACCGCCGCTACGTGATTTATCATGGGGCTTTCGCGATTCTCGTGCTTTTGATTTTGGCGAGGTGACGAGCTTGTGCTGAATGTGTGGACTCGGCTAGTGCGAGGAGATCGGATTTGAAATTTGCGGCCAAGGTGTATGATTTTTTGTCCCCTCCGTTTTATGCTTTGTCGTGGGGATTTTAGGACCTTATTTTGTGTATCGTATGTTTGCATTTTACTTGTGTGGGGCTACTGATAGTGTGATACCGAAATGGGTTTGGATGTCGTGGGTTCTCGTAGTTGTGACGGCGATTTCGATTAGTATATTATGGATTTCGAATCTCTGGATTGAGTTCTATAGAAAGGGATAAGAATGTTGAAAAGAAAGTTAGATAAAAGTTAAAAATGAACAAAGTTGATTTATCTCAAGGAGTTTTAACACTCCTATATTATATCTCATGTAATATATGAATAGTTCGCTAGGGAAACCACGGATATAGTAGTTTAGGAACACAAAATCATTGTTGTTATGTTCTTGCAATAAGAATGTGGTGAATTTGTATTCTGATGGATGATCATGTTTGGAGTTTGTGAAACTTTTATGCTTTGTGTGGGTGAATGCATTGTGTTTTTTATTGCTATTAGTGGTTATTTTTTTGATGAAATATATTCACTCGTAGTGAATAATCAGTGGTTACCAGTACTACTTATGTTTTGGAATGGCAGAGAACTTTTTTGCCTCAGATTTGACAAACTATTTTGCCTCAGATGCATCAGCTGTTACCACCACTGATCGTCATGCTCGAAAGTTCGAAGCCAAATTCTATGACAAGGTAAGATTATTCTTACGCCGATGCATCAAACCGCCGCTAAAAAATTAACGACGAGTAAAATAAAGACGGAAAATATCCGTCGCTAAACATTTTAGCGACGGATTTTATAGGTTTAGCGACGGAAATTTCCGTCGCTATTTTGTGATTTTCTTGTAGTGTGCCCCGCCAAGCCCGTGGCCCGCGGCGGGCTAGCCCATTTAGGCCCGCCCTTTGGCGGGCTACTAAATACTCAACCCACCCCCCTTTGGCGTCGCTAAACATTACGTTTTTTTTTTACGCAATTTAGTCTTTAGTGGAATTAAATCACTATATGTGGAATGCTTTTACGTTCTTGTGGTTTTTTGATTTGATTTTGGAGAATAATATGCTTAGGTTGTGCTAAGGAGCATCATGTATGTGCCAAATATTCATGCCGTGTTGACCACATAGTTGGAAGGTACAATTGTCCCCCCTTTAGTGATTAGTTTGTCTCAGAATGCTAGAATTGAATTGGATTGATGTCAAAAACTAATTGGAATCAATTAAAAGACAAATTTAATGTAATTTTGTTTTGTTTGAAGTGTTTTTAAATTGAAATAATGAAGTTTTTGTTTTCCTTTTTTCTTGCAGAGATATTTTAAGTAGAGTAGGTTTGAACATAAGACATTAGAAGAGGTTTGATTATAATAATTATCATGACTTATTCATAATATTGAGATGTGTCTTTGTAATACTTATGACAATTATTGTGGTTTTTGAGTTCATTGTAATTAGTTTGTAGATTGAGTTGCAATCTTATCGAGTCTTGACTTTCTTTAGGCAATCAAAAATACCCGGAAAAGGGATGTAAGAAGTTTGTTGAGAGTCGTAAGTTTGTTATTAAAACTTAGCTAGAATTGAGCGGGGGATGATGACGATGATCGAGTAGTGATGATGATGATGAGCCCAGACATTATTGGGTAAGGCATATTTCAAGAACAATTTTCTGTTATAGGAAGCTTTAGGACATCATTTTTGTTTGTATTGATATATACATGTTATAGTATAATAGTAGTCTCGGTTCATTGCCTGGATACTATATCTTGGTCTTGACCTTGTTCTCGTTGTGTTTCAATTACAAGTTGAATTGATTCCCTTGTTTTGTTTATTTAACGCTTTTTCTCTTGCTAATTGATACGTATTAAGAGTCTCTATTCAGGTGGGGTTGGTTTCTCATTTTTTGTCAAGCTACTAGATTATTATACTTTTCGAGAATATACAAAGCTTGATCCAATCGTTGCTTGTGAGTGTGTTAATATATATTCTATGTATGCTTTGTCATGACGTGGATTGCGGGTAATATATATTATATGTATGTTTCACGAGGCAATGTTCAAAAACGAGAAAGAATAATCTATCTTAGCACTAATTAATATAAAATTTAGTGATTATTAGCATGCTAATGGATAAAATTTGTCTGGACCTGTATATGCTTTGATTGCTTGGTAATATTGATAAAGTTAATCTGAATCAGTTTTGAAGTTTCTTTTTGATGTTGACTATGCTATTTTCTTCCAAGGTGTTACTTGTAATTAAACCTAAATCTGAAACACACCCTTGGTTTACACTCGAATAGTAAATGATGTTCTGTTGGTGTTGTTGTTGCTTTACCCCATTTATGTAAATATGTATCATCCCTGTTTTTGTCCTACTTTGATATAACATTGTCCTGTTCTATCTTAGGTTCAGTGGGCTAGAGATAAACCCTTATCCAATTTCTAGAGGCAAACTTACCATGTTTGAAATTGTTGCATCTACAAGTAAGTGCTCGCTTCGTATTCTTTTACTATATCCGATGCTCTTTATCTTCTCGATTCACATTGTTAGTTAGTTTCGTATTTGAACCTTTTGCTAGCATTGGCTTTTTTGTTGTTAATTAATATGCTTGTGCATCAAATCGCATTACCATTAGCTTCCCTACATCTTATTTTATTTTCTCCTCTACTAGCTAATTAGTGGTGTTTAAATGGATGTATTACACCTATGCAAGGTGTATTTGAAATAAACAATATTATTATACATGTCTTGGTCAAGATTTCCTCTAATATTATTGAATACTTAAAATTGTTAGATAGATTTATTTCGAGTATTTTATTATGCATGTCTTTAAAATTTGAATTATTTTCTGCTTTTGAGTTATAATATTTTAATTGTATTGTGCAGATGATCAGAAGTAATAGTTGTTAGTTGTACATTTTGTACTCCTGGATGATTCAGCTCATCTAGTTTTTGCATGAAGGCGGAGAAGTTAGTTAATTTGGAGTCTTTTGATGCCTTCTTTAAAATATTGGGAAACGGATATTATTATACCATTTTGAAATTATTATATTTATGTGTGTAGTGTATGTATTGATCATGTGCTTATACTTGATGTTAATTGGTATATTGACACTTTTGAAGTTATGTAGTTTAGTATGCGTTGTTTGGACTTGTTAATACTAGTGTTATCCTTTTGGAAATTATTTTGATGTGATTGGATGAATTAGCATTAATGATATGTTGTTTCTTGCTTTCATGTTTGATGGTTGTTAAATACTTGCGGTGGTGTGATGGTTGTTTCTCCCGTTGTGAGGGAGATGATTGTTGATGCAAAATCATTTCAATAAAATGGTGGGCAATTGTTTTTAAATTAAAAATAATTCTTGTTTAGCTAATCAACATCGGTTTATGGCCGATTTCTAAAAGATTTAACACATCGCCTCAGAATCGATGTTGTTCTACCAAAATTGATGTTGAACCCAATACAATAACATCATTTTTGTAAGAACAAAATCGATTCTGGTCGATGTTAAATCATTTATACATCGGTTTTCCACCGATCTCAAAAAGTCAACAACATCGGTCAAAACCGATGACACTTCATAAAAAGCTAGCAAATCGCAAGTTAACATCGGTTAAAAAATGATGTCTTTGTTGCATAACAACATCGCTTTTTGTATCCTTAAAACCGATGTTGAAAAGGTATATTTTTAACATCATCGACACGACATCGGTTGATTTTTACATAGACATTGGCTAAAAACCGATGTTTTTGACCGGATTTCTTGTAGTGCATATAGATACGATAATCAAATGCAACAAGTAATACTTACTTTTAGGCCATCAACAGAGAGCAAAACCGAGAATGCATTCGTTGAGACCGAAGGCCTTAACAATGACATCATACCGAAAGATCACTTATCGATCTCTGATTTTCTGATGAATTAAGAATTTTCTAAACAAATTTCCATGTAACATTTTGATGCATATGAAAAGTAAGCTAGAATTTGACAAGAATATATGTAGAGCATAATTAATCCTAAGGTAAAATTAATTAATTAATTAAATGGAAAAACATCGGGTTCAAGCTTTTTTTGGGGTGAATATACGGGCTCAAACTATGCATATATACTCCAAGAAAAAGCTGAAACCGTAAATTAACAAACTAAAATCAAGTAATTCTATTAGTTTCCAGGTAGAAATTAAACTAATTAGGGCAAAAACATTTTAATAATCACTTTTCACTCCAAAGCTTTAGTTCTGAATTCAAAACAAACACAGAATAAAAGACAAGAAATCCATAAATTAAGCATAACTTCAACAAAAATTTTCATCTTAGCTCAATTAAGCCCTAACAAGAAACAAATCCATGAAAAATAGACAAAAAAAAAAAACATAAGAAATTATTTTCCCCTTCTTTCTAGCAAAAACCCATGAAAGATTCAACACCATAAACTCCACAAACAAGCCTCATAAACAATTTCTACCATGCACAAGCCAAAAACAGAGAACATAAAACCAAGTACGAAATCAAACCAGAACACGAAAAAGAAAAGAACAATTAAGAAAAATCTAAGCAAATCCAAAAACGAAAAGAAAATGAAATAACCACCAAAATCCAAAATCGAAAAAGAAACAAGGGTACCTTTTGATTAGTTTTGTCGCAGCAGTAGGCTCGTCGAGAAACCGAAAAAACCCAGGTGAAATGTGTAGGGTTTAACAAGAGAACGCAAATGGGGATTTTATACCGAACGGCGGTGTGCGGCGCGGTGCACGAGCGAGCGGTGTGCGACCCGGCATGATCGAGAGAGAGGATGATGAGAGAAAACCCTTTTTCGAGAAGAAGATGAGAGAACTTTGGAAATTTCTAGTTTTGGTACAATTAGAGACCAACTAAAACCTACTAACTTAAAAAAATATGTAAATAGACACGGTTTATTAAACCGGTGTAATAAGTATATGATTAGACACCTGGTTCTTTAGACCGATTGTCGAAAGATTTGGTTTCCAAAATATTATAGACACCGGTTTTGGAATGATGTCAAAACAATCGGTGTCTAATCTAAAATAGTTTATATAAAAGACACCGGTTTCAACCGATGCCAAAACTCGGTGTCTATTTGGGAAATTATTTTACAATAGACACAGTTCTAGGAAACCGTTGTTGTTTATCAAACGACAGCACTAATTAGACACTGATTTCTTACAAAACCGTTGTTATATGGGAAAAGACACCAGTAAAGTCATAAAACCGGTGTCTTTCTGGTGGTGTCTATCAGCAGTTTTCTTGTAGTGTGCTTGCTTAAATGCTTGATAGTCTTATGAAATTCGTATTTTTATAGTACGCATTTGAAATTATGTCCGTAGAAGAGATAGAATAAATTTCAAATCACACTCGTAGGTTGTTCGCTTGTCTTGTCTTGAAGCATTGATGAGGGTCGTACCATGAATTAAATGCTCTGCAGCCTTTCCTTAATCTCTGCAAGTTTTTAGGTACATCCCATTAATTCCTTACTTTTTACACTCTTTCAGCAAAACAACTTTATTGTTGGCAGCCTAACACATGCCTATTTCCAGCAAAACCTTGACTTGTGTTGACAACGGATCTCTTTCAGCTTTCTTCAAGTCTAGTCTGCTGCATACCCCTTTGACATTTGATTTCAATCATTATGGAACGACTTAGCTGTCAGTCAGCTGACTGAGACAGTTTTTATGTCATTTGACTGAGACATCTCACTTCACTCAGCTGCCATATAGCTGGGTCTTCACTTTGATCTTCAGTTGAGTCTTGTAATCTTCAACTTAGCTGACTCCAACTCAGCTTATTCAGCCCTATCTATTATAAGTTGAATTACATAGAAAATGGGGTATCAACTTCCTAATCTAAGTTATACATGGTATCATCAAAATGTTAACATAAATTTTCCCAACAGTATACGTCAAATAAATCATTAGCAAGAGTGCTAATGATTGTATGCCGACACACTTTATTGGCGTAAATCCACATCTCAATTTCCTTTGGATCGACAATAGGTTCAGGATTTTTCTAAGTGAGAGCTTTTGCGACACCGTGCATGTCAAGAATGGAGAAAATTTGTTCTTGCCAATGCTTGTAATTATGTCCACCAAAATTTTCAATTTTAGATATATCAGGGAATGGTTTGGCATATGAGAAAGTAGGAGGATGTAGAGGTATTGGTGCTGGGGCACATGAAAAATGGAAAATGTAGAATGACAAGTAATGCTTTCTATATTTCTTTTTCAACACACTGGCCAGGTTTTATAAAGGAAAGCAACGGGTTTGATTTGAAAAGTTTGCATGTTTTTCCTTAACCAGAAAATCAGGGATAAAGTCTTACGCCGGAAATTATATTGGCAAGTTTCTTGATGTCCATATGGACGCGACGGGATCTGTCATTGGGAAATTCCTTCGAATAAAAGTCGAGATAGATATTCAGAAGCCATTATGCCGGATACTTCAACTAGATGGAAAATATCATAATCGATTCATTACGCTAAAATATGAGCGACTTCCCGACTTCTGCTTTCATTGTGGAAAACTCGGACACACTCTAAAGGAATGTGATGATTATGCTCTCTCTGGTCAAACTGATCCTTCACAGTTGCAATTTGGAAATTGGCTTAGAGCACCCCCTCCACAAACCCATTCGCCTCGAGCCGTCAACCGCCCGCAAATTTTGCTAACCCTCAACCTCATACCCAATCGACAGTCGACCACTCTCTTTCTCCCACTTTAACTCAAACCAGCCCAACAGCTAATTCTTCTTCCCAACCCCAAAAGATTAATTCGTGCACTCGAACATCCCCTCTTCGCCCTGCTTTGGATCCTCCCGAGTCCTCCACACCTCTCTTCTCAGATGCCACTATAGTGCACCCCGCTACTCTCCCTCTGCCATCTCTCGAAAACCAAACCAGAAAATCTCCTCCTCCAATACCCGCCTCGAGCACCACCATTACCCGCCATAATTCCCCTCTATATATCCCCCCCTTCCACAACCTCTTGGCCCCCAAACCGAAAAATCTCCTACCCAGACTCACAACGCGCTCGTCCTTACCTCGATACCCCCACCGCCTCAAACTTCCTCTGTCCCCATTAATCTCCCAGCCCCCTCTCAAGCCTCCACAAACAACTTGCTCTCAGCACTTACCCCCGCTACCAAAACCGCTACCTCATCATCCCCTGCACCCTCCAAATCTCCGGGTTGTCCCCACCCATCTCCAAATACTTGCCTCCCAAACAGCCCTTTCCTTGTGAACGTCACCATGCTCATGGATTCCCCTACAAAAAAACTAGCCCGCAAATTTATCAAAGCTAAAAAATGCATTACTAGAAACTCCATAGATGACATCCCTATCCCAAATTTGATTGCTAAACGAAAACTCAATATGTTCAACCGGGATAACCCTGATCTGCAAATCATACCAATTGAAATACTAGGGAAAAAACCGAGACAGTCTGAGGCAGCATCCATTGACTCTGAGATGCCCCCCGCTAATAATTGTGACGAGTCGAACTCAATGGTGGAGGCCGAGCTCGCGAGCCGGCCCCGCCAAGAACCATGAGGATATTAAGTTGGAACTGTCGGGGGCTTCGGAACCCCCGAACAGTTCAAGAACTCCGTGAGCTTATTCGCGATAAGTCCCCAAGTCTGGTCTTTCTTTGTGAGACCAAACTTTGTGTTCGATAATTTGAGAAAATCAGAAATTCTTTGGGTCTTTTTGGTGTTTGTGTTTCATCAGTTGGTCGTTCTGGGGGGCTTGGTTTATTATGGCGCCGGAATATCGATGTCTCACTCTGTGGCTTCTCGGATCATTTTATCGATGTAAATGTGAAATCCTACGGGCAATCTTTTCGTGTTACGGGAGTTTATGGGCAACCAGACGTTGCGCTTCGTCGGAATTTTTGGAATAATTTTAAAAATCTCTCATCCCCCTTAAATGAGCCTTGGATATGAATTGGAGACTTCAATGAGGTGTTGCTGCAAAAGGAATTCTCTGGGACCCGGCCCCGTGCTCAATGGCAAATATCCCTATTCCGTGAGGCAATTTATTTCTATGAGCTTAGTGATATGGGTTATTTTGGCCCTCGTTTCACCTGGAGTCGCCTATCTGTCCACCCCTTCACGCAACATGGGCGGCTTGATCGTGCACTTTGCAACCCGTCCTTCCATGCGTCTTTCCCCCATCATAAAATTCACCATATCCCTTCTTTCACCTCAGACCACTTGCCCATCCTTGCTCATTTTGACCCCCCACCCATCAATTCCCCCTCCTAAACAAAACCCCCCGCTTTGAATCTTTTTGGATTAAAAGCTCTGACTGTCATAAAATTATCCAAGAGCAGTGGTCGACTTGTTCAGGAGATCTCCACTCAGAAATGAATCATTACCTCATGGGATTACTCTGTTGGAACTGAAACACTTTTGGCGATCTCTCGGATAGAATTAAAAACATCAAGACTGATATTTCAACTCTTGAAAAATGTCTTATTATAGAGTCTATCCAAATCTCGGCTTTCGTGTACTCCATGAACAACTCGACTTGCTCCTCGAATTAAATGACTTAAAATGGAAGCAACGTGCAAAGCAACATTGGTATAAAAATGAGGATCGCAATACCTCATACTTTATGCACATGCTTCCAAGCGCAAAGAGGTTAATCATATTGATTCTCTCAAAGATGATCAGGGGCAAACATATACTGACTCATCAAACATTGAGAGACTTATTGTGCAATATTTTGAAAATATCTTCTCATCCGTTTCCCCATCGACGCACGATATTCGGCAAGCACTTCACAGACTTTGATCTTGGGTTACTCTAGAAATGGCGGATTATTTGACGAAGTCGTACACCACGACTAAGGATGCAAAAGCTGTCAAACATATGCACCCTTACAAATCCCCCGGACCCGACGGTATGAGCCCGATCTTCTTCCAAAAATTTTGGTCCATTGTTGGTAAAGATGTTTCTGATTCTGTACTTGCTTTTCTTAATCATAATAAACTCTTTACTGATATGAACTTCACGCACTTAGTGCTTATTCCAAAAATCAATAAACCTGAGTTTGTTTCGCAATTTCGCCCAATAAGCTTGTGTAATGTTGCTTATCGTATTGCCTCTAAAGCCATCTCTAACCACATGCGCCCTATCCTTAGCTCCGTCATATCGGAAACCCAATCATCCTTTCTCCCTAATCGCCTCATTACAGATAATATCATTGTATCTTACGAATTGCACCACTCTATGAAAAAGCGAACTACGGGTAATTTGGGTCATATGTCTATTAAACTTGATATGAGTAAGGCTTTTGATAGAGTTGAGTGGTCTTTTGTTTATGCGGTTCTGAAAGCCCTAGGATTCCCCCACGCTTTTGTCGATCTTATAAAAAATTGCATACTACGACCTCATTTTCCTTCTTATTAAATGGTAACCAATTTGGGTCAGTCACTCCGCATCGAGGGATTCGCCAAGGCGATCCCATTTCTCCTTATTTATTCATCATTTGGGCCGAGGTTTTTTCTTGTATTTTACAGAATCTTCAGGCAGCCGGAAAAATTCACGGCATCAGAATTAACAAGCACGCCCCAAGTATTTCCCATCTCTTCTTCGCCGATGATACGCTGTTATTTGGGAATGCTACTGTACAAGAAGCTCAAAATCTGAAATTCGCAATCGACTTATTCGAAAAGGCTTGGGTCAACGCATTAATCATGAAAAATCTGGAGTTCTTTTTAGCCCGAATATTAATCCTGATCTTGCACTTCAAATCTCCAATATTCTTGATATTCCGATTGTACAATCGCATGGGAAATATCTCTGACTTCCATCAATTATTGGGAAAAGAAAAAGGGAGGTCTTCTCATCAATTCAAGACCGTGTGTGGAAATGCATCGCAGGATGGAAGGAAAAATCACTGTCTCAGGCGGGTCATGATAATCTCGTAAAAACGATTATCCAGGCTATGCCATCCTATGCCATGTCTTGCTTCAGAATTCCAGATATGATCCTTGAGAAAATCCAATCAATGTCGGCGAATTACCTTTGGGGTGGAGCTGCTGATAGAAAAAATATTCATTGGTTATCTTGGAAAAAAATCGCGCGAAAAAAGGAACAGGGAGGCCTTGGGTTTAGACACCTTCGAGCCTTCAATCTTGCATTACTCGCAAAACAGGCTTGGAGGCTTCTTACCAGGCTCTATTCGCTCCTTGCTCGTCTCCTTCGTGCTAAATATTATCCGAATGGAAACTTCCTCAGTGCACGTCTTGGCTCTAGGCCCTCATGGAGTTGGCGTAGTATTCTTGAGAGCCGCCCAGCCATTTTCCTTGGAGCCCGCCGTCTTATCCGCTCCGGAACCTCCACTCGCATATGGTTGGACCCTTGGATCCCCCGCAAATCTGATTTTTTTGCGCATCCCCTTGGTACGATTGAGGATTTTAACGCCATAGTAAGTGCCCTTATTGATGTTAATAATTCTTGCTGGTGTGAAGATATTATTCGCGACATGTTCAACCATGAAGAGGCATCTCTCATTCTTTCCATGCCTATTAGCGCGTGTCATTCTGAGGATCTATGGTGCTGGCATCCAAATAAAAATGGTAAATTTTCCGTAAAATCTGTATATCACGAGATCTTAAACTCCGGCTCCTACCATTTTGAATTCCAGCACTCTCTCCCTTCGGGATAGTCTGTCAACCTGGTTTGGAAGAAAATTTAGAATTTGAAGGTCCCACCCCGGTTTAAGTTCTTTGCTTGGCGATGTTCGTCTGAAGCTCTGGCCACTGTTGATTTTCTTGCTAACCACCACATCGTCTCCTCGGATAATTGCCCCCTCTGCTCACTCCCAGAAGATGCCAACCACATTTTCTTTTTTTGTCGTTTCGCCAAGCATGTTTGGCAGTGCTTCGGCATTTCGGATATTATCCTCCGCTTCATGCAATCGAGTTTCTCATCTTGGTTCCAAGATGTGATCCTCCGCTCTCCCACGGATGTCGGAAACCTCTTCACTACCCTCTCCTTCTTGATTTGGTATCACAGAAATAAACGAAAATTTGAGAGCGTCCCCATGGATCCTATTTCAGTTATCATGGTTGCACACTCCATTTTGAGAGATTTTAATCTTGCTGAGTGTAACCCAGAAGTACTCCCTGCTTCTTTGGCACACCCCCTCAACCCAACTCCTCTTGAAAATCTCCACTGCATCTGTTTTGATGGTGTTGTTTCAGCGTATTCGCGTTGTTGTGGCATTGGAGTAGCGGCTTTCAATGACATGGGCCATTTTGTGGAGGGCATTTCAAAAAACGTTTTGGGTATTGTTGATCCAGAAGTAGCGGAGTGCCTTGCTCTCAAGGAAGCTATCAAACTTGCTGAAAAATTGAATATCGGGCCTTTCTCGATTTTTTGCGACGCGACACAAGTGATACTTGCTGCAAATGAACAAGTTTTGAGCTCCTCAGCATCTTCGGGAATTGTTCAGGACATCATTGAGCTTAAAAGAGTTGTACCTCTTAAAGGCATTTTTTGGTTTCGTAGATCTTTCAATTTTGTCGCTCATTCACTTGCAAACTATGCGAAATCTATGATGTCTGATTTATTCCTCTGGGACCACCTCCTGGAGCCCCTTTGTCAATCGTTGATGGACGATTTCCAGCAATTTTAATCTAATATATCTTTCCATTTCAAAAAAAAAAAGAAAATCAGGGATAAAGATCAGGTTGTTTAGAAAAGAACTGAGATTACAATGTAAAATTACCAATTTGCCCCCTGTGCATGAGAGATATAGGCTTAGGGATGGCAACGGGGCGGTTTAGGACGGGTTTGGCTAAACCCGGTACCCACCCCACCCATGACCCGCCTGGACCCGTGACACGATGGGTCCAACCCGCTAGACCCGCTATAATATCTCTAACTCTATTATTGCTGCTCTCAGTTAGAGATGGCAGTGGGGCGGGGAATCCCTGTTCCCCACGGGGATCCGCCCCGAACGGGGCGGGGATTCCCTGAAATTTTCCCCCATGGGGACGGGGATGGGGATTTTTTCCTCCCCGTTGGCGGGGATGGGGCGGGGACGGGGATCATACTCCCCGCCCCGCGGGGATCCCCGCCCCGTTCCCCGCAGAGACCCGATAAATATATTTACCATAATACCCTTAATATAATTAATATATTACAAGTATAACACATTATATACACTTAAAAGGCAAACCCTAATATTTTTTCTCTTGAACTCTGTTTCTCGCCAGTCACCGCCCAAACAAATTCCATCCATTCTTTTTGTTGGTTCTTGCTCGCCGCTCACTAACTCAAAGTTTCTTCAAGGTTTTTTGGCAAAACAGATTCAAGCTACAAGCACCAAGCACCAAGGTTAGTTATTTTATTAACTAAAAATATTCAATTTTTTATTATTAGTTATCAAAAGAAGACAAGCGTTTAGATTAGTAATAGTAGTAGAGATTCAACGTATGCACAGTGATCAAAATTATTTGAAGTCACCATCACATTTGTAATGATTAATTGTTTTGTGGCATTTTTTTAATTAAAAGTAGTCATATGGGTGGGTGTTGCTTTTGGAATTTGTTTTTATTTGTATGAATAAGGATCACCATTACAGATTCATAGGAGTTCTATTTTTTTTTGATCGGTTAATGGGAGTTCTATTAATTATGTGAAAATGAGAGTTGAGTTTGAATTAAGCTTAATGAAAACTCGTTTCTTGAAAAACAATTGTGCAAGGTTAATATCTTGTTTCTTTTGATAATTTGTTTTTTTAATTTTTGTACCAAAATTTTTTTTTCTGCCAAAAATAAATTATTATGTTATGTTCTCTTTAAACTACTGTATGAATCTACTGCCAAAAAATTAAACTATTGTATGAATCTTTATGCATATAATGTTGATCTATGTGATATTGATTTGTTAATTTATTTTGATAGAATGTGTTCCATTAATTATTTTTATTTGTTAATAGGTGAAAAATGGAATCTTCTCCTGCTCCTACTCAAGAGTCAACATATCATTCTTCACCATCAAATCCTCATCCATTAGCAGATAGTTCTCAACCATGTGAACCAACTATGCCTAGAGATACTCCAACACCAACTGACTCAAATCAAGTACAATGCACAGATGAAAGCAACGAAGGTTTGTCTTTAGGCAACAAAAGAGGTTTAAAATCAGTGGTGCGGAACCATTTCAAGAGACAAAAGATAGATGATAAATGGAAGGCGATATGCATCTATTGTAATAAAAAACTTGGAGGAGAAACAAAGAATGGGACCAACCACTTGCATGACCATTTTAAAGCTTGTTCATTAAGACAAACAAACAATATAAAGCAAACTTTTTTGAACCCCAAGATCGATGCTAAGGGGAAAGTTTCGATTGGGACTTACACTTTTGATGAAGAAGTTGCAAGAAAAGAAATGGCTACAATGATTATCTTACATGAGTATCCACTGAATATGGTGGAACATATTGGGTTTCGAAGGTTTTTGGGTTCTCTTCAACCACTATTCAAAGTGGTTTCTCGAAATACAGTAAAAAGTGACATTCTAAAGATATATGATTATGAAAAGGCAAAGACAATGAAGTTGTTTGATAGAAATGCGAGTAGAGTCGCCATTACAACAGATATGTGGACGGCAAGCAATCAAAAAAAAGGGTTTATGGTCATCACATCTCACTTTATTGATGATTCATGGAAGCTCCAAAGTCGAATTGTCAGGTTATATTTTTTAATGCTTTATATAATCTAGTTAGTTTTACTTATATGGCCTGCATTTAAACTTGTGAATAATATTTAATTTCAGGTTTATCTATGTGACATGTCCACATACATCTGAAGTCATTAGTGATGTGCTTGTTGATTGTTTGATGGATTGGAATCTTGATCAGAAATTATCTACTTTAACTGTAGATAATTGTACAACTAATGATGCAGTGATTAATTCAATTTTGAATAAGTTGGATGTGCATTCACTTTGGTTAGAAGGGTCATTATTGCATATGCGTTGTTGTGCTCATATCTTGAATTTGATTGTGAAAGATGGTTTAGAAGTTATAGGTGATAGTATTGAAAGAATTCGTGCTAGTGTTGCTTTTTGGGTAGCCACTCCTAAAAGATGTGAGAGATTTGAAGAGACCGCTCGTCAATTGAAAGTGTCTTTCACTAAGAAATTGGTCTTAGATTGTAAGACTAGATGGAACTCTACATATGCAATGCTTTCTGTTTCTATTTGCTATAAGGATGTCTTCAATCGATTGAAACAACGAGAACCTCTTTATAAGTCTATTCCAACGGATGATGATTGGGAAAGGGCTAAAGAAATATGTGACAAATTGAAATTGTTCAATAGTGTAACTGAGATATTTTCAGGGACTAAATATCCTACTGTCAATCTGTATTTTCCTAAAATTTGTGAAATTAGAATGGCTTTGAGGAGGTGGATTACTTGTGGGCATGCTTACATTGAAGCTATGGCAACAAAAACGTTAGAAAAATTTGACAAGTATTGGTTTGTAACTCACGGTATTATGGGTGTAGCTACTGTTTTGGATCCTAGATATAAGCTCAAATTGTTGCACTACTACTTTCCTCTTCTTTATGGTGATGATGATGCAAAG
This sequence comes from Rehmannia glutinosa, assembly GCA_016081115.2. NCBI lineage: Eukaryota > Viridiplantae > Streptophyta > Magnoliopsida > Lamiales > Orobanchaceae > Rehmannia > Rehmannia glutinosa. Next base: position 91,708,385 of record CM071926.1, read on the forward strand.
AGAGAAATCCAAAGAATTCAAGAGCTTTGTTATGATTTGGTAGTTGAATACTCAACCAAATTAAAAATGGGTGGAAATGGTGGCTCTTATCAATTTTCTACAAGCTCTTCACATTCATCTGTTACTAATCTTGATGATGTAGATCCAATGAGCAATTATGATGCGTTTGTTGCTTCTGATTCTGATAATGATACTATTAGAACAGAATTAGATTGTTATTTGGAGGAGCGTGTGATACCAAGAAAGAGACGATTTTGATATATTAAGTTGGTGGAAGAACGCACTTAAGTATCCTACTTTGCAATTGATTGCTAGAGATGTTTTGGCTATTCCTGTATCTACTGTGGCTTCAGAGTCGGCATTTAGCACGGGTGGGAGATTCATAAGCCCACACCGCAGTAGACTTCATCATGACACACTACAAGCTTTGATGTGTGCACAAGATTGGTTATGGGCTGAAATAAATGGTATGTATATATATATATATATATATATATATATATATATACTTATATTATACCTTCATTTTTCAATTGTATTAATTATTACTTTGTGTTTTCAGATAGTGGCACATCTCATTATGGATGTTGTACATTCTACGAAGATGTTGATGATGATAATGATGAATAGGTAATTATTTGTTTATTTTAATAATTACTTTCCATAAATTGTTTAAAAAATAATTGTAATACTAGTATTTTTGGCTCGAGAATATAATCATTGTTATTTAATATAATAGGGCGCAATGAAGAGCTGAAAGAAGAAATGAAAGAAGAAATGAGGATGAGAGTTGATCAAAACCTATTGGTTGGAATTCATCAATGTCCTATGAATTTTTCTGAAATGTTGTAGTATTTGTATGCAAATTGTTGGTTTTTTTATGTCTATTTTGATGTTAGGATAATTTTTAGGCTTATGTTATTATATTTATATGCAAATTGTGGAGTATGGACATCTGTATGAAAGCTTTGTTAGTTTTTTTAACAATTTATTTATTTTTCTAAATATTTATAATGGTTGAAATATTAAAAAAATTATTAATTTTTCATCTTAAAAAAAAATCAAATTGGGGGCGGGGATCCCGCGGGGGCGGGGATCCCCACGGAGGCGGGGACGGGGGACATTTCTCCCCTGGTTGAACTCGCGGGGATGGGGACGGGGATTCCCCGCGATCGCGGGGACGGGGATGGGGATTGCTTCCCGCCCCGCCCGCCATCCCTATCCCTACTCTCATCGCATGTGAACTCATTATACATACAAAATTCAAAAACCAATGTATATTTTAAATGAGTAATAACTTGATGATGAAATTTAATAATACACTCACCTAGTCGCCTAACAATACACTCACCTAGTCTGCCCCATCTTTATTTGAATTTCTATTAAGTGTCCCCAATCCATATATATATCACGTGAGAAGTCAAATGTGATGCTTAAAACTTAATATTTTATTATTACTGAAATGTGTAAGAATAAAAATAAAAACATAAATTAAATGTGCCGGCAGAGGCAGAGCCAGAATAACTGATAGGGGGCCAAGAGTATGGGTGTCAATCTTGCCGTGTTTCGTGTTCGCGGGTCGTGTTCTGACACATATATTATAGGTCTGACACGAACCTGAACACGACCTGTTTAATTATTTGTGTCAAGATACACGACACGAATACGACCCTTTTATGACACGGATAACTCGACACGGTACGAAAAACCTATATAATTTAAAGTTGACACGAAAAAAAATAGAAAAATGGAGAAAAAAATTACAAAAAAAATACATTAAATATTAAATTCGTGTTAAGTTCGTGTCGTGTTAGAAATTGACACCTCTAGCCAAGAGTAAAAAAAGATGACATTTGTGTATATATACAAGATAATAAAGTTTATATATATTACATTTGTATCAAAAGAATATATTAATATTCATTAGTAAATTTTTACAAAATACATCATTAAATCCTTAACTTGTTTAGAGACTCTTTTGAATATCACGAAAACTATCTACAATTTAATTTATCCTTTTTTTATAATTTTTTTTCAATATATATTAGCAAATAATAATGAGAAACTCATCTTTTGATGAATAGAAAATATAATTTTAAGATGATAGATAAAATAAGACCCACAAAATCTCCAATTTAACTTACTAAAATTAATTAAATAATTTTTATCCATCAAAATTATGAGGGGGTCCAAAATACTAAATAATAAAAATATAGGTATTAAAAAGAAAAATTGGAAAAAGTTGGGGGGGCCCTGAGCCACCATGTGGCTCCGCCCCTGTGTGCCGGGGCGGGTCCTACTGGACCTATAACACGCCCCAGACAGGTTTTATTCATACTCGGGGCGGGTTTGATGCGGACACGGGTTTTGACCCGTCCATTGCCATCCCTATATAGGCTCAACCCAATTTTTTTGCCACTCCAAAATCTTATTTCAATTTTGAAATGGGCTTATCCGACTCTTTTAGTCTATTTGACTAAGTCTGATAAGTTACACGGGAAAGACCATTTCTCTAGAATTTTTAAATGGGCTTATCCAACTCTTTTAGTTTATTTGATTAAGTCTGGTAAGTCTTACCTCCAGAGAAATTTCTCTGGAAGTAAGACTTACCAGACTTAGTCAAATAAATTAAAAGAGTTTATTTCTCTGGAGGTAAGACTTGCCAGACTTAGTCAAATAAACTAAAAGAGTCGGATAAGCCCATTTCAAAATTAAAATAAGATTTTGCAGTGGCAAAATGAATGGGGTCGAGCTCATATCGCTCGCACGCAAGGGGCAAATCAATGATATTACACTATATTCTGCGAATTTGGCCCATTTCTTTATGCGCGCGAGCCCACTTCCTTCACTATCCTTTTTACAAGCTAAACTCATGACTTTCTGTTAATAAAGTGAACAAAACTTCTGTGCGAAGGGAGAATTCTTTTGAAACACTCAATCATCAATTTGCACAATAGTTTTGTTTCTTCGAACTCACTCTCTTAATGCAGTGCAAGCAGTGTAGTCACCTCGCATCAAGAGCATCTTGGATACTTTGATACTTTTGTTAACGAAATCAAGAAACTGGACAACGAATTGAGTGTGGCTGAATTTTTCACATGAGACATTCGACAAATAATATTGCCCATTCTAATGCTCTTTTTTGCTGCTGCATCTCTCTCACCATTTGTGTGGAATCGGGAAGCTTTTTTATTTTCAATAGAAAACTTGTAATAGATTTGCTAGCAATAAAATTACAATTTAATAATGGGCAACGCTATTCACACCCCCAAATCCTATAAATACACCCCCTCTCTTTTATTACATAATTTTAATCAATTTAAAAGACTACAATGCCCTTAGTATCCTACTAAAATTCTAATATATACCCACCAAACCTCTAAATACACCCCTTTATTTTAAACCTTATAATATTTTCTTCTTCTTCTCCATTAAAATTGCTAACATTTTTTTCTTTAAACGCTAATCTTTCAAAAGAACAATTTAAAAGACCACATAGCAGAGTCTGTTATCTCAAAGACCAATTTAATCATAAATGATAAAAGTAAACCTAAAACCTAAGAAACATGTTTATCGGTTGCAAATTGTTTGAAGCAAAAAAAGAAAAGGAAAAAAAAGAGAAAAAAAAAAGAAGAAAAAGAAGAAGAACTGCAGACCGAATCTTGAGATTTAAAAAACAAAAGGAAATCAAAAACCAACCTCAAGTTGGGCTGAACTCCATCTAAATTTTTTCCTACTCACGTGTGGCTAACGAAAAAGAGGAAATGTAACAGTTACTCATGGCACGATCTTTCTGTAATTTTTTATTTGTTTTTTTATTTGTTTCTATGAAAAGGGTATTTTAGGAATAAAATGGATTAGGCCTAGTAAAAAAAATAACAAAATTAATATGGGGTGTATTTAGAGGAAATGGATGTGTGAATAGCCTCACCCTTTAATAATACCCCCAAAAAAATCTCAACTACTATACCTATTTGGTTCCAACATCCCTGTTATCCCTATTATCAGGGGTGGAGCCACGGGTAGGGATGGTAGTGGAACGGGTAGACGCGGGTACTCATCCACCCAATACCTAATGGAACGGGTATGGGTAAGTTTATTCGAGTTTGGGATGGGTATGGGATGCAAAATCAATACCCATTTACAAATGGGTAGGCTACGGATTTACCACCTAGGGACCCTCTACCCGAACCCGCTTATATAATCGGGTATGGGTATAAGGTATCCGTAGATACCCGACCATATAAGCACCAATTTAAATATTTTCATATATATATATATATAAAGGGATGGGATCTCGTGTGACAATCTCTTACCGTGTGGCAGTGTGGATTGATCCCATCTATCCACACATTTTATTTAATGGTCCAAATTGCTATTAAAAGTAACTGATTTATCAATTAATTAATAGATGGAAAGGGCATAATAGTAACTAGCAAAATGACATAAATCACGCCACTACAATCAAGGGATTGATTAATATCACGTTTCATAACTGAAATTGTGCGCCATTTTAATAGCTGAATTGTACACCATTTAATAACTGACTGTACGCCATTTTATATCTAACAATGCATCATTGTATAACTAATTGTACATCATCTAAAGGAACTATAAAGACAAAATAGTGTAACCATCTTCCCATTTAATAACTTAATTGTGCACCATTTTATATCTAACAGTACATCATTGTATGACTAATTGTACATCATCTAAAAACCCTATAGAGACAAAATGGTGTAACCACCTTCCCATAGTGACGACCTACAGTCATGGATGTGATAAAAATCACGTTTTTATAACTGAATTATGTGTTATTTTAATAGTTGAACTGTGCATCATTTAATAACTGATTATGCCCCATTTTATATCTAACAGTGCATCATTGTATAACTAATTGTAAATCATCTAAAGGAACTTTAAAGATAAAACGGTGTAACCATCTTCCCATTTAATAATTTAATTGCGCACCATTTTATATCTAACAGTGCATCATTGTATAACTAATTGTACATCATTGTGAGTAAACCACAATTGAATGAAAAGTGGGAACAATCGTAAAATCAAATCTCATAAAAATCGATGGGATTGAATGGTGTACAATTAGTTATACAATGATGCACTGTTAGATATAAAATGGTGTACAGTCAGTCATTAAATGTTGTACAATTCAACTATTAAAATGGTGCATAATTCGACTATGGAAACATGATATTAATCAATCCATTAATTGTAGGGGCGTGATTTTTGGCATTTTGCTAGTTACTATTATGCCCTTTCCACCTATTAATTAATTGATAAATTCGTTATTTTTAATAGCAATTTGGACCATTGAATAAAAGGTGTGGATGGGTTGGATTAATCCACACTACCACACGGTAAGCCCCCTGCCACATTTGATCCTAACCCTATATATATATATATATATATATATATATATATATATGGGAGGGTTATATAGGACCCTAGCATTATATGAGTACATAGGACAAAATTCAGACCACAGATCTACCTATTTCAATGGCTATTATTAAATCTGATTAATGTTTATAAAATATATGATAAAATCAAAATGGGGGCAAATTAGTCCACATAAAAAATAGGGGGTGGCTAAATCTAGTAAATCCCATGAAAATATGATAAGTTAGCCACAATTGGTGGCATCCTTCCTTCAATATTGCAATCACAATCTCAGTCTAACACAATCGTATCAGTCTTTTACTCTTCTTCTCCACCAAAGATATTGCATATAAAACCATTTCCCACAAAATATAAGTCGATAGTTTTATAATACAAGCAAAAAAAATGGATGACACCTACGAAGAATGCTTCAACACTCATGAACAACAAGGTAATTGTTTTCTCGCGTTTCGATTGTTTAGTCTGTCTATTTTTAATGTATCCATTTAAAGTTTGATTTGTAATTTTTTAAACCAAGCATTCGATTCATCATTCCAATTTTTTTTAACCCAGAAATTCGCTTATAAATGATTAGCATGTTGCTTATTTGTGATAATATAATTGCTTGTAAGTATGCAAAATATTGCGAATATGCAGAAATTAATTTCATCATTCCCAGTTTTGTTTTTAAAAAAATTGCTTGATATGGTCAGAATGTTGCTTATATGTGCTTAAATACTTGCTCGCATGTATGCAAAATGTTGCTTAGTTTTTTACTGTGTTTTAAACTCTCACATTAATAATAGTTTGTTGGATAAGAACTATCATGTTATGCAAAAAATCAAAAACTTATACTTATATGGACTCTCATTCATTCAATCATTGACGGTTTTTTCAACCCATAAATTTGCTTGGGTGAGACTAAAATGTTGCTTAGTTATGCACGAATATTTGCTTGTATGTGTTCAAATTTTTTATTACGTCCCCATTTTTTCTAACACAGTACTTTGCTTAGTTATGGCTAGAATTTTGCTTACATGTGCATAAATATATGCTTATTTATATTCTAAATGTTGCTTAATTATTTATTTTGTTTGAATCAGGTGGGATTGCACATGTGCCGCAGCAGCAGATTGAAATAACATCGAATTCAACTCCGAACTGGATGTCAGAATGTGACGAAAATATGACTTCAAAAGAAGGAATGAATTTTGATAATGTCAACAATGGAATATAATTCTACAAAAATTATGGTCATGCCAGTGGATTTGATGTGAGAATCAGTACAACGAAACGCTTCCGCAGTGGTATAATACGCATGCAATATATAGTGTGCAGTCGTGAAGGATACAAAAAGATTAAGAGCTCAACTACATTGGATGAAGAAACAGTGCTAAATGATGACGAAAGTGCACAAATGAGACACAGAAAACTGACAAGGGTGGGAAGCAAGGCATGATGCGTGTTCCAATACACTGCATATGGTGCTTACACAGTTAAAACTTTTGAAATCAAGCACACCCATTCCTTGATGCCCGGGGTGTACAGACACTTTCTAAAAGCCAATAGGAATTTAAATTTGACTCACCAAAAATTCATCATAAACTGTATCAAAGCAAACATTGGGCCAGCGAAAACTTATCGCCTATATAAAGAGATGGTTGGAGGGTACCCGAACGTAGGCGCACTCCCAATAGATTTTAAAATTTTCAAGAGAGAGTTGAAAGCATATACGTATGTGGAGCTGATGCACAACTTATTGTAGACAAGTTTTTAAAGAAAATTGAAGTGTGTCCAAATACCGTATTCAACTACGACGTTGATGAAAACGACCAACTTACACGGCTTTTTGGGCTGATCCAATGTGCAAGCAAAACAACACGATGTTCGGGGATATATGTAATATCTTTTGATGCAACATACAATACTAACAGGTCTGTACACCCCATCAAATTTCGTACCCCCTCTCCTTATTTTTTTCTATTCGTGCATAAATATGCATGTCAAAAGAATATAAACTACTTATGTGTGATTTACATGTTGCATGTGAGAATATATAATTTTATAAAAAAAAAATTACCGGCCCCCATTGGTATTCATTAATCTTTTTTCTTTCAGCATTAATTCATGTGTGAATATGCATGTGAATTAAACATAAACTGCTTATATGTGAGTTAAATGTTAAATATATAAATAATTTAACACACGTGTGCACCCACCCACCTGTTTTGAAAAAACAATATGTTGCTTGTATGATAACATTGAGTTGCTTATGCACTTTAAGAACATTGCATACGATTGAACTTAAATATTTGTTATTTAAATAAAAAAAGACTAACTTATCATATCAACCATAGGTACAAAATAGTGTTCACACCATTCACTGGCGTAGACAACCATAGAAGATGTGTTACGTTCACGTCTGGGCAACTTCTCAAGGAGGATGAAGAATCGTATGTGTGGCTATTCCAAAATTTCTTGAAATCAATGGGCCATGGGCCAACATACATTGTTACAGACCAGGATCCCGCAATGAAAAACGCGATAAAAAGGGTTTTCAAAAACAGTATTCACCAACTATATATGTGGCACATCATGGAAAAGATTGGCATGAAAGTTAGGCATACTTTGCTTAAAGACGAGTAATTCATGGAGAGGCTGAATCGCATCATTTGGAGTAACTACATTGAACCACCGGAATTTGAAGAGAGATGGACACAGTTGATGGATGATTACCAGTTGACATCGCATTCATGGTTCACACATATGTTTGAAATATGAAAATCCTGGATTCCTGCTTATTTTAAAAGTGTGCAATTGAGCGGATTACTCAGAACCACATCAAGATCAGAAAGTTCTAACAGTTGGTTCGGAAGTTTTACCAACCCACAGGTTAGTCTAGTTGAGTTTTTGATGCACTACAAAAACGTTATAGAAGCTCAAAGACATGCGTTAGACAAATTGAACAACGAGTTCGAATCCAGCTTAACCGAATGTAAAACACAGTTGGAAACTGAGAAACATGTGTCAATTGTGTACACAAGAATGGTGTTTTCTAATGTGAGCTCCGAGATCGAATCATCTTGTTACAAGTGCGTCATAATAGAAATCAACAACGAGATTGACACGTACACTTACAAAATCAAAGACGTGGAAATAAGAGTATTTACGGTGGTTTTATATAAAAAAGACAATGTGATGGACTGCAGTTGCAAAATATTTCAACGTATCGGACTACTCTGTCATCACATCTTCTCGCTACTAAAGGAAGTCAACAAAATTCCAGCCAAATATATTCACAAAAGTTGGACCAAAAGAGCATCCATGCTACCATCTACCATATCAAAACAACGAATCATTGAACAACTTCAAATCAGGGATGCAGTGTGATACAACATTGCAACAGATTTGGCCTGACCTTCACTGTTATATTGTTCTAGCAAAAGACAACAAGTCCAAGATTAAAGCACTGTCAAAGATCATAAAAGACCACAAAGAAATATTACTGATGGATCAACATACAGATTCCAATTCGGTCAACAAACAATCATTGATCGAAGGCTTAGCTGGGAACACATCCCAACTAGGCATTGTAGTGTTGCCACCAACACAGGCCAAAAATAAGGGAAGCAGTAGTCGAGTCAAGAGCTGACTTCAGAGTCAGAAAGAGAAAGCAATCAAAGCAGACCAGAAATTGAAGAGACGTTGTGGCAAATGTGGAGAAATAGGTTCGCACAATAGCAGAACATACAAGAAGTAGAATTGAGTTTTTTTTGTCTTCCCTCCAGTTTATTTAAGCTTCAAACAATCTTTATGCTTATTGACAGTATTTTTAAAATTGTGTTGATGCTTATTGACGTATTTGATACTGCTTAGTTATGCTTATATTAGCGCTTAATATTTATACTTATTTAAATCTTTGTATTTATTTGTTTGATACCATTTTAAAAATGATTCTTAATTTAAAAAAAAGGCATGTGTTCGAGAATACGGTGCGCTGCTTATTCACATATTACAAATTGCCTATGCGTGGTTATTATATTGCTTTTTTAGCCAATTGTTTAGCAATCAAAACAAAATGATTATTTTTGTCCAAACTTTTTACTGCTTAATGACGTACTATATACTGCTCATTTGTGACTGTTGTAATGCTTTTCGAGCAAATAATTCAACTTTCGTGCAAAATTTGGTTACTGTAGTACCATATGTTCAATTGCTTATTTGTGTGTACAGTATTGCTTGTGAAAGGATGTTATGGTGCTTACAAAGCAATTGAGTTATGCTTACAGTATCTAAAAACCATGAAAATCATTGCTTGCAAGGCAATTGAATGCTGCTTACTAAGCAATTGAATTCTGCTTACAAAGCAATTGAATTCTAGATACAGTATCTAAAAACCATGAAAATAAATACGGCACTAAATAGAAAACATTCCTATATCAACTACGCATGTACGTCAAAACCAACCATATTTAAAATGGCTATAAAATACTACAATATTCAACATTTTGATCAAAAGTATGGAACAACAACATTTCGTTGTGATCCTAACTCGTTTTAGCAAACTCCTTCGCCCATCCCAAAACCAACTCCCTTTGCTCGTTCATTACATCCAAACATATTGCAGCTGTATATTTCCTTCGCTCATCAACAATTGCGCCTCATCATTTTTTCCAAGCCCACTATCCCAACTTTTTATTCCACCTCCCATATACGCCTCCATGTGGCGCATAAAATAACGCAATTAATTTTATTATTCTTGTCCCTCCAAGGCATGCATAGACGAAAAGCTGACGAATTCTGAATCACACGAGCAATGGCTGAATAACCCTTCGCCAGTAGATATTGCGAAAAAACTTGTCGCTGCCAAAAACAAAACATAACTATGTGCATTTATGAAAAAAAAACATTGAATATATATATGCCATCATCCATCGAACATATACTTACCAATTTTTGTGGAATACCATCGTATTTGAGAGTTTTGTTGCCACCAACTGACGAATTGTCTAAGACATGACAAACCTTCCTTGTAACGTGAAAGCATACAACGAAAAAGTGCTCGCTCTTGAAGATTGGGAACAAGAACTACACCCCGGGTAAAAATAAAAAACAAAATGTAAGAGTCATAAAAAACAAAACTTAAGCTTTACCATATTACACATACCAACTGGATCTCCTGAATCTTGCTCGCACAGCAATCACTAAATTGATGTTGAAGCTCTCGCTGAATCTCTTAAGAATGTCACTCGTATCTGATGCTTTGCTGGGCATTACAATTGTGAAGGTCTGCAAAATAACACAAATATAAGCAAAACATATACCCTGTACAAGCAACATTTATACCTGTAATAAGCATTAGCTATAGCAATGCAAGCTAATTACCCCATGTTTTGCTAGCATAATATAAAACATACATAAGTATAATGCAAACCATACATAAGCATAATTATCAACAATAAAAAGCAATTAAAAAAACATCAATAAGCAATCCCCCAGGCTTAGAGAACACATTGCAATACTAATTAACCTCATGTTTGGGAGCATAATATAAAACATACATAAGCATAATACAAATCATACATAAGCATAATTATCAATAAGATTAAGCAGTTGAAACCTCATTAAGCAAATCCCTCAGACTTAGAAAAAAATATGGCAGTCCTACAAAGCAAATATATCCCAACAACCTAATGTATCAAATAAGCACTATTTCACCCATTCACAAGCAATATAATGATCGATCATAAGCATAAACATAGATACTAAGTACAATGCAATATATCCCAACAACCTCATATATCAAAATAAGCTACAAAAATTACAGAAAAAAAACATACAGTGGGATATGTCGTGGCAAAAAATCTACGCAGCGAACTATCGCTCCTCAACAATTCTTTCCGGTTCAAAATAAGTGACCACGTATCCACAACAGCCACACTGACGTACTGCCCACCTTTCAATGTCTCCATATCTTGTCTCATGATCACAAAATCGCCACTCTTGAAGATGACTTCTTTCCTGTGTATTCAAATGAATAGATTCATCAAAAAATACAATTAACTATGCTTCCAAAAAAAATCAAATATCAAAACTCAACATCACAAAACAAGAAGTAACTAAAGAAAAAACTTACCTATCACCTGCCCCATTTTCAAAAATCAAATTCGATACCATCATCTCCATTTTCGTACACTCGGACAACACATCAATCCATCTTGCATTCTCAATTTGCCCCCTGTCCACCTCATCATCACCATGAACCTCCTGCCTCTCATCATCACTATCACTGTCTTCTTGTGCTTCCTACAAAGACACAAAATAAAAGCAAATACAAAAATTTAGTCCATAATCACATTGCAAAGGACAAGAAAACAAATGTAAAAAAAGGAAATAATCATGAAAAAAACTCACCGCCAAATCAGCATCTTCAGTAGCCACCCCATCTCCGCCAATATCACGTGCACCACTAACCCCCTACCTAATAATAAAAAAAAAACAAAGCAGATCACTACAACATATAAGCAACATTATATGCATAAGAAAGCAACATTTAATATTACTATAAGCATAACAGACCAAAAAATAAATAAAAAAAAAGAACAAAAAACAAAAATGAAAGAATTTACATCCCTGCCAGCCATTGCATCCATCTCTTGGGTAACCCCGAGGCTAAAACTTAGCATATCATCGATGATTTTTTTGTACTCGTCCCTCCAACCAAGCACATGTTCAAAGTTTTCAATGGCAGCTATGGTCTCAGGATTATTCCAAAAAACTTCATTGAGCTGTGTTTCGCTCATAACATCAGCTTGAGGGCCCTCCCATACCAAAGTATGCTTACTAGTTGAGCATATAAGCATCCTAGCTGATTCTTGTAGTTTGCAAAAGTGTGCATCGCCTGTCATCTCTTTTGGAGCATTTTGAAACAACGCAATTATGTCGACCACATCTATAGCAAGACATGACAACTTCTGCAACACTCTCGATTTATACTCCTTGCCAAAAGTGTTCACAAAACATGTCAATTACATAAAACAAAATGAAAACTATGTAGTCATACACTAATTATAAACACATAATAAAACTGAAAACTTCATATGCAACATATTATTACTCAAAATGACTTGTTGCCTTTATAAGCAGTATTTACAACACAGGCAAGCAAAAATTATCTATAGTCATAAGAAAAAGTGTCAATCCAAGTAACAAGTTCTTAATGTATGTGCAACATCTCTCTGTCTAATAAGCAGACTACTAACATTTGAGAGAATGAAAATGCACAATCAACAACATACTAGTACTCAAAAAACTCTTTTTCTACTTCTATAAGCAGTATTAACTACACAGATAAGTAAAATTGGCATATATCATAAGCAATACTCTAGCATGGATTCATTCAATCAAAATTTCTCTATTTTAACAAATATTCTTATTATATATGCAAAATCTCTCTCTCTCTCTCTCTCTCTCTCTCTCTCTAATAAGCAAAAGTGGCATATATAATAAGCAATACTCCGACATTCAAGAGAAAAGCAATATTAACTACACATATAAGCAATACTCCAACATTTAAGAGAATAAAAAATATTATAATAAGCAATACTCCAACATTTAAGAGAATAAGCAATATTTTAATAAGCAATACTCCAACATTTAAGAGAGTAAGCAGTATTAACTACACATATAAGCAGAAGTGGTAGATATCATAAGCAATACTCCAACATGAATTCATCCAATCAAAAAATTAGAATTTATACCTCGTGAGTCTCGGTCCCCAACGATGTCCCATCTTTCGCTGAATGACTTCCTAACCCCCCCTCCGTTATCAGCTGCAGCAGCACCTTCGTTCGAACTATAGGGAGTGCATTAGCCAAATGACCTTGGCCAAACCCACCAACCTTCATCTCCTCGCATACCCTAGCCCGTGTAATCTCAGTAGTCCAAAATCTAATACTGGGGAGTGTTCTAATCACGTCTCGAGTGTAGAAAACAACCCTATCCAAATAAAAAACCTAAAATAAAAAAAAAAATTAGAAAGTTCACAAAATAGTAAAAAAAGAGAAAAGAAGCAATAATTAGTCAAAACTTAATGATAAAAATAGAAGATGCCCATTGAACATACTTTTCGTGTTGTCACCCCAACGTGCCCTGTTGGTAATCAACGTGTTAATCGTATACTCGCACCAACCAAGGTTGCGAATATTCCAAACATCCTCCAAACTGTCCATCAAAAAGGGGTTAACATAACCACAAGGGTTATTCCCAATAACCATGCAGTCCATCAGGGCAACAAAATGCCTTTTAAACCAGTCCCCTTCGTCCGCGTATTTTAACATCTCAGTGCATACATTTTTGGCCGTGATTTGGTTGTTGGCCTTGTTAAAAATCCGTTGCCATTCTTTAAGAAGATCACAACCCCTTGTTTTGCTTCTCCGGTCAATTTACACCCTCATGTTCGGTATTCCCAAAACCCATTCAACATCCGTAGCGTCAATGTGAATGGTTTTCCCTTTTGATATCATCAATTCACAGCTTATTAGATTAAAATTGTCAACCAAAAGTTAATTGTGTTGGTATTTCATTAATCTTCAAATGCAATAGACCGCCGAACCCAATCTCAATAACCGCAGCCCTCTATTCCTTGTTCAATTTTCCAATTACTTTTGCAAACTTCCTCAACGTTGCTCTCGTAGACAACCTAGGATAGTCAAGACTCTTCAATACCCTTACTACTATCTACCATTTTTTTCCCTTATCCTTCCCCACCTCCTTATTACTCACCTCTACACGATCATCACTAGTTGCGGCCTTCCTTTTTCCTACTCTCTTTTGCCATTTCCAACAGAAAATCTATCAAAAAAAAAGACACTAGTCAATTATATAGAGCATTCATTAACAAACAATCATTTATAAGCATAAAAACAACCAAACATAAGCATAATATAACACATATATAAGCAGAAAACAAACCATAGATAAGCATAATTATCAACGACAATAAGCAGTTGAAAACATCAATAAGCAAACCCCCAGCCTTAGAAAAAAATATGGCAATACTAATTATCCCCCTATTTGAGAGCATAATATAAAACATACATAAGCATAAGACAAAATATTCATAAGCATAATTATCAACAACATTAAGCAGTTGAAAGCCTCATTAAGCAATCTCCCAGACTATGAAAAAAAACATGGCGCTCCTAATTACCCCCCTGTCTGCCAACTTTGTTTTTTCAACTAGTAAAATCAGTAAATTAAAAAAAAATCCACAACAGATCCTAATTATGCATTTAGAAGAACATAAATAAGCATTATTACATAAATCAATAAGCATTTGCACATAGTTGAACAAAAACATGATCTATTTAAACCTTATTTCCCAAAACTTTCATCGTGTTGTACAAAAACTAAAACCCAAAACACAACAATTTACGTCGACTAAAAAACAGAGAATTTTACCAACATAGGAACTTACCCAAAACTCAAAACTAAGATCAATATCATATTAATATCCTACAAAATACAACAATACACCCTAACAAACCAACAAATAGAAAACCACAATTATTTATGGTTCTATGTTTTTCAAAACAGCAACAATAAAAAACATTACAAAAAAAACAGAAATACACCCATTGTCAAATGCTTGAGCAAAATCACTTAACCAAGAAATTCCCGAAAAAAATGACGAAATAATAAGGGGAAAAAATTGCTTCACCTACAATGTGGGCGTCGACATGGTGAAGAAGGTGACGTCGATTTGCTGTCGTAGAATTTCTTCTCATGGATTTCTTCTGATGGGTTTTTTCGCAGAGATGTTGAGAAATCTTTAACACATATAGATGGAGTTTCTCTTCTGGTGGGGTTTTTCACGATAACTGTGGAGATTGGGGTTTTTCACGAGATTAGGGTTTTTCACATATAGATGGAGTTTCTCTTCTGGTTGGGTTTTCTCTTCTGATTTTCGACCGATAAGGATTTTTTTCTGAATGAGGAGTTTGAGACTTATCAATTACCCAAAAGAAAAGATTTGGAAGAGAATCGTGTGAAAACCGATCCCTAAATTGTAGCAATGTGAAAAGCCACTACCAAAAATAATTTTTTCCTTAATAACTGATATAAGTTGGATTTACCAAAAAGTCCTTTTCTCCAATAGGTTAACCATTACAAAATGATAAAAAACTGTTTAATCTTGACCATTTAAAACTTAAATCAACGCTCCAGATTTGGTCTCACATACTCACATAACTTATGTGGACTCACTAGATCCAAATCCTATATATATAGGGATGGAATCTCGTGTGGCAACCTCTTACTGTGTGGCAGTGTGGATTGATCCCATCCATCCAGACCTTATTCAATGGTCCAGATTGCTATTAAAAACAACTGATTTATCAATTAATTAATAGGTGGAAAGGGCATAATAGTAACTAACAAAATGCCATAAATCACGCCCCTACAATCAAGGGATTGATTAATATCACGTTTCCATACTGAAATTGTGCACCATTTTAATAGCTGAACTGTACACCATTTAATAACTGAACTGTACACCATTTTATATGTAACAATGCATCAGTGTATAACCACCTTCCCATAATGATGCCCTATAATCATGAACACGGCCGTTCCTATCTTTTAAAAGGTTCGGTGTGGAAAAAAATGAGGCCCTTTGTACTAATATAAATAAAAATTTAAAAAAGCTAATTAATCAATGTTACGAAAAATAATTCATTGATCGAAACATAATTAATGAAACATTATATTTCAACTTCAACGTTCCAATTTTATAAAAATAATTTCATCCATTACACATGTTTTACATTTGCAATAAAATAATCTTAAGTAAAATAGAATAAACATTGAAAAATAGTAAAAGTTTAAGTCGAATAGAATAAACATTGAAAAAATAATCAAACCTATGCCAAATTGAATAGACATTGATACAATTTATGTTAATAGAAAAATAGAAGAATTAAAGATAAAGAATTCTTACAAAAAAATATATGCTTGGGATTTTTGTTGTTGAGTTTTTTCGGAGATGTTAGCCTTAATGCCCTTGTTTTTGCTTCTGATTTTCCATTTTTTTTCTCTATTTTTCGTGCCTTCCAGCAACGTGAGTTCTCTGTTTCCCTGTTAATTTGGGCAAAAAAAATTCCCTGTTAATTTGGGCAAAAAAATAGAAATTAAGCTACTGCAGCGGAGGTTCGAGGGTGCGACTTTAGAGAGAATGAGGGATGCGCTAACCATTAGGCTGACCAGATCTTTTAGTTTTATTAGCAGTCTTTATCACCTATATCTGCTTATTTTAAAATATTATACTAAAAAAAACCGGGGGCGGGGGCCCTATGCGGCGGCACCGCCAGTGACGAAGCCAGAATATTTTATGTATTAATATTAATATAAAAATAAAATACGATAAATCAACTCTATAAATAAATACTAATTTTGATAATGTCAATGTATTACCTCAATGACATCTTAATATTCAAAACTAAATAACATAATACAATTACATCAATATATCATAACATTCATCTTGTATTCTCATATTTTGAACTCGTTGCATAATATCTTCACTGGTAATATACGTATTTTTTAGTTTATGTTACCAAACAATCATTCAATAACCCATCACCAATGTTGAATTCTTTAGTAGGAATTTGATAATGAACATTAAATAATCTCAAAAGAGATGAATAGAGGTACAAGATAATAATGACAAAATTCATATTCAATATTATGGTGGAGTAAAAGAAAATGTACAAAATTTTGAGAAATGAGAAAAAATTATCAAGACTCAAATATTTTTCAAGATTCACAAATGAGAATGGAACAACAAAAATAAAAAAAATTGAAAAATTTGTTCCATTTTTACCTCTTTTCTACATTTTTTTAAGCTTAAAAAGTAAAATTACCAAATTACCCCTAATTTTTTTCAAAATTTCAGGGGGGCCCAATGCCCCCCTTGGCCCTAAGCTGCCTTCGTCTATGGGCACCGCCACGACCGCCCCAGGGACGGCTCTGATCATTAATGTGATAAAGATCACGTTTTCATAACTGAATTATGCGCACTACAAGAAAAACGCTCAAATACATCGCTTAAAAGACATCATTTTCATGAATTTCATGATGTCTTACACTATACAACATCATGTTTTAAGTGAAGCGATGTGTATGAGCAGATTTTTTCGCTATTACACATCGTTTTTAAGAGGTGAAGTCTTTGACCACCCCTTTTTTGCTTTATAACATTATGTTTAAGATCATTTATTCCAACAGATGTCTTTGATCACCTTATATTTGTTTATAACATCACTATTAATATCATTTACTTAAATTAGATGTTATAACTCAATTATTATCACTTTAAAATAATATAAAGTTAATTTTTTCCAATTTTTTTTTAAATTGAAATTACCCAAAACTCTTACACAGTTACACTTAGACCATCTCCAACCCATTACACCATATTTGGTGTAAAAACTACACCAAATTTGGTGTTTTGGCGTAATTTTGTCAAAACCATCTCCAACTCATTACACCAAATCTTACACCAAATGAACATTTTAATTCTTTTTTCTTCATTTTATAGTAACAAAATTTATTTATTTATACAATTATTTCATTTAGTTATATTTTATTATTATTAATGTAATTAAATTAGTTATATTACTAAAATAAATATTAAAATTAAAATTAGTATTTATTTTAGTTTACATTATAATTATTTGTTATTTATTAAATTTTATAAAAAATATTAATTAAATATTAAAATCATGTTATATAAATTAATTATATATAAAATGAGGATACAATTGGAATTTAATTTTTAGGTAGAAGGGAATTGGAGGACAAATGTGGGATATTTTGCATTACATCAAATTTGGTGTAAATGAATAGTGTTACACCAAATTTGGTGTAATACTATTCACTATACTAAATTTGGTGTGAGGTTTAGAGTTGGATTGGAAAGGAATTTGCATATTTGGTGTGATAAGGTGGGTGTAATAAGGTGGGATTTGCCCTTAGAAAATGCATCTTTTGCAGGCCGCATAGGACTAAAATTATGGGAGAATAATGGCGACTTCGAGTTGTACAGGAAATCGACGATCGGGTCGTGTATCAAAACCTGGTTTCATCTGCCTCTCCCCCGACGCCTCGTCGCCCCGCTCGCGCACCGCCGCTCGCGTTTCGCCACCACCAACCACCGGTTTCAACCTCTCAGCTGCGGCTCTCCACCATCTCCCCCACCCTCTCTAAGTACCGACCACCATCCTCAGCCCTTTACCGCACGCCATCAACCCCACAAACATTGTGCCGCTCGTTCACCGTCGTTCCAATTGTGCTGCTCGTTCACCGCCATTCCGCAGAAGGAAAATCAACATTTAGGTATTATAGCTATATTTTATTAAGTTTGATTTCGATTTAGGGTTTAATTGATTTTTGATTTAAGGGTTAAATCCAATTTTGTTGTGATTCAAATTCGAACTAGGCTTTTGCCTTTTGGACTAGGGTTTGCGTTGAACAGATAGTTGATGGCCAATGAACAGATACAGGATGAGTCCGACGTAGACGATGGGTGATCTAATTAATAAGCTTAGAGTTGATTTCTAGGAGGATTAAATTTTCAGATAGTTGAGTTTCAATTATTCAAGATAAGAATTTCATGTCCATTCAGGTCCAATTATTTCGGATTTATGTGCTCTATTTGACTGTTTCTCTCTTATTTTTTATTGTTTCCTTATATGCAAAGAGCTTTATCAGTCATGTGCATTTTATACCCAATTTGTTTGATTTAATGGTTGGAATTTTTGTGCTTCCTTCCTGGATAGGCCAGGTCAAGACTTGTACCATGAGCTGTATGCTTATCCTTCTCAGCATCTTAACATGTAGGACATTGAAGCTATACTGATTGCTAAAAAGTACCTGAGGTAAGGTTTTTAGTATTTCATTTTGTTGTCTCTACAAATTTGTAAAAATCTGAAGGGTTTCTGACTCTGACTAATATTCACTCAAATTCCAGTGCTTTGAAATACTGCACTAATGGGCCATTTGATTTTGACAATCGTTATGAAAAATTGGTACGTGGCTGTGAACTCAAGTCAATTTAGGAAAAATGTCAGCTTTAAGTGTAGTACAATCACAAATTAGCCAATATGGACAGTGCACTCTTGATATCCCATTTACATGTCAAATAATTCTAAGTTTACCTACATTAGAACTGAAACATTTTATCTTTCAGGTGATTTCACATAGTGGGTTTTGATCATGGAATGCTTCATTTATGACTCGGTGGAGATAACTCTAATCCTTCTATTACTTGGGCATAGTGCATTTTGACTATGCCAAATTTCCCCTCATGCACGCTTATCCTTGTGTGAAGAAATTTATACGGACATTTGCTCCTTAACATCTGCATATGTTTAAAAATGCTACTTTTAGCAACTGATACATATATCATTTCCTGCATTCATGTGGTACATCTGACTGCATTCAGAGTTGATGCTATGTGCTCATCATAATTGTTTGACTTGAATTATGACTTTATTTGTAATCAGTATATCTTAATGTTAATTGGTTTCTGCATATGCTCGTTTACTGTGTATCTTGGTTGCTTCACTTAATTCCCATCACTTGATGAGCACGTGAGTGAAAATGGTAAAGTTAAATTGATGAATGGTTTTATTGACATATTTTATCATGATGATTAAATTATTGTTAGGGAGATGTGTTTCCATTTTCCTTCTCAGAGGATTGCCCCTCTACGCTGGCAACAAGAGGCTCCAGGCGGAAAATTGCAGGTGGATGAGAATGTGTTTCTTACTTATTCTTTTCATTGTAGAAATATTTAACTTTCATGAAATATTTAACTTTCATTTATTCATTTTCTTGAAATCAATTACCTTCTATTTTTGTCCAATTGTTTCTCTCCCCTCTCTGCATGTGTGTTTGTATATGCTCCTTTGCTGCTTGTGATAGTTGTATGTGCATATAAACTACATATACTTTTGTGCTCTATATTAGAAGTTTAAACCTTTTTAATGTATGTTGTCTCAGGCTAAAGAACTAGATGCAAACACAAAAACTACCTTCAGCTTTTTGCCAAAGGTATCGGAAAGCCAAAGGAGGAGATCGAGAAGGACATTCAACATCCAAAGTATTTCCAAGCACAGGAGGCCATTGACTATGGTGTAGCTGACAAGATTAGGAAAATATCTTGTATAGCTTTGAAGCAAATTTTATTTTTTGGATTCTCCACATTGCTATTGGCTTAAAGGTGATCTTCTAGGATTTCATATTGCTCATTGTTTTTGTGTTTGTGTTAAAATGCTAGTTAAAAGTGACTGTTTTCATCTGCATATCTTCATAATTATAAATTAGAACTATCAACATATCCTCACAGAACAAAGGAATTGAATGAGTGATGGAAAAATACTTGTTGATAGAACTCTCCATTTTTTACTTTTTTTACTTTTTTAATTGAAACCAAGTGTTTGTATGAATTTGAGTGAAAGAGAGTTGACTCAGTGTGACCAACAGGCTGGTACTTCTGTTCCCCAAGATTAATGTTGACTCGGCCGATGGACATGTGAGTGAGAGAGACTTGACTCAGTGGAACTTGCAGTTGCCAGACAAAGATGATGCATAGAACTGAGAGGGGGATGGAAGTTCATGACAAAAATGAAGATGCGTTTGTCTCTTTCACGAAGTATGAGCCCCCAGCTGGGCCAAGAATGCAGGTGAGTTTTCAGTGGTTTGGTTTTGGATAGGAGTTTATGTTATGGATTTGATATTTATGGATTTTTTAGCCCATTGGAGTTTATTATTTTTGTTTTGTTGGAGTATTGGTGGGTGTTGTTTCAAAATCATGGACTAAACATTTAAAACTTTGCAGATGACAGTTTGAGCCCTGCAATAAAATGACACATTAATCCATTTTAACATAGGCATTTTTTAAGTAGCATCTATATTTCAAAAAGAGACATATTAGTAGGAAGGCTACTTAAAATGGATTAATGCGTTGAACAGACATTAATCCATTACAAATTCTACCTCTTGAGTTTAGCCTAATTTCAAAAATATCCAGTTATCTTTTAAAATTGTAAATACTCCTTAAGGTAGCATCTGTATTACTTGTATTTGGATCAGTAATTATCAAATATATGTTAACATAGGCACCTCGACAACCCGATGAGAAGCAATGTGGCTTTTATGTCATGCGGTTCATGAGATACATATTATTTCAGAAAATTGCAACCATTGACAAGTCTTCGCTACGATCATTGGTAATAAAAACCTCACTTTCGTATTGCATGTTTCAAATAGCTTGAGATGATCTATCACTTGGTTTTTATTGACAATATCCACGAGTTTTGTTAATAGCAATCAAAGGGTGAGTACTCTGCTGAAGAAATCGATGAAGTGCTTAATGAGTGGGCGGAATGCTTGCTAGGATTATGTTTTGGTCAGTATTGCCTCTAGTATTGTTGAATACTTAAAATTGTTAGATAGATTTTATTTCGAGTATTTTATTATGTATGTCTTTAAAATTTGAATAACTTATTGCTTTTGAGTTATAATTTTTTAATTGTATTATACAGATGATCAGAAGGTATAGTTGTTAGTTGAATGATTCAGCTCATTTAGTTTTTACATGAAGGCGGAGAAATTAGCAAATGTAGAGTCTTTTGATGCCTTTTTTAAAATATTGGGAAACTGGATATTATTAGACCTTTCTGAAATTGGTATATTTATGTGTGTATTGTATGTATTGATCATGTGCTTATTCGGACTTGATGTTGGTATATTGACCCTTTTGAAGTTGTGTAGTTTAGTATGCTTTGTTTGGACTTGTTGATACTAGTGTTATCCATTTAGAAATTATTTTGATGTAGATTGGATGAATTAGCTTAATGATATGTTGTTTCTCGCTTTATGTTTGATGGTGGATGGTTGTTACTTGCTTTGATGGTGGGATGGTTGTTTCTTCCTTTGTGAGGGACATGATTGTTGATACAAAACCATTTTAATAAAATGGCAGGCAATTGTTTTTAAATTAAAAAATGATTTTGTTTAAAATATTCGATATCGGTTTTAAACTGGCATTAAAACATATAAACATGCGTTTTTAAATGTGAATGACATTGGTTTATGGCCGATTTCTAAAAGGTTTAACACATCGGTTTGTAACCGATTTGTTCCTACCAAAATCGATGTTCAACACAAAACTATAACATCATTGTTGTTAGAAACAAAATCGGTTGCAGACCGATGTGTTAAAACCTTATAACATCGGTGCTCAACCGATCTAAAAGATTGTCAACAACATCGGTTAAAAACTGATGACGCTTCGGAAAAAACTAGTAAATCGCAAGTTAACAACATCGGTTTAAAACGATGTCTTTTGGATATAACATCATCGTTTTTTGTATGCTTAAAACCGATGTTGAATAAGCATACTCTTAACATCACTGATAACGACATTGGTCGATTTTCACATAGACATCGATGTCTATGACCGTTTTTCTTGTAGTGGCACCATTTTAATAGCTGAATTGTGCACCATTAAAAAAACTGATTGTGCACCATTTTATATCTAACAGTGCATCATTGTATAACTAATTGTACATCATTGTGAGTAAACCACAATTGAATGAAAAGCGGGAACAATCGTAAAATCAAATACCATAAAAATCGTTGGGATTGAATAGTGTACAATTAGTTATACAATGATGCACTGTTAGATATAAAATGGTGATATATATAGTCAGTTATTAAATGGTGTACAGTTCAGCTATTAAAATGGTGCACAATTCAGTTATGGAAACGTGATATTAATCAATCCCTTGATTGTAGGGCGTGATTTATGTCATTTTGAAAGTTACTATTATGCTCTTTCCACCTATTAATTAATTGATAAATCAGTTATTTTTAATAGCAATTTGGACCATTAAATAAAAGGTGTGGATGGATTGGATTAATCCACACAACCCTCTGCCACATTTGATCATAACCCTATATATATAAAACAAAATATTTTCAGAATAATTAAGGAAATATTTTTAGTTTAAATAGAAGGATTATACATAATTAAAACCTACAAAACCCTAGTACCCCACTTCATTCGATCAACTTGAAAAATGGGTTGCGCAATAATTTGCAAGAAGTTAGTTAATCAATTAAATATGTGTTTCTTTTAGTTTAGTTGATAAATAGTCTTATATAATAATTTATTTTTTGTTAGAGTACCTATTATAAAATAAATGGGTTCTGAGTGGTACGTGTAGTATGGGGGTATTAGCAAATGAGTTTGGGACGGGTATGGGTAATAGGTGTAATTTCTTAATCGGGTTTGGGACGAGTACGGATAGTAATAATATTATAGGGTTCGAAGTAAAAGCGGCCATTACTTCTCACTTACATAGGTGATCGATTTACTATAAAGAACATCCTGTCATACTCCACCTTTTAGGTATAGGAATCATTAAAAGATAAATTTAACCTCACCATACTCTGCAGGGGTTTTCACTTGGACGTTCTGGGAATGAGCTGAAACAATTTCCAAGTGTTTAGCTGAACATTCATAACTTAGTTGTCCATTGAACCAAGGTCTTAGGATCTCCAATTCACAAGGTTGGGTTACCGCTATGAACATTCTTATTTTGTGGATTTTAAACTCATTCCCCTTAACAACTTGTACATTTGATCTCGATTTATACCTTTAGTTAGCGTATCCGCTAAGTTTTCCTTTGACTTCACTTTGTCAACCGAAATAATCCCAATCGAGATCAATTTTTCTAATGGTATTATATTGTCGATAAAAATGTTTAGACTTACCTCTTTCTTTTGCAAGGAAAGACACCTTTTACAATATTTCTTGATTTAATGATTGTACCATCATTTATATCATGAATGCTGAATTTTATTTTCTTGGGTGCTTCTACTTTAGCCAAAGCACCCCCCACAATTCAAGGTATTATCCTTTATGTGATTTGCTAAAAAGTAAAGCTTCCCCTTCCATTTTCTAGTATCCTTGTTCAACACTAGATTATCCATTAACTTACATGGCACACGACCATTATTCTTTGTTTTGTTCCAATAATTCCATTAGAACCTTTTGCAAGATGTGTGGCCTTTGATGTTATCACATCTTTGGTAACACTTTAACTTGGTATTATGTCTGCCTCTAGTGTTACAACACTTTGGGCAACACTTGTGGTTTATGGTGTTATAACACTTTTGGCAACACCTTCTGTCAAATTTTAAAAATTCAACAGAAGCTCCCCTTATGTTCCATAAAGTGTGGTCACACCCCCACAATTTTTGATTTCAATCGGATTTGCGATTGTCTTCCTTAATCCGAAGTCGAACTATCAAATCTTCAAGCCCCATTTCATTACGCTTGTGCTTGAGGTAGTTCTTAAAGTCTTTCCACAGTGGCGGTAATATTTCGATAATCGCAGTCACTTGGAATGATTCATTCAGAATCATCTCTTCAGACACTAAGTCATGAAGTATGATCTGAATTTCCTGAACTTGGATGATTACCGATTTGGTATCAACCATCTTATAATCCAGAAATTTACCGACAACAAATTTCTTTGTGCCGGCATCTTTTATTTTATACTTTTTCTCCAAAGAGTCCCACAACTCTTTGGAAATTTTGAACGAGTTGTAGACGTTATAGAGGGTATCTTCCAGCCCATTCAGAACATGGTTGCGACACATAAAGTCGTTGTTGTGCCATGCATCTACAGCAATCCGCCTTTGATTGTCGATTTCTTCTTCACCAACGGTCGGGGGGGTCCTCCTTCAGAAACCGGGACAAACCCAAAGTGGTCAAATAACAACATCTTTTGTTGCCATCTTTTGAAGTCAACACCGGAGAACTTCGCTAGTTTTTCGCCATGCGCGGAGCAACCATCGAAGTAAAACTGATGTTAGCCATTTTTCAAGAAAATGTGATTTCATCTTGCGATTGTTGTTTGTGATGTTTGGTTTTCGAGAAAAATGGACACCACAAACAACAATCTCAAGACAAAATTGGCCAGTACAAAAGTGCTAACAGTTCAGGCAATCGTCTCTAAGATACAACGACTTCCAAGTTTGATTTAGCAGCACTTGCAAAAATCGAACTTACAGCGAACAAAACTGTGTTTAGAACTTTCAAAATCTACTACCTTATAAAAGGATGAAATTTTTTGTAAAAATATAGAGACCTAAATATTGTCTAACCCTTATATTGGACGGATTTGTTTAATTTAATTCTAGCTTTGTAGAGTCCTGAGCACAGAGAACTTTGGATATGTTTAATTCTAGCTTTGTAGAGTCATAAGTGGATAGAACTTTTATATTAGATGTACTCTGATGGAACTAATATGCCCATAAAAGTTTTAAAAAAAAACATTGAAGAAAAGAAAACAAACATAACAGAACAATATATGTTCCTTCGTCTACCATCCACAGATTTTTATGGAGTAAATTTGGTATTACTAATTAAGTTTCCTAATTTAAAAGACAAATGCGGTTGGGAAAAATATCATAATTTACAAGTATTTAAATTTTGTTGTCTTCCTGGTTTGTTATTTTTCTGCTCTTATTATTAAAAGAAGAGAGAAAATTATACGTGGTAATAACTTGATATGCGTAACAAAATTCAAATCTTAAGCCAATGAAAAGGCTAATTTAAAAGCAATGAAAACAAATGGTGTAATTAGGGTCAATAATTAATGAACATGTATATTCCGAGATACATGAATTGAAAAAATATCTAATGCATACATTGTAATGCAGTAAGATTTGAACATGAGTCTCCGAATTTTTATCGTGATAAGGGAAAAATTAAACTAGCACCTATTGAGGTTCCCAATGAGTTATATGTGTTGTTTATTTCTAAGTCAAAAGAGGCAATCCAATTTCAAACAAATATTTATCCATTTAATTGCATATTTTCCTTCACCTTATTTGGAGTGAAATTAGATAAAGA
Organism: Rehmannia glutinosa; assembly: GCA_016081115.2. Taxonomy (NCBI): domain Eukaryota; kingdom Viridiplantae; phylum Streptophyta; class Magnoliopsida; order Lamiales; family Orobanchaceae; genus Rehmannia; species Rehmannia glutinosa. The sequence continues at coordinate 91,734,777 of CM071926.1, forward strand.
ATTTGCATCTTCAATACGAGGAGTTTATACTTTTCGTGCACAAGGAATAGTCTATCATGACCTTCCGGGATTATAACCCAAGGAGATGGTCCTGGTCATTTTCAATTATATTTTGTAGAAACAGAAAATGAGGTCTATAATAGAATGAACATACTTAATAACTTCACTTTATCTGAAGTTACTGTGAATAAACTAATGAGAGTTCCATAGGTAAATCCATAAGCAAAGGTCTTCATAAGGTTAAATGATTATCTGTCTATAGATAATGTTCAGGTCCATATATCAAATGACTTGAAATTAGATTAACGAGTGTATAATTCTCCAATATCTAATCAAGTTGTAGCAATATGGGTTGAAGGAAATCATGTTAACATACCATTTGAACGAGATATTGTAGTCAATACATATTCAAGAGATAGATATAGAATAAAATATTATGATGGATGTTATGACCCTTTGCAATATCCACTTCCTTTTCCAAGAAGTGAGACAGGATGGCATCAAAACATTAAAAATCTTACTATCAAGAAAACCACTATGCAAGAACAAGGTATGTAATTACTGAATTCGTGTTAGTAATTATTTACTATCCGAATTACAATAAAGTATATTGTATTGTGTTTTCTAAAATTAAAAATCTATCAATTAATTCAATTTTTTTGTTCAGGTTTGTATGTGGCTAATTTTTAATTTAACTTCAATTTGATCAATTTCATCAAACTGTACGAATACCATAATTGTAGTATTCTAGAACTAAGAAAAATGATTAATCATGATTTATCATATTTTGAATATACACTATGGCAAGTAAGTGTTTTTAATCTTTTTAATACTAAACCTCATAAACTTCAAGTAGGGACGAGCGTGCTTTATTTATTTATTTCGAAAAAGAGAATCTTTATTTTTTATATGACACATGAGGTGTATCAAGATTCAAAGAATAATAAATTTAATCACCAATGATTAATTAAATAAATACAATACTTTTGAATGAAAAAACACGCATACATGCGGGCAATGTTGTTAAAATCGGACCGGACCGGTCGATTCAGTCGATTTAACAGTTTTAATCTGGTTCGCTGTCCGTTCCAGGTTTAAGATCATTGCATTGCATGGGGGTCCAAGAGATATGCATCGTAGATATCTTGATGCATTGGCATTGGTATAAAGCTTTGGAAAACCAAATTTATTTATTACAATCACTTGCAATCTAGAGTGGGAAGAGATACAAGAAAATTGTATCAGGAGCAATGAGTTCAAGATCCTCAACAGTATTTCGAGCAAAGTTGCATGATTGAAATAACAGTTATTTAAGAAGAAAATATTTGGAGATACAACTTCACATGCTCACGTAATTTGAATTTCAGAAAAGAGGATTGCCATATGATAATATGTTGATAATTTTAAAGTCTGAGTGTAAACTTACAACTCTAGATCAATTGGATATATTCATTAGTGTTGAACTTCCTGATCAACAAAAGTATCTGAACTCTTTGATTTAGTTGTAAGACATATGATACATGGACCATGTGGAGATAAGAACAAGAATAATTCTTGCACGGTGGGTGAAAAGTGCAAATATCACTATCCACGTTCATTTTGTGAAAATACAATACAAGGTAAAGACGGATATTCAGTCTATAGAAGAAGAAAAAATAGATTGACGGTTCAAGTTCACAATGCACAATTGGACAATCAGTGGGTGGTACCTTATAGTCCATCCATATCTTTTATCAAGATATAATTGTCATATCAATATCGAGATATGTTCTAGAGTGACAGTAGTGAAATATTTGTACAAATATATCAATAAGGGACATGACAGATTGACAGTTCATATCACCAACAATAATGATGGAAATTTGGTTGATGAAATTAAACAACTTCAAAATGCTCGGTGGGTATCCGCTTAAGAAGTAATGTGGAGAATTTTTTAATTCAACTTGAATGATATATACCTAGCAGTTATTAACTTACCACTCCACCGTCCAAATTAATAATGTGTAACTTATTGGGCAAATCAAAATTTAGAAAATATTGTAAGTTGAGATCATGTCTACAAAATAATGGTTACATAATATTTTTGGATATGCTCTAACAGTGAAGAGGCGAGAAAATATCTTTATCGAGAATTTCTGGAATATTATGTATGGGACAGAAAAGGTAAATGCTGGAAAGAAAGAAAGAAAATAGATGTCATTGGAAATATAAATGTTGCAAATCCCAATTAAGGTGAAGTATATTATCTAAGGCTACTCTTAAATCATATCAGAGGGCCAAGATCTTTTGAAGATTTGTAACATTAAATTACGTGTGTTGTTCATTTTTCAAAGATGCAGCACAAAGAAGAGGATTGTTGGAATTAGATTTAGTGTTATTGAATGTCAAAATGAAGCAATCACTTTTTAAATCCCACATGAATTACGAAGATTATTCGCAATCATATTGGTATATTGTGCACCAACAAATGTGAGAATTCTTTGGGATACATACTTTGAAGTGATGTCTGAAGATTTTAGAAGAGAATCAATGATCTCAGTTGAACTACAAATTGCCAAAACTTTAAATTCTTGACTTTTTTTAGAGAGCATGGGAAAAGTAATAGTTCATATGATGATCATCTAAATATTCTTATTGATATGGATAGCATTAACAATTATTTTCATAGAGAAATATATAATGATCAGCTAAAATACCTCAAGAAGATTACGAAGTAGAAGCAAAGTTGGTCCTGAACAAAAATTGCTTTTTCAATGATCTTGGATTGCATAAAAAAGAGCAAAGGTGGCATTTTCTTTATTGATGGGCCAGGGGGAACTGGAAAGACATTCTTGTACAATGCATTATTAGCTCTTCTCAGATCCAATAATCTAATAGCACTTGCAACTAAAATATCTGGAGTTGCTGCATCAATAATGCCAGGGGGAAGAACAACACATTCACACTTCAAAATACCCATAGATGCAATGAATCAAGTGAGTGCAGAATATCGAAACAAAGTGGTACTGCAAAGCTATTACGTATTGCACAATTAATAATATGGGACGAACTCTCAACAAAAAGCGAGAACTAATCAATGAAAAATTGAGTGTAATAGCCAATGCATTTGAAAGGATACAACCTACTTTGAAAGAGAAGATAAAAGGGGAGACATCAATAAATCAATCGGATCAAATGGTCTTAGTAAGAAGCATTTTGTATCCATAAAAGATGGCACAAATAAAAAAAAATGACTAAGAAATAAGATGAAAGAATATGACATCGATATTCACATTTCAAGCGATGATTGGGAAAAAAAAAAAGCGACTCAAAAATATGATGAAGAAAGATGACAGCGACATTCTGATTTCAAGCGATGATGAAGAAACTCTCGATAATTTTAAAAAGAAATTATACGAAGAAATCATTAAAATCAACTAACAAGAAGACTCCTCCAACCATCAAAATCAAACAAGAAAATGATTAATTCGATCTTTATTTCGCATTAGGAATTTATAATATATTTTTCTCAATTAGTTTTGAGTTTGTTCATTGAGTAATTTATTCCATTATTCACATCATTCCATACTTAGTAAATCATTATTTATTTTTTTCCAGTTTTTGATGTGTCTTGGTATTATTTCTATCTTGTTGATGAATTTCTATCTTATACAATTTACGGGATGTCATATTACATTAATTTTGTTTCAGACATATTATAAATCAATTGTATTTTTATGTATGCTCCAAAAGCACAAATGAAGAAATATACTAAAATATAAATCAATAAAGTATGCTAATTAAACTTTACCTTTCACGTGCAACGCACGTGCACCTAACTAATTACAGAAAAGGAAGAGAATGACAATATGCTAAAATGCAAATTTCTGGGATGATTTTCTGATGCAAAATCGAGTTTTGGGGGACTGGTATTTATAGAATTTCGGGTCCCGGTCGGTAACAAAGTGCGTCTATCTAGCGCCACCCGCGTCCCACGTGTTGCCATTCGGATGACGTTTGCCAAGTCACTGCCACTTGAGCTACCTTGCCATGTCACCGAGCCACTGGACCGAACCCTGGTTCGATTTTTTAAAACTTTAAGGTTCTTCAAAGCTACTCGCGATGATGCGTACGTGCGAAGTGCGCCTCTAAAGCGCCCAATGCTACTATGTGCAACGTGCGCAGGCCTAGCTCCGGCTGTGGCTCAGACAATGCTCTGCACTGTCCTCGGTGTTATTTGACCTAGCCAAATGCTAGTCAAAATTGACTTGGTCCACTAGGGTGTACCATAAGGACCTCCACATGATTACTCCTTATTAGTGGTGAAGTTCTATATAAACAAGTCAAGCATTTAATAATTCTCAAAAAAAAAAAAGTCAAGCATTTAATATGCTTTCTATGTGGGATATGGCTTTCTCATATTCCCACCCTTTTATATTCATTATATAAAAGGCATTTAAGTGGCTAAATTTATGCATTAATTTTTCATTCATACGAAATTGGTTTTGAGAAATTCAAAATGTTAAACTCATCTACCCGTGGTGTAGATTCCGATTATATCATTTATTTTCTAAAACTAATAAATTGTCTCACTTAAATAATTAGTTAAAATTGGGTCAAAACGCATTTTTATCAACCAATTTCCAACAATTTATATATATTACTATAACTACTACATGAAATGAATTCCTATTTCCTATAATACTATAGAATACAATGGTAGGATTATTTATAATTTTCTATAGTACTATAAAATACTACAAGAAAAAGAATGAGATTCCAATTTCCTACATTCACACGGGCTAATTTGCAATTCTCCACCCAAAAAGAAAAAAATCAAAGGTTCATGTCTAATTATTTATGTATAATTTCCTATTGCACTGTAAAATACTACACGAAAAAATATATTTTAAATGACACTTATAATCCTATACAAAATACTTGAAGAAAGGGAAAAGGAATGAGATTCCAACATTCTACATTCACAAATGGGAGCTGGACGAATAGACGCGGGTACCCACCTGTCAGACGCTAATGGAATGGGTATTATAGCTTTATTCGAGTTTGAGACGAGTATGGGATAAAAAAATTAATACCCATTAATATACGAGTAGTGTTCGGTTTTACCCTATGATACCAATTACCCGAGGCCTTTTAAAGTTTTTCTCATGTAAAATATTTTTATATATCTTTATAAAACAAACTAACTTGGAGAATCAACTTGGTGAATTGATACCATTATTAAGAAATTAATATATATTAGGCATTTTCTTATAATAACTAATTATTGGTATGCACCCATTTAAATAGCGATTTCTTCATATAATTATATAATTATAAGTTTTTTAATAAGGGTGTCTATCAGGTCATGTTTCGTGTTCGCGAGTCGTGTTATGATACGGGTATTACACGTTTTACACGAACTCAAAAATGACACCTTTAATTATTCATACACGACCTGTTTATGACATGGGTGAACTGAGACAACACGAAATACCTATATAATTTAAAATATGACACGAAAAAGGCCAAAAAAAAGCTAAATTTATAAATAAAATATATTAAATTATTAGAAAATGAATTTACTAAATTGTCCAACATCATATAACCAACTAAAAATATCACAAAATATAAAAATAATATGTCTACTATACAACTAAATGGATTACATAGGTTAATCTACATGTGGGTAGATTTGACCTGGCCTGTTTTTTTCCTGTGTTAACCGTTTCTGAACTGAATTTGACCCAAACCCATGAAGAGTTGTACCTATGCTTGTTATATTCGTGTTATGTTCGAGTCTGGTTATCACGTCGTATCGCAAATTGACACCCCTAAGTTTTTACATAAAATAAATGTGTTTTAGGTGGGTACGGGTAGTATGCGGGTATCAACAAATGAGTTTGAGATGAGTACGAGTAGTATCTTAATTGGGTTTGGGACAGGTACAAATAATATTAATATTATAAGATTCGGGTACGGATACTATTAAATGGGTGGATACCCTGCACGTTATCATCCCTACACAAGGGCAATTTGCAATCCTCCATCCAACCTGAAAGAAATAAAGCAAGGATATTTATCAAAAGTTTTGCAGAGTAAGGATGTGATTGCAGATGTGGTCACATTAACAATCACATGCAGTGGAATTTTGAAACAATAACAAGACACACGAGATAAAAATTGTCTACAAGCCAACAAGCTTGTAGACGTGCCAATATGACAAAACTTTCCACTAGCAAACACTGTTTGATTCCGTACACAAAAATTAATCAAATCCAACTAGTAGAAACTCAACGAAAAACTCCTATCTAGAGTGTATCTGATCTATGTAATTCAACTCATCCAACAATAAACATTTGTGGACTTCGTTAATCACAATACAAAAACAATGGATGAAAAACCTAACAAACACAACTGCAGGGCTGAATGTGATCTCAGATGTAGTCACATTCGAGATCACATCCAGGGCAGTGAAACTCCTTGTGCTTGTATGACTCTTAACTCTCTCAAGACTCTTGTATCTCTGGTATATTTCTTGTGTAGTGATTATGCACGTCCTTTTCCCTTTATATAGCCATCCAAACCCTTCAAGAGACCTAATACACAAGGAAAGAAGATATATACAAAATATATGACAAGTAAATCACTTATGTTAGGAAACAAGATAACTATCAAGAATCCTAATATATCAATACCATATCAATATTATTTCTTTCCAAATCTAAAAAGTCCTAATCATACCATAAGTCTAGAAAGGCAAAACAAATCAAAATCTAATCTTTATAATTTAGGAAATTATTTTGGGCAATAGAAAATCGCCCTAACAATCTCCCTCTTTTTGCCTTTCTGGACAAAACACTTATCAAGTACAAAATAAACAAACTCCCCCTTAGTATAACAACTCCCCCTAAATATCATGCTGAGTAAAAATACTGAAACAGATGCGATCATATTTCTGGTCACATTTATAACTGCAGCAAAAATTAACATACGGGAGTTTATCAAGTTATCAACAGACAAAACATGTAAACCTAGCAGAAGAGTAGTTTTAGTACATCCCAGATCAAATATTATAAAGTTCATCAGTAGACACATTCGTGTCTATTTGTCCTTCAAAATCAAACCGAAGGCCTTCATCACCTCCATTCTGTCCAGTCAGTGGTGCTGCAACACCATCTTGAGTTGCAGCCAATTCAGAAATTTGAGCATCAGTCCTGGGCGTCTCAGTCTCCATAACTCCCCCTTGAGCAGTGTTTGGTCCAGCGGTATGCTCTCCCCCTTTTTGGCCAGAAACAGAGCCAAGGATATGTTGCAACTGAGATCGGAGAGCAGTGAAGTGAGCAATCTGTTGTTCATCAAAAGCCAGCTGAACCTGTAAGAATGTAGTAGAAATAGGTACAGAGGAAATATTCGAGAAAATAGGAGTGGGAATGTGGCCAACATCCAGGGCCACATCCTGGACAGACCCTGGGACAGGGGTAGCAGCATTTGGAGAAGCATCAGAGGTCAGAGTCGTAGGAGCAGGCAGAGCATCTTCTGGATAAACGAGAGGCAGATCAACAATGCGATTTTGAGGGTTGAGCACTGGTCTGGACACATGAAAGACCCCAGGCTGGTTGGTAAAGTGATCATCCTTCTTGGGCTCAAAACCTTGTGACACCAGGATTTTATAGATCAGGCTGGGGAATGGCAGGGACCAAGTTTTTGATTCACTGGTAGCAAAGAACGTGACCTTCTCGAATGCCAGTTTCCCAAAGTTGAACGGCAGGCCTTTCCCAATTTGATATAGAACTGCATGCGTCCGTGTGACAATGGAGTTATTCTTCGAAGGAGACCAGTTTGCACAACATATTTTGTGTAAAAACCCATAGAAGGACGTAAGGCGGGAGGAGACAAGTTTTTGGGGATGGGCAGGCCAATCTTGCATACGCCCACCAGTGAGAAAACGAGCCATTTCATTGTAATCGGAGGGCACCTCACCTTCCTCAAAATCAGGCATATCAAAGAACCGATTAATGGCCGAGGGACTGAACTCGTATATCTTGTTGCGGACAAAAACTTTGCCAAACTTAGGAGAACGACGAACAGGAATACGAGTGGACATATTAGCATAAAACTCACAGACCACAGAGTCAATATAAGGTAGGGCAGTGTTGATCGTGGTTAACAAATTGTGTTCTTCAAAAAATCGATTCAAGTTATACTTCTCAAAGTGCTCATAATCTCGATTTTTCTCATCAATAAAAGAACGGGAAAGTAAAGCATGAAACCTGGAAGCTGCAGCAGCTGTGTAAAATTGCTCAGAGTGAGCTCTCTCAGTATCAAACTCAGAATCAGATGTGTCGTCGGATGATATCACATCTTCCTCGACATCTGCAGCAGTAGCCTCCTTCCGCTCTTCAGCCATCATTTCATCACCCACTTCATCTACCATGGCCTCAAGATCAATCTCAGGATCTGGTTCTTTTGAGGCATCGAAATCCTCATCACTTGAGTCATCAAACTCAGAACTTCGACTCACCGCAGAATGGGTGTTGGCTTAGATGTGGTAACATCCTTGGCCACACCTTTGCCTTTCTTGACCTTCTCAACCATCTGTGCCAAAGGCACATCATCATCACTATCTTTGGACTCAGGCTGCACCTGTTCTCTAGGCTGAACAACAAACTGGTTCACATTGTCCTCGGAATCACTGAAAGGAACATAAGGAATAGGCAAATCATCTCCCTCTGTCTTCAAAGTACCCTCAACAGTGGTCTTTTGCTTCTTTGGAGAAATTTTAGGAGTGGAATCGGAATCTTCGAAGTCATCTGGGGAGTAACCACAAAGTCTTTTCGAACGGCGCACATTAGGGTTTCCCAAAGGGCCATGAACTGTGCGAATGACCTCAAAATCCAGAGGATTTTCGACGTCTATTTCATTATTTTTCTCTCCAGGAAGAACAGAGGCAAGGGCCTCGTCTTGAAAGGGAACTGGGATGATAGAAGCATGAGTGGAACTCGGAGAAGATGAGTGTGCAGGGAGAGCGGATTCCAAACCTGGTTCCTTGGTTGGAGCAGTGGGAGATGCAGTCCCAGATGTAGGGACATCTTCAGGCACGGATGCAGGGGCATCTTGAACGAACGCAGGTGCAGAGATTTTTGGCGATGGAGGAGTGATGGTCTCTGTGATTACCTCTGTGGGAGTGGAGGAGGGTGTTGTATCGGCCTTTGGTGGTAAAGGACTCTCCTTAATTGGAGAAGAAGACGGATTCTGGGCAGACGGAGATGCAGTGTCAGATGGGGTTCCATCTCTGACAGCATCTGGTGTAGTACTTGCTTCCATCGACTTGTCAGACTTGGGGCTTTCGGAATTGTGAGAGGAAGAGGATGATTTGATGGGGCTTCCAAACAAGTTCTTAATGGAGGAAACAAACCTTGCCATGGTGAGGAAGATAACCTTGGAACCTGAAAAAAAAAATCCAACCACACAAAAGCTTCGAAAGACGTGAGAGAGGGTGAGATGATATGCACTTGATTGCCTGCAAAAAAATAGTGATTCAAATAGAGTCAAAATCAGGCACGTAAATCAAGATACAATAGGAAGAGTTTTAATTAGGAAAGAATTCCTCATGGTAAAAATCGAAAAATAAGGAAAGAATCAGGATCCCAATAAATCTCAAACTCTGGTTCACAAAGTGTCCAAATTATGTCAACTTGTGATAAAATCAAAAGATTTACCCTGATCCTCCAAATCGGTTCAACCCACAAAATATATCCATCAAGATTTTCAAGATTTTGGGAAGAGAAAAATATCACCCTCAGATTATATATGGAAACCAAATCTCACAAATCTCAACAAAGAATCCAAAATCACCAGGACATGCAAACCTAATATGTCTAATGCAGCAAAAAAAAACGCACGCACGAGGAGAAAAAGTGCTGCAGCAATGGATGTAGGTTCAAATGTCGTCCCATTTTGAGTCACACCTGTACTAGCTGATTCAATGAATTGCAATCCGAAATCCCAGCTTTATCAAAATTTTCGAGTTTTCTTCACTTTTTCTGAGTCTCATGAGGGAGTTAACCAACAGGGAGCTTTCACTCAAATGCCAAAGGTAACTCTTTTTCACATGATCATGCCTTTTAGACAAAGATGACGCTTGAACAAATTGGTCACAAGGAATAGCTTCACACAATGGGTTGGTAGCTTTTTCCTAGAAGGCCTCCAAGCATGATCAAGATTTTATTCACAACTTAGCTACTGGGAAAATAAACATCATTTTTTTTGAGTTGGAGAGATCAACTCACACCAGTTTTCCAAGGGAGACAATATATGTGACTAGTTCGAACCATCAATTCACGTTTTGCAGATATGCATGATAAGCTTACAGTGCAGAGATGGCTAAAAAAATCAAAAAGAAATAGATGAGAGGAACAGAGATGCAGAGTTTGATATCACAGCGGATGTGATGTGCAATATTGTAACACCTCGTGTAACATTTTAGAGAACACACAGACTGAGAGACTTCCTTAAATTGGAGAATCTCTCAAAATCCAAAGCCTTGGTGAAGATGTCTGCAAGCTGATTTTTAGCAGCAATATACTCAATTCGAATTATATTTTTCTCAACTAAATCTCGTGTTGGGAAATTTATTGTTTAGATTTTGATGAATGCAATGTAAAATTTAGACTAGAAAGTTGGCACCCCATTTTCGTTGTAATTTGTATTGTAATAGATAGGGCTGCATGAGCTAAGTTAAGTCAGCTATGCCTGGATATACAAGAAGTCAACTGAAGACTAGAATGAAGACTCCGATGTAAAGCAGCTGAGTGTGGCAAGGAAGAGATGTCAAGGACTCGACTGAAGGAGTATCAGTTGTGATACAGCTGTATAAAGAGTCAGTCAAATCAACCAAAGAAGCCAAGCCAAGTCAAGTTGAAGTGACAGATGAGTTTTTCAATCATTAAAGCAGACTCAAGTCACCTGGAGAAAAGGCAACTGCAAAGAGGAGTTAACTGAAAATAATCTGTTGCACAAAAGTCAAGAACATTACTTAATCAAGTAATACTTCCATCTTTGCCATGTCTTAAAGTGCTCGGTCGAAGCGTGCAAAAGGAATAAACCAATGGGAAGATCGCACCTCGTGTCGAACACGAAAAAGTGGACATTCATTTAATACGAGGAAAGGTCTACATCTCAAGATTGAAGACCAAGAAAAGACAAGCCAATGAACACAAGTGACTTTTGAAAATCACCTATCTCTTTCAGGCGATTTTTGAAAGTTCACTATAAAAGGCCGAGGAATCACTTTGAGAAGAGGTGACCTTGCATACCCGAACAACGAACATTCAAGCAATTATTCAAATCAGTAACTGACAATATATTCTCAAGTTATTCAAGCAAATCCTCAAGCCTAAATCTCGAAGGAAATCGATCCAACACCAAGTCATGTGAAGGAAAGACAACTTCAAACTGTTGAAGAGGAAACTTTTGAAGAATCAAAAGGGGTCTACATTCCAAGGAGGATTATAGAAAGGTTCAAGGTCGAACCGGTCTCAAGTTATTGGAAGGCTTCATGATCAAATCCAAGAAGCTTGAGCAAGTGAGTTGAAGTAGCAAGGCGGCCGCCTGCGGAAGAAACCGAGTCGGACGAGAAGCGTTTGTGTGACCAAGGCATCTCCGGATCGAGTCCCAAAGGATCAAGTCATTTGTGTGATCAAGACTTGTATCGGGACCGATAACCACTTTGTACTCGATCAATACTTAGTGGATTCCTCCAGGAGTTGGAGAAGAGAGGAGTAGAAGAATTACCCCATCTTCGAACCTCTATAAAAATTATTGTGTCATTTACATTTCAAAGATTTTATTTCGCATAACACTTTATATCTGCTGATAATTTGCTATCCAACTGATAATTAACAAAGTGCTAAAATCAAGTGTTTAAAACAAAGTTAAACCAAATTCAAGGGTGTTAAGTCTTCCGCTGAAAATCTCATCACACCAAGTTAAGGTTTAGACTAAAACAAGTTGAAAGTTATTCTATCAACTCAATCGAAGTCTGTTGAGTGGCTAACTCGTTGGTTAACTAACTTAGTTGTCCCCCAAGGACTAAGCTGTGTATTTAACTCTGTAATATTTTAAAAGGACTAAAATCAAAAAGTTGGTAAGGTTTATTCAGCCCCCCTTTCTAAACCTTACTCACACCCCTTGGGACCTACATCTCGAATAAAGTGATGTCTAATATCTATGTGTTTAGTACGAGAGTGTTGGACAGGATTTTTTGAAATATCAGTCGCACTCATATTATCACAATAAATGGTTAAAATATCACAATGAAAATCATTTTCTTTTCTATTGAATCGATCAAAATTTTCATTCAAAGCATTATTCCGAAAATCATCTTTCAAATCATCAAACACATTTTTAGGCTCGAAAAAAGTGACACAACAAGAAGTTCTTACCATTGAACAAGTAGAAGACAAACAAACTAGTCTTACCATATCTCGATAGTTTACCCTTTCTTTCCTTCTAGTTCTTATGCCATCAGATACATCACCTATGACTTGAGGGATTGGATGATTTTTTTGAATTCTGCTTGGGGGATCTCGTCTTTCATTGGTGATTAAATCATGTCCTTCCAAGTTTGTTTCAACTAGTTCGGCAGATCGAATCGAGTTTGACTCAGTTGCAGCAGACACGGATGTGGGCTCGGATGCCATCACATTTGGTTCTACATTTGAGGCAGTGTGGATGGGGCTTGATCACATTCTCGATTACATCCGTGCTTACATTTTTTTTGTCGTCTGTCTCAACAAACTCGAGCAGATCCACAACATTATCTTCTTCACTCTTTCCTGCAATATCTGAGAGATCATCGAAGACAACATTTACAGATTCTATGATCATCTTAGTACGAAGATTATAAACTCGATAGGCATGACTATTCGAAGTGTAGCCTAGAAAAAGACACTTGTCACTCTTGGAATCAAATTTACCAAGATTATCACGATCATTAAGAACATAGCACACACACCCAAAAACATGAAAATATTTGAGGTTAGGTTTCTTTCCCATAAGAATTTCATAAGGGGTGATCAAACTTCCAGTGCCTCAAATACACACGATTGGCAATATGACATGCAAAAGATAAGAGCTTCCACCCAAAACCTTTTGAAAGTCTTTTAGAACTCAACATGACACGGGATGTCTCATGCAATGTACGATTTTTTCTCTCTGTCACTCCATTATGTTGTGGAGTTTTAGGTACGAAAAATTCATGAAAAATCCTTTTTCTAACACAAAAAGACGAGAAAGAAGAGTTCCCAAATTCTTTACCATGGTCCGACCTAATTCTAACAATTGTTAGCCTATACAGATTAACAACTCTTCTATGCCAACTTTTAAGTACTTCAAATGTTTTAGATTTCTCACGTAAAAAATAGATCCAAGTAAAATATGAAAAATCATCAACAATCACAAAAAAATATTTCATTCCACCAATATTTTCAACTTCAACTAGACCCATAATGTCCATATGAAGCAATTCAAAACACCGTGTGGTATTGAAATGTGGTAACATTTGGTGTGGCACTCTTCTTTGTTTATCATTTTGACAACTTCCACACACATTAGCATTCTTCATGCAAAATTTTGGAAAACCACGAACAACCTCAAATTTTACAAGATCCCTCATTTTCGTAAAACTTAGATGACCTAATTTTGGTGCCATAAGTCAGATTCATTTGTGTGTGCAATGTGACACATTTTTTTATTAACAAACCGAGCAGCGATTATCGATGATCTTAAACCAAAGAAGAATACACGTGTTAGATTCATTAAAAACGTCACAAGAATTTTTGTTGAATTTAACATAGAGATTATCATCACACAATTGGCTAATACTAAAGAAATTAGCATTTAGACTATCCACATGCAATACATTACGTAGCCTAGGTAGGCCATCAACATTCAAAGTCCCCTTTCCAACAATTTTTCCTTTACCTCCACCTCCATAAGTCACATTACCACCATCATGCTTCTCATAGTCAGTCAAATACTCCAAAGTACCTGTCATGTGTCGTGAACACCCGCTATCAAAGTACCAAGATCATGCAATGTTAGATCTCAAAGAAGTATAGATAACATGACATTTAACATCAGATTTCTTAACCCAGACAGATTTGGAAAATTTTGAAATGTGATTACGAGGATGTCGTAACATTTCGGATGACATCTGACATGCAGAATTTCTGTTCGCCCAATCTGATTTCATTTTGTAACAAAATGGCCTAATGTGTCCAGGAGCATGACAATAGTGACAAATAAAGTGGCGTTTACGAGGTTTAGACTTCTGTGAAAAACTCTTTTTATTGTTGAAGGAATCTGAGGATTCTCCATTTTCTTTAGCCTTAACAAACACAGGAGTTTTATAACCAAAACCAGTTTTATTATCACTACCCAAAGAAAGAATATCATCCAATTTTGATTTTCCCGAATTGAACTTCTTCATGGTTTCAGGGGAATCTTCAAGTTTAGAGTTTACCTTTTCGAAATCAAGATCCTTCTTGGTAATGGCAGCTTCTAGCCTGGTAATTACTTCCTTTTGTTCATCATTTTCCTTCTTGAGTCGATCATTCTCCTTTTTGAGGATTTCATTTAGTTTAATCCTCTTCAACCAATCTTTATACAACTTTGTGTACGTCTCTTCCAAGCTTTCATCATCTGAATCGTCATACTGTTCAACATCATCAGAAACAGAGGTAGAGTTGAAACAAAAAAGGTTAGAAACAATTAAGGTTTCTTGTTCTTCAGATGTGAGTTCAGATGTGATCAATGTAGGTGTGATCACATCTCGGGCCACACCTCGGGCAACACCTGAAGGATTTATTTGGATTGATTTCCTATCTTTAACGAAGGTTGTCAGAACCTTGTGATCTTCTTTCCGGACAACGTTTTCATCATCAAATTCATTGTCACTTAAGGTGACACTCAAACTCATTCCATTTTTCAAAAAAGTATTTGCACATTTTTTAACATGATGACCATATCCAGAACAAGCCCTACCTACATCTAACAGAATCAAGATTTTTTTTATCAAACTTTTTCTGATTTTCAACTGAGGGACGAAAAGTAGGGACACCAGGAAAATCCATGCTAACAAACACTCAGGATCAACACTTAGTGTCGTCAAGTGTAGGCTCTGATACCAATTGAAAGAATTAAAGCACGGATATTTATCAAAAGTTTTGCAGAGTATGGATGTGATTGCAGATGTGGTCACATTCACAATCACATGCAGCGGAATTTTGAAACAATAACAAAACACACGAGATAAAAATTGTCTACAAGCCAACAATCTTGTAGACGTGCCAATATGGCAAAACTTTCCACTAGTAAAAACTGTTTGATTCCGTACACAAAAATTACTCAAATCCAACTAGTAGAAACTCAACGAAAAACTCCTATCTAGAGTGTATCTGATCTATGTAATTCAATTCATCCAACAATAGACATGCGTGGACTTCGTTAATCACAATACAAAAACAATGGATGAAAAACCTAACAAACACAACTGCAGGGCTGAATGTGATCTCAGATGTAGTCACATTCGAGATCGCATCCAGGGCAGCGAAACTCCTTGTGCTTGTATGACTCTTAACTCTCTCAAGACTCTTGTATCTCTAGTATATTTCTTGTGTAGTGATTATGCACGTCCTCTTCCCTTTATATAGTCATCCAAACCCTTCAAGAGACCTAATACACAAGGAAAGAAGATATATACAAAATATATGACAAGTAAATCACTTATGTTAGGAAACAAGATAACTATCAAGAATCCTAATATATCAATACCATATCAATATTATTTCTTTCCAAATCTGAAAAGTCCTAATCATACCTTAAGTCTAGAAAGGCAAAACAAATCAAAATCTAATCTTTATAATTTAGGAAATTATTTTGGGCAATAGAAAATCGCCCTAACACAACCAATAATAAATAAATACTATAAAAAGTTATATATATATATATATATATTATCATATTTATGTATAATTTCCTATAGTACTAAACAAAAAGAGTTGATCCGAAATTGTTCAAATTTTGTTTATTTTTTTATCGAGTTTAAAATTGTGCTTGAATTTAATTTGATTAATAATCGACTCAAACTTCAATCAAACTGTATAGATATCGAGTTTGAATAATCTATTGATGTTTTATAAATATTTTTTTCTCAGTTCCTTATGTTGACAAATCGAGTTTGAATAAATTTTTAACATGAGTATTGAATAATCTAATTTACCACGAGTTTTGTAGCTCAATTGGTATCGCTCACCTGACCCATAGCTTAGTAAGGGTAGTTTTGTTCATACATTATATGTATATTTGATTGAGGGGGGTAAATGTTATATTGGCAAGTTCAGGGGGTAAATGAGACATAGGGCCAAGTTCAGGGGTGTTACTGTATTTTTTCCTAAAATCGTTGCATGAATAGGAACCTATCTGGAAAAAAAATCTTATTCATTGATATATAATCTAATAATAATAACCTTTCAAAAAAAATCTAATAATAATAATAAAAAGAAAAATACAAAATCACAGCACAAGTCCATTATTCGTCTCCAGATTTTAAACTCTGTTTTCAATTAGTTTAAAATTGTAGATGTTAACTAAAACCGAAATAACTATATAAATGTGGTTGATAGGAATTTGTTAGATATTTAAAGGAAATGTATACCTAATTACCTACAAATACAATGAATGTATAATCAGGACTAGGAGTCATCAAATTAAATTTATTAAAAGACTTTGATTATATGTTGTTCTAACTAATTTTTGGAACATAAAATAATTTAATTGGAGATCTATCATATCTTCGTTCCCATCCCAGAATAATCAGTGTGAATTTGAAATCTTTCATCATTACTATCCTAGCCAGGTGCCATCAAGCGGAAAGAGGGGTCTATATAATAATTGGATTATTGACCAAATGCATTCAAAAGTAGAAAATAAATAGAATATGAACTTCAAATTGTGCTCCAAAAATTTTGGCTTGCTCAATTTTATATTAATCAATTAATGTGCATAATAATTCATTATGGGTTGAGGATAATGTTCTGCCATGAACTTGACATGAGTAAATATTGATAAGGGTTAAAATAAGTTAGCCTTGTAGGCCAAACTGAAGAGCCTTAATAATGGGCCGAATTGAATAGCTTCAATAATAAGCCGAATTAGTCCGAGTGAAGTAATACGTGAGCTAGTGGGAATTTTCAAGAATATAAATGTGGTTGATAGGAATTTTATATTCACATTATATTTTGTCTCTTTCTTGTTGAATACTCTTCTAACTTAGGTATCAGAGAGGGTACGCTGAAGCAACCCTCCTGCCTCCCTTTTTATGCAGGTCGACGGCGGAACTTATTCGGAAGGGATTTTCAGGGAGGCGGAACAATTTTGGGATCAACCAAATATATATAGTTATTTAATCAATGATCCAGCTCAAACATTAAAGTTGATATTTCAAAATAATGAAATTTCGGATTTGATCAAATGAATGGATTTTTATCTATTTTCAAATAATTATGACTTTTTTATTTGTTAATTTGATTATGAATTGTTATATTTATTGTTGAATCTTATAATTATCGGTGAATTTTATTTAAATAGTATATAATCGATTCAATTATAAATTAATATATATAACCTGCTGAACTTGAATTTACTTGAGATATATCTCGCAAATTACATTACTTCATGACCTTACATGAGTTTCAGGGGGCCATGAATATTTTATAAACATATATATTATTAATCAATGATGCTAATGGCAGACAAGAAAAAAGATGGGAAAAAGTTGAAAAGTGTGTGGGTGAAAAGCTATTTTGTCTTAATTAACACGTCATTCATGATTTAGACAGAACGAATTTAACCCGACATGGTAAAACCTAGTACAAATATTTTTAATTAATTAGTTCAAAACTATATTGTGGACACTCACATAGTCACATGCTTTCTAAATCTGGATTAGTGAAGATTAATTAAGGGAAAATAAGATTTTTAGTCCTGTAAGTTGGACCTTTTGGAGAATTGGTCCTCTAAATTGTCACATTCATTTTTTAGTCCTTTAACTTTCACATTTCTAGTTATCCAATCCTTTAACTTAACAATTCTATTTTTGGTCCTAAAACTTAACATATTTCAGAAATTTGGTCCTACAACTTAATATATTTTAGAAATTTAGTCCTATAACTTAACAATAGTTAAATTTAACTATTTTATAGGACCAAATATAAAATAATTAAATTTCAATGTTTGGAAACTAATTAAATTATAAAAACAATTAAAATTAATTTAATTTGATTAATAAAAAGTTTAAATAAATAGAAATTTCTAAAATAATTAATGAATTCTAGGAAAATTAAAATAATTACATCAAATTAGTAACTTAAGAATAATTTGTCATATTTATGCCATTAACCTTTGGTGAGGATAATTATCTCCAAGAAATGTAATCGTAGACTAGTGTACAAGATGCATTTAATTGAGAAGGTTTAAAAAATTAATGCTTAAATATTTTTTAAAAATTAATTAAATTAAAAAATAATTATTTATTTTTTAAAAAAAATTAATTGTTAATTAAAATCATTCGATTTGAAAAATAAAATTAATTTAGAAATAACCTTTTAATAAATTAATTAAATTTAACTATTGTTAAGTTATATTACTAAATTCCCCTAAAAAAAGGTTACATGACCAAATTTCTAAAATATGTTAAGTTATAGGACCAAATTTTCAAATATGTTACGTTATAGGACCAAAAATAAAATTGTTAAGTTAAAGGACTGAATATCTAGAAATTTGAAAGTTAAAGGACTAAAAAATAAATGTGACAATTTAGAGGACTAATTCTAAAACATGTCCAACTTACAGGACTAAAAATCTTATTTTCCCATTAATTAATATTGCTTTTCTCTCACTTGATTTTTGGAGATGCATAAGTATATATTTGAATTATTTATATTCTTACTTATTTTTAATTATAAAATATAAATTCGATATCTTGAAGACTTTTGAACTATTTACACCAATTCAATTTAGAAAATTAATTTGGTCCAATTAGATTACCAATTTTAAATTAAAATGTTATTAAGGCTAAAATCTGACCGAACAAAAGTACTGTTATTATATGGAACATAAAATTATATTTCAAATTCATGATGTTTAAATAAAACTTAATTGGATGAAAGTTTGTTTCCTATGCTCACACATCAAGAAACAAAATGGTTCAAATGCAACCTTTTTTTTGGATTAAATTCTCATCCTTAGAGCGGTAGATGGTCCTGCTATGGTTGGTCTATTTTCATAAAATAATTTTCATTTTCTTAGAATAAAAACAAGTCGGTAAATGTTGGTCTCGGAATATGAAGACTCCATTTGTCAAATAATTGAATGGATCTTGTCACAACGAGCAGTAGAATCACGTAAAAAGTAAGATAATACAACAAATATATGCTACGTACAACTTTAACTGGTCGTGCTCGTATTATATTAGCTTGGAGCCTTAAATGTTCATTTTGAATACAAATAATTATCAACCCCTCTCAACCATAAATGATTATATCTATAGGAGTCATTATTCTATACATGTTATTGAAAATGGTATGCTTAATCATCACTATAATAGATTATCCTGCAAATCCCTTGATCCTTATAAGATTAGATGTCAGACATGTGATTTGAGGGGGATTTGATATGCACTAATGATTGATAAATATTTAATGTGTTTTGAACCCTTACTATGTCATTTTCCAAGCCTTTAAGTACGGCCAAATACTCAGGTTGGATGCCCTGATCCTCCTTTACTGGATTCTTTGGGTCTTGGTGTTTGGGTCGGGGTTCTGAGAATGAACCATTAGGTTGTGCTTCATCACATAGTCATCTCTAGACTCGGTATGTATATGTCAGACCAGGTATAATAGTAAGTTATTTGGGATAACAATATTTTCTTATAATGAAATATTGAGTTACATTTGTAAAAATAATTATCGAAATTAAAAGAAATTAGATTTGAGCTTTGTTTCATTTATAACTTGCTTCATTTTTCACCCAGAACAAAAATAAAACATTAGTTACTTGAATAATATTATTTATGTACTCAAATGACAATTAGCAATTAACAACCTGGATTACAGTATTACAAAATTTGATGCAAATCACCAAATATTATTCTAATATTCTGCATTTAAAGAGCAAAATGATCGACATTAATGATCAGAATTTCTCAAAATGTAGAGGGATAATAGAAACTCACTCGGCGACTACTCCTACTCCACTTATATAATACGATTATAGTTGTTCTTTTGCTAATCATTTTACCATTTTTTTAAGTAAATGTAGTTAGTAAAATACGAGATACGCTATCATTTTGCTGAAATTTTTAAAAGGAATTTATATTTCATCATACTTTTCTCACTTTGATGAACTAATTTTAAATACTTCATATAATTGAGTATCATAATACTTTTATAAAATTCTGAGACTCAAATTTTCTTGATATTTTTATTGATAACTGATGTTTTTTTTAGGGTAGATCACTTCAAGTTAAGGTATCTGATATAGTCGAAGTCTTCTTCTCCCAAAGCTATAAATCTTTTACTGGGTACTTGTCTGCAACACCAGCAAATGTTAGAAGAGCCCTGTCCCATGGAAGCCCCTCCGACGCTCAAGTCAATACGATGAACGAGAGGGAATAATAGCCAGTAAATGAATACTGAATATGAATAAAGTCATTATGAGAGATTAACTTACAATTTACAAATATAACGCATGAACCTTTATATACCTAGTTGGCAGGCCTATGGGCCGTGTAGGAGAAAATAGTTCACGGGCTTGATCCAGACCTGTGGGCTGGGTTATTCCATCTTTAGTCCACTAATTAATAGGTAATTAATGAGAATAAATTAATATATAATTTAAATTATATATTAATAATAAAATGACATTTTTGCCCCCAACAATAACCAAATGGATAAAGCATCTTCATTATTATTTCTCCAAACCAAAACGACTAGTGAAAAAATAGGGCTTTTTGACATTATATTGTAAATTTCAAACTAACTTGACAATTGTGTTTTTTTCATCTTGTGTTTTTAAGTATAGACGCAATATTGAATTGAGCCTTTTTACATGTGTTTTTAAAAAAAAATCTGAATACAAATGAAGCGCCTGAAGGGGTTTATGTTTTTTATATTTAATATTTAATTAAACAAGAAGCGCAAACTCTCTTTGCGCCTGTCGCTAGAAGACAAAAAAAAACTAAAGCGTAGTCTTGAATTGCGCTTGACCGCTTTATAATTATTATCGACCACTTTAAGTAATTGAAAAAATTCCAGCTCCCAAAAAAAAAGTTATTTTTCATATGAAAATCACAATGTTTGTTGTATTGATTAATATTAAAGGAAAATAGTTTTTTTTTAAACTAATGCATTTTAAATTAATTGTAGATTAATTAAATCATAATTAAGTTTAAATTGCTATTATATATCGATTTATTTATCAAAAGAAAAATCGAGTTGGGTTTTCGAAAATAAAAAGAAAAAATAAAAAAAAAACTGCTCAAACTCTTTCTGCGCTTCTTGCATGGATTTAAAAGAAAAAGACAATGAAGCGCAACATGATATTGCGGTTTCATCCGAAGCCGAAAAATTTGCAGGAGGCTCAAACTCATTAGCTTCTTTTTTGTCATCAGGAAAAAAAAAAGGTAAGAAGTGCAACATGCAATTGGGCTTCTTTTTGTTATCAGGAAAAAAAAATGATAAGAAGCGCAACGTGCAATTGAGCTTCTTTTTGTTATCAGGAAAAAAAAGATAAGATGCACAATATGCAATTGAGCCTTTTATAAAGTAGAAGGTCTCTTGTAAGAGATCCGTGAGACGGGTCAGTTCGAACCCAGTCAAACATAAGCGGCGGATCCGTAGTCAACAAAAAGTCAACAGTCCGCCAAAATTCACGCGCAGTAATGCTTTTTGAGAAAAAAAGTAATACTTTTGAGGCAAGTAATATTTTTGAGTAATAAAGTAATATTTTTATTTAAAAATGTAATACTTTTGATAATAAAAAAAAATGATACAATATGTTGGTGTTGAAGGTGGGGCCTTTATACATATGTGAATGTAATCATTCAATGGAGGGTGAATTAGGGCCCCAATGAGCAAAATGTAACCGTGGATCTGACAAGAGAAGTAGAATATCACATTCAACTGTAGAGCATAATCTAATGGCCCATGAGAGTGCGATACACCATTAATGGAGATTTTAAGTTTCTAATATTAATCTTTTTTTATTCTCTTGGAACTTTGGTTTTGCCACGAAATGAATAGAAAATAATAAGAAATACAGAGAAAAACGAAGAAGACGAATGGGAAAAACGAAGAAAAGGAGAAAAATGACAAATATCGCTGAAAACTACCACAAAAAAGTATTATATTTTAACTGAAAAATATTGTAGTTGCAAGTAAAAAGTATTAAATTTTGAACTGAAAAATATTAGAGCTTTAAGTAAAAGGTATTACATGTTGAATTTAAAAGTATTATAATTTTATATGAAAAGTATTACACGTTTAAGAAAATGTTATTACATGTTGAACTACAAAATATACATGTTGAACTAATAAGTATTAGAATTTTAAGTGAAAAGTATTACACATTTAATTGAAAAAGTATTACACGTATTAAATATTTAAATGAAAAATATTACTTGTTGAACTACAAAATATCAATCATTATCAGTACCATTTATAACAATGAGTATCACTTTTTGTGTCAAAAGTATTATATGTTCCTAATAAAAGTATTATTTTATTGTTCAAAAGTATTACTTGTCTTAAAAGTATTATTTTTTTCTCAAAATGTATCATCGGAATATTTTTGGCGGACAGTTGACTTTTTGTTGACTCGCACCCTGTTGGCCCGGGGACTTTCTACTAGATTGACCGACCCGACCCGTCTTATTGGAAAAATCTGTGAGACGGTCCTATATAAGTTTTTGTTTTTACAAAAGCTCAAATGCTTTTTGCGCTACACTTAAAAACACAAGATGGCACACAAACACAATATTTTGTCAAGTTACTTTGAAATTTACAATATAATGTCAAAAAGCCCGAAAACAGAGAGAAATTATTTTACGAAAGGCAAATAATAATAAAGAAGATATCAAAGGTTCATATGTCATCTAAAATAGTATTTTGGTCTCGTAACTTGAGCAATTTGGAGATTTAATCATCTAAGTAGTCATCTTTAATTTTTGGTCCAATGCATTTTTAAAATTCAGAGAAATAATCCAATTTTAACCAAAATAGTGTAATTTTACTTGAATTGTAGATTAGGACCCGTGGATGCTGACGTGTCTAAAAAAATCGGGGATTTTAGTGACTAGACACAATAATTGACACGTCAAATTACAATAATTGACACGCCAAATTTGTTGATTTCAATGCTTAGATGCATGACGAGTTTGCACTAAATTACCAAAATCCTTAAGTTTTTTGATATGTCAGCACCTCACCAATATTATAGTCAATAATGTCGAATAAACTTACACAATTTCGGTCAAAATAGAACTAAATTTCAAACTTTTAAAAGATGCTATACCAAAATTTAAAGTTAACTATTTAAAGACCAAATCTCCATACAGTGCATGTACCATGAAAAAAAATGTGCCAATGATCCTGTGACCAGTGGTCACAGGACAAGTGCAGTGGGGGCCCTTAGGGATGAGGTAGTAACTCCAGGCCTCTCTATGAGAAGTCAGGAGTTTGAGCCCCTGAAGTACGATTGTGGAACGATTAATATTGAGGGCTTCAAACGGCAGTGTAGGAGGGTGAATCTCGGTGAAAACCTGTGGCTGAATAGAAGAGAGTCGAACAATTAGGGGACGATTTCTTGTGCGTCCTCGGTATCCCAAAAAAGAAAAACAAATTAAAAAATATCATTATAACATGGAGGGCAAAAGAGTGATAGTGACAGGAGTGAGGGGTATTATTGGAAAGTCAGACCTCGAAGTTCGCGGTCCCACGCGGCCACCCCCCATGGCGTTATGTTCCTAGAAAGGGACAAAACCTTTTAACGTAATCCAACCTCCTTTCCCTCCTCTCTCTTTCTCACTCATACAAACCATTTCAGCGTTATTTCCTCTTTTTTCTATCATCATATGTAAGAAAAACAGATAGTATAATAATTCCGCTTTTATTGCTCATCTGATCTGTACAAAATATAATACTATTATTATTTTCAGTTCTAAATGCTTTCTTACATTTAAAACTCCAACCCTTTTCCAGAAATAAAGATTAGTACAGAAAAAAGAAAAAAAACTTATTCAGTTGTCGGTGATTAGTACAGTGAGTGATTCTTGGAATCGAGTTTCTGAAAAGGGCAAAAGGAAAAAGATTGTAATACAAGTGTTAATTAGAAGTGCAAAAGAAGAAGTAATTAACGGAGAAAGATGGTGGAAACAGCGAATCACAACCACAACCACCACCACCACCACACGCCGCCTAATCAGGCGGCGCCGCCGCCGTCAACCGGAGTAGCACCGCCACTGGGTTCTGCCAGAGGCCCTTTTTTCCCTCCGGCAGAACAGCTCCTTCAGCTCCATTACTGCATCCACTCCAACCCTTCTTGGGGTCTGTAATTTTTTCCTCCAACCTTCCTGCATGTATATATGTATATATGTTCGTTGATT
Organism: Rehmannia glutinosa; assembly: GCA_016081115.2. Classification (NCBI taxonomy): domain Eukaryota; kingdom Viridiplantae; phylum Streptophyta; class Magnoliopsida; order Lamiales; family Orobanchaceae; genus Rehmannia; species Rehmannia glutinosa. Next base: position 91,759,480 of record CM071926.1, read on the forward strand.
TATACTCAATTACACTTGTTTATGATGTTATCTTTTTATTTGGTTTGAAGGGTTATGTTGTGTGGTTTACCGAATTGTTTCTCAAGATTTGTTGGTTAATATTATATATTTATTTATTTATTTATGTAAAGCCAGATAGAAGAATCAAGAAAGTATATGCTGCTTTACTGTGTGTCTGAAAAGGCATTTTTTTGAATTGACAAGCTTTTCCTAACTTGCGTCTCGATAATTATGTTCTGTGATTATGGAATTTTTTTAAATTTACTTTAATCAAATATATGATTCTGCATAATTTCGATGAGCTGAATTATAGCGGATTGAAAATATTTATTCCGTGAAAAATGTGTCTACATCTGCCAAAGGAGAGTCTTTCTAGTTAAAATAGAAATTAAATTGAAATTTAGACCTTTTTCCCATAAAATTACTCAATTTCGGCCTTAATAGGACTAAACGCCCAAGTTTTTATAAGATATTGGACTAAAATTTAAATATGACTACTTAGAGGACTGAATCTCAAAATAGTCCAAGTTAAAGGGACAAAAAGTATTTCCCTATTCATTATATCCTCTGCCTATTTTAATGAGGCCGTAGTTAATGGTGTTGATTCATATTTTGACGTATATGTTCTTTATGCATCTATTGTAATCCTATCGAAAGCTTCTTCTTAATGGCATAATCCACATATTGCAGTACCAACTGTGGTGCTGGCTTTCCAACATTACATCGTTATGCTCGGAACAACTGTTATGATTGCCACTGCACTTGTGCCTCGTATGGGCGGTGGCCCCGTAAGTACATTCACATTCCCTCACTTGTTAAAAAGGAGTGATTAATTGTAGCTGTTTATTTTATTTTATACTATAGTCTTAAGTTCCACGAAAACTTATCAACAGGGCGACAAAGCTCGAGTGATCCAATCATTGCTCTTTATGTCGGGAATAAATACTCTTTTGCAAACATGGTTTGGCACACGTCTTCCGACGGTGATGGGCCCATCATTTGCTTATATTATATCAGTTTTGGCGATCATCAACGATTTATCTGATAGTGATTTCTCGAGTGAGCATGAGGTATGCAACTCTGGTTGTTATAGATTGAGTGTATCGTATAATAACTGCGACGAAGTTTGATACTTTGTCCTAAATGTGTCGAAAGGGAGTGACATCGCTTTTTTCCTTTTTTGTGGTTTAGATTCCAATGGTTTTTCCTTCATGTTTGATCTATGATTTGCATGCACACATTGAGCAAAAATATTAACCATCATAAAGCACTTCTTTTTCTGGTGGAAGAATCATGTTTTACTGATTATTCATCGACTTTTTACCACTTCTTAGGTTCAGTCTCTTAATTTGTGCCAAATATATCCAAACCATCCCAAGTAGTGTGCTTTCTGGTTTTTGTTATATATGCATTCTTTATGTTGAAGTCGATACAATACTATCTTTTTTGCATTTTTAATCCAAATATTCAAATAGTTAATAAAGGTGAATTCTCAATCTTGTATTGTTGATTTAGGAATTTTTTCTTGGATGTTCTAACTAATTTGTTAGAATTTATCCTTGAGTTGATATTATGCCTATTTCTCGGTTTTGAGACACAATACTACTTCTTAATCTCCTTGCAGAGATTCTCTCACACCATGAGAGCCATTCAAGGATCTCTGATAGTATCTTCGTTTGTGAACATTATACTCGGATACAGCAATGCCTGGGGAAAACTTACAAGGTAAATACATGTATATAGAATCCAGTTTGTCTTCTGCACTCGAATTAAATTAGTTTTGTTCTTATTTTTTTTCGGGCGACAACTTTAGGCAGTTTCCAAGTTAATCCCGTCGTTTCCACTTTTTTCTTACTTTTTAACTTAATTAAATTTTATTTTTAACAGGTTCCTCAGTCCAGTAGTTTTAGTACCGGCTGTCTGTGTAGTAGGTCTTGGCTTATTTGCTAGGGGCTTCCCACAGGTACTTCTCTTATTTTCCTTAAAGCTTCACCAATGAGATTAATTGTGAACATGAGAAAACCTCGAAGTTTATGTTTATCTCCTTGTGTCGTCTACAGCTTGGTAATTGTGTGGAAATTGGCTTACCCATGTTAATTCTGCTGGTTATCTCCCAACAAGTAAGAAAATCATTTTGTCGCTCACCTTTACGACTATTCCTCTCCGAATAGCAAAGTTTAGTAATAATAATGCACTGTATGCAGTACTTGCAACACATCCATCCAGTCGCCCGACCCATGCTTGAGAGATTTGCTTTGCTTGTGTGCGTCGGAATTATTTGGGCTTTTGCTGCAATTCTTACCGTCGCTGGTGCTTACAACAATGTTCGGCAGCAGACCAAATTAAGCTGCCGTACAGATCGCTCTTTTCTCATATCATCTGCTCCATGGTATTTTCTGCATTTTAGGACTCTGGCTAGGGCTGCATCCGAACCGAACCGAGCCGAGCTTTTGAGAGTTTGAGCTTGACTCATTTGTTATCGAGTCAAACTCGAGCTTAATTTATCGAATATATTGATGGCTCACGAACTTCTTCAAGCTCAATCGAGCCTAAATGAGCTTAGAAATATCAATTATAAATTATATTATTCTTCAATTTAATATAAAAATAAAATTATCTAAAACGCATAATATATCAACTAAAACCTAAGATTTTATTCAAACAAATAAGTTAGTTAAGTTTTTTAGTATTTATCATAGGTAAACGTATAAAAATTAAAATTAAAGTCAAACTATTAGTTTAAGTTATACGAACTTACTAACGAGCCTGTTCAAGAGCTTACTAACGAGTGTGCTGAAAAGCTTACTAATGAGTCTGCTCACGAGCTAACTAGCTAAATATTTCTAAGCTTGAGTTTGATTCATTTGTCATAAACGAGCTGAAACGAGCTTTTATCGAGTCGAGCTCCGAATAGCTCACGAACGGCTTGGTTTATTTGCAGCCCTAATTCTGGCTCTGGGAATCGAACTTCTTCTCACATGTTCTTTGATGTGTTCTTTGATGTTGCTTTATAGGATCAAAATTCCTTATCCGTTTCAATGGGGTACCCCTATTTTCAGAGCAAGTCATGTGTTCGGGATGATGGGTGCTGCACTTGTTTCTTCTGCCGAGGTTAATTTAATTTGCTGACTCTGAAGGAACATTTTGCATCTTTTTTTTTAACTCATCAAACACAGTGTGTCTTTTGGTTTTGTAAAAGAATTAACTTTTATTTATCGCAACTCTTGATTATGGGAGTGTGCAGAAACTTCTGCTTTGAGGAAGTAATTTATTGTAGCAATAGCGAAAGATTGTTGAGAATCAGAAGCTAATGTTTGCAAGTAGAAGCTAAAGGTTGAATATGTTATGAGAGATTATTTGGTGAATAAGTTGTAAAAATATTTTATTTGTGTGTAAAAGCCAAATTAAAAGTAGAATAAGAAATCTAAAGCACCCCTCCTCCTACTTTTAGATTCTGATTAAAATATGTGGAATCAGAAGCAGAAATCGGCATTCGAAAATACTAAACATCACTTTTTTCAGTCTAAAGCTACAATCATTTTTTTTAATAGTTTGCAAACACTCCCTATATATCTGCTTCAACCTCTTTGGACAAAGTTGACTGTATTACCACTTTGATGAACAACGGTTTTTAGATGCTATTAAACCTTCATTTTGCAGTCCACTGGAACATTTTATGCGGCAGCACGGCTTGCTGGTGCTACTTCACCCCCAGGACATGTGTTCAGCAGGAGCATTGGTCTGCAGGTCTGGGAAGTTTACAACATGCTTCTTCTCAAATAACTTAGGGATAATTGCAAAATTACCCCTAAGGTTTAGCCTAATTACAAAAAAACTCCAGTTCTCTTTCAAAATTACAAATATCTCCCTGAGGTTTGTATTTGCCTAATAAATACCCCCTTCTTGAGACCTCTTGGGGGTGCACAAATGTCGGGGGTATTTGTAATTTTAAAAGATAACCGCGTTTTTTGTAATTATGATAAACCTCAGGGGCAGTTTTTGTAATTAACCCATTAGCTTGTGCTATTATCATGTTAGACCATTATGTGACATTCTTCTTTTTAAGCAACTTATGAAGTTATCATTTAAATCACTATATTACGTTTCTGTTTCAGGGTATTGGCCAGCTACTAGAAGGGATATTTGGTTCGGTCGTTGGGACTACTGCTTCCGTGTAAGAAGCTGATTGTCACGAAACATTTCAATTCTTATGCCTGTTTTACATGCTTCTTGCATTCTTGGTTGTTCAGTCATGTTTGCTTGCAAGAGTTTCAGGGAACTTTACAATGTATAATGTAATTGAGTTCAATTGAAACTTTCATAGCTATAATGATAGGATAATTACAAAAATTACCCTCGAGGTTTGAGGTAATTTAAAAAAAAAACAGAGGTTATTGAAAATTACAAAAATCCCCTTAAAATTTGATTTTGTATTACATTTTACATCCTTCATAAGTAAAAATATTTCAAACACTCCCTTTATATTTGTAACAATATTACAGTTTTCCCCTTACATTTAAGGCAGAATCTAACCTCAGTTTTTTTTTTTTTTGGGTAATTTTAAAACTCACTGGGTCGTTTTGTAATTACGCCAAACCTCATGGGTAGTTTTTGTAATCATCCCCATAATGATTTATAGCTCAAGATACCTAAATATGACTTCAAACTGTTTTTACCATAATTGAACTTTGCCTGCTGGTCTTTATTTACCTTATATGTCATGTATATATTTAACACGTGTAAATATGCATGTATTTGTCAGTCTATGTATACATTCATGAACAGATGTTTTTACATTAAAAATAAAAAAATTAACTTTCGTGCATAATTAGCCTCACCACTGAAGTTGTCTGTGATTGTTTTGGGTCTCGTTTCTGCAGTGAAAATGTCGGCCTCCTCGGACTAACTCGTGTTGGGAGCAGAAGGGTTGTTCAAATATCAACTGCTTTCATGATCTTTTTCTCAATATTTGGTAGGTTAATTTGGCCTCTCTATATATGTATTTATTTGTTTTATTTTATTTTTCTCTGGGTGACTTGGTTGGATAAGACAGCAAATAGAGAAAAAAAAATAAGAGGGGAGAAGCATATTCTTCCGGAAATTTACGACTGAGGATTCTTGCTTTGCAGGAAAATTTGGGGCCTTTTTTGCATCAATTCCTTTGCCAATATTTGCCGCAATATACTGCATCTTATATGGTATTGTTGGTAAGTGATTTCCATGAGCTGCAAGTCCAGTTATTCAATTTTTTGTGTTCCTTTTTTTCTAGAAAGTCATTATCTTTTGTCACTTTCTTCATGCAGCTGCTATTGGGATATCCTTTATACAGTTCACTAACAACAATTCCATGAGAAACATCTATGTATTGGGCGTCTCTCTGTTCTTGGGTATATCAATACCTCGATATTTCATCATGAACACGGATGCCTCTGGGCATGGACCTGTCCGAACACATGGAGGATGGGTAACAATTATGCATTTTTATCTGTTTTCTTTATTTTCTTGGAAGGGAAACATATATAAACGTAAATGAGATATCGTTATGATAAAATGAATTTTTCTCGTCTAAGAATTATAACAAAATAGTGCACATGAATTAACCTGAAATGTACTTTTACTGAGTGTACTAGATGGCATGACCGAGTTCTTATATTGTTGTACTTCACACTATGTTAGTTGGTCTAATGTTAACCTAATTAATAGGGATAATTACAAAACTTACCCCTGAGGCCTGAGGTTTAGGGTAATTACAAAAAAAAAAAAACCAGAGAAGTTTCAAAATTGCAAAAACCCCCCTGAGATTTGATTCTGACTTAAATAAAAGTGGGTAACTAGAATATTTTTACAAATGTTAAGGGAGTGTTTGAAATGATTTTGCTTATGAAGGGGTAAAGTGTAATACAGAACCTATACTCAAAGGGGATCTTTGTAATTTTCAAAAATCTCTTGGTTTTTTTGTTATTAGCTCAAACCTCGGGGATAGTTTTTGTAATTATCCCTAATTAATATATAGATTTTCACATTGTAATTTGAACTTTTAGTCTCCATTTGAATTGATGGATTTGGAGCTAAGGATTTCAAATCCATAGTAACAAATTGATTGAGGTTGTTTGGATGGAGTCATTCTATAATAGATTTTAAATTCTTTCGAAGCTATTTTTGGAGTTATTTTGTAGGATTTCATTCAAATTCATCCTAGATGGAGTCATTTGAAATCCTCCCCGAAATCCTTTCCCCAAATCCAAATCCTCCCATCCAAATGCAACTTTGCTGAATCTTGAGGGCCCTATAAGCTGACGATCGACATTTATCTGATGTCATATAATGGAAGATCTGCTATTAGTGCAAAAATATATTTCTTTTTTGTTATATTTACATAACTATTATTGCACTGAAACGTTCTGCAGATATAAGGATTTTGAAAATCTATGTGAAATGGTCCTCTTGTCCTCCCATGAGTATTTGCTTTGTAATGGGTGTATTCATACTCCGGACATGTGCCAATATACTTGAAGTTATTGGCATTCCATTAGTAAAATTCCGCTTGGGCTTATAGATCGCGAGTTTGATGATTGGGTGTTTGTGAGTTTGGTGTCGTCGGACAATCACCAGCGTGGTTTATCCTACACTAGAAAATGAATAGACTAAGTGATCTATTGGTGATTCGTTCATCTTTTTTAAGATTTGAACAAACTAGATCCGATACATCTAAAAGTAGCTTGGTTTTCCTTAAGTTACTACTGCAGTAGAACCTCTAGATTGCCAGATGTATATTTTTTAGTTTAGTACTTATTAATGGCTGAACTGCAAATTGGTAATTTTTTTACGGAAAATAGTTTGGGATGATTACAAAAACCACCCCAGAGGTTTAGCCTAACTACAAAAAACTCCAATTATCTTTTCAAATTAGAATTTCCCCCTTAAATGGTTATAAACACCCACTTGAGGTTTGTTTTTACCTAACAAATACCCCTCTTGAGGGTGCAATTTGTAAGAGAGAAACAAATGCAGGGGGGGTATTTGTGATTTTGAAAGATAATTGAGTTTTTTTTTTTTTTTTTTTATATATATAGAGGTTAAAGTTCTGGAGTACTTTTTTTTGTAATTAACCCAATAGTTGATTAAAGAAATAATAATAATAAAACCTTGAGGTTCAGTCTAATTAAAAAAAACAAAGATATTTGTTTCCTTTTTACAAATTCCACTCTATTGAGGGTATTTGTCGTGCAAATACAAACCTCAAGTAGGTGTTTGTAATACCTTAAGTAGGTATTTGTAATTTTGAAAGGTTGTTTTGTAATTAGGTTAAACCCACGTTAAAGAAAAATATAAACCAAGACCCTGTGCGACACAATCCTCCTTTTGTTAGTTCAAAATTGATTTTGAGAAGAGTGTTAATAGTATCACAATTGATATTATCTTACTGTTAATCCATGCCATGTATTCCTAATTTACAAATGTATTTTCTGCACGCGGCTTTTTCCGTACGCACCAGTATTACATGTCTTTCCTTTATGAGTTGCTGATCGTGTTATGCTGTCTCCTTTTGCAGTTCAATGATATATTGAATACAATATTCTCGTCTCCACCTACTGTGGCGCTGATAGTCGGAGGACTTCTCGACAACACACTTGAAGCCAGGCATGCCGTTGATGACCGAGGTCTTCCATGGTTAGTTCCTTTCTATCATAAGAAGGGAGATAGCAGAAACGAGGAATTTTACAGCTATCCTTTGAGAATAAATGAGTATATTCCCACCAGGTTTCTCTGAGTAATTATGCCTTGTAAATTCTCTGAGAGTTCAAATTAGGAATTTACTTAATGTATGAATGATCATTGGTTTCCTTATTTTCTCGTATATTCCAATTTTATTTAAATGGGCGGAAAAAAAAAAGAACGGTATGTTCATGTTGGGGTGATCGGAAATTCCTGTAAGTGTTCTGGTCGTGCTGGGAGTTGATAATTTAAGAGCTAGTTGATTGAGGAGCTAAAAATAAAAAATGTATACATGAGGATTTTTATCGGGATTTTTTTTCCGAAAGGAGATTAATATTGCAATGTTAGTGTATCAGAACTATTTTTCCCTTGGGATATGTCACATTTTGGTGAGATAATTACAAAAGCTACCCCTGAGATTTACAAATAAACTCCAGTTATTTTTCAAAATTATGAATACCACTTGGTTTTTTTATTTGCATAGGTCCCCCCTCTTGAGGATGCATTGAAGGTGCAATTTGTTAGATAAAACAAATGCCAAGGGCTATTTGTAATTTTAAAAGATAATTGGATTTTTCGTAATTAGGCTAAAAAATCTCAAGGGTACATTTGAAATTAACCAGATTTTAGTAGAAAAAGAATGTAGGTATCTTAATGGTAAGTTTATGCTTCATAATGTTCCATGTTTTGTGCAAAAAATCACTGTTGAATTGGAAATTCCGAAAATAATACAGTACAAGCGTGGCCTGCCAGTTTTTTTGCTGAAAAGTAATGTGAAAAAGGAAATGAAATTTCCACAAGAAGAAAGTGGATCTTATTGATAACTGGTCACTTCAAGGGTTCCACTTTCTTGGGTTTTTTCCTCTTCTTTTTTTTTTCTTTTCCCTGGATAGAGATATTACTAAAGCAGCCATACAAGTTGGCCGGGTGTCCCCATTTGGATTTTTATTGTTTCTATAGTGCATATATGTGCCTTACAGAAAAAAAAAATGTGTGTGTATATATGTGGATAGTTACAAAAACCACCCCGGTTTAGCCTAATTACAGAAAATTCAGTTGTTTTTCAACATAACAAATAACTTGTCACGCCCCAATTTCAACCAAGAAAATGTGAATCATACATGAATTGACTTATTGGTGATTAGTCGTCCTTCCCACTGTTGTTGAATTCTCCTATTTAAGAATCGATCTGTAAATTTGATTATAAGAATATATTTCAGTTCATTTACCAAGTATTTGTTCAAAGTATTGTTAGTTTAAATATATGGCATGAATACGTATGAAATGAAATTCAGAATTGGAACAGAGAACTTACAATTCGGTTATTAAGATGTCTTTATTTTAAGGTGTATATACAAAAAAAAACTACCTCCGAGATTGAGATTTGACATAATTACAGGAAAAAATTCAATTATATTTTAAAATTATAAATACTCCCTTAATCATTATTCCTTTTCATGGTGCAACAATATGTAAAATAGAAAAAAATAATAAGAGGTTTTGTAGTTATGAAAAATAATTGTTTTTTTTTAACAGACTAAATCTCAAGGTATTTTTTGTAATTAAAAGTTCTTTTAAGATTCAAAAATCGGAATCAAGCTGGAGTAGCCAATCTGGGAGACAAATTTATCAAGAATTGAGTTTTATTAACGAGAAATCCCTGAAATCAAACATATTTACCTTATACTATAATCTAAAATTAGATTGAAGGCATACTTGAGCTATTCTGATCCTATAATGGAGCTCTCATATATCCATATCTTTCTTAATTCCCATCTTCCTCATCAGACTCAAAGTAAAGATTACATATTCACATCAACATTGCATCCTCCATCACAATTCTTAGACAACCTGCTACAAAAACAAACTGAAACCTCACTCAGCTAGCCAATCCAAGGTAAAACACTCCTGAGGAACCTGACAAAGCCCCGGCCGACCTTTTTCCATGTCCTTCCAAAGCCAAGAAACTTCCTCATCACAAATAACACGGCGCAAACACCGTAAAAACCCTACCGACACCGGTAAGCTCCTCATCTGTGGGCACTCTCTCATATCAATCTTCTCGAGACTCGAACACCCACCAATCCCCTCAGGAAGACATCCCATGTTAACACATTGTGAAACGTCAAGATATTTCAGCCGAGCCAGGCTGGCAACTCCTTCCGGGAGCTTCTTCAGATTCGGACAGGCCGATAACCTTAAAATCTGTAAGGAACTAAGTTTACCCAAATCAGAAGGCAGTTCTTGGAGACTGTCACAGTTTGTGACACTCAGGCTTTTGAGTGTGTGCATTTGACATATACTTGAAGGAACGTCGGTTAAGTTTATGCAGTGATCCATTGTGAGCTCTGAAAGACGGGGAAAAAGATGAGCTGAATGATTAACGGTTTTGCTTATATCGCATAGGACTAGCGAAACTTTTTGCAGGTTCTTGAGGGGTGTTGTGGTGTCGGGTAATAGAGGGAGAGAGATTTTTTCGAACCAGAGGCTTCTTAAATTGGTTAAGCTGCTAAAAACCGAGGTGTTATGAAGGATTGCATTTGAGGAGCTGTAGTTTATTAGTATTAGGGCTCTGAGTTTGGGCATGTTGTCTAGAAAAGGAGGCAGAAAGTATCCAGATGATGAGAAATTTAGTACTAATACTTCAGTATTCGGACAGTCCATTCTTAACCAGTCCATCTCACTCATTTCACCTGCATTAGAAATGTCGAGAAAGATTGTTAGAACAACTTAGCGTCTTTTTTTTACTAGGGTTGAGAAACGAACCAAGCTATTCGATACTCGACTTTAGATCGATCATTAAAAGCTTGTTTGAGCTTGGTTCGTTTAAAACACATATTTTTCGTTCGATAAGATGTAAAACTCGGCTTGAGCCAGACTCAATTAGTAAAAAATAATAAAGATGTGTAAAAATACCAACTTACTCGAGCTCGATTCGTATTCAGATCTATTAAAGCTCGATCAATTACTAGTCAAACCAAACTCAAACACATTTTTTGCATCTCGATAAAAATTCAAACAAGCTTGAACGGACAAGATGCTAAGTAAAATTGGTTTCAATACCTGTATGTATTGAGATAACTCGAGCATTGAACGGTTCATCCATATTTCTCTCCCAATCTTTTGGAAGCCCTGCTTCTCTTCTTGGCATAAGCAACCTCCTCCGTTGATTTACGCCACCAACATTGCTCAGATGAATGGCGAGATCTCGCAATACATCATGCTGATAAACTGAAATCTCATAGTAACTGCTGTACTTATCCCCAGCTCTGTCCAAAACAAGCCATATAAGACACTTTCAAACACATTTTCCAACCAAAGATACATTATCAAAGTTACCTTGCATCTTTTACTAGTGTAAGGAGATTTTTGTCTGAAAGCTGAACTAAGACAGCAAAAGCTTCTTCTTCATCGATGTCGTGTAATTCAACCCACATGTTGATAAGTATGTCCAATGGAATTCTCTTGTCTTCTGGAAATGCACCCAAATCCATGAAACATTCTCTCTCCCTCTCTGATAGATAATCGATGCTCAATTTCATCCGTTCGAGTAATTGAACTTCATGGGATTCACAAAGAGGTTGTCCTCGCGATAACCGGTTCTTGGCACTTGTCCAAAACATCTCAGACTGACCCTTAAGTGAAGCTCCAATCACCTTTAGAGCCAATGGAAGTCTTTTGCATTCATCCACAACCTATCGAGAATTTTGAAATCAACTCAAAAATCACCAAGAAACGAAGAGGGTTCCACAGACAAGAAAAAAAGTGATTGCCAGCTTTTGGTTGAAAAAAAAGGTAGTTTTTAGTTTTTTAAGCAACTTCCACTTCTGACTATGTGAATCTAAAACTAAAAGCAGGTGCGTGTTTAGAATAATAAAGTTCTTTTATACACAACAAAAGTATTTTACAACTTTTTCACCAAAAACTTTCTTTTAACTCATTCAACCCTTTAATTTCTACTTGCAAACACAATCAACTTCTAATTCCCCACTACTTTTCACTTCTATTATAATAAATCACTTCATCTGAAAGCAAAGTTTTTGCAAACACTCCCATAATCTTATTACCTGCTTAACCAATTCCTTATCAGCACAAACAGGAATCGAAGTTTGTCCAAAAGCAAAGTGACAGAACAAGGAGATGGCCTCATTCTCAGTCAACAAATCCAATTCATTCGAGCAATCGACAACGGATGGAGGGAATTTTAACCGTGAAACCACTAAGATTTTGCAACCAGGAATCTTGATCAGTAGTTGTTCAAGAACTGAGTGTGTCCAAACATCATCAAGAACCAAAAGTGTTCTTGTAGAACTTTCCACATTGTATCCTAGTTTTATTTGAGGAAACATGTCTCCATGGCCCATAATGGTATTTCCTGATACCATTGACCAAATTTTTGACCTCAATTGCTCCACATTTGGAGATTGAGATACAGTTAGAAAGAAGACCTTGTTATTGAAATAACCTGGAAATAACGCAATCAATTGTTAAAAGGTTACTTTTTAACTTCTTTGGCAAATATGATAGAGAATTAATTTAAGGGATAATTACAAAAACCATCCATGAGGTTTGGAGCAATTACAAAAATTAAGAGAAGTTTCAAATCTCAATCATTAGTAGACGTGATGAAATTTGCTAACGTAATCAAATATTTTACAGTTACATATACTCAACTTTTTTAAATATTTAGAAAAGTTGAAACATATAATTATAAAATATTTGATTTCGTCAGCAAATTCGGCTACTTCAGCTTACGGTTATGATAAAAGTGCAACGCAGAATCATAGTGTCTTGTAATTTGAAACTTGTCAGGGGTAGTTTTTGTAATTACCCTTAATTTATACTTACTCTTAATTTCATTATCTTTGCAAATTTCTCTGGCGAGAGTGGTTTTTCCGATGCCACCGATCCCATGAATTCCAACCACACTGGATTCCTTCCCAAACTTCTTCATCATCAACATATCTTTCACCTTCATTTTCCCCAATTCCAATCCAGTACCACCCAAATTTACCAAATTGTCCTCGCACCATTTCTCCTCCTCCTCCACCCTCTTCACAGCCGCTCCTAACCACCCGCCGTCGCCATCGACGCCAATTTTCATGGCCCCCAACCGCCACTCCAGCCGATCAAACCTCTCCGTCATATCCACCCTCACGTGATGCACATCAGCCAGCACGTGCGCCTGTGGCAAATCAAAATTTTTGGCTATAGGGTGAGGAAAAAGAAAAGGAAAAAAAAAAAGATGAAAAAGTTATATCTTAACAAACATCATACTTGGACGGGTCCTTTCATGAATCTGGAAACGTTCTTCTCCAATTTCTCCATCTTCTTGGCTAATCGGAGGTTCCGGTAGACGTTCCAACGGGGAGAGTTGAGGACTTTGTTTGCTAATTCAAGGCCGCCGGAGAGTGTCTCGGAGAAGATATCCAACTGGCGCTGGCGGTGCTGAGGGAGCTCGTTTCCGGTGAGCTTGATTTCCTGGATTATGGGGAGGATTTCTTGGATGTACACGATGAGCTGCTCCGCGCTCGAGCGGCAGGAGGCGGATTTTCGGGAGATGGTGATGAGCTGTTTCAGGAGTTCGGTGGCTATCTCACCGGCGAATAAGTCTGTTACCGCCATGTCCGCGGTGGCGCTTGAGGGAAGAGCAGTGGCTGCTTGCTAATCCACCAAGGTACCTTGAATGCTGGGATGGAGGTGGGTTTTTAAGGCAGTGGAAAAAACAGAACTGAAAATGACGTTTGTTCTAGTGCAATGACGAAAATAGCCCTGGCCCCATTGTACTATGAAAATTTAAAATTTTGCAGGGGCAATTTTTAAAAGTAGGTAAATGATGAAAACAAAAACTCCGGTCAAACGGTCTAACGTGCCAAAATTCTTTCGACGGATCCCAAAATTGATCCGACGGCATTTTTGTTTTATTAGTATTGACGCTTTTGTAATATTCAGGCACCGATATTTGCAATCCCTCTCAAAAGTATTAACAGTCTATCTAAAAAGTATTATACGTAGTTCACTTGAAATTATTAGTTTTGGTAATTGGAGAGTGATATAGTATCATGAGACGCTAAAATTATTAGATTTTCATCTAAGAAGTATCATCTGAATGGTATTATATGTAATTCACTTGAAAAAATTTAAGAGTTGTGTCAAAAAAAATTAATAATCCCCCTAATATTAGCTTTTTCCATCAAAAGTATTAATAGTATTTCTGAAACGTATTAGTAGTTCCCCTGAAAAATATTAGTTTTCCCCATGAAAGATTTATAGCAATTCGCCTGAAAAGTTTTAGTTTTTCTCATAAAATGTATTAGTAGTTCCCCATAAAAGTATTAGTAGTTCCCTCCTACCCAAGTATTTAGCATTTTTGAAAAATATTTAGTAGTTCTCCCAAAAAGTATTAGTAGTTCCCATAAAAAATACTCATAGTTCCCTGAAATGTTGCAGAGTCGATTCAGTAACACTTGGTTTAGTTTGTTATCTGCACCTATGATCAAATAAAAATCAAACACTGAAATATAAGATTAATTCTTTACAAATTAGTAAAAATAATTGTAATCCTTTTCATTTTTGTTGTCCCTAAATCCTCAATCATCGTCGATAACTTCCAATTAGTTTTTCTCTATTTTGTTCCCAACTGTCGTACACCATTGTTGCGTAAATAAGGTTTCCTTCTTCTATCAAGAAACCCAAGAACTCAATTGTTGGTATTTCCAAATAGTAGCTTTGGATAGAGGGACTGTAGTCGTAGGACTCTGTGTTTTTCCCCAAAAAGCAAAGAAAAAAGAGGGGGATCGCATTATAATTTAACCCCTACGCACAAAACAGGTTTGGATTGGGGATCCGTCAGACCGCCTGACAGGAGTAAGACTTACTCCTGTCAGAAATGTCCATATATTACTTCAAATAGGTATATGTCAGCGCGTCAATATATTTTATAATTTGATATTTTAAAATTTGAGTAAGTTTTTTGTCATACGATCTGACGAGTCTAATTCGTCAAACGGATCCTAACACTGACCCGGATCCAACGCAATTAAAAAAATTAAGAGAGAAAGAGGAGACATAAATTACATCGAGTGAAATCCTACTCTCATCAATCATGATTGTTTTAATTGCTCGAATCCCATTTCCAGATCCAATTAGCTTACTCCTCTTACCAACAGTACCATTGCAATCTAAAGTTCCTTGAAAAGGGATTTACCAATCGATTCACAGCAGGCCATCGATGTTGATCTACAAACTTAGAATCTTGTGCTTAATCTCTTAAATCCTCAGCCTTCCCTCACAATAGTCCTCTTTTTCTGGTTTTTCTTTTCTCACACTACTTAAATTAGGGGAAGAAGGGGTCCACTTTAGTCTTACTAATGGCCAATAAAAAGGATTCTCCTTAAAGATAAATTCCTAGTAAAGGAAACAAGTAGCTTCGTGGTCGCTGAAAAAAATAAAGGATGAACCCATTCGTGAGAGTCCCTATTGTCCCGCTTAGAATTTCGTGGAGGAGGTAAATCGCGGGATATGTCTCAATGAGTAAGGGTCATGAGTTGCCTTAGTCTGAGTCACCACAAAAGAGATTCTCCTCCAACCTGTTGCCAGGCGGATTCGAACCTCCACGTTGCGGGTGTCGTGAAGGTCGACATCACATCACCGGAAATCTTTCTGGGTTGAGTTATGCCCTGGAGGGCTTAGTTACTGAAATCAACATCAGGTGATAAACTCAATGGCATTACATTTTTGGAATCAAGATGAGGTGTTAAAAGCCTAGAAGCCGAAGGTCGCATCCTATCCACTGAAACAACCTCATGGTCGGAGCTTAAAGAAAAGTGCATTACAAACTGGGGAAAAAAAACTAATATTCTTCGCAGAACTAGTAATACTTTTCAAGGGGATTAATAATACTTTTTAGTAAAAAAAACTAATACTTTTTAGAGGAAAAAAACTTATATTTTTCAGGGGAACTAATAATATTATTCAAGGGGACTAATAACACTTTTTAGAGAGACTACAAAGTCTTTTTAGGGGAAAACTAATATTTTTTATGAGGGCTATTGAATATTTTTTAGGGAATACTAAAAACTTTTAATAAGAAAAAGTAATACTTTTGGGGGAACTACTAATACTTTTTAGGAGAAAAATTAATACTTTTAAGGGCAACTAGTAATTCACCCCGTGCGTTGCACGTATATTTTTATTTTAATATTCTTGTTTTATAATATCTATTAACATGAACTGGTATTTATTATTTTATTTTAATAGTAATATTCATATAAGGTTATTAAAAACAAAAAATTATCTATCAATTTTATATTTTTAATTATAAACTTAAATGTCTAATTCAACTCGTTCAGAATTATACCTCAATTTATGCATGTCTCTAAATTATTGTTTTATATATCCCTTTCTTTCTCACACACCTCTATATAAATAATTATATATAATTTGTGAGACATGTATTTTTATAATGTACTTGTACTGTTGAAAAAAAATGAATACTTCACATTGTTAATCAAAGATGTAAATTGAGATATTATTCAAAATAATATGGTAGAAAAAATCATGAATAAAATTTTACATGAACTATTATATCATTAATATAAACATTAGTAGTATTAACATAAATTTTCAAAAAACAATATCATAATAATCCACTAAAAAGCTTACAAACATAAACATGATATAACTGAAAACAAGGTATAGAAATAGTACAATTGATATCAATATTCATTCTTTGACATTTATTTTCAATAGATGTATGTAAACCCCATGAGTTTTCTCATTTTGATCAAAAATGGATTGATGTTAATCGCCCATCAGTCAAAAGAAATGATACAGTACACTGTAAGTTTGACAATCCAAAAATTTTTAACTGTGAAGTTTATTTTAAAATGTAACATCAATCGATCCTATATAAATAATTATACAATTGATTTTATAGCAATTTATTTAATGACATTGGTTGACAATATAATTATTAATTATCATATATTGAGTTAACAACACATTATTTTCGTTACAGAAAATCTTTCTATTAACTTACCAAAGCAAAACACCGTCAATTTTGGATAACTCCAAAACATACATTGGTCGCTAGATATTGATTATTTCATCTTTCAATATTGATTTATTGTTTACCAAAGTAAAGCACCAGGAATTCTATGATTGTTTTCTAGAGTTCTAGTTAATAAACTATAAAAAAATAAATAAATACTAATTAATTACATATACCAATTAAGTATTATATAATTGATTTTATAGGACAATTGTAGTATTGATTGATCATGTCAATTATTTTACGTCAATTTGATTAAGTTTATCAATCTCATATCAATATGTGAAAGATATATGTACAATATTCAAACAATCAAATATTTGTTACCATTTTTAGTTTTGTAAATATTTTAATTAGTTTTTTTGTCTTAATTAAGGTAATATATTGTTGTTCTATCATAAACTTGTGCACCCATGGAAATTAAAAAAAAAACTCCCATTGATAATTATTGTCTTTTTTTTAAGTTAATACATTTTTCTAAATTGACAAATATTTAATCGTAAGTACGATTTTCTTAATTTTTGTTAAACTTCTTGTCAATTATCCGTGTGTAGCATAGTCAAATTCAATTAAAAAATATAAATAGATACTCTCAATTGTTTTACAAAAGACTTAGTTTTAAAATTCTTTCAATGAATAGTTGTTGGTATCTATAGATTGAATAAATACAATAATAAATAATTATTGTATTTATAGTAACAATTACAGTCAATTTATTGATTATATAGGACAATTATATGATTGATTATAAAATTTTTAAATTTTCAAATCTCAAAAAATATTACAATCATGACCGAAAAAATAATTAGTCAATAAAATATTTATGTTAATAAAGATTCTTGCCATTGACTTATCAAATCAAAGCACCGCTAATTTTGGATAACTCCAAAACATGCATTGGTTAGGAGAATACTTGGATTGATTTATCCATAACTGTATCTTATTTTATATCTTTTATTTTTTATTCTTTTTTTTTCTGATTGAGTTGCCTTAGTTATATCATATATACTAATTTTATTCAACAGTAATTAGAGTTATTAATTATTTTTAATTAAGCAAATTATCATCAAATTTAACACCAACGTTGATCAGTGGATCAATTAGAAGATATTTTATTCAAGACTGAACTTAATTAATATTTGTTCACACTTCTGGAAATACCAATATTTCAAAAAATAATTATAATAAATAAATATTGCAACAACAATTGAATCAATATGAAATAAAAATCCAGATATTCCTTAAAAGCAGGGATATAAAAATCAAACATCTTATTAATAATAAAATATTTTTGAAATCATCCATAAAAAGTCCATAATCCAAAATTAATTTAAATATAAATGGAATTTGGCAGCAAAAAAAAATATTTCAATCAATATATGAAAGAGATATATACAATATTTTCAAGCAATAAATATTTGTTACCACTTTGAGTTTTATAAATCTTTCAATCAATTATTTTTCTTAAGCTAATACGTTGTTGTCCAGTTATACAATTATACTCCCTTGTAAATGGAAAAAAAATGCCCCATTGACCAATTATTGTCTTTTTTATTAAAAAGTAATACGTTATAAATTTTTTAGATTAATAAATCATTAATCTTAAAGTGCGATTTTCTCATTTTTTTCTTAAACATATTATCAATTATCCGCTCACATAGTATTGTCAAATTCGATTAATAAAATATTAATATATATTGTCTATGAATAAAAGTACAATTAGATATCGCCATTGTTTTACCGAGGCTCAATTTTGAAAAATTCCAATCAATAGTTCATTCTTCTATAAGATTGATTAAAAAAATAATAAATACATATTGTATCTATAGGATTAAATATCATCAATTTATTAATTGTATACAATAATTATAATTTTGGCAACCACGTTGCATGAAAATCTTGGATTTCTCTTGCTATAATCCGACACAATATTATCTTTCATTATGCCTTATAATTGCATAAGTTTGTTCTTTGTGTGTACCCTCGATAAAATCATTCCAAAATTTCATAGGTATAGGCTGTTGATCCCAAAAAAATATTAACAATAAAATCTCACCACTAAACAAACATAAGATATCGCGAACTTACACACACACACACACACACACACACACACACACACACATATATATATATATATATATATATATATATATATATATGAGTAAATACTTACCAAGCGATGTTTCTTTATATGTGACTTTGAGAGAATCAATCGAAAAGTCGGATTCTAAACAACATCCATCTTAATGTCATCATTGTCAGAATCATCGATGCATGTTGCACACGTATTAATTAAATCAATCAATTAATCAATTAATTTATAATTAAACAGAAATATCATATATATATATATATATATATGATTTAAACTATAATATAAAACCTGAACTGATATCAAATACACGTATAATCGGGTACACATCGATTCTCTCACATGAATCATCATTAGAAAATATTGACACATAAAAAATGTGGTTGGCACGATAAGAGAAAATCAATACTATCATATGAAATTTCGTTATCATGGGCGAACTTGCTCCATCCATCCGTAAAATAGAACGTCACATAGGGGCTGGCCACTTTGACCGTCCAAGTGTGTCTGTTCATATTATGCATGTCACAATCTAATGGTGTTACACCATTAAATTGGTATCAATTTGCATGGAAGACAATCGACACAAAAAATTTAATGTAATTACAATTTGTAATGAATTTCTAATCGAACAATATAAGAAGCCATCACAATAAGTAGATAGAAGTTTATTGCCGAATCACAACTATAAAACTAATAACAAAAAAATATTGCCGAATCAAAACAAAACAAAAAATTCCGAATCAAAACTATAAAACTAATAACCAAAAAAAAAATGTTAACGGGGATAGAAGTTTATATATATGAACAGAAAATGTATGTTGACACAAAAAATATTGACATAAAATATATTGACAAAAAATATGTTAGTATGAGAAATAATAAAAAAAATAAAAAAATCATACAAAAAACAACTTAAAAGAAAATACAACAAAACTATCAAGAATAATCAAAAAATAAATTCACCAAATATTGTCCGTACATATCTACAATATAGTTTATATAACAACTCTTGTTTATTGCAAAATTCGAGTTCAATACTATCGATGTTAGCGGACACTTGATGAAAATGGAAATAGAGGGGAACGTAAAGATGAAACCATATTTGGTGGTTATGCTTCAAATTTAGGATCAATAATATTAGTGTTTCTCTAATGCAATTTAAGTAGTATAAATATAAGAGGATTTAACATAAATAATATGATGACAAAAAAATCTCTGGACACAAAATCAATTATTAATTCAATGGTAAAAGATACATAAAATTATAATTCGCCTATTTTAACTATTATTAAACAATTTAGGAACGTTTGAATAGTCACCAGTATTTAAAACTTGATTAATTAATATTATATTGTACAAAATTGCATCGACACCGTTGAAACAAATAAACAATATATTTGATGAAGATATGATGTATAGATTCAACACATCATTGTAATATATATTTAAGAAGAACATACATATATTAATATAAGTTTTAAAATTTATATATTATATATAGATAGAATTGATACTGTAGACTCACTTTTGGTATAAAGTAGGATACCGGCAAATAAAATTTTTCTAAGTTTTATACATATAAATTAGGAATACCATTTACGATATTTTTCCTAATTTTTATACATATGAAATAGGAATACCATTTACAATCTTTTCTTATAATATTTTCCTAATTTATATAATTACAGTGATTTTCTTATAATATTTTCCTAATATAAGAATTTATAATAATTACCATTTATAATGTTTACAATTATTTCCTAATATAATAAGCAAAAAGAGCGGGAAAATAAAAGTTTCGGACTTTTATTATATATATATATATATATATATATATATATATATATATTACTAAATACCTTTCAGGATGACTACTAAAATACTTTTCAAGTGAGCTACTAATATTTTTCGGGAGAATAACTAATACTTTTTAGAAGAAAAAAACTAATACTTTTCAGAAGAATTACTAAATACCTTTCAGGAGAACTACTAAAATACTTTTCAAGTGAGCTAATAATACTTTTCAAATAAACTACTATTACTTTTTAGAGAACAAACTAACATTTTTAACGGCCCTAGAGATTCTACGTTACTGTTTAATATTATAAATATGCCACCGGTCATGTCATGGGTTTGGGTTTAGGATCCGTTTAATGGATTTTGATCCATTAGACCGTCTGACAGAAATTATTGTCTTCTGGTATATGTGCATAAATTTGGAGTGGAAAACTAAAAATCGGAGAATATTTATGGAGGAGATTTGGGAGTGATATTAAGTGAGGACCTTTCAAAGAATCAAATAATTAACATCAAAAAAGTTAAATAAATTGACTGATTGTATGGTTTAAATTATGAACAATAATAATATTGTTAAAAAAAAAGAAAAATTAAGAAACACAACATACAGTCAATTATTTATATCATAAAATTTAAAATTATTGACTTGCGGTTAAAGTTGGCTAAAAACAGAATGCATGGTCAATGAGTATGGTCTTTTATCTTATGGATAACCACAATTTCTAAAATTTTATGATACGATGGGCATCCTCATCTTTGGATATTTTTGGAGTAATTTAAAATCCTTATCCGAAATTCTCTCTCCAAATTCAAATTCTCCCATCAAAATGGAACCTAACTAATTTCTATTCAAATATTCAAATAATTCTAAGATACGTACGTCATTTATATTGGATATGCAATTATTTGAAACTTTCAATCATTTGCTTATAATATCTTGCAAGTTCTGATTTGAGTGTCCTATAAATTTCCAAAGATTTTAAAAGATATGACATTAGACCACATCAAGTGTAACTATATATATTTAGTGGGTAATTTCAAATTGAACGTGGACAAGAATTTTTGGTAAATAATTGAGTTTTCACTTAATTCTAGTAATACAATTAAAAGGGATAATTGTAAAAACCTCCCCGAGGTTGGGACTAATTACAAGAAAATCCAAAGTTTTTTGAAAATTACAAAAAGCCTCCTTGAGTTTTGATTCGTCTTATATTTTCCTCCTTCATAAGAAAAAAAGTATTTCAAAAAATCCTTGATATTTCTAAGAATATTACAGTTACCCCCTTAAATTTAATACATAATCAAACATGAGGGGGCTTTTGTAATTTTAAAACATGTCTAGATTTTTTTGTAATTAGGCCAAACCTTAGGAGGTCTTTTGTAATTATCCCTAATTAAAATTAACTATTATAGTTAAATGGGGGAATTTGTTGCTAATATTAAGAATTCTAAACAAACTCAACAAGGATAAGAAAATGGAAGTCCAGCTTTTACTGCTTGAGTGTTGAGTCAATTATTTGTTGCTAATATCAATTCTTAAAATACACTTATCCTAATAATGTTTTTGTGCACCCAACAAAGACAAATAGGGTAGAGGTGTGCACGGTACGGGACG
This sequence comes from Rehmannia glutinosa, assembly GCA_016081115.2. Taxonomy (NCBI): domain Eukaryota; kingdom Viridiplantae; phylum Streptophyta; class Magnoliopsida; order Lamiales; family Orobanchaceae; genus Rehmannia; species Rehmannia glutinosa. Next base: position 91,781,758 of record CM071926.1, read on the forward strand.
GTTCGGAGATTTAGAAATCTCCAGAACCGTCTAAATCTCCGAACCGTCCCAAAGTTCGGAGATTCTGAAAATAAATCTTCAAAACCGAACCATAGAAAAAAATCTCCGTCCCGAACCGTACTGGAAGTTCAGTGTGCACGGTACGAGACGGTTTGGAGATTTCTAAATCTCCGAACCGTCCCAAAGTTCGGAGATTCTGAAAATAAATCTCTAGAACCGAACCATAGAAAAAAATCTCCGTCCCGAACCATCCCGAAAGTTCGGGACGGAGATTCGGAGATTAGCCATAAATAAGACATACAAACTTGGAAAAAAATAAGAAAAAAGAAAATCAATATAAAAATCACCAAACGGATATACTTCTAGTTCTAGAGTTCTAGTATCTTTTTAGCGTAGTCTCAAAATAAAAACTAAAACTATAATAGGTAACATAATCCAAAATTCTAAACTTAATAACCTCTATAATACAATAATAGTCTATTATTTGGGCAATTGTCCTTCTATTGACATAGAACATATATAATTAACTAATAATTTTTATAAATTAACATGAAATAAAAACTTGTATAAATTTATAATCTCAATGTCTCATACTTAACAACTTAACATAATCAATAAAATTATATTTATAATTTATGTGATGTGGTAAAAAAAATTAAAATATGATCTTTTTTATATTGTTATAATATGGTACTATTACTTGTTTCTCTTTTAAGTGCAATTTACTAATCATTTAACTAATTTCAATTTCAAATGATTTACTCTATTATTAATATCAAAGTTTTTTAAAATTCATAATAGTTGCAGTATTATGGTTTTTTCAGAAATATGCTTTATATTCAATTTAATTTCAAATAGTTTGTATTTAATTCAATATCAAAATAAAAACAACATAGAAATAATGTATATGTATTTATATAAAATCTTTAAAATCTGTTCTAGCTTCGGGTCCTCGGTTCGGAGTGGTTGATGCAGTTCTCGATGACGGGTATTTAAAAAATCTCCAGAACCGTACCACAAATATTTTCGGTTCGGTACGGTACGGTTCGGGGAAAGTCAAAAAGTCAACAGATATTTTCGGTTCGGAGATCTTTCGGTCCGGATATCGGTTCAGTTCCGATAATCTCCAAGCCCCGTGCACAACCCTAAAATAGGGTGTGGATTTCATGAATCCATTCAACATTTTGTATTGCTTAGTAGTAAAGCAAAAGTACAATTATGGTCCTGTCACTAAGAGTGGAAAAATTATCCCATAAACTGTACGTTTTATAAAACTAAAAAATTGTAATTGAAAAAAATTCGCAAATTAAGTCATTTTTCATTAGAAATTTAAAAAGCAGCTAAAAAAACCCACATGTTTTTGCAGAACCTGATTTTGACAAAATGAGTTTTGCTACCCTCCTAATATTATAGTACATATCCTTTGTAGTAATTAATTCATATTAGGATGCGAAGTGAAAAAAATTTATAACATTTGAGAGTTAGAGATGTAAAGTACAATACTAATTTTAATATGATTTAACAATTATGTCCTTTAAAATTAGAAATATTGTAATATTACATCACAATCCAATCATACGTGGCAAACTGTAAAAAAATATTGTTTAAATTGTAAAATATTACTCATGGGCTATACTTCAGATAGGCCCAACAGGCCAAATACAAAAGAATTGTTCGAATTATAGACCGAACGACAAATAAAAGTCCAACAAAATTAATTATGTGGATAATGCTTGTTATTAAATTAATTTGGGTAATAATACTCAAATTAGGCACATTTAGGCTCTAAGGCCAAAAAGCAGATGAATATCCACTTATTTGTCTATAAATATGACCAATTCTTGTTGTTGAAAGGTACACAATTCATTCAGCAAGTAATAGCTTTCAAGTTTTTAGATTTTCTTTTTGCTTTGGAATTGAGTTGAGCGTCGGAGAGTTTTCGCAGGGCAAACTCCTGGCATCCCTAACGCTTGTTTGTGACGCTAGAAATTCAATTACCTGAAGTAATGCCACATTAGTTATAAAAAAAAGAAAAAAAATTATTGAAATGGTAAAGTATAAGAACATATGAATGCAAAACGATATTACTTCGTTATTAAACTTAATTGTATTTATTTCTTCCACAGATACAACTATATTACTTCCTTTGTAAACTAAATTGTATACACTTTTATTTCTTTCGCATATGCAATAATCGATATTTCTTCTAAAAAACTTTCCATAACTCTAAGTTCCAAAATAAAAATCAAACTTGCTCTCTAGCCAACTTAAATAAAATCACAAAAATGTGTTGTTCCAAATCTTGAACTTTTGCAACATCTTTTGTCCCCTTCAAGGTGGTATTAAGTGAAAACTAGGAAAAATTTAATAGTAAAAGCACTAATCAAAAAGTAGGGGACTTCTTTGCAATTTTCTATTACTAATTATTTTGTCAAAAATTGAAGACCACTTTTAAGTTTTAAGGGGCCACATGGAATTTTCCCAAGTTGTCTAATTGAGTGATAAAGTTTAATGATAAATTAATATGTCCCCACAGAGGCGGCTCATTGACTAGACTGAATTGCTATTCCACCAACTTTGGATTTTTAATTAGATATCGTTTGCTTGGTATATATAAAATGCAGGATCATTTTGAGGATTTTATTCATCATTAGCAGTGACGTGAACGAATGGACTAGATTGTTAATTGCGTTTTTTTTATTTATTAAATTTAAATCTTTAAGAGATTATTTGAGTTAGTTTAATTGAAATGTAATCGAGAATTAACACTAATTAATCGAGTTCTAGTAACTTGATTTCTTTAAATATTTATTATATTTACTAATCGAGTTACGCTCAAGGTGAGTTTTAGACTTTCTTAAGAATTTTAACAGTCAAGTCGAATATCGAGTAATCTGATTTGTCCTTTAATACTAATACTAGAATTATAACACCCGTGTGTTACACGAAATTTGTCCAACGATAAAATTTTAGTGTCACAAATTTGTTTATAATAGTTGTAGGAGATCCAAAATACTAATTAGAAATATTAAAAAAAAATTCAAAATTTAGAAGAACATCATACAAATAGTTTACTTCAAATTCTAAAAAACTTCTTTTTAAACTACATTATTTGTTTTATTTCCAAGTGTACCGTCCTTGTCACAACAAAAAAATTTCAAACCCTTTCTACTCTTAACTCTCGATATGGCCGCATCTGATTGTACGATCGAATACGGGGCAATTACTTGCCGATTTTTTGTTTTCTGCATTTTATTTGATACGTATAATATAATATAATAATTTAAAAGATAGTGTAGATGAAATATCCTTGATTTTTGGATATTTGTTATTCTTAAATTTGTTATCTTATAAATTCAAAAATATATTTTTTGAACTAATAGAGTATTTTCCAATAAAAATATGCTCGGATAGCTTTGATGAGCATCGACTTTTCCAAATTAATTGTGAGCAAATTCATTAATTTTGGGATTATATTTTATCTTTTAGAATGTTGATTGAAAGTGGAATGACATCCCATTATTAATTCAAATGAGAGAATATCTTTTACAAAAAATATAAGTTTTGAACTAATAGGATAACATTTAAAAGATTATATAGATATAATACTAAATGAACATACTTGATAAATTTAGATACATTCAAATAATTGTCGTGGCGTTAATATAATATAAATTCAAGATTGTTTTGTATATAATAATTTAAAAGATAACAAATTAAAATATAGTGTAGATAGTATCCTTGATTTTGGGATTATATTTTATCTTTTAGAATTTTGATTTAAATTCGAACGACATCCCATTATTAATTCAAATGAGAGAATATCTTCTACAAAAATATAGATTTTGAACTAATAAAACAACATTTAAAAGATAGTCACTACAAAAATATCATAGTTTACCAACATAATTTATCGACATAAATTATTTTGTCACTAAATTTCACAGTTACCTACATAATACCGACAAATTAAAAAAAATATTTTCCCCAAATTATACCAACAAATTACCGACAGATCACCGATAATTTTTAAATTTACCGACAGAAATACTGTAGGTATTTACCAACAGTTTTAAATTCTGCAAGTAAATATTTACCTACAATGATATTACCTACAACGATTTTACCTAAACTTTACAATTATCTTAATATTTACCTACAGATTTTTCTGTAGGTAAACAATTTTTTCTTGTAGTTAGTGTAGATAAAATACTAATTGAAAATACTTGATAAATGCAGATACATTCAAATTGTCGTGGTGTTAATATAATATAAATTCATGATTGTTTTGTATATTATAGTTTAAAAGATAACAAATGTAAAAGATAGTGCAAATAGAATCCTTGATTTTAAGATTATGTGTTATCTTTTAAATTTGTACATAGAATTGTCACATTAATGAATGTGAAGCCACTATATGGAATTGAGAGAATGATAAGTTGACAAATATTCAAGATTAATGAGGTGATGACATTTGTCAACTTTATTTTTTCTTTTAGTATATAAGATTGATTAGCTTAGCCACATGATTTCACTCTTTATAGAACTTTCTCTCTCAATAGCTAAAGCCATTAAGTTGAATTTTTTCTATTATTGGCATTATCTAATGATTTAGTATTTTACCTACTATACTTTAAGGGTATGTTTGGGTTGAGGTATTTCAAATCCAATGTACTCTGAAAAATGAATGGATATCAAATACATTGATTTGAAATCCATATCTCTTGTTTGGATGATGTGGATTTGTGTAATAATTGCAAATCCTTCATTAAGTTTTGATAAAAAAAATTTAAAAGCTTTAATTATTTTCTTAATTTATATTTAATAAATAAAAATAAAAAGTAGAATCTTTTTATTTTTATTAATTATAATTTATACACTAATAAAAATATGAAATTTAGTTATAAACTTTATTTTGTGTGTGTGTGTGAAATAAACAGAAAGTGTGTATGTGTTTATAGAGTTGTCAAGCTGTCAAGATGCCCGGGCAGGGCTAGCCCCGCCCAGCCCTCTGGGACAAGAGCAAAAATCGGTTGGGCTGGGCCAAACGGTAATCGACCCACCAAAATTGGAGCCCATTCCATGAAATTATACTACAAAATTCGGGTCTACCAGACCGACTTGGTTTTTCGGGCCTAATGGACCGGGCCAAATAGCGCAGTTATTTTCGGGCCTAAAAAATATAGGCCAATCCGGTAAAAATAACGGGTCATTTGGAGGCCCAAGGCCCAACAGTCGGAATTGACAACTCTATGTGTGCGGTGTGTGTGTGTGTGTGTGTGTGAGAGAGAGAGAGAGAGAGAGAGAGAGAGAGAGAGAGAGAGAGAGAGAGAGAGAGAGAGAGAGAGAGAGAGAGAGAGAGAGAGAGAGAGAGAGAGAGAGAGAGCAAGTGTGCACAAAGAATAACAAAGAATGTATCTCAAATGACTAGGTTTTGGGGAGGATTTTAAATCCTTTAAACATGAACTAAAACTTAAAAAGAGTTTGAAATCCACTGATTTTGATTTAGAAGCCATACAAGTTTATAGATTTAACTAAGGATTTCAAATCCCTAGCTCGATCCAAATACAACCTAATGTTATTTAATACAAAAAGACTGTTCCAAAATGTACTTATGCATATTGAGTTTTAACATCCTTGCAAATTTCAATACATATTTGCTTTTTTTTTTTTAAATTTAAAGTGTAAGTTTAATTGTAATTTATATGATCAATTATAAGTTAGTTATATATAATGCCAACACATTCTCCAATTTCTAAATTTGCAGAAAAAATCAGTTTTTCTGCAGAAAAATCAGTAGGTAAGTATTAAGATAACTGTAAAGTGTAGGTAAAATCGTTGTAGGTAAAATCATTGTATGTAAATATTTACCTACATATTTAAAACTGTTGGTAAATATCTACAATATTTCTGTCGGTAAATTTAAAAAGTATTGTTGATCTTGTGGTAATTTACTGGTATAATTTGGGAAAAATAATATTTTTTATTCGTAGTTATTCTCAGAGGTGAATCGTAACATTTAGTGGTAACATTATTTTTATCGGTAAATTATGTCGGTTAGTTAGAATTTTCTTGTATTGTTGAGATTTAGAGGAGTTTACTGTATATCCTTTTATATATAAAAATTCTTTTTTAGATTGATTTTATGATCCTCGAGTTTGCAAATATAAGAGGTTTTATGGTTTTTATTCCAATGAGAAAAGTCAATTTCCATCCCATTGAGATAAAATCTCAAATTTTTATTAAAAATTGTGTAAAAGTGAAAATATGTTTGGTTATAAAATTTTAATGTAGAATTTATAGGGTGAAAATTTGGAAATATATTTAGTTTAGAATGTTGTTTTGAATTTTGTTATTGAAAAATGTGATAAGATGATGATTTATATCTGTAAGATTTAAGTCGTAGGACCCACTTGAGTGATGTTGTTGGAAAAATAATAATATATAATTGGATGAAATTAATAGTAATGAGGGCACCCACAATGGTGGGTGCATTTCTTACAAATATTTGTGGGTCCATTAGTCCACATCATTAATCAATCAAATTTCTTACAAATAGTAATGAAGTGTTTAGAATGTTAATGGCAAGAGAATGTGGGATGAATGGATGATTATGAATATTTTGTCTCATATTTATAGACTAGTTTGCAACGGCTAGTATATAACGGCTAGTTTGCAACGGCTAGTTTATGATAATATCAATAATAATAAAAAACATGAATTACATCAATAACATTAGGTTGCAGAGATGGTAAAATACATGATAAAAAATAGAAATTACAAACAACATTACAGAAAAATAAAAAAAATACATCCACTACATGTTGAGGTTTTTCTTTAACTGCTCACACGTTTTTCTTCGACATTTGGAGAATTCAATAAATCCCTAAAAGACCCACTGTAATTTTTATCCATTTCGGATAAAGAAAATCAAAATATGTAATACAAATGTAATAAGAAAAAGAAAAAAACTAGCACAAGCTATAAAATTGGAAGAATGTTGGAATGAATATAACATTTTTTCAAATATTTATAGGTAAAATTTTCCAAAAAAAAAAAAAAAACAAAAAAAAACATAACATTACATATAGCTGTTGAACTCAACGGCTATTCCATTTGCATTTAAAAATGAAAACAAAATAGCCGTTGGAAATTGACCGTTTATTAGAACAAACTATTAAAAAAAAGAAATAAAAAAACTCATTTAAACCCCCACTGCCAAAAGGATTACATATTTGAACAATAAAAAAATCATGAATTGAAACCAACATGAATAATTTAAAAGCTTATCTAAAAAGCAAGAAAAGACAAAAGCAAAAAAGTGAAACTCCATCATGCAACGGGAACAAAGCCCACTCACGCGGCTGTGACTTTTACGCACGAGATTTCTGTCCAGCGTGAAGTCACGCCCCCTCAACTGCACTTGTTTTACATTTTTGTTACTATTCAAATGTCCGGATACTAATTAAGCACCGGATATTTTACACCTCATCAAAATGTTTCAGTCACAATGGTAATGAAATATTTGATGGGGATATTTGGAGAAATATCCCTTCCAAATATTCTCCATTGTGGGTGCCCTGAGACCCACATTAGAAATTTAATTTGAAATGATAATTTATGTGGATGTGAATTGTAGTAGTGAGTCCCATTCATGTAATATAAAATTAAAATTGAGTATGTAGTGGTTGTAGTTGGTCTCATTGATGTCATATTGGTTGAAATTTGAGAATATACGTGTAAGAATTTAGAATATAGGGTTGAGATTGTAAATTGAGAAGTTGAATATGAAATATTTCTAACGAGATTGGTAAAACATATATGAAAGAGTTTGAAAATCTCCAAGATAGAAACCATAAAAGCCCTAAGTTTGTCACGTGCAATATGCTATTATTTTATTCAAAGATTAATCATTGTAGCAATCAAAATTTTCGACCCTAAGTTCCCAATGCAAATAAAAGTCCAAACATGAACATAAAAGTCCTATTAATGCTTTAATATGTCCACTATTTTCAATAATTCTTTTAGTCCAAATGCTTATCATAACTCAGCAAGAAAATGTTGCTTTCTCAAAGTCTCAAGATGAGTACTATTATTACTATTATTATTACATCTTTTTTGCCCATTAACTTCTAACACGTGTAGATGCAATCTTAAGATAATCTCTCTTCCAATGAAGCATTGCTCAAGTGACAACTTTTTCTTTTTAATATACTAGTAAAGTCTGCAAATTAAGAATTTATCAACAAACTATTTTACTTAGTCACCTATTTATTTCACGTGTTGAAGTTTTAAACCTTAAGTATTAGGATTTGACTTTTGATCGAGTGTTTTGATAGTTTGTTGATGGTTGTTTAATGAAGTTTTTAACATCATAATGTAATAATGTATAGGATTGTTTCAAATAAAAAAAAATGACTTCTTCTGTTAAAGTAAATAAATTCTCTTTGGAATTAGGATAAGATTGTGGATGCCATAAAGATTTGGGATATAAAATAATTTAAGTCTAACAAACACGTTTTAAATTTGTTTTTTGTTTGATAAATTTTGAGTTGTGTGAATTTTAAATTTATAACACTATTTTAAGTTGGTTGATAAAAAATTGAAATTCAACTGACATTCATTTTCTTTTTTAACAATACATGCTATAAATTATCATAACCTACAATGTATAACAATTCAACTAAGATCCAAATTGTACTTTCTCAATAGAAATCAACCTACACACTAACGTGGAAAATCACCTGACATACCACCTTAGACTGGGGCAAAGCATCATCGACGACGTTACAATCATTCACCTATATCTATTTCAATTTTTTATCTATCATATTCAAATACAACCTAATGTAGAATTTAATGCATTAAATTATGAATTGTAAAGTAAATAAATCCACAGGCGAAAATGCAAAATTGGTCCTGTAACTAATGTGGTGTGTCAAAAATAGTTATATTCGAATTTAAAAACTCAATTTAGTCCTGCAACTAATAGAAAAACTCAAACTAAGTCCACAATTATCCAAAATTATATGAGAAAATCCAAATAAGCAATCAAGTGATGTACATTCCACGTGATGATATCCAATTAATTTTAAAATTTTAGGGAAATTTTGAACTCAATTCGACCATCATAACTAGTTAAAGGACTAAAATGAATTTCTTATTTCAAAAATGACTATTTTTAACACCCCATATTAGTTACATGACCATTTGCCTAAATCTACACTATGCATAAGATTTCCTATCACAAAAAGGGGGGACAATGACAAATCTATCTCAAACTTTTGAATTTGAATAAAATTACATTGAGAAAGGTATTAATTAACTAAACTCAATTTACTCTACTAATCACCATTCATGAATTAATTTCCAAATAAAAGCAAGATGAATGTAAGAAGCTTTAGTGGTCATTGCATTGTGTGACCTTATTCCAATTCAATGAATTTAGTTTCTGTCAATTCAGAAAAAAGTTTGATGTCCAAATATGTCATTTTCCAAGCAAACAGGTGGAGCCACCATTTTTGTGGCCGAGAGCCACCCCTTAAATCGTAATAGACCCGGCATTTTCTAGTCAACAAAACGGTGACAAAATGCCATTGCTAGTGTGTGTATTGTGTGTGCACGGAATACTTGGAGAAGATAATGTTAATGTTGCATTGCTCGTTGACGGAGTAAATGACTTAAATACCCTTTAATCGACAGATTATATAGCATACCAATAATTAATCAGCAGGTTTTTTGTGAGACGGTGTGAGACCGTGAGACCATGAAACGGTGATACTTTTAGTGTAACAAGTGATATTTTTAGTGTAAAAAGTGATACTTTATCTAAAGAGAAATTTTTTTAAGTAACCACTATGTATAGTGGATACTCTTTTATACCCACTTAGATAATAAAATTCTTTTCTACCCAAATTGGCTAAATTACCCATCCTAAAAGTTGGTGTTTTTTGAATTTTGAAATTGAAGTCATCATTATACCCATTAAAACCGTATAATAACCGTATATCATGTACATATATACTACACACACACTCCAAGACAAAATATTACAAAAAGAAAAAGGTAAAAGCAAAAGTAAAAAACCAAACCCTAATCCTGCCCAATATCGTGCAAGAAGAAAAAATTCCCCCTCCATGGATTCACATGTGTCGTCGTCCGCCGCTGTCGTCGCCGCCTCCGCCGCTGCCGTCGACTCCTCCGCCATTGCCGTCGCCGCCTTCGCGCCCTCCTCCTCCGCTCACGAACAAGTATTTCTCAAATCGTGCCCCTCATGTTCGAAATATATGAAGTTATGAAGTTTTGGTTGTTAGAAATATATGAAGTTTAGTTGATAATGTTCGAAATATATTTGTGAATATTCGAAATATATGTATAAAATACTTGATAATGTGAATGATTTGAGTTAAATTGTTAGAATGTTCGAAATAGATGAAGTTTTGGTTGTGTTTTGGGTTAGTGTATTCGAAAATGGGGTATATTTTATCTGGTTATGGAGGCACGATATGTGAAGAAGACGATGCGGCACGATTAGATGTAGAAGACGGTACGGCATGATATATGCACGATATCGTGCCTATATCGTGCCGTAGGCTATTTTAGGCATGATTTAGCCCATATTGTGCCATATGTTTATTTGGGAATGATATGGCCTAAAATCGTGCCTATCTTGCTTATATCGTGCCCATATAAAATCGTTCATATTTTGTGCCTATTTGAATATCGTGCCTATTTGAATATCGTGCATGTATCGTGCTCATGATCGTGCAAAGACCTACATATCGTGCTATATTTATGCATTTCCTTAATATTTGTACATTATCACTACATTTCTTCAATTTTTCAACAATTCATCTTGTTAAATTGCAATTAATTGTAGGTCGGTCCACAGTGGAGGAGAGCCTCATATCATCGAGAGAGGGCCCATGTCGCGGGGTACGTTCGACCGAATATAATTCAGATAATCAAAGATGAGTTTTAGGAGATTGGTGGTGGTTTATATAGGCAGTTCAAATGGTCGGTTTTTGGGCATTTTATGGATTTCGGGTATGACGGAGTTAGCTGTAATGCGACACTTCATGCATTGGTAGCGATGGAGGTGCGTGTGCCGGATGCTCCGGAATCGGAGTGTTGGTTCCACGTCGAAGAGCAAACTATTAGATTCTCCCGGCGTGATTTTGCTATGATATCCGGATTGCGGTTTTCAGGGTCGACATTTAACCCTAACGGTGTTTTTGAGGTACCCGAGACCGATATTTATCGACGGTATTGGCCTCAGGGTGATCGTGTTACCGCCGTACAGTTACGTGATTTGTTTTCCGATGGCACGTTCCGTGACTCACCAGACGATGCTCTAAAGGTGGCGAAGGTGTTATTTGCCTTTTATATAGCACTGTGTTTCGATGGTCGACGGACCGCAGTGGATCGTTGGCTATGGTTCTTGATCGAGGGCGATGCAGTGGAAGGCTTTCCTCGAGGGAAATACTAATTTCAGATATTGATTCATTATATTCGGCAGCTGCATGATGTTCTGCCACCTGGCCGATATACTAAGGACGATCCACCTCGATATCGCCCACCTAGTTATCATTTTTATGGTCCCACGTATGCCTTGCTGGTACATATATTTTTTTACTTTATTTAGATTTGTACTTAGTTTTTTTAAATATTTAAAAAAAATCTTATTTTGACACTTATCAATGTTCTCACAGATTTGGGCATTCGAGGCGATACCTTGCCTGGGTAATGCTTGGGCGACTCGAGTATCTGACACCCAGATGCCTAGGTGCCTCCATTGGAGGTTTCCGAAGACCAGCATTGACATGACTGATTTTTTCTTTGACACAATATGTATTAACATTGCTTACTTATTTATTTATTTAATTAATAAATTATTTTTTATAATTTATTTATATATTTATTTATAGGCTTTAGTGTGTCATGAGATATTAGATCCGAGTGAGGAGGAGATCCAGCAGATATATATGGAGCGAGTCGATGAGCCGGATATTTTGTTAGGTCCTCCTCGGTTCGTCCTGAAGGAGAACCGGTTTTTAGGCGATAGTCTTTGGGAGAAGGGCAAAGGGCGAGGTACGGCACAGATTCGCAGCCCAACCCTTATCGGGCAGAGGCGAGTGTCGAGACGGCAGAGGCGGGGCCGGGGCTAGAGGCGGAGGGCGGCGAGCGGGGAGAAAGAGAGCCGATTCAGAGACCCCCACTACTACTCCTACGATTCAGAGGCCGGAGAAGCGGCGTAGGACAAATGACCCATCATCCCATCGGGCTGATGATCCCTTAGATGGACGGACAGATGATGCATCAAGCGGCGCGATGATGCGTGATGATCCATCGATGCTGTGGAGAGTATGGGCGCGATGATCCATCAGTTCGTCAGGATACTCATGATGATCCATCAGTCGGTGGACATACAGATATGTTGGTGCTGATTGGGGGGGGTTATACGGGAGGAGATTGGCCAGTTAGTGAGACACATAGAGGATTGGTTCTCTCGATTGGAGTCACGAGTCGATGAAGCTGTTTCTCAGTTACAGATTCTCATCTCAGAGGAGGCTTCTCGCTTGGAAAAACGCGTAGATCAGGAGATAGGTCGGGTTCCGGACCTTATTCAGGAGGAGATTAGGCGTCTGTTCCCATACATTGATCAGTATGATGACTTCGTGCATGGCATTCAGAGATATCCTAGCGAGTCATCTCAGCAGACGCCATCGTCGATGCCGCATCAGACATCGACGATCACCCCTCAGAGAGAGACGACTCCTCTTCAGCCGATGTCGACTCCTCTTCCGCCGGTGTTGACTACTATTCCACCGGTGTCAACTACTTTTCCGGTGGTGTCGATTTCCCTTCCGTTGATGTCGACTCCTTTTCAGCTGGTGTCGACTACTCTTCCACCGGTGTCGACTCCTATTTTGGCGGTGTCGTCTTCTCCTCCAACAGTGTTGACTCCTCTTCCGGCAGTGTCGTCTTTTTTTCCGGCAGTGTCGACTCCTCCTCCGGCAGTGTCGACTTCTTTTCCGCCATTGCCGACTCCTATTCTGCCTGTGTTGGTACATTCTCCGCGACCACGAGTGTCGGTCACTATTCCGAGGCCATTGGTCCCTGGTATTCGAGCTCCCTCTCCGACACTCGTGGTCCCTAGTCCACGAGCGCCCTCTCCACGAGCGCCCTCTCCGCCTACTCCCTTCATCTAGGTTCGGGACAGGTAGCCATCGCACCTCATTCGCAGCCCATTCAAGGATCCTAGTACTCGCAAGTCGGACCCGAGCGAGAGGGAGTATATGCGCTTCTTAGAGTCTACTGAAGTGTAAGTATTAATATTTTTGCATTTGTCTTGTTGTCTTAGTATTAACATCTTATATTAGTGCAATGTCTTAATATTTGAGGTCCAATCGGCGGAGCGTGGGGCTATTGTTATCTTGTGTTGGGCCATCATTTTTAAGGAAATGGCGGATCCATTTAGAGAGTTGGAGAATGATGTAAGTTTCTTAAATTTTTGTATTATTTAGTTGATGAATATTTTATTTATTTCATATTGATTAATATCGATTTTTTTCATTTCTGTACAACATATAAATGCATACCTGTCCATACTACAGTCCGATCCCCAGTTTCTTGGGATTGAACCTAATCCTAAGCAGTTGGGAACTTATAGGATTGTATATACGACATTTTTGGTTAGTTTATTTATTATGTGTCTCGCATTTCACTTTAAACTTAATAAATGATACTTGTTAATTTATAAACATTTTCTATGTGTAGGATTCCATACAACATATATGGAATCGTATGCATGGTCGGGATCCTGCTGGCACAATATATGACCCGGCGACCATGGAGGTGATTCCTCCCAGACAGGAGCTGGATGGGTTGGTTAGGTTTGTCCAACACGGATCTCCAGGATGGGGTAATCCTGGTTCGTGGAGTGACGTACCACAGGTACACTTGAATTTTTTTTTGGCTAGTTTATTCATTTTTTTTCATTCAAATTGTTTGATTAATTAATGATTTGTTTTTTCCCCAGGTGTTCATGATCGTGAATTTATCGGGCCATTTTGTCGTTTGCAGACTGGATCTCCGTAGAGCCAAAGTATATATGTACGACTCTGTATGTGCCTGATACACACCTGATATTCGTGCCCTAAGGGAAGCCGACACACGTCCACTCCATCGCATGCTCCCATGTGTACTCATCTACGCTGGCTTCTACGACGACTTAGGTAGCGAGCCCATCCGCCGTGAGTGGGAGCTTGTCACTGTGCCGGAGAAAGATTGTTATGTGCAGAACGACAGAACCAGTTGTGGCGTATTCACCATCCATTCCGTTGTTAGTTGTATCACGAAGAAGTTTAATAAGAAGCAGGTGCAGGAGTTGATTCTCGAGCTAAGGAAGACAATGGCACGAAAGATTTACCAGTACAGTAAAGATAGTAGTACTTTTAGTGTGTAGTACATTTTTATTGTATATCTTGTAAATATTTTGAGTTATTTAAATTAAATATTCATTTTGCATGGTTTTATGGTTTTTTGGACGTATAAGAACATGATTCGAATCTTTCAATAATAAGTCATAACAAGATTAGTATGTTATATCATTTTTAGATCCACAAATAAAGAGCTGTGTGATAAGTTCTCAAACCTCATGCAAGGTAAATTTGAAATGAGCATGATGGGAGAGCTGACTTTCTTCCTAGGACTTCAAGTTAAGCAATTGAAGGATGGAACCTTCATAAGTCAAACAAAGTACACCAGAGATTTAATGAAGAAATTTGGTATGGAAGAAAAATCTTCTGTGAAAATACCAACGAACACATCAGTCAAGATGGACATGGATGCAGATGGTAAGGCTATAGATCAAACAAGATATAGAGCACTTATTGGATCATTGCTCTACTTAGCAGCCAGCAGACCAGACATCACCTTTGCTGTAGGGTATATGTGCAAGATTTCAATCTGCACCAAAGGAGAGCCACATGACTGCAGCTAAGAGAATCCTAAGGTATTTGAAGGGATGCTAGGAAGTTGGCTTATGGTATCAAAGGACGGTGGATTCAAGCTTATTGGTTACTCGGACTCGACTATCTTTGGATGTAGAGTTGACAGGAAGAGTACTTCGTACATGTCAAATGCTTGGAAACAGATTAGTTTCTGGTTTAGCAAAAGCAAAAACTCAATAGCCACATCCACAAAGAAGTAGAGTACATAGGCTGGCATTTGTTGTGCCCAAGTCTTATGGATGAGGAAATGAGAGACTATGAGATTGAAGAAAAAGAGATTCCAATTATGTGTGATAACACAAGTTACTATTGCAATCACTCGTAATCTCGTGTTGCATTCAAGAACAAAGCACATTGATGTCAGATATAATTTTATAAGAGATCATGTTGAAAAGAAATACATCACTTTGGAATATATCTCATGATAAACAACTAGCTGACATATTCACAAAGCCCTTATGTGAATCAAAATTTGAAGAGCTTAAGAATGAGCTAGGGTTAATTGAGTTGAGTTGACACTCAGAAGACTCAATCAGAAGAGATGGAAGATGAAAAGATGAAAATTGAACAAGTTTCTCACATCAGCCAAGTGAAACAACCATATTGGAAAGTCAGCTGTATCGAGTTAGCTGACAGCTAAGTCGCTTAATGAAAGGAGAGAAGAAGAGTTAAGTCATTTTTGAGATAAGCTGAGTCATTTATGAGCTAAGTGACAAAAACGCAGTCGTTTTAAATGAGCGGGAATATTTCTAAGGATGACGTTAGCGTAATAATGACGGGTACAGTCAAAAGCTGCACAGTAAGCATATGATTGGATATAAATATTGCCGCATTAAATGCGAGGAATTAAATGCGGTTTGACGTGCTAAATCTGAACCGTTGATATTGATCAAAATTTCAAAATCCAAAGACACGTCCTTTCATAACCCTTATATACACATTTTTCCAGCTTTCTCTCTCACATTCGGAAACTGTTCATCTTCAAGCAAAAGAAAGTAACCTTTCTTTTTCTCTCGAAAACCCTAAGTGTCCTCAAGCAAGTTCTTCAAGTTTTAATCGGTAAAAATCTCTGAAAATGGCACCTAAGTTTGATTTCGTCAAGTTATCGAAGCAGATCCAATCAGGATCGTCAGTGGACTTTGAAGGTATGGTGAAGCAGGGTTCCGATGAAACCCTTGTCAAGAAAATCAGTGAAATGCTAGAAAAGTCAGGTCTCAAGGCTTTTCAGACTATGGAATACTCGCACACCTACCTAGAAGAGGTGGCGCAGTTCTATGTAAACGCAGAAGTGCAGAAAGAAGGAATCAAGTCTTTTGTCCACCGCAAGGACATAATGATAACTGCTAAGGACCTTGCGGAGCACTGTTTGTTGCCGTCGGAAGGCATGAAGGAGATAAATGAAGCTGGTGTTGATTTGGCTGCTGCATGGAAAGAGGTAGCCAAACCAGAGTGTGCTGCTAAGGTGATCTACACAGCTGATAAGAAGCTGCTGAAGGACTACTATCATAAGTTGATGGACGTCGTCTCAAAGTGTGTAGACATGAAGTTTGGAAGCTCTAATCAGCTGTCCAAGACTAAGCTGATCGTCATGGCTGCGATCATGTAGGGCAAGAAAGTCAATAAATTTGAGTCTTTATACTGGCCAGACTACTGCTGAATGTGTTGAATAAGATGTTCAAGGATGACAGATCCTTTGGAGGATCTCTTGGATATGGCCTGGTGATTGGCCATTTGATGGAAGTGAAGGGCATTCCCCTTCGACATGGAAAATCCTTCCATGTCAACAAGAAAATGTTCGGGGCTAACCTCTCAGAGCCCGGAAGAGAGCCCACGTGAAGAAAGCGGACACGGTGATGGGGAATCACCAACCCGAGGACACACAGTGCTACCCCTCCTCCAAGAAGAAGGCGCCCTGCGGCTAAGAAAAAGGATGCACCCGCCCTACTGATCGAGTCCGCCCATGCGGCCGTGTCTCCTGCCCCTGCGAGGCCGAGAAGAAACCCAAATCCCTTCTCCGGCCATAAGGGAAGAAGAGGATCGCAAGACAAGAAAGGCAATGCCTCTAAGGAACTTCGTAAAGCTTTCACGTTTGAGGAACCTGAGGATATTGAACCAGAGGTTCCCCTGCTACCCAAGAGAAGAAGACTGGTTAGGCGGTCTGAATTAGAGAAGACAGTGAGTCTACCACTCGGCTAGAAAGCATCCGAGATCAAAACTCAAGAAGTGCGATCATCTTGAAGTTATAGATGAAAGCGCAAGTCTGTTGAGGATGATCGCCCAGAGGCCATCAAGACTCAATCAAGGCGTCGAGACAGATTGAGGATAGTGAAGTAGCCGAGACAATCGAACATCTGTTGAAAAAGTTGTCTCTCCACACTCTGCGATCTTTCTTTGAAGAAGAAGAGCAGCAGAGTATCTTGCCTTCAATCCCAGAAAAGGAAGGACAAGAAGAAGATGATGATGATGTTGTCATGTATTCTCCTTTATACCCGGATATTCAGCGCCGTCTCAGAAAATGGAGAGCCTGGAAGCTTGATCACTCAAGGGTGCAGTTCTCTCACCCTGAGTATATTGACAAAGAGGAAGAATTGCTCCGTCTTCTGGGAGTTACTACTGTCTAACAGGCCCTCGACGAAGACAACTGTCTGGATCTCCTCCGCATCATGAAGGCGGATGAGAAAGACAAAGCTGAAGAGTTAGCCCGTGCATTGGAAAAGGCCAAGATGTGTGTGCTTACTGGTGATAACGATCATACACTTCTCGATGTGTTATCTGAGAGTGATGAGGATCCCACTGCTGCAACATAAAAGTCAGATATGCAGCAAGCTCTAAGGGAATCCAGGTAGATGCATGAGCAACAATCATTTGAAGGACCAGGAGAGTCGTCTCAATCTCTCCTGCAGATCGACCCTTTGGGAGTAGTGCAACAGATTGCCACAGACATCGCTGCAGCTACGTCTCCGTCACTCAGCTGGTGCGCCAGTTAAGGGGGATACTCACTCCACTGCAGCAGGGTCGGAGGATGTTGCAGATGACTCAACCTTGAAGCAAGGAGGCGAAGTGGAAACTGAGAAAGAACCTCAGCAGAGTGACATTGAAGAAGATCGGACAGTTGAGTCTATCCCAGCTGAAATGTCAGCTGCTATGAAGGCTGATGACACTGTTCCTACAGTCAAGGCAGAGGATGAAAATGCCTCGGGAGTTAACACTCTGGGCAGTGAAAGTGCAATCCTAGGGGTTGAGACTCCTATGGATGCCAATGCTGAAGACCCTAAGACAGCTGCGACTGTCGAAGGGAATGTTGAAGGCCTCGCTGCAGTTGAGACTACTGGAGGTGTTGAAGGCCCAAGGGAAGTTGAGACCTCCCTGGGTAAAGCTCAAGAGATTCAGAACATTCCTCCTGTTCACAGTGCTGAATCTGCAGCTGAGGGGGAACGATCAAAGGATTTGACGTTAATGATAGCTGAAACCCCTCAGCAGGGTCATATTACGGTGTCTATAATTAGAAAACTTCCAGTGACTCTGCCGATCGGACACTCTGCCGTTCCAATGTTAGAGAAAAGAAAAATCATCGAAGTAGGGATGGAAGAGTTTGACAAGAGGACGGATGCCCGCATTAAAGAAGTGATGAAATAATTCGGTGGCATTCCGGCAGGAAAGGATCAAGATGCTATTCTTGACGATGGATCCGAGCCAAGATCCGTTGAAGAATTCAAGACGCTCGAATCCGAAGGATATTTCCAAGGGATGTCACTAGCCCAAGCCTGGGATGCATCTTGGGAGAAGGGTCTTACATTGTGCGAAGAAGGCGATAGGTAGCAGACTACGGCAAAGAACTCGGTGGCAAGCAAGGAAGACTCTGTGCAAAGATACACCCGAGGAGGAGGAGGAAGAAGTGGTGGTGGAAGAGGTTCTCGACCTCGTCCAAAACCCAAGAACATTGAATATGTAGATCCAAGAAAGAGGGGAATGATCTACTGGGCTGGGTATGATGAAGTGGCAAACCTGGAAGTGGAAAAGAAGAATGCTGAAGCCGTGAGAAGACATGAAGAGGAGAACAGAAGGCAAACAGAACAATGGCTCGAGAGGAAGCGTAAAGATGATGCTTCTAAAAGAGCTTATGAGAAAACGCAGAAAGCAGCTGAAGAAGAAAGAAAAAGAAAGAGAACTGATGATTTTGACAGAGCTGAAGAGGAAAAAGAGAGGAAATGAAAGCGATGAAGTGTTGCTGCGAACCCTTCATGTATTATGTAAATACATTTTTGTAAGTCATCTGTATACTTAGTGAAGTCTTCTGTAATTTTTCACTTTGTATTTGTATCCTAGCACAGATATCTGTATTTTGCTTTGATATAGAATGCTCTGATACTAAATGTAAACAGCTGTGTAAAGGACAAGAATGCTATGATCAATAAAATGATCTATTCAACACATACATTCTTTATTCGCATTGTCCGTATGTATCTTTCTTTGTTTACATGTTGTTTAATGTTTTTAAGTTTTGGCATCATCAAAAAAGGGGAAATTGTTGGGAAATTTATTTTGTAGATTTTGATGAATGCCATGTAAAACTTAAACTACCCCATTTTTCCTTGTAATTGTCATTGTAATAGATAGGGCTGGAAAAGTTGAGTCAAGTCAGCTACGCCTGAAAATACAAGAAGTCAACTGAAGACTGAAGTGAAGACTCCGCTGTGGAACAATTGAGTATGGCCAAGATAGAAGATCAAGAACTTGACTGAAGAGGTATCAGCTGAGGAATAGCTGTGTGAAGTGTCAGTCAAAGTCAACTCAAGAAGCCTAGTCTCAAGTTGAAAATGATAGATGAGTCTTCAAATGATTGGAGCAGACTCAAGTCACCTAGGGAAATAGTCAACAACCAAGAGGAGTTAACTGAAATGAATCTGTTGCACATAAGTCAAGAACATTACTTGAATAAGTAATAATTCCATGCTGCCAGGTCTTAAAGTGCTCATCCCAGAAGCGTGCAAAAAGAATAAACTAATGGGAAGCACTGCACCTCGTGTCAGAATCTGAAAAGCTGCACATGCATTTAATACGAGAAAAGGTCTACATCTCAAGATTGAAGACCAAGAAAAGACAAGCCAACGAACACAAATATCTTTTGAAAAACAACTTATCTCTTCAACGGGCATATTTTTAAAAGTTCACTATAAAAGGCTGAGGAAACTCATTGAGAAAAGGTGACCTGAACCACGAACAAGCAAGTAATATTCAATCTGTAAACCTGCAAATATTCTCAAAGATATTTAAGCAAATCCTCAAGCACGAAACTCGAAGGGAATCGACCCAACAAAAGCTGTGAAGGAAAGACAACTTCAAACTGTTGAAGAGGAAACTTTTGAAGAATCAAAAGGGGTCTACTTTCCAAGGAGGATTGTAGGAAGGTTCAAGGTCGAACCAGTATCAAGTTATTGGAGGGCTTTGTGATCAAATCCAAGAGCTTGAGAAAGTGAGTCAAGCGAAAGCAAGCGCCGCCTGTGAAGAAAAGCCGAGTCGGACGAGAAGCCATTTGTATGACCAAGGTTGTCTCTGACTGTTCACCACTCAGAACCGATCCATTACTTAGTGGATTCCTCCAGGAGTTGGAGAAGAGAGGATTAGAAGAATTACCCCATCTCCGAACCTCTATAAAATTTAACTGTGTCATTTATTTTTCAGAATATTTAAATTTCTGCATACTTACCTTATATCTGCTGATAAACTTATTTGCTATCCAAACTTATTAATAACTAAGAGCTAAAATCAAGTGTTAAAACAAGTTTAAAACAAATCAAAGGGTGTTAAGTCTTCCGCTGATAAAACCAACACAGCCAAGTTAAGGTTCAAGTTAAACATCTGAGTTATTCTATCAACAACTCTATCGTGTCTGTTGAGTGACTAACTCTGCTGAATAACCAACTTAGTTGTCCCTCAAGGACTCAGCTGTTTGTGTTAACTCTGTAATATTTTAAAATGACAAAAATCGAAAAATTGGTAAGATTTATTCAACCCCTCTCTAAACCTTACTCACACCCCTTGGGACCTACAAGTGGTATCAGAGCGGTTGGTTCATTGAGCCTTCCGTACTTGTTACTGAACTAGATCTCTATCTTTTCTAAAATATTTTTATTTAACACTAGCATTTACAAAATCTTTCATTTTTAGCAAAGTTATTATCATGGAAGCAAATTTGACACGTATTCCTATGTTCACTGTTGAGGAATTTAATGACTGGAAAATTCGTATGCAGGCTCATCTATCTGATTTACATGATAAATGTGGCTAGTAATAGAGGATGGGCCACTGCAAATACTTAAGGTGAACACATTTTGTAAGAATAGCATTTGTAGTAATGTTTTATTGAGAAAGCGGATGAAGGCAGGACCCGACCCATGGTTGAAAAGCCAAGGACTGAGTGGACTAACGATGATAGAAAGAGATACAACCTGGACAATGTGGCCAAGGACATACTCTACAAGACATTGGACAAAACAATGTTCAATAAAGTCAAATCTTGCAAATCTGCAAAAGAGATCTGGGATAAACTAACTTTAATTTGTGAAGGATCTGAGCAAATTAAAGAAAATAAATTGTCTGTTGCTGTACAAAAAATTGAATATTTTAAAATGCTTGCAGGTGAAATCGTGGATCAGCTGGATGCCAGATTCACCGAAATCACAAACGAGCTATCAGTACTTGGAAAGAATATACACAGAAGGAAATGTGTATGAAGATTCTGAGAAGCCTCCCAGCTGAATGGGAAATGAAAGTCATGGCCCTGAGACATTCAATGAACCTCACAACAACATCCAATCATGAGCTATTCTCAGATCTCAAAGCCTATGAGTTTGAGCTAAGAAGAAAAGAGCAAGAGGAGATAGTTGTACCTAAAACAGCTGCACTTATACTCAAGGATGGAAAGAGAGCTGAAGTCAAGGAAGCCATAGACCAGGAGGAGATTGCCCTAATGGTCAAAAGATTCAACAAGTTCTTCAATAAGGACTATAAGAGAAATAAGGGTGAAACCTCCAGGAGACATTCAACATCCTCTAAGTCAAGGGAAGATAGACCACCCAAGAGAGCTGAGCATCAAAGGGTTGAATATCAGAGAGCTGATAACCCAAGAACAAAGAGAGCTGACCAAAGAGCTGAGAACCTGTGTTGGAATTGCAGACAACCAGGACACTTTGCAGTTGACTATTCCTATCCACCAGTCAATAAGTACAGAAATGAAGAAGAAAGAAAAGTCTTTAGAGAAAGAAGATAGGAAAAGGAGAAAGCCATGTTGGCTGCTGAGACTGCTGAGACAGCTAAGTCTAAGGAAGCAGCAGACTCAGAGAGTAGTGAAGCTGACTACTCAAGTGATTTTGAAGAAGAATCCATGATCTGCTTTATGGCTAAAGAACAAGATCAACCAGACCAAGAAGATGAGGTACACTCTAACTCATCTCATTCAGATTCAAGTGATAGTGATTGTGACACACACACTTCATCACCCACTGATCTTTATGATTCATTAGGCAAAATGATGAAAGACTTTGAGTACATAAAATCCTCACACACACTTTTAAATGAGGAAAACAGCCACTCAAAAGCAAAACTCACGGTGACTAAGGAGCCGAGTACTCTAAGTCACATAGCTGATGAGAACAAAGAGCTGAAGGCTGGAAATGCCAAACTAGTAGCAGAGATAGCTGCTTTAGAAAAGAGGGAAAATGATCTCAAAAATGTGATTGCTTCATTTGCAAAGGCATCCAAATCATTGGATGATCTAATCATGAGTCAAAAAGAATGTGGAGATAAGACAGGCATAAGATTCAACTCCTTTGTGTATAGTCAAACTCCTAGAGTGATTTTGGAAAAGGGATCTTCAAGCAATGAAGCATCTCAAAAACCCAAAACACCAAATGTTGCACCCACATTCATTCCAAAGCACAATCACAAACAAACTGGCCTTGGATATAAAGGGAAAGGAAAATAGCCAAATGAGTATGTTGAGAGGACAACTGAGAAGAAATCCAGCAGAGTTCCTCAGCAAACTCCAAATAGAAAGTACTCTGTGAAGAATAAACAGAGCTACCAAAAACCCCAGAAGTTTCATCAGAGAAACACATATGATGGGAATGGTAGAACTACCCAAGCCAAGGTGATTGGAATAATGTGAAAAATCAGCAAAGACAAATGGAATACAAGCCTAGATGGCAAAGACCTAAACCTCAGCAAAGGTCATTCCAAAGGCAAAAGAGCTATTATCAGCACCCATATGCACCTAGACACTACACTCGAAATATCACAACTACCCAAAGAAGGCAATTGCTAAAAACACACACACAGCATCTGACGACAAAAAGAGAGAGTTGTATGAACCTAAAGCCCAAGCAATTTGCCAATGTAAATTATGATTATGGCACAGATAGATGACAACCTCTTAGAGTCAAGTCATTTAGCTATAGGTTGGTTGGATCATCTTATAGCACTAACCCCTCAGGACCCAGACAAGTATGGGTACCTAAAAACTAATTTCCTTGATTGCAGGTTCAAGGAACAGCTGAGTGCCAAGGAACCTGGTACATGGATAGTGGTACATTCCCGGACATATGATAGGAAGCAAGAAAAATCTGTCCAGGTTCAAGGAGATTAGAGGTGCAAAAGTCATATTTGGAGGAAATGAAGCTCAGGGAATATAAAAGGCACTGGATCCATCAAGAAGAATGGATTAGAAATCACAGATGTTGCATATGTTGAAGGCCTCAACTTTAACCTGTTAAGCATCAGCCAACTCTGTGACAAGGGCTACAATGTTGGATACAATATGGGAGTGTGCCAGATTAAAGATACTGAATCAAATGAAATAGTGCTGCAAGGATCAAGACAAAAGAATATGTATGTGGTAGATTGGTCTACTGCCACACCAAGCACTTGTCTATTAGCAAAGAGCACAACCGAATCAAGTTGGCTGTGGCACAAGAAGCTGAGTCATCTGAACTTCAAGACAATCAACAAGCTTGCAAGGAGTCATCTTGTGGAAGGATTGCCAGACTAAGTATACAATAAGGAAAGTGTATGTGATGCATGCCAGATGGGAAAGCAAATTAAATCTTCATTCAAAGAGAAGCCTAGTCCTTCTTCAACAAGGATATCGCATCTGCTGCATATGGATTTATTTGGTCATGTTGAACCAACCAGCATAAGTGTAAAGAAATACACCTTAGTGGTGGTAGATGACTATTCAAGATATACATGGACAATCTTCATGTGCAAAAAGAAGGAAACTTTGCAAAAGTTACCTCAGCCGATGAAAAGAGTTCAAAATGAAAAGAGCCAAACCATAATAAAGATAAGATCTGATAGAGGAATTGAGTTTGTCAATGGGATAATAACTCAGTACTGTGTTGAAAATGGTATTGCTCATGAGTTATCTGCAGCAAGAACTCCACAGCAGAATGGAGTAGTGAAAGAAGGAACATAACTCTCAAGGAAGTGCAAGAACCATGTTATCTGAAGTTGGATTGACTAAGAGATTTTGGGCTGCAGCCATCAACACTGCATGCTATACTCAAAATAGATGCATGATTAACAGATAACTAACCAAGACTCCCTATGAGATCTGGACAGGGAGAAAACCAAATGTTGGGTACTTCAGGATATTTGGATGTAAATGCTTCAACCACAACAATGGCAAAGATAATCTAAATGCTTTTGATGCTAAAGCTGATGAAGGTATTGGGATACTCAACTGAGAGCAAAGCCTACAGAGTGTTAAACAAGAAAACTATGGTCACAAAAGAGTCTATCCATGTGGGTTTTGATGAACTTAATGTGAATAGAGAAGACATTGAAGAGTTAGCTGATAAGCTGAATCAGCCAACTTTGCAGAAGAGTCCTTATGTTGAAGCTGAAGTAAGAGTAATTAACCAAGATGAAGATGAGATAGCTGAATCTCAAAGACAGCTGGAATGTCTACAGCTGAATGATGATGAAAGAGTTGTTCAAGACAACGCTGCTGCGAGACAGTTGAACCCAGCTGACTTGCTCCAACCTGATGTAAGATGGCTGAGAGACCATCCACCAGAGTTAGTTATTGGAGATGTTAGAGATGGTGTAAGAACAAGATCCAGAGCTCAGCAAGAAGCAATGTTCACTTGTTTTATTTCCCAAATAGAGACAAAATATGTGTGTCAAACATTGGATGACACACATTGGATTCAAGCCATGCAAGAAGAGCTGAATCAGTTTGAAAGGAACAAAGTATATGAATTGGTGCAGAGGCCAACCCATCAAAATGTTACTGGCACAAAATGGGTTTTCAGAAACAAGATGAATGAGGAAGGATCTGTGGTAAGAAACAAAGTAAGATTGGTAGCCAAAGGGTATTGCCAAGAAGAGGGAATAAATTTTGATGAAACCTTTGCTCCTGTTGCAAGATTAGAAGCAATAAGGATGTTTCTTGCCTATGCTGGACATAAGAACTTCACTGTATATCTAATGGATGTGAAGAGTGCATTTCTAAATGGCCTGCTAGAGGAAGAAGTCTATGTTGAACAACATCCAGGTTTTGAGCAGAAGACTATTGGAGATAAGGTGTATAAGCTCAAGAAAGCATTATATGGATTGAAATAGGCACCAAGGGCATGGTATGATACATTATCTCAATTTCTAACTGATAATGGATTCACCAAAGGCAATGTGGACAAAACACTCTTCAGAATTCAAGTTGGAGAGAGTATACTGCTTGTTCAAATATATGTGGATGATATCATTTTTGGATCCACAAATAAAGAGCTGTGTGATAAGTACTCAAACCTCATGCAAGGAAAATTTGAAATGATCATAATGGGAGAGCTGACTTTCTTCCTAGGACTTCAAGTTAAGCAATTGAAGGATGGAACCTTCATAAGTCAAACAAAGTACACCAGAGATTTAATGAAGAAATTTGGTATGGAAGAAAAATCATCTGTGAAAATACCAATGAACACATCGGTCAAGATGGACATGGATGCGATGGTAAAGGTCAGAATCAAACAAGATATAGAGCACTTATTGGATCATTGCTCTACTTAACAACCGTGGACCGGACATCACCTTTCTTTGTAGGTGTATGTGCAAGATTTCAATCTGCACCAAAGGAGAACCACACGACCGCATGACTAAGAGAATCCTAAGGTATTTGAAGGGATGCCAGGAAGTTGGCTTATGGTATCCAAAGGCGGTGGATTCAAGCTTATTGGTTACTCGGACTCGACTATGCCGGATGTAGAGTTGGCAGGAAAGAGTACTTCAAAGTACATGTCAAATGCTTGGAAGCAGATTAGTTTCTGGTTTTAGCAAAGCAAAACTCAATAGCCTCATCCATAGTCAAGCGAGTACATAGGCGGCAAATTGTTGTGCTAAGTCTTATGGATGAGACATCAGCTGAGAGACTATGAGATTGAAGAAAAAAGATTCCAATTATGTGTGATAACACAAGTGCTATTGCAATCACTCAGAATCCTGTGTTGCATTCAGGAACAAAGCACATTGATGTCAGATATCATTTTATAAGAGATCATGTTGAAAAGAAAGACATCACTTTGGAATATATCTCAACTGATAAGCAGATAGCTGACATATTCACAAAGCCCTTATGTGAATCAAGATTTGAAGAGCTTAAGAATGAGCTATGGTTAATTGAGCTGAGTTGACACTCAGAAGACTCAATCAGAAGAGATGGAAAATGAAAAGATGAAAATTGAACAAGTTTCTCATATAAGCCAAGTGGAACAGCCATATCGGAAAGTCAGCTGTATCGAGTTAGCTGACAGCTGAGTCGCTTAATGAAAGGAGAGAAGAAGAGTTAAGTCATTTTTGAGATAAGCTGAGTCATTTATGAGCTAAGTGACGTAAACGTCGTTTTAAATAAGCGGGAATGTTTTTAAGGATGACGCGTCCAGTAATGCGTAATAATAGCGAATGCGATCAAAAGCTGCCCGCGATAAGCATATGATTGGATATAAATCTTTGCCGCATTAAATACGAGGAATTAAATGCGGTTTGCGTGCTAAATCGAACCGTTGATTTTGATCAAAATTTCAAAATCCAAAGACAAATCCTTTCATAACCCTTATATACACATTTTCCAGCTTTCTCTCTCACATTCGGAAACTGTTCATTTTCAAGCAAAAGAAAGCAAGCTTTCTTTTTCTCTCGAAAACCCTAAGTGTCCTCAAGCAAGTTCTTCAAGTTTTAATCGATAAAAATCTCTGAAAATGGCACCTAAGTTTGATTTCATCAAGTTATCGAAGTAGATCCACTCAGGATCGTCAGTGGACTTTGAAGGTATGGTGAAGCAGGGTTCCGATGAAACCTTTGTCAAGAAAATCGGTGAAATGCTAGAAAAGTCAAGTCTCAAGGCTTTTCTAACTATGGAATACTCGCACCCCTACCTAGAAGAGGTGGCACAGTTCTATGTAAACGCAGAAGTGCAGAATGAAGGAATCAAGACTTCTGTCCACCGCAAGGACATAATGATAACTGCTAAGGACCCTGCGGAGCACTATTTGTTGCCGTCGGAAGGCATGAAGGAGATAAATGAAGCTGATGTTGATTTGGCTGCTGTGTGGAAAGAGGTAGCCAAACCAGGGTGTGCTGCTAAGATTAACTACACAGCTGATAATAAGTTGCTGAAGGACGACTATCATAAGTTGATGGACGTTATCTCAAAGTGTGTAGACAAGAAGTTTGGAAGCTCTAATCAGCTTTCCAAGACTAAGCTGATCGTCATGGGTACGATCATGCGGCAAGAAAGTCAATGGCCGGAGTTTTTATACGGCGGAGACTACTGCTGAATGTGTTGAATAAGGCGTTGAGGATGACGGATCCTTTGGAGGATCTCTTGGATATGGCCTAGTGATTGGCCACTTGATGGAAGTGAAGGGCATTCCCCTTTGACATGGAAAATCCTTCCATGTCAACAAGAAAATGTTTAGGGCTAACCTCTCTGGAGCCCAGAAGAGAGCCCACGCGAAGAAAGCGGACATTAGTGAAGGGGAATCAGCTGAACCTGAAGACACAACTGCTACCCCTCCTCCAAAGAAGAAGGTTGCCCCTGCAGCTAAGAAAAAGGGTGCACCTGTCCCTACAGTCGAGTCACCTGCCCATGCAGCCGTGTCTCCTGCCCCTGCAGCCGAGGCTGAGAAGGAAACCCAAATCCCTTCTCCAGCCATAAGAAGAATAGGAATACTAAGACAAGAAAGACAGCTGCCTCTAAGGAAATTCAGAAAGCTTTCACGTTTGAGTAACCTGAGGATATAGAACCAGAGGTTCCCCTTCTACCCAAGAGAAGAAGACTGGTTGGGCGGTCTGAATTAGAGAAGACAACTGAGTCTGCCACTCAGCTAGGGAATGCATCCGAGACTGCTGAAACTCAGGAAGTGCAGTCTCCTGGAGTTATAGATGAAATTGCCAAGTCTGTTGAGGATGATCAGCAGAGGCCTACTGAAGACTTAGCTCGGCGTCAGACAATTGAGGATAGTGAAGCAGCTGAGACAACTGGACATCCTGTTGAAAAAGTTGTCTCTCCACCTGCTACTGATGCTGCTGAAGGAGAAGAGCAGCAAAGTATCTTGCCTTCAATCCCAGAAAAGGAAGGACAAGAAGAAGATGATGATGATGATGTTGTCATGTATTCTCCTTTGTACTCGGATATTCAGCGCCGTCTCAGAGAATGGAGAGCCTGGAAGCTTGATCACTCAAGGGTGTAGTTCTCTCACCCTGAGTATATTGACGAAGAGGAAGAATTGCTCCGTATTCTGGGAGTTATTACTCTCCAACAGGCCCTCGACGAAGACAATTGTCTGGATCTCCTCCGGATCATGAAGGCGGATGAGAAAGACAAAGCTGAAGAGCAAGCCCGTGCATTGAAAAAGGCCAAGATGTGTGTGCTTACTGGTGATCACGATCATACACTTCTCGATGTGTTATCTGAGAGTAATGAGGATCCCACTGCTGCAGCAGAAAAGTCAGATATGCAGCAAGCTCTAAGGGAATCCAGGCAGATGCATGAGCAACAATCATTTGAAGGATTAGGAGAGTCCTCTCAATCTCTCCTGCAGATCGACCCTTTGAGAGTAGTGCAACAGATTGCCACAGACATCACTGCAGCTACGTCTCCGGTACAGTCGGAGGATGTGTCCAAGGAAATTAGCAATGAAACTGGGACTTTGGGCACCCAAGTTGAGCCAACCCCTAATAAAGGCGTTTTACCACCTGCCCCAGTGGCTGGGCACTCAATGGAAGAAGCCGCGAGTCTGGAGCAGAGTGACCCCACCATTCGTCACTCGGTGTGTGCGATTGGGGATACTCACCCACCTGCAGCAGGTCGGAGGATCTTTGCGATTGACTCAACTTCAAGCAAGGAGGCGAAGTGGGCGAGAAAGAACCACCAAGTGAGTGACATTGTGGCTTCGGACAGTTGACTCTGTCCCGGTGAAATGGCTTTCTTTGTGAAGGCTAATGACACATTGTTCAAATCGAGGCACATGATGGAAATGCCCCGGGAGTTAACACTCTGGGCAGTGAAAGTGCAATCCTAGGGGTTGAGACTCCCATGGATGCCAATGCTGAAGACCCTAGGACAGCTGCGACTGTCGATGGGGATGTTGAGGGCCTCGCTGCAGTTGAGACTGCTGGAGGTGTTGAAGGCCCAAGCGAAGTTGAGACCTCCCTGGGTAAAGCTCAAGAGATTCAGAACATTCCTCCTGTTCACAGCGCTGAATCTGCAGCCGAGGGGGAACAGTCAAAGGATTTGACATTGATGATAGCTGAAACCCCTTAGCAGGGTCATGTTACGGCGTCTATAATCAGCAAACTTGCAGTGACTCTGCCGATCGGACACTCTGCTGTTCCAATGTTAGAGAAAAGAAAAATCATCGAAGCAGGGATGGAAGAGTTCGACAAGAGGATGGATGCCTGCATTGAAGAAGTGATGAAATAATTCGGCGGCATTCCGCCAGGGAAGGATCAAGATGCTATTCCTGATGATGGATCCGAGCCAAGATCCATTGAAGAATTCAAGACGCTCGAATCCGAAGGATATTTTCAAGGGATGTCACTAGCCCAAGCCTGGGATCTGTACTGGGAGAAGGGTTTTACATTGTGCGAAGAAGCTGATAGGCAGCAGACTACCAACAACCACTCAGCTGGCAAGCAGAAGACTCCTGTGCAGTATACACCAGAGGAGGAGAAAGAAGTGGTGGTGGAAGAGGTTCTCGAACTCGTCCAAAATCCAAGAACATTGAATATGTTGATCCAAGAAAGAGGGGAAGGATCTACTGGGCTGGGTATGATGAAGTGGCAAACCTGGAAGTGGCAAAGAAGAATACTGAAGTTGTGAGAAGACAGGAAGAGGAGAACAGAAGGCAAACAGAGCAATGGCTCGAAAGGAAGCGAAAAGATGATGCTTCTAAAAGAGCTTATGAGAAAAAGCAGAAAGCAGCTGAAGAAGAAAGAAAAAGAAAGAGAACTGATGATTTTGACAGAGCTAAAGAGGAAAGAAGGAGGCAGCGAAGGTGATGAAGTGTTGCTGCGAACCCTTCATGTATTTTACATATGTAAATACATTTTTGTAAGTCATCTGTATACTTAGTGAAGTCTTCTGTAATTTTTCACTTTGTATTTGTATCCTAGCACAGATTTCTGTATTTTGCTTTGATATAGAATGCTCTGATACTATATGTAAACAGTTGTGTAAAGGACAAGAATGTTATGATCAATAAAATGATCTATTCAACGCATACATTCTTTTTCTTGCATTGTCTCGTATGTATCTTTCTTTGTTTACATGTTGTTTAATGTTTTTAAGTTTTGGCATCATCAAAAAGGGGGAAATTGTTGGGAAATTTATTTTATAGATTTTGATGAATGCCATGTAAAACTTAAACTAGAAAGTTGACACCCCATTTTTCCTTGTAATTGTCATTGTAATAGATAGGGCTGGTCGAGCTGAGTCAAGTCAGCTATGCCTGAACATGCAAGAAAACAACCGGAGACTAGAAGGAAGACTCGCTGCAAAGGCGACTTAGTATGGCAAAGAAGAGAAGACAAGAACTCATTGAAGGTGCGGTGAGATGCGGTGAGTGAAGTATCAGTCAAGTCAACTCAAGATAGCCATGTCTCAAGTTGAAGTGACAGAAGAGTCCTCCAATGATTGGAAGGCGACTCAAGTCACACAGGGGAAGTTAAGAAGGAAATCAATCCAACACTCACCGTGAAGCCGTTTTGTGTGACCAAGCGCATCTCGGACCGAGTCCCAAAGGATCAAGTCGGTTGTGTGATCAAGACTTGTATCGGGACCATTAACCACTCGTATATTGATCAATACTTAGTGGATTCCTCGGGAGTTGGAGAAGAGAGGAGTAGAAGAATTACCCCATCTTGAACCTCTATAAAAACTTATTGTGTTATTTACATTTCAGCACTTTAATTTCTGCATATTACTTTTATATTTGCTGACAAATTTTCTATCCAATTGATAATCAACCAAGTGCTAAAACCCAGCATTAAAACAAAGTTAACCAAATTCAAGGGTGTTAAGTCTTCCAATGAAAACATATCACGAGTCGAGTTAAGTCTTTAGTCAAAACAATCGAGTTATTCTATCAACGGCTCGAGTCGAGTGCGTTGAGTGACTAACTCATTTGATTAACTAACTTAGAAGTTGTCTTTCCTTCACAGGTGAGTGTTGGATTGATTTCCTTCTTAACTTCCCCAGGTGACTTCGAGTCAGCTTCCAATCATTGGAGGACTCTTCTGTCACTTCAACTTGAGACATGGCTATCTTGAGTTGACTTGATCGATACTTCACTGTTGCATCTCAATTTGCACCTTCAATCGAGTTCTTGTCTTCTCTTCTTTGCCATACTAAGCTGCCTTGCAGCGAAGTCTTCCTTCTAGTCTCCAGTTGTTTTCTTGCATGTTCAGGCATAGCTGACTTGACTCAGCTCGACCAGCCCTATCTATTACAATGCAATTTACAACAAAAAAATGGGGTGCCAACTTTCTGTTCTAAGTTTTACATGGCATTCATCAAAATCTAAAAATTAATTTCCCAACAATTTCCCCCTTTTTGATGATGCCAAAACTTAAAACATTCATACAATAAAGTAACATCAAAGATACGTACAGACAATGTAGAATCACATAATGTATGTGTAGAATCAATCTTTTATTGAACATAACATCCTTGTTTTTTACACAGCTGTTTACATAGTGTATCAGAGCATAAACAGAATTTAAAGTAACTATGCTGTTCTATATCTACACAAGTATAGAAATTGTACGATTTTACTCGATGTATAGAAGACTTACATAAAAATGTATTTACATAGTAAAATACATGAAGGGGTGGACAGCAACACTTCATCTCCTCCGCTGCCTCCTTCTTTCATCTTCTTGAGCTCTGTCATCTTCTGACCATTTTCTCTTTTTCTCATGTTCAGCCGCCTTCTTTTTCTCATACGCCTTCTCGGCGACTTCATCTCTTCTCTGTCTTTCTTGTCTTTCCTCCCATAGTGAGTTTGTCTTTTATTTTCCTCTTCAATTCTCTTCACATACTCAAGCATTGTTCTTAGCCACTTGCGGGTTGGCTACTTCGTCAAAACCCCGGTGATAGATCCCTCCTTTCTTGCCTGGATCTATGTACTCAATGTTTTTATGCGAGAGATCTAGGTCGAAACCTCTTCCTCCACCACGCTTCTTCCTTCCTCGCCTCGGGCGTGTATTATCTTGGGGGCTTCTTTTTCCCAATTTGAGTGACTAGCAGAGTGACCAAGCAGAGTGTTGCCCGAGTGGTCGATGCTGCCCGGCCTTCTTCACATAGTTTGAGACCTTTTTCCCAGTACAAATCCCGAGCTTGACTCATGGACATATTTGCGAAGTAACCTTGGGATGCGGCGTCTTGAATTCATCAACGAGATCTTGGCTCGGTTTCGACATCCGAAATGGCATAGGTGTCTCATCTTGGAATGCCTCCATGTTGTTTGAGAATGTTCATAACTCGGCATCCATCTTTCCTTCCACTTCCTTCATCCCTGCTTCAACTGTCTTTCTCTTTTCAGCCATAGGTACTGTAGAGTGTTGGAGTGGAAGAGTCACTAGGAGTTTGCTGATGATATCAGCTGTGACAAGACCTTGTTGGGGGGTTTTAGCAATCATCAAGGTCACATCTTTCGAACCTTCCCCCTCAACAGATTTTCCTTTTTTCTCTCTTCTCACTTCCTCAACTGTCTTTCCCTTCACAGCTGCGTCCTTCTTTTCAGCTTCAGATCCCTTCAGCACCTTTAGGTATTCCTCTTCCCCCTTTTTGGCATCATCAAAGTATAGAGGAACCCCTGGAAACAAACTAGCAAGCATGAAGTCTAAGCGGCTGATAGCTGAGTTCTGCTTTGAATCTGCTGCGGAGTATGCTGCACGGAATTCAGAGCGGGTGGCGTTGGATTCAGCTGCTACCAACTTCATCTCAGCCATGAAAAGGCTGAACTTGCGATCCATGTTCTCTCTCACGCGCAGAGCTCTTTCTTATTATATTCACGCAAATTGCATCTCTCGTGGTGTGAGACTCATGCATACGTTCGATGTGCTCTTGCATTCTTGTCTTCGCATCAGCAGTCTCAGCCCGCCAGAC
Source organism: Rehmannia glutinosa (assembly GCA_016081115.2). Lineage (NCBI taxonomy): Eukaryota > Viridiplantae > Streptophyta > Magnoliopsida > Lamiales > Orobanchaceae > Rehmannia > Rehmannia glutinosa. Next base: position 91,815,433 of record CM071926.1, read on the forward strand.
TAGAAATTTGTTGAACAATGTCCTGAAGTATCTAGCTTGTTCCACGCACATTGTCTACTGATGTTGCCACCATTCCCGGATCCTGACAATTATGCCTCGCAGATCGCCAGATAAGGTTTGCGTCTCTGTTATCGGCCTCATGTCGGTGAGGCCTGGTGCCTTTCCATCTTTTCTATCTCGGCAAATATGGCTTTGAAAACTTCCCGAACCTCAACGGTCACCTCTGTCTCGGTGGCGAAGCGGCGTCAAAGTCATAGTCTCTTTGGAACAATGGTGTCTGTGGGAATAACAGGATCGGAGTTTATGGAAGCGTTCTCGATCTATAGCGATTCTTGGGGAGGTCGGTACCTCGAGAGAAGGGAAATGATTCTACAAAAGGATCATCACGGGCAATGGAATCGCTCAATAACAACTTGTGCTCGTGAAGTCCCCGGTGGAGTCGATCCTGCTGCGGCTTGGGAGCTGCGTGATGGACTCTGTTGCGGTGTGGGTCATTGTGAAGTTGACCGACTTCTTGAGCCTCATTGTCTTAATGCCTTCGCGTCGGTCTCGGCTAGTTTTCCACATGAGTTGGTGGTCTCGGCCATATCGAAGCTTCATCGGACGATGATGAGATTTCCATGGGTGGCTCATCATCAAAATTAAATGTCCGCGAGTAGTAGTCTTAAGGTCGGACTTACTCGTGGTTGGAAGAACATCCTCGGTGAGTCTTTTGGATCGGCAATAGGGGATGACTCGGCTTCATCTTCACCTTTGGATCCCGGAAAGGTTACATCGGGATTATCCTGGGAATCGTGAAGAGCACTTATCTCCTTTTTCGATGGATCAATGATAGCGGGAGGGATGTTCGTGCTTGATCTCTTTACCCGGGAAGTCTCAACCTCCCGTTGGCCTTCATTACCTCCCGTGATCTCAAGCTGCGGCGAGGCCTTGGACGATCCTTTCGTCGGTGTCCTTGGGGTCTTGGGGTCGAGGTGGCATCCACCGGAGTCTCAACTCCATGGATTGCACTTTCATTGCCAGTGTTAACTCCCGGGCGGTTCCTTCTGTGCCTCAAGCTGCATCGGCGGCGTCATTGGCTGCAGAAAGCGATTGCACTTCAGTGAGATAGTCTTAACTGCTCCCGAGCCTCGTCGTGACAACTTACTTTGTGTATTCGATTGTTGTTCCTTCTCCACTTCGCCTCCGAGATTCATTGTGGAGTCACCGCAGCATCCTCCGACCTTGCTGCGGTGGAGGAGTTTCCCCCTCTCGGTGGCACACCGGTGAGTGACTTGGAATGGGGTCACTCGTCTCGGACTCCCAGTTGTTCCCATTGAGTATTCAGCCGTTGGGGCGGTGGTAAGACACCTTTATTAGGGGTTGGCGATTGGGTCCCCACAATCCCGGTTTCATCGCTAGTTCCCTTAACACCTTCCTCCGAATGAGTGGGGAAGTGGTGGCGGCGACAACTTGATGGCAATATGCGCACCACTCCCATAGGATCAATCTCAGTGTGATTTGGAGAACTCCCTGGTCCCTCCATCATCCTTTGCTCATGTAGGATTCGGATTCTTGCATTGCTTCTTTGTAGTTGCAACTCTTCGGCGCAGCGAGTAGGGTCCGGATCCTCATCACTACGATAGGGCGTGAGTGAGGATGTGTATGATTGGTGGTGCGGTGAGAGGGCAGATGCTGGCCTTCTCACGTGCTTCTGCGTCCTCAGCTGCTCTAGCCCATTTGTTTTCTTTCCGAATCTGCAGTATATTGATACAATTATCCTCGTCAAGGGCTTGCAACACTGTGTCAACCTCAAGAAACCTAAAGAGTTCTTCTTCCTCAGCAATGAACTTTGGTCTTTCAAACTGCACTCTGGATAGGCTCAACTTCCATTTTCTCCACTCTCGCAGATGATTTTGGATGTCTGGATACAATGGAGAATACATGATTACATCGTCATCATCATTCTCTTGCTGGCCCTCGTTTCCAGGGATTAAGGGTAGCAGACTTCACTGCTCGACATCCTTAGTAGCCTCTATTACAGGCAGAGACACAACCTTGTCAGTAGGTGATTCGGTTGTCTCAGCCATTCCTTGTTCCTCAACAGTTCTGTCTACAACTGGGTCTTCGAGTAGGTGCGTACAATTCAAAAGCATTAATAATCTGTTGCTGAATAAAAGTAGTGCATGTGTTGTGTACTTAGAATACATTCATTGTATCTTTAGTTTAAGTTTAATGTACTCTTAATTGCTAGTAACTGTATTTTTTAGGCATCATTACAATGGATACTGATTGTAGTATAGTATATTTAGAATATATTTCTTTGTGTATATATCGTAAATTTGTTGTATTATTAATGACTAAACATTGTATGCATTCCCAGGTATAAGATGGTTTTTGCACCATTCAGGGTCGACAACCATCGGAGATGTGTTACATTTGCGGTTTGGATTAATATTGAAGGAGGACGAGGAATCATACGTATGGTTATTCAAGTGTTTTTACGGATGCAATGGGAAAAGAACCACATTACATCGTGACCGACCAAGACCCTGCAATGAAGAACGCATTCAAAGTGGTTTTTAAAAAAGCAAAACATCGTTTATGTATGTGGCATATCATGGAGAAGGTCAGCTCTAAAGTCGGGACTGCATTGCTGAAGGATAATACATTCATGAAAAGACTTAATTTAATTGTTTGGAGTCAAGATATCGAACCAGATGAATTTGAGAAAAAATGGAATGAAATTATGGGACGACTTTCACTTGACATCACATCCGTGGTTTACAAAAGCGTATGAAATCGAAAGCAGATTGGATTCTGCGTATTTCGAGAGATGTTCCGATGGGTGGATTACTTAGAACAACATCAAGGTCTGAAAGCACGAATAGTTGGTTCGGAGCATTCATTAATCCTCAAGTGAATTTGGTGGAATTCTTTATGCAATTTGACAGCGCAATGGAAGCACAACGACACGTGACGGAGAAGCTCAACAATGAATCTGAAAGCTATGTGCCCAAATACAAGACACCTTTGCATATTGAAGAACATGCTGCAATTTCGTATACACGAACAATATATTCAGAGGTAAGCAAGCAAATTGCAGCAGCATGTTATGAGTGCACCGTAGTTGGAATAAATGAAAACAGCGATAACTGCTCATACACAATAAAGGACGCCACAAAACAAACATACATTGTTTTCTACAGTATAGCTGAAAAGGAGGCAACATGCATGTGCAAAATGTTTGAACAACATGGTCTAATTTGCCAAAGATATGTTTGTAGTCTTCAAAGATATGTCGATTATTCCTTAGAAACACGCTTACAAGATGGACAAAAACAGCGTCATTTGTGGCCAATAATGGACGTCTATACCAATTTACTGGTGGAGAGGAGGAAAACGCAACTATGAACAAACTTTGGTCGGATTTTCATTGCTGCATAGGAATGGCGCAGGGGAACATACAAAAATTGAAGGAATTTTCAGTTTTAATCTCTGAACAAAAGGACATGATGTTACTAGACAACGAACCACAAAATTCACAAATGAACAAGAAAAAGGTGCTCGAGACGTATTGTGGATCCACATCCAATGTAGATGTCACAGTGTTACCGCCAAAACAAGCAAAAAATAAAGGGAGTGGTAGCCGGTTGAAGAGTCGATTACAAAGTCAAAAGGAGAAAGCTATCAAAGCAAGCACAAAGCTCAAGAGACGCTGTGGGGCGTGCGGTGAGGTCACGACACATAATAGCAGGACCTGCCCCAAACGGACTATTACTCAATCATAACAATATGTACTTTTCAGTTTTTTGTTAAACAATTTAGACGCTTTGCAATGATTGATTGATATATGTGATCTTTATACCCCCTGCATATCAAACAGTTCTTTGCTGTGTGGTTATCGTGTTTATGCTGTGCACATGATGGTTTAATGATGTACACTTATACATGTTTTATGCTATATGTTTAATACTGCATGTTTAATGTGTCTTTGCTGTGTGGTTATCGTGTTTATGCTGTGCACATAATGGTTTCGAGTTGTACACTTATACATGTTTTATCTTTGTATATTTTAATACTGCATATTTAACGTATTTTTGCTGTATATTTAGCTTCCTTATGATGTATATATATTATATATTTGCTGCTCGTAATGACAATACTATTCAATTAGCCAATACATGCACCATATTTTATAATAATACATTGTATATTTAACACCAATTCATTTGCAACAACTAAATATAAAAACTAACTTCATTTAAAGATAAATTGTTTTCATCTTTTCGGGCTAAAAATCTAGATACAAATTTCCATTAAAACCCATAACCACTAAAGCGAGTCAAAAGTACTACAATACTTCATGGAATATAAGCAGAATACACAAAAAACTAGATTATCGTTTCATAATTCCCAAAACCATGTGGATTAAAATACAAGTACGAGTCCTAGACACTTTTTTTGCTAGTCGAGAATTTTTTAGCCTCTGCCAGCGCCGTCTCTTTAACTTCATTGATATCGTCTTCGACGATAGCGGTACAAAGATATAAGCGTCCTCAACTTATTAAGCAAGGTAGTATTTCCTTCTCAAGACCCGCATCGATCCAGTTCCGCATCCCTCCCCCCATATCGTTTCCATGTGGCGCATTGCAAACACACCACGATCAATCTTATTCTCTTCGTCTCTCCAAGGCATTGCAACCCTCAACAAGGTTAGAATTTTCAACGACCGGGGCGATTGGTAGCATCCTCGAGCAAGCAAGAACTTGGAGAACAAAGCGTACCTGTCAAAGGATAACAAAAACAACCAATTAAAAGCGATGAAAACAAATCGAGTTAAAAATACTATTACACATCAAATTATGTCTAAATATACAACAAAATTATACTATCGATACAGCAAACAAACACTACTATACATCAAAATAAGCTTTTATGTAAACTTAAGATTATAACTAACAATACAACAAACTAAGCCTATATATACAATAAAGTAAGTCTAATTATACAATAAAACACTGTAAAATCATCTAAATAACTTACCCCACGGTGTGTGCTCATACTTCGCGCAGTGGTGCTGTGCCACCAACACTTGAATTGTCCAAAATGTGGACGGATCTCCTCTTAATATCATAACAGATAACATAAATATGTTCACTCTTGCATATCGGGAAGAAAAACTGTAAAAATAAGATAAAAAATAACCAACAAAAGACATCATGAGACTTGGGCTTTAGCCCATGACAATCTAAAACAATAAAACACAATATAACACAGACAAACAACAAAATACCATATCAACGGCTTGTAGCCTAATAGAATTGGCCTCAGGAAACTCGGCATCGAAATTACGTGAAAATAATGCCAACAAACCTTCGTCATCAAGCTCCTTACTTGGCATCACAACAGTGAACATCTGCAATAATTACTGTTAGGCTTGTGCTGGACTTTACACAAATCATGTAATTTAATTATAATACATATAAGAAAACCCAGTAAATATACATCAACCTATCAATATCTAAACAACAAGTAATTTCTAACTCCACATCAACCTATCAATATCTAAACAGCATCCAAATACACAACAAGAATCAGACTAACTATACAATAAATTATATCTAACTATACAGCAATATCAAACTATCTATAAAACAAACACATACCGTGCAATACGTCGTCGCAAAAAATCTGGACGGCGACCCAACAACTTTAGCTTTCTCCTTGGAGTTCAAAATCACCGACCAAGCATCAAGCACAGCTACACTGACATAACGATCCGGTCTCATGGACTTGAACTCATCCCTATACAATAACCGATCGCCCGCCTTGAAAATAACTTCATTCTTCACCTCATCCCTATAAAAAATTAAACAAATGTAAGCAACTGTTACGAAAATTAAAGATAAATAAAAGAAGCAAAAACCAGAAATATGTACTTATCCTCATCTGGATTCTCAAAAACCCATTTTGCTATCATGTTGTGGTGCTTGTTCAGTTTCGCAGCAACATCTATTTGTCTGCGCTTAAATGGGGATGTCGATTTACCGGTCTTCCGAGGCTTCCTCTGACTTTTCCTCGCACAAACTTTAGTTCTATCACGGCCCCTTGAAGTACCAACCTCATTCTTCGTTTTGCCTCCACCCTCATTAATGTCCGTCGCCCCAGCTTCATCAATTACTTTATCTCCACCCTCCACACTGCAGACGAATCGGGATATCACCTTCCGCGCCAACTATGCCGCGGCCGGCCCGCAAAGATCGATTGCTTTTTCTCCACCCTCCACGATGCGATCAAATCAATCGGTCTCCTCACCTTCCACCACAACCGTGCCACCAACGCCCCACAACATCGCCTCCCCGCCGCCCTTTCACCAACCTAAAAACAAGAAAAATTGAAATTAAAAGTCAACATTAACAAGTACACCAAACATAAAGAGAATGGCTTACATTAACACGATCATCAACGCCGCCGGCCTTTTCTTTCTCACCCCCAACATTTTCCTCCTGGTAATGACGTGTCGTCTCTAGAACAGAACCCCAAACCGGTCAAAAATCTTGGGAAAATCCCATACTAAAGCTCGGTGCATCGTCAAACCATTTCTTGAATTCCTCCCTCTGTAACACAGCATCCTCGACCTTCTCCAATGCCTCTACGTTTTCAGGATTATTCCAAAATGCATCATCGCTTTGAGTGTCACCAAATTCAGGAGCCTTTTCGTTTGAGCCCTTCGATACTTTTTCACATATCAGGTTCCGCGCCACCGCCTCGATTCTGGGGAAACCCGGGTCAGCTGCAATCTCCCTTGGTGCATCCTTGACCATGGATATAATATCGACAACATCGGACGCCACCCTGGCTAATTTAGCCAAAACCCTCCCAACATAACCCTGTAAAAAGAAAGACAATAATGTTAGCTCTACAAAACTATATAACTATATATACAATGTTTTACTACTAAGTAAACATTAAATATACTTTAAGTGTATAGCAATGGAAAATTTAAAACCTATTTGACTATGTATAATTGTATATCAATATCCATACAATAGTAATATGTTAATTGTACATTTAAGTCCGATATGTAAAACACTATGAATAATGATGCAGAAAACATCCATAAAATCCAACTTATGTATAAAACATCAAAAACACATCAATAGTACATGTCAAAAACATTATATATACACTTTATCTTATTAAATATACATCAAACACATGCTTTAAGAATGGAAAAAACCCGCATGCCGCCATCCCGCAATGAAGACCGTGTACATCCACACCGGCCGCACTGGGACCTCCAACGGGACATCGCGGCCTTTAGACGGGCCTCACGAACCTCGAGACGGACCCTCAAGAAATTCGGTGGCCCCTCACCCAATGGATCCACCACAGACCCCAAAACCACCCAGGCGCATCTCTCCTCCTGCACCTCTCTGCGGCTAGCTCAGTACTCAGTGCCAGTACACTAGGTAATCTTCTCGGAACATGGCGATTACAAACCACAACTCTGTCCATGTAAAGACCCGACAAAAAAATAATTATTAGCAAAGTACAAAACAATAATTCAAAAACAAATGTGAAAAAAACCAAAAACAGAGACTTACAAGCAAAAACAACAAGGGACCATTAAACTCCTTCTTCTTCGAAGTATCCCACTTCATTCTTTGTGAAATCAGCGTCTCCAAAGTGTACTCGCACCAGTTTAAATTTCTAATATTCCCCACATCTTCCAGAGACTTCATAATCAGCGGGTTGACATAGCGGACATAACATTTCCAATAATGCGCAATCAACCAACGAATGAAATGTCTCTTAAACCGAGGACCACGTCGGACTCATCCATCATTCTCACGATGGGCAACCTCAACTTTTATTTTATACGCACCACTTGCGGTGAAAGTGAAAATAATCGCGCCAGCGATAATATAATTCTGTATCGGACTTCGTCTTTCTTTACAATAGGAATATTACCATTAGGGAACCTAAGAACCCTTTGAATATCCTTCACACCACAACTGAGTGACCTCCCACCATTTAAAACCAGTTCACAACTCGCAGGCTGGAAACTATTCACCAACCAATACATCATCCGGGAAGGGAATTTGTCAATCTTAACTTCCAGCAAAGTCCCAAACCCCATCTCCACGACTGACCTCTTCTGTTGTCGATTCAATGCTTTCATTGATTCGACAAATAACGTTGTTGTAGAGTGGGTCACTAACTTTGGGAATGAATCCTTCACATTCCCACCCGTTCCCTTCGCCCTCTTTGGAGAAGACACCTGCCCCTGTCCACTGCCCTCGCCAACGTCGTCACCTTTTCTACCTCTTTTTACCATGCTTGCAGGCACAATATTCCTACCAAATCACAAAAAACACAAAAATAAGTATGTTTGTATCTATAATTATACAACAAAACACAAATACATGTACAGCAAAATAAATAGAAGAATACAGCAAACACAAGTATACAGGGGCATAGATACACACATCAAACAATAACTAAATATACATCAAAACATGCATAAGTATACAAAGAAAAAACACATGTACGTAAACATCATAGAAAATGAAATAATATAGATTTTACACTTTTGCGTAACAACTATATATACAACAAATATTAACTAACTACACACTGAATCATATCTAACTATACATCGAAACACATATAAGTACACATTTACCTATACACAGATATAAGAATGCATCATATCTACAAACAAATACTTCATCTTCATCACGTAGAAAAAACCTGGAATGTCCATTAACAAAACCTTAGGCACTCAGATTTACAGTCGAAGAAAAACGATCGGGAAAAAAATTAAAAACCCTAGGATGTCACATTCAAGTTCGAACACACACAAAACTAAAAGAAGAAATTAAAAAACCATAGAATGTCACATTTACATTCGAGCACACAACCAAAAAAATAAAAAAAATAAAAAACCCTAGAATGTCAGATTTACGTTCGGACACACACAAACTAAAAGAAGAAATTAAAAAACCCTAGAATGTCGCCTTTACATTCGAAAACACAAGACCAAAAAAAGAAAAACTAAAAACCGTAGAAAAATCGTCGAGAAGGAAACTCACCTTTTTCAGAAACAAAAAATCGCGTCGGTTCGGAAACGGCTACGCGAGCAATTTATACCAGTGGATTTCTCACTCTTCAACCGCCCGCCCTCTTCAACCGCCTGCAACCTCCTTCCCGGACCGCCAAGTCGCAATTTCAAAAATGAGAGGAAGAACCGTCGGGAGAATTTGGGGGGAGATGAAAGGGGTTTTTCAGTTACAAAATTAAAATAAAATTGTGCAATTACCTTTGTGCCCTTTTCAGCATAAAAATAAAACAAAAATTAATATAAAATTGGTAAGATCTCAGCCACTTAAGATTTGAGATGGGTGGCCAAGATTAGTCCACATTGTCTCATTTTAATTATGTGGTCTCATTTGATCCTATTCCATTTTCTAATATCATTATGATTTTACAAAACAGATCCGCAAACTATTTACGGATACGGTTGACCCTGTGATTTTCAATTTTTTACTTATGTTGGTAATTTTTTTGTTTTTGGAATAAAACAGATCCTAAACTAACCTTATAATAATGTTAAAAAATTTGCAAACTCATTTCTGTGAATGAACAGAGGGCAGGTTCTATTTCTGAAAACGCTTTTGACCTAGGAAAATAAAATTATTTTGTTTCTATATTATGAATAAACTAAATAACTTATTTCGTTTTATAAAATCCATCCAAAAAATCTATATTCAGACTTTACAAAACTTTATCTTTTTTAAATAATTTATAATTTCGGAGCTGAATGTCCTTTTTTTAATAGTTTTTTTTGATATCCTATTTCACTGAATATAGATTTTAACAACTTTGAGCTGAAAACCAACTTGATCCTACTTCAAGAGAGTAGTGGAATCCTGTTGAATGTTCAAAGTCCAACTTTCATATTTTTAAATCTATTTATGTACATTTTTCAATTGTACAATTTCTGTAAAAAAAAAAAAAAAACTCTTGTTCAATTAGCCTATGTGAAAAAAGGGAATACTAATAAGAAAGGGATGAAAATTCAGATTATCTTCACGTGTGCAAGCAATGGAGTTTCATTCCCACCAACGAAAAAGATAAGTATTATACAGTTTTTTCCACTCAAAATTTTCTTTCGATTTTTATTGGAATTAACTTTCATTTATGTACTTTATTGTTTGCAGGAGAAACATGTTACAGGCTATTGAGTTAGAAAGATAATAGTTCAAGTAAGTAATTTTTAGTTTTAAAATTAACTGGTTGTTATTGGCTATACAGTTTTGGGTTTATTCAAAATCATTTTGTGTGTTTGAATATTAAAACTATATTATTTGTCCTGTATCTGACATTAAATAGAACAAAAACAATGAACTTAACTAAAACAAATAGAATTTACGGTTGACGATAAGAAAATATTTTTGAGAGCATAAAAAAGATATACAAACAACAAACCTTTGTCAATTTCGTTGTTTCTAATCATTTTTTCCCCAAGAACACAGTGTCCTGAAAGTTGTCTCATTATGGCTTGGGTATTTAATGGTTTTTACTATGTAACAATGATATATGTGGCTTGGATATTTGATTTTTCGTTTGCAAAGTTACAAATGGGGCATGATTGAAATGATTTATATAGACTGTGGATTGGTAAATATGGAAAGGCTGTGATATGTTAATAGTATCTTTTAATTTAGGTAAATGTAATGACAACTATACATGACATGTGTATGATTGATATATTTGTTATATATTGGGATAAAATAACTATCCATAAAATTATGATTACTTGACTCTTAAGTACTATTTCACTCTTAAGTATTCTTTATTACATCGGTCGATTAAAAATGTCAGATATGGTATTAGGATATTTTCAAATTGTATGTATTTGGCCACCGATTTATTAATTTTGGAACAAATATTATTCAAATATTTCTTTGGAGTTGAAATATCTTAATAAATATTCACTCTAGGATAAAAAATCTTAATAACAATTTTAGAGTTAGATAAAGTACATAATATGATATTTAATGTTGAAATAAATAATAATATTCATTTAACTTTGATGTATTTGGTATAGGGTATAGGGTTAATAGTGTTAAAAAAATTTCTTTAGAAAGGTCATAAATAAAATTTTTTTGCTTGAGTTTATTTATATAGATAGTTTATATTACCAATGATCTAAACTACTCAAATTACATTGTTGATTATGTTTTATGTTAGAATTTTATGTATGTTGAACTTTGAGAAGAAACACTCTTGGCCCTGCTCCTTGAGAGTGGTGGAATTCTGTAGGGCTCTGAAAGGATGATTTTACTGTTTATTTGCATTATTAAAAAATGTAATTGTGTATTTTTAGTTGACATGGTTATTTTGCTAATAAGGAACTTCATATTCAGCAATGTTTGCTTTCATAATTAGAAATGTATGACTTATTTGTAACATTATTTTATGATTCTAATTTAGTATAGCAATAGATGTTGTATTCTGAAATTTAAACCAACTTGACCCTACTCCAAGAGAGTAGTGGAATCCTGTTGGGTAATCACAGTTTGAATTTGCATCGATTTTTAAATAAATCTGAAATATTTTGATTGTACTTTTAATTCTAATGAAAAAATAATTATTGTCTAATAAAAAAGATTGAACTGAATCAATAAAATTACAACTGTTTTCTCGAATTACTAAACCTTTTTATAAAATTACATAAATCCTCTTAATTTAAATATTAATTTTAATAACTAATAATCTCTTTCATAAAAATTTAATATTGTAAATATTAATTTAAATATTAATATGTAAATAAACTATTTAAATTTAAATATTAATTTAAATATAAAAATTAATAAACTCTTTTATTAAATTTAAATTTCATAATTTAAATATTAATTTAAACATTAATTTAAATAAAATCTTTTAATTTAAATATTAATTTAAATAATTAATAAAATCTTTTATGAAAAGGAGGGTTGCGTTAGGTCGACATCCAGCGTAAAACTCTTGTCATTTCCTTATGGTATGGATCATATAAGACATCGTGATAAGGCTAGGATGCTCCCCGTAAGGAGTGCGCCGCAGGGTCCGACTGCGGTGTCTTGGAAAGGACCGCTACACCTCCATAAGGGCTTGGGTGTAGTGAAAAATACACAAGAGCCCCCACACACTAATAAGAGGAACACAAATGATAATAAGAAAATTAGAAAGTATAGAATTGTGGTTGGAACATAGGTACTTTTGAGTAAAACTATAGAGCTCGTAGATATTATGAAAAGACGAAACATAGATATTATGTGTATCCAAGAGACTAAATGGGTAGGCGAGAAGGCTAAGACACTAGATACTACAGGTTATAAGCTTTGGTATAGTGGAACGGATAGAACTAGGAATGGGGTGGGTATCATTGTAGATCCTCTCTTCATAGATCAAGTAGTAGGAGTAACTAGAAAAGGAGATAGAATCATATCCCTTAAAATTGTAGTAGGTAACGAACTTATAAATATTGTTAGTGTATATGCACCTCAAGTAGGATTAGATGATGCTACTAAGGCTAAATTTTGGGAAGATTTAGAAACTCTAATGCAATCAATCCCTCAAAATGAAAAAGTCATCATAGGTGGAGACTTAAATGGACATGTTGGGAAGGATAATGAAGATTATGAAAAAGGTCCATGGAGGATATGGCTTTAGCTCGCGTAACAATGAGGGTAGAACCATCCTAGATTTTGCAGTTGCTTATGATTTTATTATAGGTAATACCTTCTTTAAAAAGAGAGACGAACATTTAATCACATTTAAAAGTGGTCCTAACAAATCACAAATTGACTACTTTCTAACCAGAAAAAACGACAGAAAAATATGCAAAAATTGCAAAGTAATACCGGAGAAAGCCTCACCACCCAACATAGACTACTAGTTTTGGATATCAAACTTATTAACATACACTTAAAGAGAAAGAAAATTAACATACCGAGAATTAAGTGGTGGAACTTAAAGAATATAGAAAAAGAGATAGTTTTGTCAAATCTCTAGTAGAAACCATTGATTGGAAAATGGGAGACAAAGCCGATGAAACATGGAACTATGCAACTACTCAAATGAAAAAGATCGCAAAAGGAACATTAGGGGTGTCAAATGGTAATAAATGGAATAAAGAGTCATGGTGGTGGAATCAAGAAATCCAAGAAAAGGTAAAGGAAAAACGAACTAGTTACAAAGTATTGTATTCTGTAAAAACGAAGAAAACCTTAAAAGATATAAAGACGCCAAAAAAGAAGTAAGAAGAGCAATATATGAAGCAAAACCAAGGCATATGAAGATTTCTATAAGAAACTAGATACTAAAGAAGGAGAGAAAGATATATATATAAAATAGCAAAATTTAGAGAAAAACAAACAAGAGATCTAACCCAAATTAAATGCATAAAAGATGAGAATGAAAACATTTTAGTGAAAGACGAGGACATAAAAGATCGATGGAAGAGGTATTTCAATAATCTTTTTAATGAACCGAAGAGGAATGAAGTCACATTAGGGAACTAGCCAATCAATCGAATAGAAACCGTACCTTTTATCGTAGAATTCAACTTCATGAAACAGAAAAAGCACTAAACAAAATGAAAAGCAAAGCAATGGCGGTTAGATGATATACCAATTGAAGCGTGGAAATGTTTAGGTGGAGTTGGAATTGCATGGCTTACTAAATTATTTAATGTTATTCTAAAAACTAAGAAAATGCCTCGATGAATGGAGAAAAAGTATATTGATACCTATATATAAAAACAAAGGGGATATACAAAATTGTGCAAATTAGGGGAATTAAATTAATAAGTCATACAATGAAACTATGGGAAAGAGTTATAGAAGCAAGAATAAGAAATGAAACTAGTATATTAGATAATCAATTTGGCTTCATGCCGGAAGATCCACAATTGAAGCTATACACTTAATTAGACGATTATGTGAACAATATAATGAGAGAAAACAAGATTTACATATGGTTTTTATTAATCTTGAAAAGGCATACGATAGAGTCAACCGTGATATAATGTGGCGCGTATTGGAAAAAAAGAGGAATAAAAATAGCCTACATAGATGCCATAAAAGATATGTATGATGGTATAACAACATGTATTAGGACACCAGCGGGAATATCTAGTGAATTCCCAAACACTATAGGTTTGCATCGGGATCCGCTCTAAGCCCGTACCTTTTTATCCCGATAATTGATGAAATCACTAAACATTTACAAAAATCCATCCCGAATGTATGTTATTTGCGGACGATATAGTTTTAATTGATGAAACAAGGGAAGGAGTAAATGCAAAATTGGAAGTTTGGAGAGAAGCACTTTCGAATCAAAGGGTTTTACTATAAGTAGGGCTAAAACAGAATACATGGAATGCCACTTTAGTAAAAACAACAGAACAATGAGACGAAGGTTAAAATTGATGGACATGAAGTGAGTATAACAAAGAGTTTTAAATACTTAGGATCTATAATTGAAGAGAACGGAGAAATCAATAAAGTTGTCACACATAGGATCCAGGCGGGTTGGAATAAATGTTGGAGTGCATCTTCTATCCTTTGTGACCGCAAAATACCATTAAAATTGAAAGGAAAATTTTATAAACGGCATAAGGCCCGCAATGCTTTACGGAGCGAGAATGTTGGCGACTAAATATGAACACGAACAAAAAATGAGGGTAGCGAGAGATGAGAATGCTAAGATGGATGTGCGGACACACTAGATTAGATAGAATAAGAAATGAACACATTAGAAACAAAGTGGGAGTAGCACCAATAGACGAGAAAATTAGAGAAACACGATTAAGATGTTTTGGACATGTTTATAGGAGACCTTTAGATGCACCTGTGCGACGTTTAGAAGGTAGAGAATCACTCACACAAATCAAAAGAGGAAGAGGTAGACCTAAAAAGACTTGGAAAGAAGCTATTAAACATGACATGTTATACCTAGAAATAAACGAAAATATGGCTTATGACCGTAAACGATGGCGCGATATGATCCGTATAGCCGACCCCACGTAGTGGGATTAAGGCTTAGTTTGTTGTTGTATCAAAAGCTGAATATAGACTTACAAAATTATCTGAAAAGAAGCTTATGAATCCAACAATAACGAAAAATTAAAATAGTAAAAAAAAAATACAGTGAAAGCAGATTTAAAATTACATAATAGGCAAGAGTCATTTTTATAGTCTGAATAGAAAATTTTATTAACTATAGTTGCAACCAGAAAAATAAGAAACTGAATTTACTCTATGTTCAAATTTGAAAAACACCTTATAATTGGGTGTTTAAATACCAAAAAATACATTGTCTAACGAAAGAACTATTTACTGCTTATCTATTCTTCTTCCTTTTTAATAATGCTTTTCATCTTCATGCTCGTCGAAGACGATGAAAATTGCTCATTCAAAGCCCTCTTAGCAAGTGGCGACGCATCATTTCGATTGCGTTTGTCAAGAAGCTTGCTAGGTGTGCTAACTTTGTCCCCTGATGAACTGTCATCTAATTCCTATGAACACCAAATAACAAATTTTAGATTTTAAAATTCATAAAAAGAATATAAACCAAACTCAAAGATCGGATTCTTATATTTTTACGACGAAGTTCTTCTCTTTGAAGCTTTGATAAATAGTCCGTTTCCTTAAGAATATAAAATTAATTTTGTAAATAAATAAAAAAAATTAAATAAATATGTGTTTGATATTTTTTTAAAAATTACCTGACTCTCAAGAGAAGTAGCTCCATATTTCCAGACCAAATCTTGATCTGCTGTCAACTTAACCACTGAAAAAACTCCGGCGTAATTGCTCAGTTGTTCCTCTTTAATTTGTACTTTGAAAAGGACCATCTTGCCAATTAGTCCTTTCAAATCAGTTGGCAACTCAACCGGCGAAGTATTGCCATCTTTCTCTTTCTAAATAAATAAAAAATAATATAAGGTATAATTATATATATGTATATATAAAATAATTTCATATGGATTAAATATCTAATCTTTTTGAAAAATACATACCTGAACAAATTCATTCCTTAAATCCACACAAGATTTCCCTATCAACATCTCACGTTCTCTATCCCAACAGAGCAATGTTGCACTTGATTCATCAACCACTTGGAAGTGAATCATATATCTATTAATATAAAAAAACATAAAAGTATAATTAGAAAAACAATTAAAAGCAAAATAATTTCATTATTTCAATTGTAATAAACATAAAAAAAAATTACCGTATACGTCTCGTTTCCTGCAAATGATCATATTTTATGCAGTAAAGCTGATTCACAGTTGGATGCAGTTTTTTGGTACATCGTGTGCAAGAAATGTACCACCATTCATCCGAGTTACCAACTATTCTCGCACAAACCCAAAAACTCCCAGCCTATATGAAAATTCAAACATTAAAAAATTAGAAGATTAAAAGATATATTTAAAAACACACTAAAAAAGAAAATGGAAAAAATGAAAAACAAATAACCGCTTCATTCACATATAGATGTTCTAACGGCTTCATTGAGAATTTTGGAGATTATAGATCCTCCAACACACTTGTAGATCGTGGATTTGACACATGACTTATTGAAAATGTTGGATTATTACTGCTCAGAAGACTGAATTGTAAAATATTTAGCAGAAATAATTTAATAAATGATTAAATATAATGAAAAATATTTATTTACGCAAACCTTCTCTTAAAGTCTTGAATTTCCTCAATGGGTTCATTCACATACAACTTTGTAACAAAATAGCTGTTTGACACATTCACTTGTTTTGTATAATTTTTGCAAAAATTTAATTAAATTAATTATTAGGGAAAACAGACATATTAGCTAAAAACATTATTTCAACAAAAAAATACCTTTAAATACTTTGGCACGTCCCATTTATAGAATCACAACAACAAGGTCGACAATGGTATTCTCCAAATGAGGGAGAATTTGTTCTACGTAATCTTCCCAAAGAGTACACGATATACGTCTATTCCTATACAAATATAATTGTTAGTTTACATTATGATAAATAGTACAGAAAATAATAAGAAAATTACTCTAAATCTTCGAGGGTTATCTCGATGAATCTTTTAACTCTTCCGTCAATGTCTTTATTCTGAGCATTGTGCATTGAAACGACCCTGCCAATGACATCTGAAAAAAAAAAGTAACAAAACTTTTCATATATCATTCAACAAACTATTTTGAAAAGTAAAAAAAGGTAAATAAAACAGTAACTACACCTAACAACATTGTATCATCCAACGTTTCCGTATTCAATAAGTCAGCAAAATTCCTAAAATCAAATATAAATCTTGGAAATGTTTGGTCAAACATTCCGAAAACGTGAGTTTTCCCATAAAATAGAATTTTATGTTTTGTAGCAGTGGTCTTATACTTGTCTGTGTGCTTTGTGACCGGAAAATCCTTGAGCACATAAATATGGCCCTCCTTGAATATCTTTTTGAAATTTGTAATCTGAAATTTTTTGATTGTGGCATGAATGCGATCACCCTGTAGTACATTTCAGTTAAAAAATTAGAATCATAAATTTCTGAAACATTTAAACTGAAATTAAAAAGATAATAAAGAATACAATACAACTTACCACACTGTCATGAAAAACACATTCTAGTGTAGCAATCTGAGTTTTATCTGTAAAAGAGGGCTTCTCATATAATCGAATAAGCCTCAGTTTCACAGCCCACATTGTTTTGCTGTTATTGATGTCACGAATAAGAGTAACGAATGGTGCCATGTCTATTTGTATTGATCGAAATTTTGCAGAAAGAAAAAAGCTTTTGCAGAGAGAATTTTTGAATTGCTGTAATTTTTTTATTGCTATGGTTCGGTATTTATACTGGTGATGAATTGAA
Source organism: Rehmannia glutinosa (assembly GCA_016081115.2). Taxonomy (NCBI): domain Eukaryota; kingdom Viridiplantae; phylum Streptophyta; class Magnoliopsida; order Lamiales; family Orobanchaceae; genus Rehmannia; species Rehmannia glutinosa. Next base: position 91,833,342 of record CM071926.1, read on the forward strand.
CTTCTAAGGAAATTCAACAAAAATATTTGTGGTTAGATATTGTTACTGTTATTATTGGCACGATTTTTACCGTAGATTGTTATGAATGCCATTGATATCTTCAAAGATGTGGGTTTATTAATATACATATGTTTTCGTCGATATTTTTACCAAATTTGAACAATTTACTGCGAAAATAGAACAATGTAAATTCATATCAATTTTTTTTCAATATACATTGATATCGAATTAAATTCTTTCGGCGGAAAAGAGACAATATTCAACAATTTATTTCCGTATTCAAGAAGTAATTGATCCTTTCCAGAATTTGTTCTGAAACAGGCTAAATATGGAGATGTCTTGGAAGTTGGTTTTGGATGCGAAGAAAATTAACGAGTCAGTTTGAGGATTTTGCTTGCCAGACGTGGGCAATTTGGAAGGAACGACAGCGATTTTTACATGAAAACGATGGGAGGTGCATAGCCAGGTCTGTACAATTGGTAGACGGCTTTTTGGAGGTGTACAAGGCATCCCAAATTGAGGATCAGTGCACAACTGCTGCTCAGGTGAATAAGGAGGTTCTGTGGAGAAAGCCACATGCGGGTTATTTTAGACTGGAGGTGGATGCCTGTTTTAACCCAAAAGAGGACCGGTATGCCACAGGAGGTGTAGTATGTAATGAAGCGGGTAAGGCGATTATGGCTTTTGGGAAAAAAATACCTGCAAGGGGTTGAGTATTGGAGGCCGAACTCACAACGCTGAAGGAAGGATTACAGTAGGTGATGGGAGCGGATATTGGACCTATTATTGTGGCGTCGGATTCTTTGTTGGCCGTGCAAGCAGTTACGACTAATCAAGAAGACCTTAGTTACAATGGCTTGTTGTTACAGGATATTAATCATTTATTGGTGTGTCTAGGAGTAACCACAGTTCTACATATGCGTCGCACGGCTAATAGTGTAGCTCATAGACTAGCCTCTTTTGCTTCTTTTTTCTCATCGTCTTTTTGTTGGGCGAATGAGGATATCCCTCATTGGATTGAAGAAATTGTACTAGCAGACATTTCATTATTATAATAAAGCTTTACCATTTTTCTAAAAAAAAAAGAAGTCAACTTTCATTATCAAGTTTTTCTGGACTATATATAAACCAGCAAAAACAGAAAAAATTTGCTGTAAATCTTTTAATATTGCTTAGAGGGTGTTTGGCTAAGCTTATTTAAAATATCTTATAAGCTCCTACATCTGATAAGTTGTTTTTGGAGCTTATAAGATGTTAGATCTTATTTTAAAAATAAGCTGTCAGGGTGTTTGGATAAAATAAGATAGTTGAACTTATAAGCTGTTTTTTTATCTTATAAAATTATTAAGTATATTTTTGTCTTTTGAATATTTAAAATAAGGAGCTTATAAGCTCTTTTAAAAAAAGTTGGGGTGGAGGTACTTTTTTTTAGGAGCTTATATGCTCTCTGACAACTTTTTTTTGGAGCTTATAAGCTCTTTTGGAAAAAAATTACCAAACACATTTTAAGATATAAGCTCTAAACATCTTATAAGCTGTTTTTAAGAGCTTATAAGCTCAGCCAAACACCCTCTTAGTTTGTATTAATAAAATCAACTTTCTTTGCATCAGCGAAATTTTAAAATACCAAATTTAACATATTTTGCTGTCAATCTCAATTATATCGTAAATAATTTAAAAGGTCAAACTTAACAAAATAAAATTAGAGGGCTGAATATATCCAAAAATAGCCAAAATAGTCAACTTTTCTAAACAAAAACCTAAATTTTTTTAGCAACAGGTGTTTAGGCGGGAAAACAGTTTTAGAAAGGGATTTGTTATTATATATATATATATAGATTAGAATCATCCACACATCTAATAAAATCCCTACAAATATCTTGTTATCATTTACACATAAGGTATTTTTGTACAATACATATAATCTGAAATCATTATTTACTCATTACTTAGTCGCATTTTAGCTTATACCCTTTTAGATATTGTAGTCTGGCATATGTCATTATTTTGATTTGGCTGAGCACTACAAGAAAAAAAATCAAATTCCAACAAAATAATTCTAATGAAATAGAAAACTGTTGGAATTTTTAAAATTCCAACGGAAATTCCAATACTACATTATACCGTTGGAAAATTCCAATGAAAATTCCAATGATAAAGAAAATCGTTGGTATAAACCGTTGGAATTCCCGTTGGAATTTAAAATTTCAATGGAAATTCTAACACCACAATAAACCGTTGGAAAATTCCAACAGTAATAAAATCATTGGAATAAACCATTGGAAAATTGTTGGAATATTAAAAATTCCAATAGAAATTCCATTGCTAAAGCATACTATTGGAAAATTTCAACAAAAATTCCAACGGTAAACAAAATATTGGAATTAATCGTTGGAATTTCCGTTGGAGTTTTAATATTCCAACGGAAATTCCAACGCTACAACAGGTTGTTGGAAAATTCCATTGGAGATTACAATACCATTGGAAAATTTCAATAGGAGTTAAAAGATTTGATAATATTATGCATATTGATATAATACATCTTCTTTTATGTAGTCAATCATATTGAAACTACATAGTTAAATGTGCTTGACTTGGGACAATTTGATGATGGGTGACCTATTGGGAAGTTAAGATAATGAGATAAAGAAATTGAATATTCCAATGGATATATACCATTGGACTAAATTCCAATGGTATAATTCCTTTGGAATAACCGTTGGAGTTTTTTTCAACGATTATATATATATATATATATATATATATATTTCAATGGATATACCGTTGGACTAAATTCAATGGTATAACTCCGTTGGAATAGTGTTGGAAAATCTGTTGGAGCTTTTTCCAGTGGTTGTATATTCCAATGGATAAATACCATTGGAAGTACTGTTGGAATATTTTTCCGTTGGAATTTTCATTAGAATTTTGCCATTCCAACGATCATTTTACCAACGATTTTCTATTGGAATTTCCGTTGGAATCGATAATTCCAACGGAAATTGGCCAAATTCCAACAAATTTTTTCCGTTAGAATTTTCTTGTTTTCTTGTAGTGGAGTTAGTTAGAATATTTTACAGGGTGTCCTTCACATTTTATGTGCACATATATATGCAGGAGAGGAGCTAGACATATAACTTTGGGGGCTAAGTATTTTTTTTGGGGGGGGGAGCTAAATCAATAAAAAATAAATATTTAGTACTAAAAATTAATATTTTAAAATAAAATATACATAGAAATAATAGGTTTTTAAAAATTTGGGGGGGCTAAAGCTCCTCCCATAGATAAGGAGGATACGCCCCTGTATATGTGCCTTGTATATATACTGAAAATGTATACACCTGAGACTTGATGAATATGAATAAATGAGAGTCTTCTTCTCTTGATGAACTTCTATATACTAGTAAGGTGCACATGCGTTCTACGTGAATCCTCGAATTTTACAAATTCAATTAAAATTTATCTATTAATAAAATATAAATTAAGTTGGTTTTATTATATATATCATTCATGTCATATAATGCAATTTGACTTGAAAGAGTCTTGTAACATTAAAAACTTAGATTTTATGAAGTAAAATTTAATAAGTGGAATTTTGTGAAGACATTGTCGACCCAAAGACACAATGCTAAATAATTCAGCTAAAGTTGTCATAGAACTGTATCCAATGGATGTTTAAAAATGAAAGAAAGTTGTTTCACGAATTCAAGTTGCATTAAGCTTTTTATTGTTTTATTTTGGTAGGTTGTTGTTCTCTTCTTACTTGAAGTTGACAATTTTTTCACAAACTTGAAACTCAGACCTCATTAATATATTAGTTATCTACCATTTTTTCTTTTGATTGTCTTATTTTCTTGTTTCATCGTTATTCTTCGCTTGAGCATGATTGTAGATGTATTTAATGTCTTTCTTTTTTTTTACCCTTCTTTAAAGTTAATGTCTATAACCTTATTTCTCCCTTCAAACACATTAATAATGCACTATGATCATGTTGTACAACACTGAACACCAACCTATATCTATACTCCATTCAATAATGCTTAATATTTGATGCTGAATAAATTTTTTTTTTTTGAAAATCAGCGAAAAATCTCATTAAATCTTTCAAATCAAGTTGCAACAAATTACAAATAAAAGATGGCGAGTAAGGCTGTGATTTGATGTGAAAACTTTTCACAAAATTTTCTCTCAAAAAAATTTTTAAACACAAATTGTGATTGGTTGTAAAAAATTTCAAAAAATATACTATTCGCTCATTTTTCATTTTTCCAATTATCAATCACATCAATTTATTGTTTTACTAAAAAACATCACTATCAACTCTCATCATTACACAATTACATCACAAAACACTATTCGTGTTCTCTTAATTTTCAAATCATCATTTACATCCAATCACTAGTTTATTAAAAAAAATCATCACATCAATTATCACCATCATATTTTCATCTTATATCCATTCACTCTAAAACAATTTCACTACTTTACGAAAACAACTCTTTACCACTATTAACTTTAAAAATGAAAATGAACAAAATAAAAGCACATCCAATCGCAACCTAAGCCTCCCAAGTAACTACGCCAGATATAGAATCTATCATTTTAGCTAAAGCATGAACTATGCGATTTGCTGACCCTCCTAACAAACACACATTAGACCAAAGGCATGTCTTTTAATAATCTAAGACAATCATAAATAATACTCTTAAAATAAGAATGACCTGAAACTAATCCCCTAACAAACCAAATAACAATTAAAGAATCAGTTTTTACATATATAATTGAGCGTTAAAACCTTTCTTTGATATCTATATCTATCTATACTTCTTTTAAAACACGAATGTTTCTGTTAAATTTTGGGTGGACTAAAACACCATTTCTCTTAATTATAAGGGTAAAAAAGTAAAGGTATATACCTCTAGTAAAGAAGGAGACCACGAAAGGACTCAAGTAAAAGGATAGGACTGCCTCCAGGGGCACAAACGAGTTGGTAAGTGGCAAGGTGACAAGAGTGTGGTGCTCTGACATCACGGGTTCAAATCTGTGTAGTCACAGTTGTTTGCTGAAATATTGCAACGGCTGTTTCTGGGCTTGTATCCGTTGGTCCTATTCCTTGCAGGGTGCTACTCATGCATATCTCTTGATTCTCTCCCTTACAGGGTGCTACTCGTGCATATCTCTCGATTCAGGTGGGGGATTTCGCCTTCGGGAAAACCTTTTAAAAGTAAGAGGATAGGACCGCTTCACTACAGATGATTACCAAGAGACGCAACAGATGTAGAGATCACCAACAAGTTCTCGACAAAGAATATTGAAAGGAAAAAGATTCAACTTAGAAACTGAATTAAGTTATACATCAAAAATACTTTGACCAAAAGGTAATCAAAATCGGAAATTCCTTTCCATATATTGTAATATTAATTCTTCTAAACTTGATTGAAGAAGGAGATTGAAGGGTTGGAAAAAATAAATGATGTTTTCGATGCAGGAAGAATCCCCAACAAGAGCCGCCCAAACTTCTTTGTGTTGAATTTGGAGAATCGGCCAAACAGGTTTATTTATAGACTTGTCTATTTACAAAGCAATGTAGTTGTATAGATTTTTAACCTAGACTGGTTTAGGTAAACCCCCCTTATTTAACTCTGTTTTCCTTCATGATTATGTGTCTCTGGCAATACAAAATGTACGTTGTATGGTTATAGTAGAGAATCTCGTCTGCCAATGCTAAGTCCAAAAGTATTAGTCCGAAAATGTCAGCCAATGACTTTTGAAGAGACATACTTTTTCTATATTGTTATCTCCGTATTTGCATATTTTCTCTTTAAATATTGTTTAGTATTTGTTTGACAATTTCTTTTTTTAATTGGTTTATTTGACTCTAGTTGTCTCAAATTTCTGGATTTCTTATTTCCATCATTGTGCTTTACAGAGAAGAGGTAAATGTAACCAAATTTATATCATGCCTGTAAGAATGAGATATGAATCTCATTCATGTGCTACTCAGCACAATGTTCTTGCTGTTATGTAGGCTATTTGCTGTTATTTGTTTGTTTAATTTGCTAGATGATTCCTATATTTAATGTGAAAATGGAGATTTTAGTGATTGTTAATTTGTTGCCTTATCTGTGAGAACTTTGTGATGATTATATATGTTAATAGTTTTCTATGTATAGTGTTCACGATTTGGTTTAAGTAATAGTGCTTACTGCCGAAGAATATTTTCAAAGTGATCACGTATGTAAAGGCACTTTTTACTGTTGTCCGAGGGATTGTTAATTATATCTATTGCTCACATGAAATGCAATGTGAACTTCTGGAGAAGTTTTTTGTTATGGAAAGCGAACATCTGGAGCAATATTTTTTGAAACCTCTGGAAACAGTGAATAGCAACTCTCTCACTATGTGAAATTTGTTAATTTTTGTTGGCACCACTCTGTGATTTTGGTGCATTTATTGGAAATGGTTCCCAATGAAAAATTTTGTTATGAACTATGAAGCAAAGATTACTTATGTTGCTTTGTCTTGTCTGAGGGCTTCGTTGCTAACTTGAAGCTTGAATGAAAATTTACACACGCATGTTCTTTTGTTTTTGAAACATTTGCAATATAATTATGTGGTCAGTCAATGGGCTTTGACCTTGAGGGAGGAGCCCTTTTTTCTCTCTCTTTTCTTTTTCATGGTTGTCGTTGGTTTCTTTCATGGTGTTAGACTGTCAAATGTTCGAGGCGACGACAATCTTTTTTCCATCCTAATTTGTGATATATAATAAGCAGATGGATCTTTCCCTCCTAATTTTCTTTTCGAATAAATGCAACCGATTTTTGCTCCAAATTTGAAAAATGATGGAATTTGTTGTGCGACAGAAAGTGAATGTAAACAAGTGGCTGCAGTACTAAGAACTTATGAGCTGAATTCGGGCCAAATTATAAATTTTGAGAAATCAGCTCTAACCTTTAGTCGGAATACAAAGGAGGACATAATTGAGGTGTTTAATAAAGAATTATTGGTTCAGGTAGTTCAAGGACATGAAATATACCTTGGGCTACCAACTTTTTCTATGAGGAGTAAAAGAATGCAAATCGGATACTTGAAAGAGAGGATTCTGAAAAGAATACCAGGATGGGGAGGTAAGGTATTTTCGGAAGGGGGAAAAGAGGTGCTCATTAAAGCGGTGCTACAAGCAATAACTACATATGCGATGCCCTGCTTCAAAATCCTGGTTTGCAACGAGATCGAAAGTGCTTGCTCGAACTTTTGGTGGGGGGTGGAAGGAGGGAGAAAAAAGCTACATTGGAATAAATGGAACGACTTATGTCGACCCAAGTGCATGGGCTAGATTGGTTTAGAAGCTTGAAAGCTTCTTATAAGGCGTTGTTAGCTAAGCAAATATGCCAGATTATTTGATATCCAGATAGTCTTGTAGCTAGAGTCCTTAAAGCTCGTTATTTTAAACATGTCGATATTGTGGAGGCTACGGTTGGATCGAGTCCATCATACATATGGTGATCAACTTTATGGAGCAGGGAATTGATAGGAAAGGGACTGTCTTGGAGGATAGGGGATGGATCGTGAATGAGGATATTCAAATATCATTGGATTACCCCATACGGAAATAGAATTGAGCAGCTGAATGAGAATGCAATTGTGAGTGAGTTAATTTCAAATGGCAGTTGGAATGAGGATAAAGTTGAAGCAAATTTCCTCCCACATGTTGCACAAGAAATAATAAAAATCCCATTGTCAAGAGGCCACAAAGATGATATAAAGTTCTGGAGGTTTAACAATAAAGGCTCTTACACTGTACCGGATGATTACAAAGCTGAAATTGGACTTTTTAAGCCACATGAACATTGTACAATGATGGCTATGGGAAAAGGGTTGAAGATGATATGGGCTATGTCTATCCCACCTAAAATTAAAATTTTCTGGTGGAGGGCAACTCTTAACATTATTGTTTCCAAATAAAATCTGAATCTACATCATGTGCCAGCTACAAGGGGTTGCGATTTATGCCATTTCGGTAATGATAATACAACACATGCACTTTTTTACTATACTGTTCTGAGACATCTTTGGAAAAAAAATGGGGATATTGGCAGCAAGTCAGCAACTGAGGCATGTAAAAGAGGGCAGTGTGATGGAGATTGGTAGCTGGATGAGAGAAAAAATGGGTGGAGACCAATTTGAGCATTTTGTATGCACCTCACGGGTGATATGGAAAGAGAAACAAACCTTCCTCCATGACAAAGAACACAAAAAAGGGAGATCTGACTCAGTGGGTAGATGAATTATTATCAGCTTTCCAGAAAAGCACAAAAATCTGATGTACCAGTGGTTAATTTGGAGGTGGAACATAGTGTTGATAAATGGATTCCCCCACAACCAGGAACCTACAGAGTTTTTCATTGCTAAACATGAAGGCTTCATCCACGCTAAGACAGGAGGATTTTCACCGATAAAATTTACATCGGACTCTCGAATGGCGTTGCAAGCAGTCACAAGCCCGTTGATCGCGATTTTCGATTTAAAGTGCGATTTGAAACTTTAAATAGAAACCGCACCGTTTTGTTGTGCGTTTTCGGTTATGAATATAAAAAACTGCCTAAAACCATACCGCACCATACTTATACAAGTTAAGTAGTAAAATAAAGAATATATCCCTCTTTAGTTAAATAATTAGAAAAGAATTCGGTGAAATAATTAGAAATGAATATATTGTCTTCTCTTTAATAAATTGAATTACAGAGACGGCAAGATATATTCAATTTGCAAAAACTTCTGCTCTTTTAGAAGTGATTTATTATAGGAGAAGTTGAAGTAGTTGAAAAATCAAAAGTTGAAAGTGTTTGAAATTTGACTCAGAAGTTGAGAATCAGAAGTTGATAGTGTTTGGTGAAAAAATTGTAAAAGTGCTTATTTATTTGTATAAATTAAACTAGAAGCAGAAGCAGAAATCTAAAGCACCAGTCTCCCTACTTCCAGGTTTTGATTAAATGAAACATAATCAGGAGCAGAACTTAAAAGTGATTTTTTAAGCCAAAATTTGAGAAGCACTTTTTTAAGTGATTGTAAACACTCCCATTGTTTCAAAACAAAAACCATTTTCAACTTTTTACATTTTTTGGTAATTTTTAATTAAATATCATAAAAGAGATAATAATATTTCGTTTACTTTTTTTTTAAGAATGATAATATTTCGTTTACTAAAACCGCCAAACCGCTCCAAAATCGCACTTATGATTTTACTTAGCAAAACTAACCGCCATTGCCTAAAACCGAATGAGTAGGTCTCTTGTAGGACCGTCTTACGGATCCTATTCCGTAAGACGGATCCTACAACCCGCCCCCGCGCCCACCCGCCCGGGCCAGTCATCCGCCCCCAGCCCAATAGCCCATCCGCCTAACACACCCACCCCTAGCCCACCCGCTTATTATTTTAAAAAAAAATTCCACTTCAGTGGGGAATTGAACCCAAGCCTATGGAGAGGAAATGTGGTGTTCTACCACTATACCACTAGTGCTTGTTGTGCAATTTTAGTATAACCATATATATATAAACCTATTCATAAATACACCTGGTAAATTAAACAAATAAAATAAAAACGCCTCTAGATGCAGAGGCTAACAATCGAACCCAAGTCTATTAAAAAACATGATACATTATCTCAATAAATGGATACTTTTAAAAGTGTTACTTTAACTAGATCATATTTATTTTTTATTTTTCCTCTTTTTCTGTTCTTAGTTTGTAAATGTATTAAGAAATCTGTTACTTTATCTCAACAAATGGATACTTTTACTTATAAAAGTGTTACTTTAACTATAACATATTTATTTTTTATTTTTCCTTCTTTCCTTCATTTTTAATTTGTGACTCTATTAAAAAACATGATACTTTATCTCAAAAAATAGATACTTAAAAGTATAAAAGTGTTACTTTAACTACATCATATTTATTTTTTATTTTTCCTCTTTTTTTTGTTCTTAGTTTGTAAATGTATTAAGAAATCTGATACTTTATCTCAACAAATGGATACTTTTACTTATAAAAGTGTTACTTTAACTATATCATATTTATTTTTTATTTTTCCTTCTTTCCTTCATTTCTAATTTGTGACTCTATTAAAAAACATGATACTTTATGTCAAAAAATAGAAACTTTAAAGTATAAAAGTGTTACTTTAATATGTTACATATATATATATTTATTGTAATATATTTATAATTTGTGACTATATTAAAAAATATGTTACTTTATCTCAAAAATACAAATACTTCTACTTATAAAAGTATTACTTTAACTCTATCATATTATTATTCATCTTTCTTTGTATTTATTATTAAAAAATATAATACTTTATTTAAAATACAGATATGTTTACTCTTAGAACATGATATTTTATCTCAAAAATATATATTTTTACTCATAAAGGTGTTACTTTAACTCCGATATATTTATTTTACCTTCAATGTAATGTAATCATAATCTGTGGCTATATTAAAAACTATGATACTTTATCTAAAATAACCGAATCTTATTTTCTTATAAAACATTTTTTAATTGGGGAAAAAAATAAAAAAAAGCTGCAGTGGACACTGGTCACGGAGGATCCGCGGGGGACTGGGTTCGGGGTCGAGGATCTGTCTTACGGATTGAGACCCGTATGACGGTCCTACATGAGTTTTTGCCTAACCGAATATGGCAATTCAATATGAAAATTACTGAGAAACCCCCAAAAGCGCACCGCGATCACCTCTAATAAATTTGACCATAAATTTATTTAGCCATATTATTTTATTATGATATTGAATTTAATTATTAATGTTTATTAATCTCATACTGTTTTATGGTAACTGAACTTAAAATATTTAGAAGTACCTTCATTTTAGTTTTAATTAATTAAGTATCTGATCGACACTTCTTTTATAAGAATACCTTCTAATATTTTAGTTATCAAATAATCTAATTGTTTCGACCAGTTTATATGAGTATTAAGGAAAATATATAAAATATATAAACGAAAATATATCATCTGAAAGAAATAAAGTAAAATACAAATAAATATAAGTAACAAATCAATATATATCCAGCTCATTTTATTATATTTGCAAGAAAGCACATGCACTTTTTAAATTATATTTTATATTAGTTTTAATTTTGGTCTTATAATAGCAGGCATATACTTTCAAACTTAAATTATTGGATAGCGACTCTTTCTTATTCTATCAATCTTTTTTCTCAATCTCAATATTTAGAAATTGATTTGGATAAATAAATCAGATGTACTTCAGTTTCGATCGCTTTGGCTCGAGCCTAGGTATTTCGTTCGGATGACCTGTAATAGAACAAACGTTAGGCTATCCGGGAGGGTTCCCAGTTAAGACCCTCCGATGCTTAAGTCAGTACAGATCGTAAGGTCAAAGTGAACTGAGGAGCGAGGTGAATAGTAGAATAATGAGATACATGTATCAATGAGAAACTGAGGGTATTTATAGTTTTGGTTTTGAAAGAATTTAAGGTCCTAATATTCAAGGATAAAGCACACAGAATAAAGTGTTGCTACAAGTGCCAGCAACATTTATACCAACTCGCAGCGGATAATAGAAAACACAGAGATAAAATTTATCTACAAGTATAAAAATACTTGTAAACGTGCCAGAAGGGCGAAATAATTCACTAGTTGATTGTATCGATTACAGATCTCAATATGAATGACTCAACTAGTACAAAACCTATCAAAACTCCTTTATATGAGTAGATCTATACTTTGTAAAATAATTCGTCCAAAAAGAAAGAATATAGACTATTCAGAACTTCTATGAAAACAAAAGATGGACGAAAATCAAAGAAACAAAGACTCTCAATATTGGTGTTGTCTTTCAAATCTATGCAAAGACTTCATTCAACACTGATCGTGCTGGACTATCGTACTTTGTTTTTTTCTCGCAGAACTCGAACTCTCTCGTGTATATGCTCTCTAAATCTTAATTCTGCATGCTAAATTATGTGGGAGACGTCCTCTTTATATAGGCAATCCTTTGAAGATTTTGAGTCCCTACAAAACAAGGAAGAAAGAGACATAGTAGAACTAGGATTCCTAATCATATAAGGACTAGTACTCTTTTAAAAACATCCTTTAAAATCGATCTCTTATATTAATATAAAACTCGAGAATCCAGTTTTAATACAATCCTTTTCTAAATCAACTTCCCTTATTTAATAAATCCTATTCCAAGAAGTAACCAAGAAAGGCAAAACTCTTAAATTTGGAATTTTCAAAAATAAGAAAAAATATCAGATGACGTGTAAAAACACGGATCTAACAATCTCCCCCTTTTTGCCTTTCTGGACAAAACATAGAAAATCAATCATAGGATTTAGGAAATAAGTAACTCCCATTCAGTTAAAAAATCAGAGTGTCAAAAAACAATCTCCCCCTTAGTTAAAAATTAGTGATAAAGAAATTTTCTCCCCCTTAATTAGAAATCGGAGTTTCAAAAACAATTTTTCCCCCTTAACCAAAAATCGCCCTGTTTCAAAAGTGTTGTTACAGATGTCAGAACACTTCCATGAACACTTAAAATCTGCAGAAAATAATTAATAATCAAAATAGTATCAGAGTGTAAAGTCAAAACAGAAGTATCAGAGCAACCATATTTATCAAAACACATCAGAAACAAATCACTTGTCAAAGTGATACAATTCAGTTTCGTTGCCTTAAAATCGAATTTCTTCTCCCTCTTTTTGTCCAGAAAGAGGTGAGAGCATGATGTGGATGTGAACTTTGTAGTTTTCATAGTACTGATGTCAACAAACACAAGTTGTCCCTGCATAAAATTCATTGCAACAGAAATAGCACTAGAAGTAACAAATGCAGGTAGGGAGATATCAGGGGTGTTAGTAGCACTTTCAGGAATATTGGTAGGAACACCCTGAGAAACACTTTTAGGAACAGAAGTAGTAGAAGCGCATGAGGAACTTCTTTAGTTCCATCTTCATCTTTGGTTTAGCGAAACAATATGTATGAGGAAAAATTTCAGAGGAAATTTTGAATTTAAGTCATTGAAAATAATGAAACTCTTAACCGCAAATATAGATAAGGCAATGCAAAGATTTTCCAAATCATTCCAAGTATATCACATTGCATATAACACCACAAGACTTAAGATTCCAAGAGATCCAATAATTAAGGGAAAAAAATGCAAGATCGCATACAATCCAAGGGAATCCAAACTTCAGTTATTCTTCAAATTTCACCAAATATGCATGTCCTAATTATGTCTTGAAATGTGACAAAAAAAATAAAAAAAACGCACACACAAGTGGGGGACTTATATCAGCTGACATCATACCGAGTGTTGTAACATCTTGAGAGACACCTTTACGCCGATTCAATGAATAGCGATCCGCATACCCAGCATATATGATTTTTCGAGTTTTCTCTTTTTTTTTTTGATTTTTCCAAGACCCATGCAGTTGATTTAGATGGGTAGCTTTCACACAAAATCCCAATGGTAGCTTTTTATCACAAGATCATGCCGCTTAAAACACTTTTAAAAGGTAAGAATTGGTCAAAAGGATTAGCTGCACTCAGTGAGGTAGGTAGTTGTTTCCCTCAAAGGCCTCAAAACATGGTCGATATATTTTTTTTTAAAACTCATCGCCACGGGTAAAAGTATAATGATTTTGTAGATTGGAAACATCCACTCACATCACTTATCAAGTGAACAATCTTGGGTACATTACGAACTCACAAACTAATTTAGTCGTGCAAATGCAAATCTAACTAATGCATGAATGCAGAAAATGAAAAAGAAAATAGGGGAAAATATGTTGTAGCGCGTGTTGCTGTGAGTGTTGCAACACTTTCAGGAACAGTGTTAAATAGCACACAAACCAAGAGACTTCCCCAGAGTGGAAAATCTCTCAAAATCTAAAGCTTTGGTGAAAATATCAGCCAACTGATTTTCAGTTCCAATGTACTCTATGCGAATAATATTTTTCTCAACTAAATCACGAATAAAATGGTGTCTTATTTCTATGTGTTTTGTGCGAGAGTGATATACTGGATTTTTTGAAATATCTATAGCACTAGAATTATCACTATAAATGGTTAAGACATCACTATGTAAACAATGATCCTTATTGAAGAAATGATCAAATTTCTCATGCACAACATTTATCCAAAAATTATTTTTCAAAGCAACAAACACATTCTTAGACTCAATATTCGAAATACATTGAGAAGTGCTTACCATCATACAAGTAGAAGACAAACAAACCAGTCTTACAAAATCTCGATAGTTTACCCTTTCTTTCCTTCTAGTTAAATGCGCGCCCGGATATCTCACCTATGACTTGAGAGATAGGATGATTCTTTTGAATTCTTCTTGGGGGATCTCCTCTTTCATTAGTGATTACATCAAGTCCTTCTAAGTTCTCTTCAATATGAGGGCCAAAATTATTTTCATTGCTTGCAAATCTAGATGTGCTAGAAGATGTTATGGCATCAGATACAACATCTTTGACGACATCTGTACCACTAGCCAATTTATGTTGCGAAGATGTGCTTGCAGATGTTGTATCATTTGGTACAACATCTGGCACAGACTGCGATTGTTGAGTCCATGACATTTCCATCAAGTAATCAAATGTATCTTGTTCACCGTTCCCTGCAAGACTAGAAAGATCATCAAACACAACTTTCACAGATTCTATCATGGTCCTTGTACGCATATTGTAAACCCTATATGCATTACTATTAGATGAATAGCCCAAGAACAGATATTTATCACTTTTTGAATCAAACTTTGCAAGGCGACTTATATCTTTCAAAACCTAACACACACATCCAAAGACATGAAAATACTTGAGGTTGGATTTCTTTCCCAAAAAGATTTCATAAGGAGTCATAGTACTACCCATCCTCAAATAAACTCTATTTCAGATGTGACATGCAGTGGTTAAGGCCTCAGCCCAAAAATATTTTGCCAAATTTTTAGAACTCAACATCACTCTAGCCATTTCTTGCAATGTTCGAGTTTTCAGTTCTGCCACCCCATTGTGTTGTGGGGTTTTAGGTGCAGAAAATTCATGAGATATCCCATTTATATCACAGAAAGATGAAAATGAAAAATTCTCAAATTCCTTACCGTGATCCGACCTAATTCTAGAGATTTTCATGCAGTACAACTTACACACCCTTTTATAAAACTTCTTGAAAGAATCAAAAGCGTCAGGTTTTTCACGTAAAAAGAAGACCCATGAATAATGTGAGAAATCATCAGTACACACAAAAGAATACTTCTTACCACCAATTCTTTCAACCTCACTAGGACCCATAACATTCATATGTAGAAGTTCAAAACATCGAGTAGTATTGAAGTGTTATAACACTTGGTGTGACACCCCTTTTTGTTCACCATTTTGACATGAATCACACACAATAGAATTTTTTAAGTTCAATTTAGGCATCCCTTTTACAGCATCAAATCTAATCAATTTACCAAGCATTTTGAAGTTCACATGACCTAATTTTTGATGCCAAAGTTCAGTTTCATCCAATTGCATACGATGACATGTTTTTATTCCTCCAAATTGGTAGCAATTGTCAACTGATCGCATACCTACTAGAATACACCGGTTAGAATCATCAAACATCACATGAATTTTTATCAAACTTCATATACAAATAGTCATCACACAACTGGCTTATGCTTATGAGATTTGTTGTAAGCCCCTCAACATGTAAAACATTTCGGAGCTTAGGAAGCCCTTCCATATTCAAAGTACCTTTACAAAAAATCTTACCATGAATTCCACCTCCATAATTAACCTTCCCAGCATTGTGCACCTCGTAGTCCGTCAAGTATTCTAAATTACCTGTCATATGATGTGAACATCCACTATCAAAGTACCAAGTACCTGCAATGTTAGTCCTCAAGGATGTATATACAACATTACATGTCAATTCAGTTTTACGGACCCAAATAGATTTTGAAAAACGTGGGGTGTTGCTGGAAGTGTGTGAGGACACTTGTGGAGACACCTGACCAAAAGACTTTTGATACTTTAAATCAGATTTTAGCAAACGACAATATGGTCTAATATGGCCAGACATATAGCAGTAATGACAAACATAGTGCTTTTTCCTTTTTCGTGGTCTTTGATAAGAACATGTGGAGTTTTCAACGGAAGATGTAGAAGCCTCAAAATTTTCAGTTGCTTTGACAAAAACAAATGTTTTATAGCCAATACCAACCTTTTTATCACTTTCTAAAGGCAAAATATTATCAAGTTTTTCCATATCAGAATCCAACTTCTTTAAAGTGTCAAGAGATTTATCAAGTTCAGATTTTACCTTTCCAAACTCTTCTTCCTTCTTGGTGAGCAAAGCCTCCAATCGAGCAATCGCACTCTTCTGACCATCATTCTCTTGAGTAAGCTGATTTTTCTCTTTAGTGAGCAGTTTGACTTGTTGAATTTTCTTAAGCCAATCTTTATACAATTTTTCGTATGTCTCATCTAGGCTTATTTCATCATCAGACTCATCTCTGGACTGTAAATCTGTTTCTACACCAGAAGTAGAATTTAGACAACAATAATTTAACGAGTCAGAAGTGTTATACCTTTCAGGTGTTGGAACACTTTGTGCGACACCTCGAGAAACACCTTTTGGATCGACTTGTAAACACCTTTTTCCTTCAATAACAGACATTAGGGTAGTCGGATCTTCTCTCAGGTCAGCACTGTCCTCCTCAGATTCACCATCACTTAGAGTGGCGCACAAATTAATACCTCTTTTACGTAAGGTATTTTCACATTGATTCGCACAGTGACCAATTCCCGCACAAGTTCTACATCGAACGAATTTAAGATTGAATTGGTTTCCCGATAGGTCCATGGATTCCTTTCCAAGACCAGATTCTTCAATTTCCTTGGTTGATTGCGCTAGATCATCAATTATAGGAGGGAAAAACATAACAACTCCTTGAACATCCATCACTTGCTCGAACGCAGGATCAACACTTAGTGACATCAAGTGTCAGCTCTAGATGCCAATTGAAAGAATTTAAGGTCCCAATATTCAAGAATAAAGCACACAGAATAAAGTGTTGCTATAAGTGCCAATAACACTTATACCAACTCGCAGTGGATAATAGAAAACACAGAGATAAAATTTGTCTACAAGTATAAAAATACTTGTAAACGTGCCAGAAGGGCGAAATAATTCACTAGTTGATTGTATCGATTATAGATCTCAATATGAATGACTCAACTAGTACAAAATCTATCAAAACTCCTTTATATGAGTAGATCTATACTTTGTAAAAAAATTCGTCCGAAAAGAAAGAATATAGACTATTCAGAACTTCTATGAAAACAAAAGATGGACGAAAATCAAAGAAACAAAGACTCTCAATATTCAGGTGTTGTCAAATCAAGCACATTTGATCACTTCATTCAACACTGACCATGCATGCGGAGACTATTGTACTTTGTTTCTTCTCGCAGAACTCGAACTCTCTCGCGTATATGCTCTCTAAATCTTAATTCTGCGTGCTGAATTATGTGGGAGACGTCCTCTTTATATAGGCAATCCTTTGAAGAGTTTGAGTCCCTACAAAACAAGGAAGAAAGAGACATAGTAGAACTAGGATTCCTAATCATATAAGGACTAGGACTCTTTTAAAAACATCCTTTAAAATCGATCTTTCATATTAATATAAAACTCGAGAATCCAGTTTTAATACAATCCTTTTCTAAATCAACTTCCCTTATTTAATAAATCCTATTCCAAGAAGTAACCAAGAAAGGCAAAACTCTTAAATTTGGAATTTTCGAAAATAAGAAAAATTATCAGATGACGTGTAAAAACACGGATCTAACAGGTTTGGCTATGTCGTACATGCTAGCTCCACATGTCCTGATCTCCAAGGTCTAGATGTCACCATTAGTAAATCAATGGTCAAGATTTTGGGTCAACCCGAATCACCACTTCGGGTCGGGTTTGGATCCTTTTGAGAAAATGTGGATCCTATATTGGAATAGGATCCACCTAGGTGTCATCTCGCCTCGGGCCGCGTGCTCCTTAAAGTGTTGTCATTCCTACGCGGTGACTCTCTTGAAAACCAAGCTCGTCTCCTCGGTTCGCTCACGAGCTCCAGTTAGAAAAAAGAGTGAGGGCAATATAGTCTTTTATTTAGATCTATATCATTACTCCCCTAGTTATTTAGTCATTTTATGGTTGAGTAACTAACTTGGTTTTGAATCATATCTCATTGGTTGCTCAAGCTTCCATGAAATAAAGCAAAATGACCTGAATATCACGACATGAAAGATCAACTTCAAAATGATCTAATGCAACTCACACAAAATAGTTTTTTGAGCCACTTGGACAAGAGCTTGATTTCGTGGAAGCTTGAGCAACCAATGAGAGATGATTCAAAACCAAGTTAGTTACTCAGCCATAAAACGACTAAATAACTGGGGGAGTAATGATATGGATCTAAATAATTGCCCTCACTCTTTTTCCTAATCGGAGCTCATGAGCGAACCGAGGAGACGAGCTCGATTTTCAATAGAGTCACCGCGTAGGAATGACAACACTTTAAGGAGCACACGACCCGAGGCGAGATGACACTTAGGTGGATTCTATTCCAATATAGGATCCACATTTTCTCATAATGATCCAAATCCGACCCGAAGTGGTGATCCGGGTTGACCTGGAATCTTGACCATTGATTCACTGATGGTGACATCTAGGCCTTGGAGATCAGGACACCTGGAGCTAGCATGTACGGCCTAGGCAAACCAAAACTATAAATACCCCCAGTTTCTCATTGACACAGGTATCTCATTATTTTACTATTCACCTCGCTCCTCAGTTTACGATCTGTACTGACTTAAGCATCGGAAGGTCTTAGCTGGGAACCCTCCCGTCTAGCCTAACGTTTGTTTTATTACAGGTCATCCGAACGAAGTATCTAGGCTCGAGCCAAAGCGACCCAAACCGAAATACATCTGATTTATTCACCCAAATCAGAAATTAAAATCCCTTCAAAGGTTTTTCTTGAATCCTTATTTTCTGATGTCTATCTAGCGTTGCTATGTTAAATATTGTAAACGTAACAAAATAATATATAACACATTAATCCATCATTGTAATCATTTTATGGCTTCTAATTTTAATCCCATTTTTTTTAGAAACTCATTCTCTTTGTGACAGTAAATATTAAATTTTAGAATTTGTTGATTAAGTACGAATATTTTATTGTTTCATTATATGACTGTAACACGAATATCTGGTATTTCAGTTCCAATATTGTTGTGGTTCTTGACTCATTCCATATAAATTAAATCATTCCCTTGTCTTTTCTTCATGCTAATTACTGATATAGTTTTTGCAGTTGCTAAAGGAATGCAGTGAATTTATGTCCCAAGAAAATTTGCCCATTATTTATGATGATCGATATGAAGTTTTGTTGATATATATATATATATATATATATATGAGTATTAAGGTTAGATATATTCTTTACTGATTCATCATTCTTACTTTTTATATAATTTCTTTTTTCTATTGTCTGGTAGTTTGTCTTTGTTGGAATTTGGTTTATAGAAATTGGGTGTTTACCCGATTTTGACTAAATATTTAAGTAGTTTCCATTAGTGAAAAATAGAATTAAATTATTTTTAAAAATTCTATTAAGTGAGTAGATGAGATTGACATTTGGAATTTCTCAAAACCAATTTCGTGTGAATGAGAAATTAATGCTAGAAGTTAGCCACTTAAAACTAGAAAATGATATGGAAAATAAAAAATGTGGGGAAGGAGAAAAACTCCATCCCACATAGTAGAAAACCAAAGATTGCTCTATTTATAAATCTCAAGTTAGACAATTGGGCTTAGACCCTTGAGGCACCAAAGTTTTTAAAGGGGTGAGGACCTACATGCTTGTGGGTTTGGTTCAAAACACACGTGCACGCCGCAGGCCGACCTGGTCCAGGTCGTGGGCTTGGGCTTCAAAAAACTTTTTGGACCAAATTTATTTAAAACCTTTTAAAAATATTAATTAATTATTTTAATTAATTAATTCCAACAAATGGGTGGTGCGCAGAGCGCACCGCGCGCTGCGAGGCCTGCGTGGCGTGCGCGCACACTTTTGAAAATATTAATTAATTATTTTAATTAATTAATTCCAACAAATGGGTGGTGCGCGGACGCGGAGCGAACCGCGAGCTGCGAGGCTAGCATGCACGCGCACCAGTGCGCGGTGTGCACCGAGGACAATGAGCAAAACCTGTCGCGCGCGCACTAGTGCGCGGATGCGCACATATGAACTAGTGCACCTGTTCAAATAACCAGGTGCATTTTTTAGTTGTAGACATGTCTTTTCAATCTCAAAGACATATCATTTCCATAAGGCACCTTGAGGCCTATAAATATTCAGCCCCTGCAGATGAAATCAAACACGAAATTCAGATAATAAAATCAAGCCATTTGCATCTGCATATTGAATTACTCCCTTCAAAAAGCTTGAAAGCCTCAAACACCATATAGTTCGCTGTAGTTTAGACTTTTGCAAGTGCTGCTAAGTCGAAACATTAAAGTCGTTGTGTCTTAGGGACGACCGCTGGAACCGTAAGCACTTTGTATACGGGACAATTTCATCTTGCGGAGACTGTATTAAATACAGGCCTCGACTTAGCCGGATTATCCAAACACTTTCAGCTATTTTCTTGTAAACAGTAAACCATCCAAACAATAGTCTTTCTATTAAGTCGTGCTTTGACTTCTCCAATACCCTACTGCAGGGACAAAATCCTCTATTGAAGAACTACATAGGAAATCAGAGAGATATTACGTCGCCAGTTGAGGTCCTTCACTCTTTTACCATATCTTTAAATTTGATTTGATTGAATGAACTCATTTCCTCACTCTTATTCTCATTTCATTTGTTGGTAATAACCACACAGGTTATTGACCTAATAAGCATTTTCCAGAGTCATATTACTCTCCCCCAATTTTTCGGATTTTCGACGTTTTCAAGGTTGTTTCAAACATGTTTTATCTAATAAAATTTTAGTGAAAAAGTAATTTATGCTCCCATTAAATAATCAATTTTAAACCCGAAATATTATAAACAAACAAATATAAACATAATATAACACATATTAAAATAAAACACATTGAAATAATATAGAAACAACACATAAATAGAAAAACACAATTCAATTTTTAATCAAATACATTGAAAACGTCGAAAACACGTAGAAACAACTAAGAAACAATAGAGCTACATTAAAAAAATTATATATAATCAACTCAAAAAAAATATAAAAGAACAACATATAAACAAAAAATAGCTTAAAAATATGTAAAATATGCATTAAAACATCAAATACACATGGAAAAAAACATCAGAAACAATATAGAAACAACCCAAAAATAATATATAATAAAAAAATAGAGCGTAAAAATATATAAAAATCGCATCGAAACATCAAAACAACATAAACAATATAGAAACAAATACGAAATAACAGAAATAACATAGAAACAAATTACGAAACAACAGAAATAACAGAGAAAACAATGCATGAACAAAAATCAAAAAGCGTAAAAATATCCAAAAAAGAGCTTGTGAGCATATTTAGTGTATTTTCTCCCGGAATGTTGGGTATTTTTGTCATCAACTCTTTTTTTTCTTTTTCTATAGATTCAATCTTCATTTTATGCAGCTGAGTGTCAAGTTTCAATATTGAAAATTGTTTTCTACCTTTGCAAAAAGGTTTAACTTTGTAACGATCTATTCACATCAATGACGAAGCCAGGAAAAAAAGACCGGGGTGGTTCGACATAAGAAATTGGGGTGAGCCAGATAAAAAATTAAAAAAAATTACATAGAATTTTTTTTAAAAAAAGGGGGGGCCAGGGCTCAGGTTGACCCATCTAGCTCCGCTAGTAATTCACATGATATTATACGAAGAAGTTCTGATGCTTAACTAACAAGACGAAGGGTTTGAGAGGAAACTCTGGTTTTCTGTATTATTCAATCAAAACAAAAACGTCTTCTTTCACAATGAAAAATTGCTTAAACAATAAAACTCCTAAGAATCCTACTGCTACTATACTTCTACTGATAAAAGGAAACTAAAACCAACAAATAATTGAACAACTGAAGGATAATAAAAATAAACAACTGAGTCTAACGGATCAAATATTCCCAAAAAGATCATGCAGCCTCATCTCCATCATTCTCCCCCGCGTGAGAAAGATTCGCCCTCGAATCGGAAGGAGCCTCATCGAAATCACTGAAATATGGAACCAAATGTTTGACATTAAATACATAAGACGTACGAAGATGCACAGGGAGCTTAACGCGATATGCATTGGGATTTATTTTCTCTATGATTTCGGCAGGGCCAATTTTACGAGCTGATAGCTTGGTAAACTCGTGAGCTGGATAACGGTCTTTAGTCAATACGGCCCACACCATATCACCCACTTCAAATTCTACTGCTCGATGACGCGTATCTGCAGCAACCTTGTAGAGGGCATTGGATTCCATGAGTTTAGCGTGGGCTGCGGCCTGTGTATTACGAAGGTACTCGATCAAGTCCACGGCGCGACTGTCTGCCCGCACCGGAGAAGGGAGGGTGATTAAATCCAATGGCCCAAATGGAATAACAACATACACGATCTGAAAAGGGCACAGGCCTGTGCTCCGACTAATGGCTGAATTGTGTGCGAATTCAGCTTGACTAAGCTGCGCATCCCAAGAGCGTAAATTGTCACCAACAAGACACCGCAAAAGATTACTCAATGATCTATTAACCACCTCGGTTTGCCCATCGGTTTTGGGATGATAGGCACTACTAAAATCTAGCTGAGTGTTGGCCATGCGCCATAAACTCCGCCAAAAAAACCTTAAAAATTGAGTATCACGATCCCACACAATAGAGGACGGTAAGCCATGTAAGCGGTAAATCTCCCGAAAAAATAATTGAGCAACATGAACCGCACCCGACGTTCGTTTGCATGGAATAAAATGGACCATTTTGGAGAAACGATCGACGACCACAAAGATTGAGTCATGTCCAGGTTGAGTCCGCGGCAAACCCAAGACAAAATCCATGCTAATGGCACACCAAGGTTGTGACGGGACAGGGAGTCGCCGATATAATCCAGCGTTAGAGGCGTACCCTTTTGCAACCTGGCAAATGCGGCAACGAGAGACGTATCGAGTGACATCACGGCGAAGTGAGGGCCAAAAGAATGAGTGTTGAACTAGCTCAACGGACCGATCTCTCCCTACATGGCCTGCACTGTGCAGCTCCGCAACTAGCTTGAGGCGTAAGCTATTGCCTGGGATGCATAGTTTAGTACCTTTAAACAAAAACCCATTGTGTAACAAAAATTCTAATGGTTCACCAGCCTGTAAAAGTGTAAGGATGGGTCCAAAAAATGGGTCAGTGGGATAGAGCTCTGGAAAATTGTCAAACCCCGGAACTATTATGCGCATGTCTGTTAACACGAGTGTACGACGACTAAGCGCATTAGCTACGCGATTGGAAGCGTCAGAGCGATGCTCAAGCACAAAGGTAAATTGTTGTAAATAAACTGTCCACGAGGCATGGTGTGTCGAGATATTATCTTGAGTGGCAAGGTGACGCAAAGCCTCATTATCCGTGTAAAGGACAAACTCGCGATGAAAAGATAATGACGCCAATACCGTATGGCACGAACCATCACATAAAATTCAACATCATAAGTATTGTAGCGTGACCTCGGGCTGGAAAGTTTCTCACTAAAGAACGCAATGGGGCGTCCCTGCTGACTTAAGACAGCGCCAATACCCACCTTGGACGCATCGCACGAGAGTTCAAATAGGAGTAAAATCTGGTAAAATGAGCACTGGTGCAGACGTGAGCCTCAGCTTAATAATCTCAAACGTAGCAGCGGCTTCCGGCGTCCACACAAACGTTTTGCTGCTTAAACAATCAGTAATAAGGGCCATAATTGAACTGAAGTGGGCAATGAATCGTCGGTAAAAGGATACAAGGCCATGAAAACTATGAGCCTCGGTAACAAATTGAGGCGTCGGCCAATCTCTAATGGCGGAAATCTTGAAATCATCCGCACTAATACCCTCGGATGAAATCCGGAACCCCAAAAATAGAACGCAATCCACCAAAAATACACATTTCTTGGGGGCAGCATAAAATTTCTCTGAACACAAAATAGTAAGTACAACATGCACATGCTCGACATGCTTTGGGACTGTCCGACTATAAATAAGTATGTCGTCGAAATAAACGACAACACATGTACCAATTAATGACCGGAGAGCTTGATTCATGACACGTATAAAAGTACTAGGAGCATTTGATAACCCGAAACAAGCCACTCAAAGAGGCTTTCCTGGGTTTTAAATATGTTTTCCACTCGTCGCCCGACCGGATCTGAATTTGATGATATCCACTACGTGAGTCTAGTTTACTAAAGACTGTGGCACCACTCAACTGGTCCAATAAATCATCCAGACGTGGAATCAGAAAGCGATATCGAACTATGATTTTATTAACGGCACGACTATCAACACACATACGCCATGACCCATCTTTCTTAGGAATTATTAGAAATTGGTGCACATTTCTAGATTATTCTAGCATATGAAAATTGTAGTAGTAAAAAGAAAAATCTAGAACAAACATATAAAATCTAGACTAGAGAAGAACAAATCTAGAAGCATGTAAATTGCTAAATGAAACTAGAAAAATCTAGAACAAGTACTAGAAGCCTCATTAGACTAGTATAAATAGATGTGGAGGCATTCTTGTAGACAAGTAAGCAAAATCAAATACCAAGCAATAAAACTTCTACTTCAAAGTTCAAACCTCTCTTTGCCTTAGTTCCTCCATTCTTCAATAAACCAAATCTATGATTCTTCACTTACACTACATACTATATTAAACCTACAAAAATAAGCCTCCCATTTCCAACCTTACTATAAAATAAAAAATCTTATCATACCATAAAACTATTTCCATCAGTGGCATCAGAGCCTAGTTCGATTATCGGGCGATATCATGGCCGACACATTCCGCTCATCTATTCCAATTCCAGTCTTTCGTGGTGAAAACTACGATTTCTGGTCTATCAAAATGAAGACCTACTTTTGTGCTCAAGATTTGTGGGATATTGTTAATAATGGATATACTATTCCAAACGATATTTCCACATTATCCGCGGTACAAAAGAAGGAATTGAAAGAGAATCAACAAAAGGATTCTCAAGCACTCCTTGCTCTTCAGATGAGCTTGGCAGACGAATATTTCCCGAGGATCATGGGAGCAAAAACTGCTAAAGAGGCATGGGATAAGTTGCAGGAGGAGTTTCAAGGCAATGAAAAGGTACGTGCTACTAGACTTCAAACTTTGAGAAGGAAGTTTGAGAATTTAAAAATGTTAGATTCTGAGACTGCTAAAGATTATTATTCAAGAGTAAATGAAGTGGTAAACCAATTACGAGCCTATGGGGAAAATTTTCCAGAAAGTAAAATTATTTCCAAAATTTTAATTACTTGCACAGAAAAATATGATCCCATAATTGCGGCTATTGAAGAATTCAAAGATATAGAAAAATTAACTGCTACAGAATTAATGGGATCACTTGAGGCTCACGAGAAAAGATTAGAAAGACGTTACGAAAAAGACATAGATAATGCATTTCAATCAAAATTAAGTATGCAGTCTCAGAAAAATAAGAAAAATGGGAGAAAATATAATGAAGGGAAACCAACAGATAATAATGACAAGTTTCCTCCATGTGGTATATGCAAAAGGAAAAGTCACTTGGAAAACGATTGTTGGTTTAAAGGAAAACCACAATGTCAAAATTGTAAGAAGTTTGGACATGTAGAGAAATCATGTCGGTTAAAGCAAAGACATCAGGCTAATTTCTCTGAAAATACGAGTCGAGAATAATCTCTTTTATGTCTCTTAAGCCGCATCGAAGAAAACAAAGATACTTGGTATTTGGACGGTGGTTGTAGCAACCACATGACTAAAAATGAAAGTATTTTTCGCGCCAACTTGATAAAATAAGTACAAAGATAAAAATTGGAAATGGTGATTATATGGAAGCAATCGCAAAGGCACTATTGCTATAGACACGAAAAAGGGTAAAGAGATATATTAATGAAGTTCTCTTAGTCCCTACAATAGATCAAAATCTACTTAGTGTGGGACAAATGATGGAGAAAGGATACTCTTTTTGTATTTCGAGGAGATTCTTGCACAATCTATGATAAAAGGATAAATCCTCGTAATTACAAAAGTTAAAATGAGGGAAAATAGATGTTTTCCCATCCAATGGAGATATGCAAAACGACGCCGCAATGACGGCCCAAGTTAACGATACTTGGCTATGGCATAGAAGGTTCGGACATTTCAATTTACAAGGATTAAAGATCCTAAATCAGAAGAACATGATGCGTGACTTGCCAACAATCAAAGAGCTTGATGGAGTCTGTGAAGGGTGCATGCTCGGGAAACAACACCGGCAACCTTTTCCATCCGAAAAAGCTTGGAGAGCCAAAAATCCATTGGAGCTAGTACACACAGACATTTGCGGTCCGATGCGTACTCCTTCAAATGAACAAAACAGGTACTTCATACTCTTTATCGATGATTATACTAGAATGACATGGGTTTATTTTCTACGAGAAAAATCGCAGGTATTCGATATTTTCAAGAAATTCAAGGCATATGTCGAAAAGCAAAGTGGTCACAAAATCAAAACAATAAGGAGTGACCGTGGAAAAGAATACACTTCTACTCAGTTCACAAAATTTTGTGAAGATGAAGGCGTGGAGCATCAACTCACGATCGGATACGCACGCACGAGAACAAAATGGCGTCTCGAGAAAGAAAAGAATAGAACAAGAATGGAGAAGCGCAAGATCTATGCTAATGGAGAAAGGTCTTCCCAAATCCTTTTAGGCGTAGGAAGTAGAAATCTGCAGTCTATCTACTAAATAGATGTCCTACCAAAGTCAGAGAAGACAAGACACGATCGAAGCTTGGAGCGGACGAAAACCATCACTAAACATCTACGAGTATTTGGATGCATCCGCTATGTTCATATTCCTCAACAAAAAAGGGGCAAGTTGGATGAGAAGATCGAAAAATGTATATTCTTAGGCTATAGCACTCAATCCAAAGGTTATCGAAGTCTATAGCTTAAGCACAAAAAAGTTGATCATCGGTCGAGACGTAATGTTCGATGAAGATGCATACAATCGGGAGACAAACCAAGTGGAAAAGATGAGTATCAACCTTCCTAAACTAACTCATGAACAAGAAGAAACCAGAATGATCGGCCGAGACGCGAGAACAAGCAACAACTAGAGATCCCGACACATCTCCGGACTCAACACCAAAAAGGACCGGATCGCTCGAGAGAAATATATCAAACATGCAATTTGACGATTATGGAGCCGGATAGCTCTGAAGGTTTGCTAAACAAGAAGTCCTGGGTAAAAGCAATGGAGGAAGAAATAAAAATGATCGAGAAAAATGAGACGTGGGAGCTCACGGATCTTCCGCAAGATAAAGAAGCCATTGGAGTTAAGTGGGTCTATAAGACAAAACTTAACCCGGATGGTTCAAGATACAAAAATACAAAGCAAGACTTTTGCAAAAGGATATGCACAACAAGATGGCATCGACTACGGTGAGACTTTCGCTCCAAAGAGTCCGACTCGACACGATACGAGCACTTATTGCATTAGCGGCTCGTAAACAATGGAAGATATATCAACTCGATGTGAAGTCCGCATTCCTTAATGGTTATCTTGAAGAAGAAATCTACGCCGAACAACCTCAAGGGTTCGTGGGTACAAGGAAAGAAGATAAAGTTCTCGGACTAAAGAAAGCATTATATGGATTAAAGCAAGCCCCGCGAGCCTGGTATAGCGTGAATTGATGACTACTTTCGAGCTTGGATTCGGGAGGAGCGAGTGAGCCAACACTATATATCAAGACCCAAGGTACGAACAATACACTCATTGTCTCTTTATACGTGGATGATCTCATTTTCACAGAAACAATGAAAATATGATTATGGAGTTCAAAGAAGACATGATGAAGACATTCGAGATGACAGATTTGGGTTTCTTTGCACTATTTCCTTGGTATCGAGATACATCAAAGAAAAGATGGTATCTTTATCTCACAAAAGAAATACGCAGAAAGCTTACTTAAAAGGTTCAAGATGGAAGGATGCAAAGATCAGAGTAGCAACTCCACTTGACAACAACAAGGCACTCAAAAGGAAGATGGCTCACCGAAGGCAGGACAACTCACAATTTCAAGTCTAATTGGAAGCTTACTTTATCTAACCGCAACTCGACCCGACATTATGTACGCAACTAGCTTCCTATCAAGATTCATGCGAGAATCCAAGTCAAATTCATTACGGAGCAAACAAAGCGAGTACTCCGATATCTGGAAGGAACAAAGAACTATGGTATTTGGTATGGATCTGTGATGACTCAAAACTAATAAATTTATCTGCAAATGATCGGGCAGATCAATCGACGACATGAAAAGCACATCAAAGGCTATGCATTCACATTGGGTTAGGAATATTTTCTTCCAAAAGCAAGCAACATCGCAAGACAATCATCGCCAGGTTTGAATATATAGCAAAGAAGAATGACTACCCGGTCAAGCAATATGGTTGAAGCGCATACTTGAAGACATGGGAGAAATACAAGAAAAGGCTACAAAAATTTTCTCGCGACAAGTAAGTCCGCTATAGCAATGGCAAAAATCCCGTGTTCCACAAATGTAACTAAACACATCAAAATCAAGTACCACTTCATCCAGGAAGCGGCGAAGCAAACGGTGAAATTGGTGGAGCATTGCAAGACAGACGAACAACTAGCGATATTTTCACAAAAGCACTACCGAGAGGAAAGTTTGAGATACTACGAGATATGATAGGAGTCACAGAAATATGCACCAAGGATGAGTATTAGAAATTGGTGCACATTTCTAGATTATTCTAGCATATGAAAATTGTAGTAGTAAAAAGAAAAATCTAGAACAAACATATAAAATCTAGACTAGAGAAGAACAAATCTAGAAGCATGTAAATTGCTAAATGAAACTAGAAAAATCTAGAACAAGTACTAGAAGCCTCATTAGACTAGTATAAATAGATGTGGAGGCATTCTTGTAGACAAGTAAGCAAAATCAAATACCAAGCAATAAAACTTCTACTTCAAAGTTCAAACCTCTCTTTGCCTTAGTTCCTCCATTCTTCAATAAACCAAATCTATGATTCTTCACTTACACTACATACTATATTAAACCTACAAAAATAAGCCTCCCATTTCCAACCTTACTATAAAATAAAAAATCTTATCATACCATAAAACTATTTTCATCAGGAATAAGCAAAGCCGGGACGGCACACGGGATGAGACTTTCACGGACCACGCCTCATCGGAGAAAATCCTCTGCTTGGCAACGTAATTTAGCATGTTCGGTGGGACTCACACCCAATCGTGGCCTGTTGGGAAGTGAGGCCCTGGGAATGAGATCAATTTGGTGTTGGATATCCCGGAGGGGCGGGAGTTCAAATGGGAGCTCTTCGGGAAAGACATCGGCAAACTCTTGAAGCAAAGGGCATATTTCAGGGAGGGGCGATGAGGAACCAGGTGACTCAACCCCCAATGAAAGAGGAACTACGTCAGCAACGCGCATCTCTTGAACGAATGCGGCACGTGATAAAAACAAAACAGAAGATGAGGGTGCTGACAAAGGGGAGTGGGGTGTGGACGGATGCAACACAATCTTGACGCCTCCAAAAATAAAACTATACGTATTTAAACGACCATCATGAACGGTGGAACGGTCAAATTGCTAAGGTCGACCGACTAGGAGGTGACAAACATCCATCGGCACGACGTCACACCAAATGGAGTCCAAATACTGCACTCCAATAGAAAGTTGAACCAGAACCCTCCGATCCACAATGATAGAATTGCCCCGTTGAATCCAGGCGAGAGTATAAGGATGGGGATGTGGTTCAGGAGTCAAACATAATTTATTTACCGCATCGGATGACATAACATTTTCACAAAACCCCGAGTCAATTATGAAATGACACACCTTTCCGTTGACTGTGCAGGAAGATTCAAAAATCAGTGTGCGTTGTGGGTCTATCACAGGGGATGTACAAGGAGTGTAGCAAGCCCGACGTAAAACAAGGGTTGTTCCAATATCACATGTGATGTGTTCTTTCTCCATTGGTTCGGGGGTTGCCGAATCGAATATAGGAGGGCCATCATACATGTCGGTCACTATGTCCTCAGCAAAAAGCATGCGAGATCCGCCCAAATTTGGACACGCAGATTGACGATGGTTAGGATCATCACACGGAAAACAACAAAAACCTCGGGCGGAACGTTGGTTGCCCAGTTGGCCAGACGCGGACGGACGGGTGGGAGGTGTTGAGGATGGCAGGACAGGTGGTTGCGGTGTTCGAGGAGGAAGGCTTGATGTTCCAGAGGATCGGCGAGTTCCAATAATAAGGCTCGCTGGTGCGCTTCCGAGACCAAAACCGGCACAAATAAATTGAGGGTGTCCTGTAATTGAAGACGCAGTCCCCCAATATAACAAGACACCAACTGATCGTCTGAATCGCGAAGATCAACACGGGCTTGTAGATGATAAAACTCTTCGGTGTAAGCATCTACTGACTTAGAACCTTGACGTAGGCTTTGAAGTCATTGATAGAGAGTGCGGGCATAATTAAATGGTAAAAATTCGCGTTCCATATGCTTTGGGAATTTTGTCCACGTGGAAATTGGTGGTTTGCCATGGCGGAGGCGAGTGAGTTTTAGCTGTTGCCACCAAGCAGAGGCACGACCCCAAAAACGTGTTGCGATGAGTGGCACACGATGAGGATCTGGGACACCCTTAAATTCCAATAAATCCTCCAAGGAATTAAGCCAGTCCAAAAATTCAGAAGCCTCAAGTCCACTTGTGAATTATGGGATGTCGAGGTGAAAACCCGACTCCCAACGACGATCCTCGCCCCGATACTCAGCCTGTGGAGCCAACGGTGCGAACGGGTTCACCGTAGAAATGGTGTCTTCATCGTCCGAAGAAGCCTGTGGGGGCGCATGGTGACGAGATCCATGAACATCACGGCCACGAGCCCCACGTCCCTCACCTTGACCTTCGCGCGGCAGCCCTGGACCGCCTAGCGCAGCATCACGAGCACCTTGGTGTTGTGTAGCGATCTGCAAACGCATCTCCTCAAGCGCGGCCGTCAACATTTCAACTTGTCGCCCCAACGCTGCAATATTGGCATCACGTTGGGCATCCGTGGGAACGGCACCATCATGGGGTGGTTGTCGTCGAGGAGGCATGGTGAGGATCCGTTGCTGGTCAGCTGATACCAACTGACGCAGAAGAAGCACAAGACGAAGGGTTTGAAAGGAAACTCTCGTTTTCTGTATTTTTCAATCAAAACAAAAACGTCTTCTTTCACAATGAAAAATTGCTTAAATAATAAAACTCCTAAGAATCCTACTGCTACTATACTTCTATGATAAAAGGAACTAAAACAACAAATAATTGAACAACTGAAGAATAATAAAAATAAACAACTGAGTCTAACGGATCAAATATTCCCAAAAAGATCATGCAGCCTCATATCCATCATAAGGGTAAAGTAAGAACATATGAGGATTTATATCAATTTCTTGATTAATCGTGTTTCGTGTCATCACGAATAAATAGAGTATGTAAGAATTTAGCCTGTTACCTTGATGGAATATTAGTTCAGTGAATAGGTTTTGTTGTCGCAAAGTAACTGTGAATAGAAGGTCTTCTAGATATTATTAACAGACTAAGATAGTTCTTATGGCGATATTATGCAAAGTTATGATTATTGACTCATTAAATGCCATCATATGCATTTTCTAGACAAATGGGTATCTCCATCCATATTTTCTCTTATTTAAAAAACTTAACTTTTTATCCATAGTGTTCCGAAACTTGAAGTTAGATACAATTGCATGACCATTTTTATTTAAATTCTTTGAACGATATTTATAATGCAATTAAATTAAAATAAAGTAATGATTTATTTTTAATCAAATTGTTAAAATTATATGGTTCATGTGCAACGCACGTGCACCTTACTAGTCTTAAAGAAAAAACCCGATGTTATTGCCCATGTTGTAAAAAGGGGTTCTTCAACATCGTTTAAAATTCAATGTCTTGGGAAAACAACAATGGGTTAAAGTTGGTTAAATCTAATAGATAATGGTAGAATAAAGCTTACTGACATCTTGAGATTGTAGTCAGTTAAATGACAGCTCACGTGCAAATCATTCCACTATCACAATAACAAAGATATTAGCTAAAAAAACAGAAACCTTCACTGTCTTGCATTGTATCAGCTCAATACAAAGATTGACACTATCTGAAAACATAAAACGTGTGTCCTCAAATAAAAAAAACATAAAACGTGGACCAAAAACCATTACATATCTGTCAAGTTGCTGACACAGTAAAGCTCAACGCTTTCAATTGTTCAGGTAATAGAATAATCCAATACTGAAGTCCCAGATTTTATTCTGTAAAAACATGCTATTGTACTAAACATAAAAAACATATATAGAAGTATGATTAATAAATCATCATGTAAGACTCATACACCATCAATAAGAAAATATCAAACAGCCACACTATTCATACTATTAGACTCTAACACAAAATGAACTCTACAACAGACGGATCCTCTATGTTACATTCAACAGAATAAAGTAAATGATGTAGTTTCTTACTTCAACAAAATGCTCAAACACAGAGAAAAGAATGATTCCAAGAAACAATTGCGATAATGGTATCTATAAGGCATGTGCATGGTTCAGATATTCTTATCTTATCTATTCCCTTTGATTGCAAGACACTTTTTAATGTCGTATTTGGAGGTCTTGTGCATACTCCGATTGTTTTTGTGTAGAAATTTTCTGTATATAACATATAAAGCCAAAAAGTACCACGAGAACAATAAATTAGTAAAAACCTTGTCTCATGAAAATTGTAGCTACAATTGCTGGAACTAAACCCAGTAAGCTCATGCCTTGAAATAATTTTAGGGAAGCACAGATTATAAGGTGCGAAAGAAACAAGATTTTAAAAGTAAAGAACTAAGACATATGCGTCAGATAAAGCTAAAGATAGGGATGGCCAAACACTGCCTGTGACGTACTCGGATTGACCAAACGAATCCAATGTACTTATTTTGATTGTTGCCCCATTTCCTACAGATCTAATAGTATCCACTCATGCATGTTCAAAAATTATCAGAACACTTGTCAAACAACAGCTGTCAAATAGAAAGATCATCAACATATATAATGCATTGCATGCACTCGAAACAAATATTTGTTGGAATTGGTCTTTGATAAATGGGGTGTTGACCCGATTTTGACCAAATAATTAAGTGGTTTCCATTAGTGAAAAATGGAATTAAATTATTTGTAAAAATTCTACTAAGAGAGTAGATGAGAATATCATTTGGAATTTCTCAAACCGATTCGGGTGAATGAGAAATTAATGTTAAGTTACCACTTAATACAAATAAATGGTATGGAAAATGGAAAATGTGGGAAGGAGAGATGCTCCATCCCACATAGAAAAAAGGGGATAAAGTTGCACACTTAATATATCCCAAGTTGGACATATGGGTTTGGGCCCTGGGGAACCCAAGTTTTTAAAGGGGTGAGGACCTACATGCTTGTGGGTTTGGTTCAAAAACACACACAAGGCGCGCCGTCCGCCATCACTAGCTTGGCCCGGTCCGGCTTGGGCTTCAAGGCCCTTATTCTTTTGGACCAAAAACCTTTAAAATTAAATGTTTAATTAATTTTGTAATTAATTAAATGAGTTCAACTGGGAAAGTTTAGGACCTGCTTAGAAGTTTTGCTCTGAACGCAGGCGGGAGCACGGCCGTGCGTTTGGGGTGTCTTTGGGTGCCAACTTTTTCATAAATAAGACGGGGAGAACGCCGTGCGTGCGCCTGGTCGTGCTCCTCTGCAAGAAAGCGCTGTTGATCTGCAAAGTGACTTTTCGAGCCTCAGACGCGATTTTTCGACGGCACTTCATTGCCAATATTATTGAAGCCCCTGCAGATGAATTTAGACACGAAATCATCATATTAAAATTGGTCATTTGCATTCAAAGCATATTGATTCTCCCAGTCCTTCAATAAGCTTGAAAGTCAAAACACCCGGTTGAAATTTGTGTTTCGAGTTTGCAAATCTTTTGTAAACTCGAGCGTAAATAGTTGTTGTATCTAGGGGACGTCGCGAACCGTTAGCACTTGTATACGGGGCGTTTTCATCTTGCGGAGACATAATCTAATTCTGGCATCGACTAAACCATACACTTATCTATTTTCTTCTAAACAGAAACCTTCCAAATACTTTAACCCAACAATCGCAAAGACGAAAACTTGTTTTTGTTGAAGACGATGGCATCCAGCTCGATCTCTTTCACACCAATGGCTGCTACTCCCGCTCACGACGAAAAGCCGCCCAAGTTCTCCGGCGCCGACTTCAAACGTTGGCAACAAAAGATGCTCTTTTACCTAACGACCTTGGGGTTATCACGTTTTCTGAAGGACGACCCTCCTCCCTCCGTAGGCGAAGACGAAACTGACAACAACCGGAGAATCGCTGTGGATGCTTGGCATAACAGCAATTTTCTATGTCGCAACTACGTGTTGAACGGGCTAGACGACACCCTCTACAATGTCTATGGCATGTTCAAGATGTCCAAGGAATTGTGGGAATCCTTGGAGAAGAAGTACAAGACGGAAGATGTCGGCACAAAGAAATTTATTGTCGGCAAATTCCTAGAGTACAAGATGGTTGACACCAAGATGGTGATCAACCAAGTTCAGGAGATTCAAATCATCCTTCACGACTTAGTGCCTGAAGGGATGATTTTGAATGAATCCTTCCAAGTTGCTGCAATAATCGAAAAGTTGCCGCCATTGTGGAAGGACTTCAAAATTTACCTCAAGCACAAGCGCAAAGAGATGGGGCTTGAGGATCTGATTGTTAGGCTTCGCATCGAAGAAGACAACCGAAAATCAGATGTGAAATCCAGCAAGTCTGGAATGGAGGCTAAGGCTAATCTTGTAGAATCGAGCACTAGCAAGAAACGCAAGCACTCCGGGAAGGAAAAAGGAAAGGCCAACAAGTTCAAGGGTAATTGCTACAACTGTGGCAAACCGAACACATGGCGAAGGATTGCCGACACCCAAAGAAGGGCAATCAAGGTGGCAACCAACAAGCCAATATGACGGAGGACAAGTCGGTTCCAATAGACTTGTCGGAGCTCGATATCTCCGCCATTGTGTTTGAAGCCAATATGGTGGATAACCCAAGGGAGTGGTGGATAGATACCAGGGCTACTCGTCACATTTTTTCCGACAAGGAGATGTTCTCCTCCTACACTCCGATTAATGGAAGGAAGTTGTTCATGGGGAACTCTTCGACTTCCAACATCGTTGGGCTTGGAAAGGTGGTGCTCAAGATGACTTCCGAGAAGAAGCTTACGCTTGTAGATGTGCTGCATGTCCCAGACATCCGCGAGAACTTGGTTTCCGATCCTTTGCTTAGCAAGACCGGCTTTAGACTAGTGTTTGAGTCCGACAAGTTTGTAATGACCAAGAATGATCTGTTTTTATGTAAAGGTTACCTTGATAAGGGCTTGTTTAAAATGTCTGTAATGTCTGTTTTCCGCCAAGAGGCGAAGAATAAAAACGTTACTTCTGTTTACTTGTTGGATTGTTCTAATTTATGTCATGATAGATTAGGACACGTAAACTTCAACACAATTAAAAGATTAGTGAATCTGGAATTAATACCTACGTTTAAAACCGATTCACAAGACAAATGCGAAATTTGTGTTGAAGAAAAATTGGCCAAAGCACCGTTTCATTCGGTAACGAGAAGTACCAAACCACTCGAGTTAATTCATACAGATGTGTGTGATTTAAAACTTGTGCAAACTCGAGGTGGGAAAAAGTACTTCATAACGTTTATAGACGATTGCACAAGATATTGTTATGTGTATCTCTTGAAAAGCAAAGATGAAGCTTTAGTAGCTTTTAATACTTATAAGAATAAAGTTGAAAATCAGCTTAATTTAAAAATTAAGATGATTCGAAGTGATAGAGGCGGAGAGTATGTTGCTCCGTTTGAAGAATTTTGCTCGGAAGCGGGTATAATTCATCAAACGACTGCACCTTACTCACCTCAATCAAATGGTGTTGCAGAACGCAAAAATCGTACTCTTAAGGAGATGATGAATGCGATGTTGTTAAGTTCTGGCTTACCCCAAAACTTGTGGGGGAAGCCACTTACTTTCGCAAACTACATTCTTAATAAGATCCCACACAAAGATAAAAACGAAACTCCATATGAGTTATGGAAGGACGTAAATCGTCATATAAATACCTCAAAGTGTGGGGGTGTTTGGCTAAAGTCGAAGTACCTAAGCCGAAACAAGTAAGAATCGGTCCGAAGACGATCGATTGTGCTTTCATTGGATATGCTAATAATAGTAGTGCATATCGCTTCTTATAAGCACAAGTCGACAATTCTCGATATAAATGAAGGTATGATCATTGAATCAAGGAATGTTGTATTCTTTGAGAATATCTTTCCGAACAAAGAACGGAAAGAAGAAAGTTCGAGTAAACGGACTTATGATACTGCAAAGGTTCTTCAAAGTGATGATGAAGAGGAACCAAGACGCAGTAAAAGGACAAAAGTAGCTAAGTCTTTTGGTCCTGATTTTCTAACTTATATGTTAGAAAACGAACCCCGAACTATTCAGGAAGCATTGTCTAGTTCAGAAGCTCCTCTCTGGAAAGAAGCTATCAATAATGAGATAGATTCCATCATGCAGAATCATACTTGGGAGTTGGTTGATCTCCCACCGGGTTGCAAACCTTTGGGATGCAAGTGGATCCTTAAAAGGAAGTATAAAGGGGCATGTAAATGTAAATGTAAATGTCGTCTTCTCTTGGTCTTCTGGGGCAATCATGATCCGATTGTACCCGGAATAACCATCGAGGAAACAATAATAATCATATCCCGCCAAGCGATCTAACATCATATCAATAAAGGGAAGGGGAAAGTGATCTTTACGAGTGGCATCATTCAACTTCCTATAATCAATGCAAATATGCCACCCAGTAACTACTCTAGTCGCAATAAGCTCATCACTTTCGTTTCTAACTACAGTCATCCTGCTTTTCTTTGGTACCACTTGTACCAAACTTACCCAAGAACTATCAGAAATAGCATATATGATTCCAGCATCTAACCATTTTAAAACCTCTTTTCTAACGACCTCATGCATTATAGGGTTCAATCTTCTTTGATTCTGCACTGAAGGTTTATAAACATCTTCCATTCTAATTTTATGCATTACAATCGATGGACTTATGCCTTTTAAATCAGAAATTGACCAACCTATCGCAGACTTATGTTTTCTCAACACCCTAAGAAATTTATCAAGTTTAACTGAATTTAAAAGAGATGATACGATTACCGGATTCGTGTTATTTGCTCCAAGGAATGTGTATTTGAGATGCTTGGGCAAGGGTTTGAGTTCTGGGTTCGAGATGGGTTCTTCGGGTTGATGGTTGATGCACGGGCTGCCCGTGCTCAGGCGCACGGGCCATGCGCTCTTCAGTGGTTGAGTATTTTGTTTTGGTCTCACGTATGACCTGCCCGTTCTCAGACGCACGAGCTGTGCACTCTTCAGGTTTTTCATCCTTCTCTTCGGCCATGCGCACGACCAGGGCTTGCTCCGAAGCACGGGTCGTGTGCCCCT
Organism: Rehmannia glutinosa; assembly: GCA_016081115.2. NCBI lineage: Eukaryota > Viridiplantae > Streptophyta > Magnoliopsida > Lamiales > Orobanchaceae > Rehmannia > Rehmannia glutinosa. Next base: position 91,871,296 of record CM071926.1, read on the forward strand.
GCAGAACTGACTCCCGTATGTTTTTCTTCGTGTGCGCACCTATCGCGCTTCTCGGTAGCTCCTGCATATTATCTAAAGCACATACACAGTCATACAAGTCTTGATTATCAAAATCAATCATCATATTTGATGTTGAACACGAATGTGTCAAACCAAACTCTAAATCATCCTTAAAAAATGTATGATCCGCGTATTCATCAATGCAAGACTCAACTATGTCTATGAAACTACAGTTCTCAAGACCATCATGAAATTGTAGTGCCTTATAGATAGTAAATAAAACATGCTTATCATTAACCCATAATGTGAGTTCTCCCTTTTGCACATCTATCAAGGCCTTCCCGGTAGCTAGGAATGGACGCTCAAGTATCAAAGGGACGTCTTTGTCCTCCTCCATATCCAGCACCAAAAAATCTACGGGAAATATGAATTTATCGACTTTGACAAGCACATCCTCGATGATTCCCTTCGGATACGTGAGTGATAGGTCCGCAAGTTGTAAGGTGACCGTAGATGGCTTCACCTCTCCCAATCCAAGTTGCCTAAAAATGGACAAGGGCATCAAGTTAATACTTGCTCCTAAATCACAAAGTGTTTTCTCAAAGAAAACATCACCAATAGCACAAGGGATAGTGAAACTCCCCGGATCTTTCAGTTTCTGTGGTAGTTTCCTTTGGATTATCGTGACTTGCACTCTTAATCGATTGATCGTCTCTCGAAACCAGTCATCTTTCTTTTCTTTGACATAACATCCTTCAAAAATTTAGCGTGATTGGGCATTTGCTCCAATGCGTCTGCAAAAGGTATGTTAATATGCAGTTTCTTAACTATATCCAAAAATTTCGCAAATTGCGCATCTAACTTTTTCTTTTGAAGACGTTGGGGAAAAGGAAGGGGAATATTAAGTTTAGAAATATCAGGGTTAGAGGAAGATTTAAGCTTCTCAGCCCCTTTTTGTTCAGCAAGATGGTCCTCAACTCCTTCCTCGGCCTCAACATCGCCATTTGTTTCAGTTTCCGCATCTCCCGGAAATACAGTCGTTGCCCCTGAAGGACGCACGACCTGGCCATGCGGTGGTGCATGGGTCATGCTCCCCTGCGTCTGTTCAGTATTTTCTGGTATTTTCGGCCCCTCGTATTCCGTTCCACTCCTCAGACGAATGGCTTTACACTGCTCCTTTGGATTAACCTCAGTGTTGCTCGGAAATTGGCCTTTCTGATGCTGCCCACCAATAATCGTAGCTAATTGGCCAATTTGGGTTTCAAAATATTTCATTTGGGACCCCATGGTGTTGGCCAATTGTGTGACAAGATTTTCGATTTTATCCAGCTTTGCCTCGTCCTTATTAAATCGGTTCCTCGTCTCACTCATAAACGAGGTGAAAATATCCTCCATAGTTGGCTTAGCCTCAGCATTTATGACACCGTTTGTCACATTAAACCCCGGTGGTGGTTGCATCACATTCTTCATATTTGCGTAGGAGAAGTTCTCGTGGTTCCTCAAACCCGGATGGTAATGAGTGGGAGCCTGATTGTTCCGAAAATTGTTGAAATTCCAGTTATTAACATAATTTGCTTCCTCCATGGGATCTAGAGGAACTCCCCCATTACTTGCACCCGCGTTTCCTTCATTTACCTTCGTCAATGCACTCAATTGATTTGTCAATGCAGTCATCTGAGTTGTCAACTCCTTAATTGGGTCTGAATCAGGAACTTCGGCTACCCTTTTCACATTAGTCCTCTCGGAAGGCCACTGATAGCTATTCATGGCCATCTCTTCCAACAAGTTGAATGCATCCTCTGGGAATCTTGCAAGTGAAGTGCCTCTTGCTGCGGCATCTACAAACGACCTAGTTTGTCCCATCAATCCGTTGTAAAAGAAGCAGAGCTGCTGATCCTCTGGAAATCCGTGTTGCGGGCACCTCCTCAATAAATCCCGGAATCTCTCCCAGGCCTCATGCAATGGCTCAGAATCAAACTGCCTGAACTGCGTGATCTCACTTTTGAGCTGTAGTGTCTTACTTGGTGGGAAGTATTTAAACAAGAACCTCTGACTCAGCTCATCCCATGTATTCACACTCCCCTGAGTTTGGGTGCCTAGTCAGTTTCTAGCTTTATCCCTTAAAGAGAAAGGGAATAGGCGCAGACGTATAGCATCATCAGTCACCCCATTCATCTTGATTGTATTGCAAATCTGTATGAAGTTCGCAAGATGAGAATTAGGATCCTCGGGGGGAAACCCCAAACTAATTTACATTTGCACCATCGAGATCGATCTTGGCTTCACTCAAAGTTATTCGCATTAATTGGGACATTGGCAATTCCACCATAGTTGCGATTGTGCGGGGTAAAGTAATCGCGATAATCGCTATCGGCTGCTGGAACCTCGAATGCGGTAACTCGTAACTCATTAACGACTGTTGGCCTCATTGTTACCTCCGTTGTTGCCTCCGTTATTTCCCCCGTTGTTACCTTCCACGTCCGCCATAGCCTGTCCTTGTTGTCTTTCTGCCCGTCTAGTAGCTGCACTAATTCGCCTAGCAAAAGCCTCAACCTCCGGTATGAATGGTGCTAATTCTCCTTGCTTCGAGCGAGTGTTCATGCACTACCTGAACCAACTAAAGAAAATAAGTCAACCGAGTAGGAGTAAAATTAAACAACAAATAAAAAGAAAGAAAAAAAAATGTCTAAATTAAAAATAATTCTATTTATCGCAATATTAGTACTAAAAATTTAATTAGTCCCCGGCAACAGCGCCAAAAACTTGTTCGCCTTATTTACGGTGCAGTTTATAGAATAGGGTTAGCAAGGTCGAATCCACAGGGACTAATAAATTATTGTACTAAGTACTGGATTGTAATAGCCTTATTTTTATCCTGAAGATCGAAATTGAGTGATTTGGTTTTGTAAACCAAAACAAAAATTTATCCTAAAATAAACAAAGTAAAGATTGATTGAAAGATCAAGGAGATGAATGTATTTCTGGGTTATGGTTTCAGTTAATATCCCCTTTTATTATCAGATTAATCAAACCAAAGTTATACGCATTCTTCCCTATAGAACAATCACACAAGTAATTTACCCTCTCTCTCGAGATATATGTAAAAGCGTTGATTGGAATATCTATGCTAGATCTCTACTCAACATGAGATATCCAACTCCCAAAAGTACAAAAGATTAAATATCCTCACCAAATATTCACAGACTTCTCAATCTTGCAAATATTCATGTCAAGTACTCACGAGATCTAGTATTGAAACTCATCTGTTCGAATTATGAATCAATACATCAAACAAGTTAAACCAAAGGCCTTTTGATAAAACAAGAATTAAAACAAAGTACTCGAATAGGGTTGGAAAACAATAACTTCAATTGCAATTAATCATCAAATAAAAGCATCTATTAACCTACTCCCAAACCGGGGAATCACAAGATATTTAGCCAGACATGGAAAACAAATTATTCATAGACAAATTATCCATGTTCATGTCTAACTAATTGAAAATAAAGATACTATGGAATGCGAAGACTCGGGGACGTCGATGATCTCTCGATCTATCTTCAATCCTCAAGCGTGTTGTTGTAGCCATGATCAATCTCTCCAATTCTCCGGTGGAAAATTGCTCTTTTCTCTGTGTTCTAGGGCAAAAGTCAGTGTGTTCTCGTTTGTGGCCGCCCCATCTCTATTTGTATTTCGTTCGGGTCAAAACCTAGTTCAAAATCTGTCAAACTCTGTTTTCCCGCACAGGCGCACGGCCGAGCACACCCAGCCCGTGCTAGGTGCCGCAGGAATTCAGCTTTTACTGAAGGATGCACGGGTCGTGCGCATCACGCACGACCAGCCCGTGCGTCATGCCGTGGCTCGAGTGTTAGTCTTGGGTTGGCGCACAGGTCGTGCTAGGGATGCACGCCCTGCCCCTGCGCACCTGCTGGATTTGATACTTGTTCGTTTCCTTCCGTTTCTCGCCCGGTTCATCTGACATCTTCCCGATTCAACTCTAAACTTCGTACGTTACTTCAAGTATCGGCGGTTCTTTACCGCAATGCTCTGAATTGTTGCCAAAATGCTACAATTATCAACAAATTCCTACAAAACGAGCAAAGCGTAATACCTTTTCCACAAAACCGAAATAAAGCCCTTTTTACTCATGTAATGCATGCATAGTAACTAATTCTATCTACAAGTAAGCCCAAAATACATGTAAAACACATATCAATCAAAAACTCCACAATAGATTTAACTATATACCAAAAGTAAGAAAACATATATCATTCCTAAGTAAAATGTACACCAAAATAACAAGGAATGATTCACCAAAAAATACACAAAACAAAACTAATTGAGCGTTGTATGAACTTTAATTGTATACCAAAATAATATTATTTAAACACTATTTGTCATTATGGATTTCATGGACAGTATATACATATATCGCTCTCTTTTTTTTTTCTAATGCAAGGGTTTAACAAAAAACACCACAATAGATTTAATTACATACCAAAAGTAATAAAACATATATCATTCCTAAGTAAAATGTATACCAAATAAACAAGGAATGATTCCCCCAAAAAAAGAATCAAAACCCAGTTTCATACAAAAATAAGAGAATCAACAAAATCTGCAAAAAGATTGCCACAAGCACGCACGTTACACTCGTAACTTCCACTCTGTATCTCAACTTACACCATCCAATATCAATAACATAAAAATTACACAATCTATTAACTAAATATACATCGTTTTTACCTAATTTTATACCAAAAATGTCTCCACCAAATCTGTACTATTTCGCACAAAAATAACTCCAGAAGCAAAAAAAAAAAAAAAGACTTTGTACAAATCGAAGAACAAAACCCTAGATACTTCAAAATAAAAAATAAAAAACAAAAATGCCTACTCCACATACTAAAAATTACTTCAAAACCTAGAATGGACATCAACATGTTTCAACAGAAAAAGAAAAAAATTAAAGGATAAACCCTTTCTACCAAAATCTGCAACCAAAAAAATGAAAAAATGGAACCAGACACTTACCTTTACCAATAATTTGAAGGGCGTTTTGGTTTTTGATGTCGAAGAAACTCTGATAAGCTTCGAAACTGAAACAAAAATGATGGGTCTCGGCGGTCGACTGATAGAATGAAGAAGAAAGAGAAAAAAAAAGGTCTCGGTCGACTGATAGAATGAAGAAGAAAGAGAAGAAATAAAATGGAGCTTTGATTTTGTGTGAAAAAGAGATTGCATAAAAGCGGGAATGATGAATTGAAATACCAAAAAAAGGGGGGTTATGGGGGGTTACCATAACTGCCGTGTTATTTTGTTTATAAAATGACCATTGTGCCCTTAAATGGGCGATATTAAATATAAAAAAAAAACAAAAAAAAAAACTGAACCTTAGGATTAAATAGATTAATGGCTTAGATTGGTCCACACTGCCACATGGTAAGACTTTTGCCCCATGTGATCCTATACTTATATATATATATATATATGTATACAATTCCCACAATTATTATGCATTTATCAGGATCATGTTTTACTTTTCTATGATACTTTATCTTTTAATCACCCTGTCGCTAACTTAAGCGTTAAAGAGTTATAGTTGGAGGCTACCCAACAAGCCTAATGATTTGGGTTTTGCAGTGTTATTTAGCTGAGTAAATAGCAACTAACCACAAAGGCCGTCGAGGTAGCTCAAGTTAACCGGTTTGGCAGACTGTACCATCCTGTGATGGATCATTAGTTCATTACAGATAACTATATAGTAATTTAAATCTTTAGTCCTCTAAACAATCATTAGTATTAAAAAATCGTCCTTATTTTTCTTTTTCTTCTCTTTTCCCAGATTACCTTATTGGTCAATACCGCACTCAGGGTAACATGATACCTCGGGCCTTTATAGTTGAGGAATTTATCTATGCGATGGGGAGTCCAATTGCATCCTGACTCCAAAAGTTTTGTCCCGATATTTAGCATTAAATGTCTAATGAGAGACAGAAGAAAAAAGAAAAAAGACAAAAAAATCTAACATTTAAATATGAGTAGGTCTCTTGTAAGACCGTTTTATGGATCCTACTCCGTAAGACGGAGTCCAAGATCTAGTTAGATCCAGTAACCAGATCTGTTACTTAAAAAAACCGCAGCAATATATCTCTCCTCTTCACCCTATTCGCGTCTCCTCCTCCCCCACTCTCTCTCTCTCCACTCTTCACCCCTATTCTCTCTCCATTTCTCTCTCTGCTGTTGCTTAAATGAATTGCATGGTACAATATGCCATCCACGTGCCCTGTTACATTTATCAGTCTTTTAGCTCTTTTTTTTTTTTTTTTTTGTTGACAAAATCAATCTTTTACAGCTACACTTGGCTAGATGTGGGGCTTTAATTTACAATTTTATTTTTATATATAGTCACATTAATTATTAAAGTGGGACGGATTGGTGATTATCTATTTTCTCTCATTTTTCTGAGGTGATGGATTACTTAAAAAGGATATTCTAATATGAGAAAATAACATATAATATTTTGAACATAGCCTGCACATAACTTTAAAACCAAACACAATTTGGTTGTGTTTGCACTTTTTGATGTTGAATTTGAGAAGATACTAGATATAGAGTGATTTTTCTTGGTTGATTGGAATGAACCTGGTTATGATATCTCGGGGAGATTGTCAGCGGAATGGTGACCATGACAGGAGGGATTTATGTAATATGGTTGATTGAATAACATTGCAGAACTTGAACGTGATCAATACTTTTCAAGAAAATACTAGTACTTTTCAGAGAAAAACTAATACTTTTCAGGAAACTACTATATTAGTTTTATTATTTTGAAAATATATACTTTTCAGAATAAAAGTGATACTTTTTCAAGTCTAAAGTAATACTATATATGTTAGGGGGCTACTAATGTAATTTTGTTACTTTGAATACAAATACTTTTTAAAGTAAAAATAATACTTTTTTAATAAAAAATGATACTTTTGATCACATATGTTTATAAATTTGCAAGTAAATAATCAATTTTGTTACTTTAAAAATGTATACTTTTCAAAATAAAAGTAATACTTTTAAACAAGGTTGTATGTAACTTTACAAGTAAATGATAAGTTTTGTTCATTTGAAAATATATAATTTTTAGAGTAAAAGTGATACGTTTTTAATAAAAAGTGATATTTTTCCAGTCTAAAGTGATATTTTACCACCACATAATATTACAAAAATGCCACCACCACATAGAGATACTATTCTGCGGCCCTAATATTGCAAAAACGCTATCGCGACCTATTGATCTACAAATTTAGGAACCCAGCCACACATTTTACACCAGAGGTAAACAAACCATATACATAAGTAGAGCTAGTTAACCGATCAAAAAAAAAAAAAAAAGTAGAGCTAGTTAACGGATAGACAAGAAAAATCATGGTTTTCATCTCTTCACCTCTCTCTATATTCATGAGACTGAATCTCATAAATTATTGACATGGATGGGAATATAGAAGTCTTTTTCATTTTTCACTTTTCTTTACATGGATCTTTTCTACATGCCCCTGATCAAAACTCGGATGTATATGAAAGCAGGAATATACACTCGCATAGCAATTGGAAACATGAATATTTTTCGAAGTTTTATAGCTGCATGTAATTCTAATTCTCTCAGAAAGAAAGCTCGAGGCAAAAACTCAATGAAATTAATTTAGTGCAGACAGCTCAATAAAAGAACTGGAATCGGCTTCTCCAGGAACCAATTCAAGGTTAATTTCCACATCCATTGAAGTAGCATAGAGAGAGAGAGAGAGAGATTATGGAAAGAGTTAGGGAGAAAAGGTTGTAGGTGATAGAGAGAATATCAGCGGGAAAAAATGAAAATAGAAAAGAAACCAAAAAAATGGGTCAAGTCAGCGGGTCACCCCGTCTTACATAAAAAGATCCGTAAGACGGTCTTATATGAGAATTTGTTTAATTACAGTACTTGGAACTAATATCAATCATGTAATGGGACATGACTAGAGCAACTATCTCAACTCATCGCCGTCTCATCATATTTTCCATGCAAGTGGGAAAACCTACTATGATGATGGTTTTGGAACTTCATCTCATTTCTCCTTCGTATGAAGGTTGCGTCAGGAAGGGCATCCAGCGTAAAACTTTGTCACTTTTCTTTATGTGTGAATTTGTAGTGTTAACTAATTTTAGACAATTAATTGACACTATAACTTCACACCACCGACCCCACATAGTGGGATAAGGTGCAGTTGCTAATGATGATGATGACTTGGAACTAATATTTGTTGCTATTCATCCTCTTGGAATAATTTCTCTTAGGCTACGTTTGGATAAAAGGAATTGGATTTGAGAGGAGAATTTGGTGAAAAGATTCCAAATGATAACATATGAGATGGATTTGAAATCCACCATAATCACTCTAAAAATTGCTCAAAATAGGAGCACAAAATTTGAAACCCATTGATTTATGTATACTGGAATGACCCAGTTTTTAAAAACGGTTGAACCAGTTAAACAAATTACTCTATAGCAAGAGACCTCTGTGTGTGTGTGTGACGGAGGCACCCTGTCCATTGGCGGAACCTGCCCTCCTCCCACATTTAAAAAAAAAATTATACTAAGTATATTTTCAATAAAAAAAATAGTAATAATTCATATGATTTATTATTCAATTTTTTATCTGGTCCACCCCACTTCTATATATCAACCCACCCTAATATTTTCCTGGCTACGCCATTGCCTATATCGACTACTCTTTGGGTACTCACTGGGTAGATATGAGTATTCACTAGATAGTTGTTCGAGTTCGGCACAATAGCCTGTAATCACTAGATAGTTCTTCGAGCTCGGCACAATAGCCTGTAAACCGCGCTAGCCAGTTCAAGCTAGCCAGTTCAAGCATGTCCTGTCTGATTGGGTCGATTGAAAAAATGTTGGTATGGAGAATCAAATAGCAAGCACTTTATGAGTGGTTGATTCGCCAGACTATATATTTAAATTCCAAAATTAAAATATTAAAAAAGACAACAATTACTTTTGGAGCCAGAGCACAATTTGTTGATATTTTTGAAGACATTGCAACATTGAAGGGATAATTGACTGAAAATCATAGTTGGAGAATCCACATTGTAAACTTTTACGAACCTCAACTGCTTCGGACGGGTTCCAATTGTCAAGTTCTATTACATGTTGATAACTGAAAAGTAGTCTTGCCTACAAAATTAAATTTCGTCCAACATATTAGCTGCTACAAAGAATTGTAACTGCAAAAATTAATCACATATAAACTGTAATAAGATGGCCACTAATGTAGTTTCGAAGGATTTACGTTGGAAGCTAAGACAGCGAGCTATTGGCCAATGTAACATTTGTTCCCAGCCCAAACTCTATACAGTAAATATCCACAAAGAAGATGTCAGCTTTCTTTCTGCGGCTTAAAGCTGAATTACTCGGTTTCGGGCCTAACCAACATCTGGAACTCAGAGCTGCTGCCTTCTCATACCATTTAGAGTTTGGGCTAATTACGAAAAGTACCGCTGAGGTTTAGTCTAATTACAAAACTTTCAAATTTACAAATACCCCCTTAATATTTGTTTCTATTTTACAAATTGCACTTCAATGGGGATAATTGTAAAGAAAAAATATAAACATCAAGGGGGTGTCTGTGATACCTTAAGGGGTTATTTGTAATTTTGAGAAATAATTGAGTTTTTCTGTAATTAGGTCAAACCTCAGGTTAGGTTAGTTTCTGTAGTTATCTTAAGATCCAAAAGCAACAGAGTCTTCTAGACCTCGGAAACAATGGCAACAAAGAGCAATATCAATTTCCAGTTTTCCACCATTTGAGCTCCACATTGAGTTTTCGAGTTTCTTGTGCATCATTCATAAACCAAAGGGGACAGATGTGACCAAGCATTTATGTGTTCACCTGGGCTTCGTTTGTATAATCTTGAATCATGCAATTGGAGTTGTTTATGGACCCATGGAGGATCATTGTCTTTGAGCCAGAGGACCTCACCAGTATCCTTGTGCTTAAAGTCGGGAAGTTTTGGGTTGGATTTATGGTTTCTATTATCCCACCACTCAGATGGGTTAGCGAAGAAGACTTGCCACAAATGGAGACGGTCTCTACGCTTCTGCTTGATATCCTCGTATGAAACTGCCACATGACACAAATACAAAACAGATCGGATCATTTAAAAAGAAATATTAACAAATACAAAAGCACACATAATTGTAAATTGTTGAACTGTATGCACGTATTTGTGAAGGGAGTAATAATTCAGTTTGGAAAACCCCCACCACAACAGACCACAACCCAGGGGAAAATAAGTAGAAGTTGTAATATGGTCAGATGCTCTCAGTGGAGGAGATCAAAAAGAAAAGAGAAAGGAACGATTTATCCAACTATTCTCTGCATCTCGTGATTATATGATCAATTCGTGTTTCAATTGATCCTATCTTTTCCAAATGCTTGAAACTGTATTCAATACAACCTTGTGAGAGTAAACAATGCCTAAATATACCAACTAAGCAAAAGGTATAAGAAGTTGTACCTTCTGGTTCCAACTTGACAAGGTTTTGGCAGGCTGGCCCTAGAGCACTTCGAGTAACAAAATTTACCTCTGTAACAACTACCTACATATGAAATCTCATTATACAAACATATAAAATGGATAATATAGAAGGAAAACAATACAGTACCTATAAAAAGAAACATTCAGATGCACGAGTTGACCGTAACAACTAATGAGGATTATTGTATTCTTACAACATTTCACTTATATAGCACGTTACACAACAATATGTAAAAAAACACGGGGTATGAATTTCACTCACAATTTAGATAATTTACTTTCTCGAATGTGATGAACAACTGTGATTCTTAAAATCTTACTCATATTCCACACATTAATTTTACATTTATGTTGGGGAAAGGAGGGATTGAGTAAATTTCACACAACAATTTCTCATACTCATAACTGATATAACCAATTTTACTCATGCAGAAGTAATAAAACTGATATGCACCTGTAGACATATAATTTTTTTGGTCAATCGATAATTGCCAAATGTCAAATTCTTATAGGTCAAGATTTATCTTGATTTATTATTATTTCTTTTAACACAATTTGTGATTAAAGAGATAAATATTAAATCTTGAAGGTCCAATTAAATAAAAGCCTTCACCATATGAGTTATCCAAAAACCTCTCTCATACAAGTATAATAGGTGTCATTCTCAAAGAATTAAATCACAATTCAAAGAGAAGAAATCCAAACAAGAAGGTGGTGGAGGAAATTCTCTCAAGTCAAGAAGAAGAAATTCAAGGAGATCCACGGTGTTCAAGGCGAAATTCAAGGCGTTCATAGCTGAGTTCACTCAAATCACGGCGTTTGATTCGGGAATAAGCTTTCAAGCCCTCGAGTTAACGTTATTGAAGTCAAATCCATCTTGGAGGAAGATCAAAGAGACAGTTCCACCAAGAAGTTCTCATATCCAAGTCAAATATATCACGTTTGATTCGAGGTCAAGCTGTCGGGCCCTCAAATTAACGTTATACAAATTCAAGTTCAAGTTTGGAGAAGATCAAGCTGAAGAGTACATCTCCGAATTATCAAATTCTAGATATTATATCCTTGAAGAAAAGAATCAGATGAAGAAATAGAGATTTTAACTCTTTTGATATTTTTGATTCGCATATTTTCAATTTGTACTAATTTTCTTGTTTGTTAATTTGCAGACAATGAAAATTTGTGTTACAGCACCCATTCTATTTAGATGCGATCTATTTAACTCATGAAGAAGTGATAAAAACATAATCCAGAGCTCAGTTTGGAGAACTTTAAAATCACCAACACTGAAAAACAAAAAAACAAATAAAACAAATAAAAATATGAAAAATAAAAATATGAAAAAAACACACAAATAAACGAACAAATGAACCAGCCAAACATGCAATGTGCCATGATTTGATCCCCGAGACACAAAAAAGTTGCGTAAAAATTATATAAAAGTGTTTGCATATTACAATGCCCAAGACCCTAAATTCATACCAACGAAGTCCCCTAGATATTGACATATTGAATGAAAGGTGCAACTAGAATTTAAGTAGTTTGAACCAGTCCTCAAAATAGCTACACACACAAGATAGAGAATGATCTAATAATAAACATAAATGCAGCATTCATGGGAGCTACATTTGCTTAAATGCTCATTCTGAACATTACTTTGATTACATAAAAAATTGCCCACATGGAACTTCATTTTGAAGATCAATAGCATGCACATAGAAATTATAAAGTTTGTAATCAAATGGGCAAGAAGCATATGAGCTCCTAGTGGTCTCAAACAATGAGTTATTAGTTCTCTGTAGTTTGAAATTAATCTCTTGCGGCTTAATATTAGGCTAGTCACCAATTCAACTTGAAGCCAAGTAACAGGGCCAATATTTATCTTAAATGCACATTATCGTTTCGTTAATGTCAAACTAAAAGTTTCAGTACAATAAACAATTGTTCAATCATTTTTTTAGGAAATAAAATTGCTTGAAGCATGAAAGGTTAAGAAAAGTGTTCTTATTTTCCAATCACATGCCTGCTACCACTATCTGCTTCGGCAGCCATCATCATCACTAGAGAATGATTGTTGACACTGATATAAATAATCAAACTCGATGCAGTAACTAGCTGCATTGGTGATCATAGTGAAATATTTTGGGAAGCTGATGACCAACCAGCAAAATTGCATACGCCAAAATCCCACGAGAAGGGCTGTTCGGCCGTAGCAGTGTTTTGTTTGTCAAGAGCCACAATACTATAACGATACAGCTAATCCAAAGATGAAAACCAAAAGGTTAAATCCTCGTTTCACTGTACCATTTCTTGAAGGATCATCTCAAGCATTAAAAAAATACCATCCACAGAGTAATTATTAACAAAAGTGGCATTTCGAACCTCATAATGTTGCACCGACTTTCCATTGTCATCCACCTTCACGTACGATCCTAGACGACCCGAAACATAAACAAAATCATTCGGCTTCAGATGCTGGACCGACATTTCCGCCATTTCCTCCCAAAACTTGAGCATTACCCTGTTAGTTACGAATATGAAACAAAAATTAATTAATTAAAAATTAAACAGAACAAAAATGACTTTAGGGATTGCTCACCATAAGGAGCCGTAAGCGCCAGTCGGTGCGTTAACTTTAAGGATAGTATACACGCCGAATTTGACGGAGTTGCATACTTTCAAAGGGCGTTCTATTGCACCAATTAAGCTCACAGAGTTGTGCAAACTCTCCTCACATCTGATGGTGGTGGGTCGCTGGAGTCTGAGAGCGCGTCTGTAGACGGAGCTTTCGCCGCCCGAGTCTTCCTGCTCGTCCGTCAAGTGGGTCCAGGGCCGCCGTACCAGGGCGGCGGAAGATGAGAAGGGGCGGGCAGAGTTTGAAGCGGCGTTCTTGAATCGGAGCAGTAGAAAACGGGCAGCCCCCATGAAATTCCGGAGCTCAATTTGAAAGGTTTTGCGGGTCGTTTCATGTTTTAGGTTGAGCTCTTTAAAATTGGGGATTATTAACAGGGGGAGACGCTGAATATAAATCGGCGCCCACGCAAGTCGCAACAAGTGCTGTTTCTATTTGTTTCCCACTCTTTTCTTTTCTTTTTTTTTCCCCTTTAATATCAAGGACCCACACACACCCTGTCGGATGCAAAGTGATAAATATTCGAACTTGATGCATTAACTTTCAAATCAAACAAGTAAATTTCAATGGACTAGTCTTCTGCGACATACTTAATTAAGTAATGTAGAGGAGGGGAATATGGATTTCAACTTGGCTCATTGTAACAAAATTCTTCAAATTTTTGAAAAATAATCAAATATAACACAACCTTTTCATATAACGTTGAAATTCTAAACATATTTTTCATAATTATTAATAATGTGATAAAATCTCCCTAATTTTTGTTAATAAGGCGATTTGTTCCAGAATTTTTCCTATTATAACAAAATTATACTATTTTAATTTTCTAATTTTAAAATACTTTTATTACATAATTTATTAGGAACCTTCCACTAAAATGTATTATTATCTATAGAACAATTAAATATTTGTATCGTTGTATTTTCAAATTAATTGTGTATTATACAGATGAATTTTATCGCATAACCGAGATTTTGTCGAATTATTCTTAAATTATCCCAAATAATACCCTAGATACGAATTTTAAGGGCTAGCAAATCATGAATATAAAATTTATTTTTATGACTTGACTACTTGAGAGCTCAAGCCTCAAAAACGCACTATATTCCACTAAGCCACTAGTTTTTTATTTTTTATTTTGACAAGGTTCATCTTTGTTATTTATTCATTCATTTAATGAATTTATTTTAATTCAACAACAAATTTAGTAAAGTTATAGTCTAATAAAAAAAAGAGTGTGAGTTCATCGTATTATAAACTAATGATATCATATCATTACGTGGTAATAAAATTGGGGGAGGGGGGCCAAATAAATTGAGTGAAAGTTCAAGCTTGTCATCACATATTGACAAATTAAGGGATTTGATATTTTTTTTTAATCAAATGAACTTTAGATACAATTACATAAATCTCTTTATAATGATTGTTCTAAACTAAGTAGAATTTCTGATTGTTTTGAAATTACATCCAACCCTCTCCTCGATAGTACTCGTTGTCATGTCAAATGTAACATTAATTGTTTGCTAAACCCTCGATTCTATTATTTTGTAAAAGTGACAAGTTTTACGCAAAAAATTATGTGAGACGGTGAAAATTCGTGAGACCGTGAGACGGTGATATTTTTAGTGTAAAAAGTAATATTTGTCAAATTACACTTAAATTAGTGTATTTAGATAAAATATCACTTTTTACACTAAAAGTATCATTTGTTACACAAAAAGTATCATCGTCTCACAGTCTCACGGTCTCATACCGTCTCACAAGAGATCTGCTGTAAGTTTTATTTCCTTCTTGAATGTTTTTTTTGACACCACTCCTTGCGAAATTTCTTTAACGTTTATACCAATTTCTCTTTAGATTTAGTATTTTTTAACTTATTATAAAATCTTAAAGTCAAGTTAGGTTATTTAATAATAAAAATCGTTAGTACATAAAAATTAATTCACAAAAACTTATGTGAGACCGTCTCACCGGTCTAAATCCGTGAGACGGATCATCACATGGATGATCCACATCCTCCCTATTTTCTAGCTCCCATATTTTTTCTCTCACTGGTCCCCCCTCCTCTCCTCCTCTCTCTTTTTCACTTTTTCACTTTTACGTATTCTTTTACACTTTTTTCTCTATCATCTTTAATTGGTCCCCCCTTACTCTCTCTTTAATTGGTCCCCTCGCTCTGCTAATGTTCATCCTCTCTCTCTTAAATCCAAATTCTTTATAAAATAAATACTCAAAGAAATTATACTTTAAAAATATATACTTTTCACGGTATAATTGATACTTTTTTATAAAAAAAAAGTGATATTTTTTTAATAACAAAGTAATATTTGTTTTAACACAAAAACTCCTGTCAAACCGTCTAACGGGTCTGACCTGTTAGACGGATCTGACCCGCGGATCCGGTGGCACTTCCGTAATATTAGCAGTGGTGTTTTATTAGTTTCGGGGAGCACATGTATTATCGATCCTTCTTAAATGTATTAGTCGTCCTTCTAAAAAGTATTAGCAGTTCTTCTCAAATGTATTATTAGTTTCCTCAAGAGTTTTTAGTATTTCTCCGAATATACTCTCGAAATGTATTAGCAATCCCTAAAAAAGTATTAGTAGTTCATCGAACAAGTATTAGTAGTTCTTTGAAATAAATTAAAATTTTCTCACGAAATGTATTAAAAGTCCTTACGAAAAGTATTAGTCGCCCTTCTAAAAAGTCTTTATATTCTTCCGAAATGTATTAGTAGTTCCACAAGAGTTTTTTAGTATTTTTTATCATGAATATACTCCTCAAATGTATTAGTCGTCCTTCTAAAATGTATTAGCAGTTCTTCTAAAATGTATTAGTTGTTTCCCTGAATATAATTAAATTTTTATCCCATAATATATTAACAATCTTTCTGAAAGGTATTAGTCGTCCTTCTAAAAAGTATTAGCAGTTCTTCTAAAATGTATTAGTAGTTCCCTTGAATATAATTAAATTTTTCTCCCAAAATGTATTAACAGTCCTTCTGAAAAGTATTAGTCGTCCTTCTAAAAAGTATTAGCAGTTCTTCTTGAATGTATTAGTAGTTCCCCTGAAAAATATTATTTTTTCCCACTGAAAAGTATTAGTTGTTACCTTTAAAAGTATTAGTTTGTCTCTTGAAAAGTAAGTTAAATGAAATATTCCTTAGCCCCTGTTAAATGAAATCTTCTTGAGCCCCATCTATAAAAATTCTTCTAAGCAAATGCATGTAAATGGACTTATTTATGTACTTATTTGTTGACTAATACACAATAAATATTGACTTTTCTTCAAAATTCCATACAAAAGAAATAATGATTTTTTTTTAAATAATGCACTTACTTGTTTTGATACCTCTATTTCTAATGCTCTGTTATTAAACTTGCGTCAAAACCTGGAATTGGCACTTGCAGCAATAGTTTGATATTGTTTTAGCTCGTTGGTGAAAATCAAGCAAAGTAGCAGAAAGGTAAAAGAATGATATGAGGAAGACCTTTAAGAGAGAGGAGGGGAGGAAACACGCAGAAATGAGAAAAAGGAAGGAGATTTGGAGTAGGCCTCGTTTTTTTTTTAAAAGATCCGAATTAAGGTGTTGGGGATCCGTCTAACGGATTTAGATCCGTTAGACCGTCTGATAGGAGACTAGCTCTTGTTTTAATGATAAATAAACAAAAGATGATACTTTTATTAATATGAAATGATACGAAATGATACTTTTTTAATAAAAGGTGATACTTTTTTAATAGGAAATGATACTTTTTTAATAGAAGGTGATACTTTTTTTAATAAAATTAAGTTTTGCTATAATAAAAAGTTACACTTTTTTAATAAGAAGCGATACTTTTTATATAAAAATTGATACCTTGTTTAAATAAAAATGATAATTTTTTAATAAAAAGTGATATTTTTTATTAAATAGTAATACTTTTTGAATACATAGTGATACTTTTTTTGTAGAATTGATACTTTTTCCACAAAAAGTGATATTATTTTTAATAAAAAGTAATAACTTTTTCATAAGAAATGATACTTTTCCATAATAAGTGATACTTTATTTTAATAATAAAAAATAATACCTTTTTAATAAGTAGTAATACTTTTTTAATAAATAGTGATACTTTTTTTGTAAGAAGTGATACTTTTTCCATAAGAAGTGATATTATTTTTAATAAAAAGTAATAATTTTTTAATAAGAAATGACACTTTTTCCATAATAAGTGATACTTTATTGTAATAAAAGGTGATACTTTTCGAGTCTAATGCGATACCTTTTTCCATAAAAAGTGAAACTTTATTTTCTCCATTTTTTTTTGGTGTAGAGACGGGATGAGAGAGAGAGGTACCACATGAAGAGTTGGATGAGGAGAGAGAGAGAGGGAGGAACCATGAGAGGAGTGAGGTGTGTTAGGAGAGAGAGAAATAGGGAGGACTATTGGAGGAGTGAGATGTGGGAGGAAAGAGGACACGTATTTTAGGCAATGGGGCTCCGTCTCACGAATTTAGATCCGTGGGACGGTCTCACAAGAGACCTCCCCAAATTAATTTCAACAATCTCCCACATATTGTATTTTTCAATTTTTATTTTTTAAAATCAATAAGTTGTGCGGTGCGGTTGCCACCATCTTATGTGGACATAACACTCAATCAAATAGTTTATCTAAAAATCACTCTTCTATAAGGCCAACTCCAACTCAACTTCAAATACCACACTATAACACCAAATATACAAAAAAGCATCTCCAACCCAACTCTAAACACTACACCAAATTTGGTGTAGTGAATAGTATTACACCAAATTTGGTTTAACACAATTCATTTACACCAAATTTGGTGTAATACAATATCTCCTATTTGCCCTCCAATTCTCTTCTATTTCAAATTTAAATTCCAATTGTATCCTCATTTTATATATAATTAACTTATATAATATGATTCTAATAATTAATTAATATTTTCTGTAAATAATAATAATTAAGAAACAATTATAATTTAAACTAAAGAGATGTTAATATTAATTTTAATATTTATTTTTTAATATAATTAATTAATTTTATATTAATTAAATATATGTTTTTAGTTAACTACATTCATAGTAATAAACTATAAGTAAATAAAATAATTGTATAAATACATAAATTTGCTTACTATAAAATGACAAAAGAAAGAATAAAATATTCATTTGGTGTGAGATTTGGTGTAATGGGTTGGAGATGGTTTTGACAAAATTACACTATAACACTAAATTTGGTGTAGTTTTTACACCAAATTTGGTGTTATGGGTTGGAGATGGTCTAAGCATAGATGGATCTAAGTTACTAGTTTATGGGTACGATGTAGACACAATTAGTGGAAAATATGCAGAATCAATCAACGTTCCAAAGCATCAATGTAGAGGCAGTTCGAGGAGATGACATTACAAATGGAAGGATTTACTGTAACGCCCTAGAATTCATTTATAAAATAAACAAGCGTGTACCTAATTTTAACAATGAAAAAGAACACGAATAATTTAAAATAAATGAGTCAATTGTAGCGGAAGCAAAATATTTCATGAATAAAAAATTTAACCATCGTCTAATTCTATCAATTTATAATAAACTAGAAGTAAAAACTAATAATTTAAAAAGAAGCAAATAGTTCAATATTTGTTTTAAATAAACATTCATAAATAAATCCATATGCCTTGTCATATCCACCGCTCTTAGCCAACGCCATATTCTCCACCTGAAAAGTTGGTTATATATGGGGTGAGCGATACAGCTCAGTGGAGTATAAATTGTCCAAGCTAAATACACATATATCTCACATAGGCATGCAAATACAATCCAATAGAACATAACATAGATCTTTTGAAAAACCGTAGACATAGACATAGATTGCACTGCAAGGGTTCCACCTGAGGAATACATCGACCCCCGGACCTCTTGAGTCCCTGGCTCATGGGTGTCTAAAGCAACTGTACTACACAATCATGCAAAATAATCTAAGCATTTAACAAGGACAATAAAGTTCAGAAAACAAACCCCACCTTGAACGTAGCTTTGAAAATTAAGTAGAGCCTAGAAGTGTCGGATGCAAGCACGTCTAATCCTCGCTGGATAATTCGCCTAACAATAGCAACATAATACTAGTCAAAATCCTCAAATATTCTAAACTCAAAACTTAGAAATAATAATCTAAAAATCCTAATTTAGGGGCTTAATATAATATAAAAAAAATTAGAATTGAAGGCTAAATTAGAATTGAAAATAGAAATTGGAATCAAAGGCTAATTTGGATGGTTAGAGGCTGAAGGGCAATTCTGTCAATAATTTATGGGGACCATATCCCAAAATTCCTCCTTCTTCTTTTCTTCTCTTCCCATACGTAAATTCCCCCTCTCTCTCTCTCTCTCTCTCTCTCTCTCTCTCTCTCTCTCTTCTTTCCTTTTCTCTCTCTTTTTTCTAGGGCTGCAATCGAACCGAACTGAGCCGAACTTTTGAGAGTTTGAGTTTGGCTCGTTTATTATCGAGTCAAACTCGAGCCTGAATTTATCGAACATATTGATGGCTCACGAACTTTTTCGAGCTTAATCGAGCCTAAACGAACTTAGTAAATATTAATTATAAATTAAATTATTCTTCAATTTATTACAAAAATAAAATTATATATATCTAAAACACATAATATATTTACTAAAACTTATAGTTTTACTCAAGCAAATAAGTTTTATTGAAATTAAAGTCAAATTATTAGTTTAATTTATACGAGCTTACTATCGAGCCTATTCACGAGCTTACTAACGAGCATGTTCACAAGCTAACAAATCGAATACCTCTAGGTTTGAGTTTGGCTCGTTTATTTTAATGAGCCTAATTTAAACGAACTCAATGCCTTTTATAGAATCGGCCTCGAAATTCACTTGCGGCGGCTTCAGTTCGTTCAACCCTACTTCTTTCTTTTTCTTTTTCCCACCTTTTCCTCATCTCTTCCTAATTCCCTTATTTCGGTCAACACTCAGCCTACCATCTCTGTCACTTTTTACTTTTCTTTCTTTCCTTTTTCTTTCTTTCTCTCCTCTTACTTTTCTCACTCCAATTTCTCCCAATCTTCCCATCACAGCATCATCTTCCTTTCTTTTGTATTCTTTTTTTCTTTTTCTACTTCTTATTTCGATCTCAGCAGCCCTCCCCCCAAAATATCGCTCCCTTTATCTACTTTCTGTCTCTTGCCCACCCCCACACTTCTCTCTTTTTCTTTTTTCTTAAACCTGACACGCACAGACATACCGACGACGATGGGCAGCATGTCGGTGGCAATTTCCGGCGGCTTTGGACAGAGGGTAGTTGATTTTGGGCTGAACCGAAGACTTTTTCAGCAAGTTTGTAGGTTTGGATTTTGGGCAGCAACGAATTGGATTTCTGGTAATGTTGGGTTTGGGTGTTCGATGAGTTACGGGTTTCGGTATTCTGGTGACGGCGTCAGGTTGAGGCTTACGGCTGCCGCTCGGTGGATTATTTTTGGGTTTGGACGTGATTTCTGGTTTTGGGAGGGTGGTCGTGTACATATATGAAGATGAGGTTGGAAGGTGAAACTTTTACCTTGTTTTCGGAAGTAGGAGAGTATGTGAATTTTTCTAGGACTGTTGATTTATTTTTATAGGATTGAATAGGGTTAAAGAGTATTGTTATATTAGGATTCTAAGAGTTGTTTTTGAGATAAACTGAAATCTCTTTGATAAGAGACGGACGCCTGTGTTCTAACAGAATTGGACACATGTATTTTATTCGATGAAATTTTTTTAATATTGGGCTTAAAATAATTAGGCTTTGCCTGAAATTGGGCCTGACTTAAAATTGGTCTGGAAGAATAGCCTTGAATTTATAATATAGCCCCTAAATAAAAACTAACTAAAATCTAAAAATTCACAATTCTTAATAAAAGCCCAAAATATAAATTCCGGGTATTACATACTATTACTCTTAAAAATAATTTCGTCCTTGAAATTAAACTTACCTAATAAAGATTGAACCTCATGATGTGATGCTAAGATATCGTCCTTACGTTCCCAAGTAGCCTCTTCATGGCTATGTCCACTCCATTGCACTTTGATTAATTCAACATCTTGATTTCTTAACTTGTGCGCCTTTCGATCTAGTACTGCCACTGGTTTCTCCTCGTATGACAACTGTCTATCCAATTCTATGGTCTTATAACTAACAACATGACTCGGATCTGGCATGTACCTCTGTAACATAGATACGTGAAAAACATTGTGTATTCCCGACATTGCTGGCGGCAAGGTCAATCCATACGCTACTCTCCCCACTCGCTCCAGAATCTCGTACGGTCCAACATATCTCGGATTGAGCTTCCCCCTCTTACCAAATCTGAAAATTTCCTTCGCTTCGGTGATACTCTCAAAAAAACTTTTCGCCACAACAAACTGTAACTCTTTATTTTTTGAATCGGCATAAGACTTCTATCGATCCTGCACCACCTTGATTCTTTCTATTATCTTCTCTACGGCTTCAACTGTTCTTTTGACAATATCCGGACCCAAAACTTTCTTCTCTCCAACTTCATCCCAGTGAATTGGCGATCTACACTTTCTCCCATATAATGCCTCGTATGGTGCCATTCCAATAGTTGATTGATAATTGTTATTATAAGCAAATTCAATTAGTGGGAAGTGTCGTTTCCAACCTCCTCCGAAATCCAACATACAAGGTCTAAGCATGTCCTCCAGCGTCTGTATCGTCCTTTCGGATTGTCCATCTATTTGGGGATGAAAAGTCGTACTGAAATGTAATTTCGTCCCCATTGCTCTTTGCAATCCTTTCCAAAAATTTGAAGTAAACCTTGTGTCTCTATCAAACACAATCGAAACTGGCACCCCGTGTAGCCTCACGATCTCCTCAATGTATAATTGAGCCAACTGTTCCATGCTGAAAGTCATCCTAATCGGCAGAAAGTGTGCAGTCTTCGTCAATCTGTCCACGATAACCCATATAACTCTGTTTCCTCTGTTCAACCTCGGTAAGCCAGTCACAAAATCGATTGTAACATGCTCCCACTTCCACTCTGGGACCTCAAGTGGTTGTAGCAACCCCGATGGTCGTTGGTGTTCGACTTTGATTTGTTGACAAGTCAAACACCTCTCCACGAACGATGCAATAGAGCCCTTCATGTTTCTCCACCAGAAAGTGTTTCTCAAGTCACGATACATCTTTATACCTCCCGGATGCACCGTGTAAGGTGTACAATGAGACTCTTCTAAGATCTCCCTTCTTAGGTTCTCGTCTTTTTGCACACAAACTCTCCCTTCATAAGTAAGTGTGTCGTCCAATGATTCAGCGAAACCTCTAATGTTTTCAGATAAAGCTCGCTTCCTCATTTTGCACAAAAACTTATCCTTCGTTTGTGCCTCCTTGATCCGATTTATCAAAATCGGCTCTGCCACCATATCAGATATGATAGTTTTGGTGTTAGTTGGCAGTACTACCACATCAATTCTCATGTTGATGAAATCCTTAATCAACTTCTCTTGCTCCGTGATCATGCTCGTCATTTCACCATTGTTCTTCCGACTCAATGCATCAGCTACCACATTGGCTTTGCGTGGGTGATAGTGGATAGTATAGTCATAATCTTTGACTAACTCCAACCATCTTCGTTGTCTCATGTTCAGTTCTTTCTATGTGAAGAAGTATTTGAGACTTTTGTGATCCGTATAGATATCACATTTTCCTCCGTACAGGTAATGACGCCATATCTTCAGGGCATGTACTACGGCTGCTAACTCCAAGTCATGCGTGGGATAGTTAAGCTCATGTTGCTTCAATTGTCTCGAGGCATAAGCTATCACTTTCCCAGTTGCATGCACATTCGAGACGTTGTTTTGACGCATCACTATAAATAACGAACCCTTCTGATCCATTAGGTATCGTCAAAATAGCTATGGTAACCAATATCCGTTTCAACTCTTAGAAAGTGGTTTTGCATTTCTCAGTCCACTGGAATTTCTCTTCCTTTCTCGTCAGTCGGGTCATTGGTCCAGCAATCTTGGCAAAACCCTCAATGAACCGCTGTAATATCCAGCAAGTCCTAAGAAAGTGCGTACCTCACTTATGGTCGATGGCACTTTCCATTCATTTATAGCCTCCACTTCAACACCTCGAGCGGTGACTACATGACCCAAGAACACCACTCGTTCTAGCCAAAACTCACACTTCTTGAACTTTGCATAAAGTTTCTCTTTGCGAAGTGCCTCAAGCACGATTCTCAAATGCTCTTCGTGATGTTGTTTATCTCTTGAAAAGATTAAGATATCATCAATGAACAGAATGACCAAATAATCCAAGTAAGGATGAAACACTCTTTTCATCAAGTCCATAAAGACCGCGGGTGCGTTACTTAACCCAAATGGCATCACAGTAAACTCGTAATGTCCATAACGGGTCGTAAACGCTATTTTGGGTATATCTGCTTCTTTGATCTTGAGCTGGTGATACCCAGATCTCAGATCAATCTTCGAGAAAACTCCAGCTCCTCTTAATTGATCAAGCAAATCCTCAATGTGGGGTAAGGGGTATTTGTTCTTGATTGTGAGGTTGTTCAACTCTCGATAGTCGATACACATCCTCATCGTACCATCTTTCTTCTTAACGAACAACACATGAGCTCCCTATGGGGACACACTCGGTCTCACATAACCCTTATCTAGCAGTTCTTGTAATTGCACCTTTAGTTCTTGTAACTCCTTAGGTGCTATTTTGTATGGTGCCTTTGACATTGGTGCTGCTCTCGTTACCAGATCAATTGTGAACTCCACTTATCGATCTGGCGGTATTCCAAGTAAATTCTCTGGAAAAACATCAGGGTACTCACGGGCGATCGGGATATCAATGACTGTTCTCTCTTCAGTCGGGGTAGCAATTACATTTACCAAGAATGCTTGGCATTCTCCTTTCCTTAACATCTTCACGGCTTGATTGCTGATATAACTTGTGGCGAAACACTGGATTTAGTCCCATGGAAAGTGAAATTTGCTTTTCCAGGCACATGGAAATCTATTTCCCTCTCGTGACACCGGATGTTTGCTCGGTTTTGGCTTAACCAATCCATTCCTAGGATTACGTTAAAGTCCTTCATTTTTATAACATATGGGTTCACTTCTAGAGTTCTCCCCTCTATGTTCAGTTGTACCCCGCTAACTCTATGATCAGCTACTATAGTTTTACCCGATGGTATGCTAACCCCCAAAGGCTTCATAGATTCACATATCACATTATTTAATCCCTCGATGAATTTTGCAGATATGAAAGAATGTGTAGCACCAGTATCAAAAAGTACAAGAGCAGATATATTAAAAACTCGTAACATGCCCGTCATTGTCTCAGGCTCCTCTTGTGCGTCCTGCTCGGTCATGGTGTACATTTTGGGTTTCCCTCCTATGGGCTTCTGATCCCCTCTGGGCTGATTGGGATATTTCTGACAGTTCCAACCCTAATGCCCAACAAAAACTCGCCATTATGATATTTCCCACATTTCTAGCATTGTGGCCTCGTCTGCTGACCTTGTTGATTAGGGGAACCACCGACTCTTTGCTGTTTGTTGTTATTAACAAACTTTCCAATGTTTGGACCCTCCCATTTCCTTTTGGGAGCCTCATAAGCGTTTTTATTTCCTCCTTCCAATCTCATATTGGAGGCAACTGTTAGAGCTCCTTCCACAACCGCAGAATATGATGTGTTCCCCAGTATACTCACTACCCCGCCTAATTCAGGGCGTAAACCTGACACAAACCTCTTAGCCTTCTTCTCCTCTGTGTTCGTCAAATGAATAGCATATCTCGCTAATTGATTGAATTTTTGCTCGTACTCGAGCACCGTCCTTGTCCCTTGTTGCAGATTTAGGAACTCTCTTTCCTTTTTATCCCTGTAGGACTGCGAGAAATATTGCTGCATGACTAATTCCTTAAAGCCATTCCATTGCATCATCGTTCGCTACTGGTCAGTGATGGTTCGTCGGTGTGAATCCCACCAATGCCTCGCGTCTTGTTTTAGCTGATATATCGCACATGAAACTCTTTGTGCGTCAGTGCACTCAATCAATTCTAATATTCCATCTAATTTCGCTATCCATTCTTCCACGATATACGACTCTTACTGTCTTGTGAGTGTCGGAGGTCTATAGTGGAAAAACTGTTCCACCACATGCGAAGTGTTATTTGCTGAAGCCGGATGGTTCTGTGGGTTCAAAGCACCCCCTTGAGTTAAACCCTCAACGACTGTGGCCAGGCGCACGACTACGTCTCCCAAATTTTCTAGTGTTGAATTTGGGGCAGTCCCGGTTCTAGGGGCTCTAAGATTCATCATATACCATGAATATAAAATTCAGTCAATTTCCAATCGGAAAATTTTTAAGCTCAATATAAAAAAATTAAACCATAAATAATAACAAGTACTCAAGGCAATAAAATAAAATGATCATCCATTATTCTCAATATGTTTTTTATTACATCGAATCCGATGAATAACGAAACAACTGCTAGTTTGAAAATTAAAAATATAAACCAAAATGCTAACGAAAGGAAAATATAAAATCCAAAATACCGACTACTAAAATAAATAAAACAAATGCTGGCTAATCAAACATCTTCTTCTAGGTCCTCCTCCGGATCTTCCTCCGGGTCTTCCTTTGGATCTTCATCATCACTGAATTAGGTGGAGGGGCATCGTCATGTATGCCTTGTTCTTCGGGCCAATAGTGAGAAACGTCCATTGTGAGTTGTACATGGTCCAACCACCACTGTCGGAAAACCAAAGTAAAATCCTCATAGCTAACACACGATTGAACACCCTGGACATCAGCTATCATTTGGTCGTATATCTCTCTTGCTCTTTGAAGGGGTATCTCCGACAGGGTATTAATAAATTTTAGTATGCCCTATCGATTAGATACCGAGTGACCGACATATCTAGCCTCTATCCATAATTCAAACATTGTCTTTAGATGCGGACCAAGGTTATAATTAGGGTTCCACTGGTATTGTTCAGATCTCTCTATCGTTGCTCTCCTATTATCGCTACTAACATCAGATTTTCGTGTTCTATACCTCCTACGCGCCATCTATAGAGCATGAAAATAATTAAATCCTCTAAGTTCTTTCTATTGTCCATAGAGTTCACAAATATCATAATATCTCAACAGTTCAATGGCATTTTATCGTGCGTGCTATGCATCCAAGAAATCTTAGCATATTCTTTTCATTTTTCTCTTTGCAATAGAAATTGTAAAATTCATTACAATAATATTAAAACACTTTAGCAATCACATCTGGCAATAGCAGTAGCAGTAGCAATAGAAGTAACAATAGTGATGACATTAGCAGTAGAAAGCGAAATCTTTTAAGAAAATCATACCTTGGCTTCGGAGTTGGCGTGGCATAATGGTGCTGGATATGTAGACTCTTTTCATTTTAAAAAACATTCTAAATCATTTATCAGAGTACACACACGAAAACTACACGTATTTATTTTTTTCAAGTCTACAGGAAAGTAGACCTGCTCTAATACACTTGTAGCGGAAGCAAAATATTTCATGAATAAAAAATTTAACCATCGTCTGATTCTATCAATTTCTAATAAACTGGAAGTAAAAACTAATAATTTAAAAAGAAGCAAATAGTTCAACATTTTTTTTAAAATAAACATTCATAAATAAATCTATAGGCCTTGTCACATCCACCGCTCTTAGCAGCGCCATCTCCTTCACCTGAAAAGTTGGTTATATATGGGGTGAGCGACATAGCTCAGTGGAGTATAAATTGTCCAAGCTAAATACACAGATATCTCACATAGGCATGCAAATACAATCCAATAGAACATAAAGCATAGATCTTTTGAAAAACCGTAGACATAGACATAGATTGCACCTTTGCTGGGGTTCACACCGAGGGATACATCGACCCGGACCTCTTTGATCCCCTGTCTTATGGGTGTCTAAAGCAAATCGTACTACACAATCATGCAAAATAATCTAAGCATTTAACAAGGACAATAAAGTTTAGAAAACAAACCCCACCTTGAACGTAGCTTCGAAAATTAAGTAGAGCCGAGAAGTGTTGGATGCAAGCACGCCTAATCCTCGCTCGATAATTCGCCTAACAATAGCAACATAATACCAGTCAAAATCCTCGAATATTCTAAACTTAAAACTTAGAAATAATAATATAAAAATCCTAATTTAGGGGTTTAATATGATATAAAAAAATAGAATTGAAGGCTAAATTGGAATTGAAAATAGAAACTGGAACCAAAGGCTAATTTGGATGGTTTGGGGTGAAGAAGCGGTCATTAATCATCGATAGTTTATGGGGACCACATCCCAAAATTTGTTATTCCCCTTTTCTTCTCTTCCCATACGTAAACTCCCCCCCCCCCCTCTCTCTTTTTTTTCCTTTTCTTCCCTTTTCTCTCTCTTCTTTCTTTTTCTTTTTCTTTTTCCCACCTTTTCCTCATCTCTTCCTAATTCCCTTATTTCGGTCAACACTCAGCGTACCATCTCTCTCACTTTTTACTTTTCTTTCTTTCCATTTTCTTTATTTCTCTCCTCTTACTTTTCTCACTCCAATTTCTCTCAATCTTCACGTCACAACATCATCATCCTTTCTTTTGTATTTTTTTTTCTTTTTCTACTTCTTATTTCTATTTTAGCAGCCCTCTCCCCAAAAATATCACTCCCTTCTTCTGCTTTCTGTCTCTCGCCCACCCCCACACTTCTCCCTTTTTCTTTTTTCTTAAACCTGACATGCACAGACATACTGGCGACGACAGGTGGCACGGCGGCGGTAATTTCTGGCGGCTTTGGACAGATGGTAGTTGATTTCGGGCTGAACTGGAGACTTTTCGGTAAGTTCGTAGGTTTGGATTTTGGGTAGCAATGAATTGGATTTCTGGTAATGTTGGGTTTGGGTGTTCGATGGGTACGAGTTTCAGTATTTCGGCGGCAGCGTCGGGGTGAGGCTTACGACTGCTGCTCGGTTGGATTATTTTTGGGTTTGGTCATGATTTCTGGTTTTGGGAGTGTGGTCGTGTACATATGTGAAGATGAGGTTGGAAGGTGAAATTTTTACCTTGTTTTCTAAAGTAGGAGAGTACGTGAATTTTTCTAGGATTGTTGATTTGTTTTTATAGGATTGATTAGGGTTAAAGAGTATTGTTATATTAGGATTCTAAGAGTTGTTTTTGAGATAAACTGGAATCTCTTTGATAAGGGACGGACGCCTGTGTTTTAACAGAATTGGACACATGTGTTTTATTCGATGAAGAATTTTTAATATTGGGCTTAAATTAATTAGGGCTTTGCCTGAAATTGGACCTGACTTAAAATTGGACTGGAAGAATGGGCTTGAATTTATAATATAGCCCCTAAATAAAAACTAACTAAAATCTAAAAATTCACAATTCTTAATAAAATCCCAAAATATAAATTCCGGGTATTACATTTACGCATGCGTTGGAGGTAATAATTCTGAAAAAGATGGCGGAAGCAATCAAAGAGATCACATCGGCGGTAGGTAAGAAGTACACAAATCCGAATATTAACATCGCGAGTGCATCAACTGCACATGCTAGGGCTCGAAATGATGTTGGATTATTAGCTACTCCTCCAGCTAGAACTAATGAAAATCTGAATGTTGGTAATACAAGGATACCAAAATTTGAAATCCTGAAGTTTAACGGAGATAATACTCGTTTATGGTTACAGAAATACAATAAATATTTTTTCTACAATGTATTGTCGGGTTTCGGAAAATTTATTGTTGCTGGTATGAATATGGAGGCGATGGGATCACTGGTACCTCGAGTATGTGGAAGTAAGGGATAATATGTCATGGGAAAGGTTCTCGAAAATGGTGTTGTATAGGTTTCTAAATGTGTATGGGAATGTTTTAGTTGGCTAGTCCAATCAACTGAAGCAATATGGGACAATGTTGGACCATATAAGTGAATTTGAAGAATTAAGGGCTTTCATGATGGAGAAAGTCATCAGAAATCACTCTGAGGAATATTTTGTAGAAAGCTTCATGAGTGGGCTTAAAGATGAGATTAAAGCCATGTTGGATCGGTTACAACCTAAAACCCTCTGCAGTTGGCAAGAAGACAAGAAGTTCGAGTATGCAGCTCGAGTAAGGGACATAAGGCTCCTGCTAGAATGTCACCTAATACCAACCCTGGATTTTGGAAAGGATGAACTAATGATGGTAGGGGAACAACAAGAAATAAACCTACTGGAAAATGTGGGGAGTACTCAGGAAAAATTGCCACCTATTAAGAAACTAACACCTGAAGAGCTGGATGCTAGAAGAAAGAAGAACATTCGCTTCAACTGTGATGAGCCTTTCCATTTGGGTCAAAGGTGTAAAAAGTTGTTTATCATTCTGTGTGAGGACTCTAAAGATGAAGAGGGGGTCGAGCTCAAGGAGGAGGAGGACAACCAGGAGGAATACCACATGTTAGTCAGTGCATTAGCTGGGCAGATTGCCCAAGACACCATCAAAGTACTTGGAGCAAGTGGAAAGCAACAATTAACAATATTGGTGGATACAAGTAGCACACATAGTCTCTTGGATCCAACTATAGCTAAGAGGGTGGGTTATGTGGTTGAATTCACATTTCCTATGACAGTAACAATATCTGATATGAATAAGATTGCGTGCAATACTAAATGCTCAAGGTTTGTGTGGCACATGGGAGGATGCAAGTTCACAGTTCCAGTGAGATTACTTAAGCTGGGAGAACGTGATATGGTGTGAATATTTTTAAGGCAGTTGGGACCTATTACATTTGACTGTGTTGAACAAAAGATACATTTCTAGGGGCAACATGGGGAAGGTACACTACAGGGGTCAAGATGGAAGTAGCCTTGAGGTTGATAACTGGCACTGAGTTTAAAAGAATTTTTCAGAAGTGAAGAGAAACAATATTTGGGTGTTTGTGTTTGATATCTGAAATAGAAGTTAGAGAGCAGTGCAAGAGTAATTATGCTTTGTACCCTCTCACTACAAGAAAAATGTTGAAAGACAACACTCAAAAGACAACAGTTATTTAATAAGTTGTTGTCTTTAGTAGTATTAACAACAGTGCTTAGAAAATCGTTGTCTTTAACAGATTTATTTGTAAAAGACAACATATTTCTTAAAACTATTGTCTATGGAAGTCTACCACAACAGTGTTTTTGAGCCGATGACAACAGTTTACAAAACTTATTGTCGATTCAAAAACAAAAAATCAGTTTTAACAATTTTTAATGACTGTTGTTATTATCATCTCAAAAAATAATAGAAAATATTGTGTTAGAAAGTTAATGTTAATGCACTCAGGAAAAAAAAAGGATAGTTAATTTTATTAATCTCCCGTCTCCCGTCCTCTCTCTCTCAAAATGCCCTAGCCCCTTTCTCACAAGTTTGTCTCTATCAAGACCACCTCCGCCGCACCCCTTCCGTCGCCTCCGCCGTTACTGTCAACAACGCCACAACTCACTGCATAATTGATGTCTTTATAGCCAGAGACTTTATGATTCCGCTTCTAATCGGTAGCTACGCCGCATTGCAGGAAGTTTTCCCCCAGTTTTTTGTCGGCAAACTGATTAAGTGGTTGCCGTTGCTTAACCCTGTTGATTTCAAGGGGAGACTTGGGGCTTCGAGGTCACTATTCTGCTTATAACCTTTGTAAGTATTCCTAAAGTTGATAATTTTTCTAGTTTAAAATTCTTTGTGTTGCATGAGCGCTTTCTTGCATTATAGTGTGTAGTTAGGATATTGCAGCCTTATTACTGGTGCAATTCATTACTGGTGAAAGATTTGTGCGATATTTCAAGTCTGCAGAACTTATCATGATTGCCATTTTCTATTCTCCCATAAAAATGGATGATATTAGTATAAAAAAACTCAACATACATTTGGTATGTTATGTAGCTGTCTAAGTATCTCTCATAATATAGATCAACAGAAGAATTAAAACTAGTTGGCTTTTGTGAGAACAGAGTATTAGAAATGACTAGAATGCATCTACACTGATTCCACCCAATTGTGAGCTGTTATACTCTTTTCTGATGTTAAATTTAGCATCAATGTGTTTTTCTTATTCTTTCTTGCATAAATGGTGTTCGAGGAATTGCTCCTGTGAGGAATTGATTCCATGGAACATTTATTTTACTTGAAAGCTGTTGACGTGCGTTTTGGTCAACAAGCAAAAATATGTAAAGGATTTAACACGTGGAAATATAAACGTGCGTAACGTATATTTATTTTTGGCTAATTCTGCCTTTTTTGCATAATGCCGAGCCGAACTATTGGGGTCGGTCTTTCTTACAATCTTTTTTATCTCCTTTTTTTCTCTATCTCTAAGTTTTCCCTCTATCAGACTTTTTATACCCCTTCCAGTAAGTGGGTTTACAATAGTCATCTTTTCACTAACTATTCATTAATTAGTAAAATAATTAAAGAAAGACACATGTCCCTCTCTAACTGTGCATGTCAGTCAAATCTTGCCACTTGTCGACTTCTCTTTATAACTTTCTGACATGTGGCAGCTTCTGATATCGATAAAGTGTTAAGTATGGGCAAGTGATTACTTCTATGAATCTGTCGCGCATGCGTTTCCCTGCGGTTTGGGCTCGATAATGGGCGAGCCTAGTTCGTGACGTGTCGTCGCGCACCATTGCTAACGTCACTCGCAGGTCGCTTACTCGGATGTGTGTTGGACTAATGACTTGGATTAATTTCCTCCAGCTCGGCTCGGGTATCATCAAAGGCCCCCAAGTTTGATTCCGAGAGAAGAATTTCTGAAGTCGGAGTTAAACTTTAATGCTAATGATGAACATTTAATGGGGAAACGGATTTCTCAAAGGTTTTGTTCTTTCCTGGCATCCGCCGCGTAGTGATTAATGCCCAAACGGCGCATTAATTGGGTTGCCATAATGACAGACACGTGGCATCTTGTGGTTGGACCAATCTTGCGCAGGAACCGAAAACGTACGTCAGTTCTGTCAGCGGGCGTGGGGACGCGACGTTTTCTGACATGTTTGACGGCTTTTGAGTTTTTAAAAGGTGTGTCTTTTCGAATAAACGTCTCGTTTATCGAGGAACCCTATCTATAAATACCTTTGTTTCCCCCCATTATTCACTTTCGCAACCATTAACCTTTGAGCTAAAGTAACAAAACCGAGCGAGTAAATTTCGGTCGGCTTCCCAAGTTCGAGAGACTTGAATCTTAGGTATTTTTTCGAAATACTCTCCCTTTACTCTCCCTTTTTGCTGTTTATTTCTCACCAGCACGGCGATCTCCGTCTCATAGCCCGAGCATTATTCAGATATCTTCTCTGGATTCTTCACGAGGTGGAACGCCCTGGCGGCGATACTATCTTTAATCCGACGCGGTGGACCGTCTTTAGAGAGGGAACGGTGTATCACCGACGGCACAAGAGAGTTCGACGAAGAATCCCCGAGTGTTGATTTTAGGCAAGAGATCGACAAAGAAGAAGAAAATATGGACCCATCGAGCTCCGAGCGTGATAACGTGGAGCGGTAAACGAACCCTCCGGTGATTCGAGGAGAGAGGCCACAAAGGCCTATGGGTCATCGTAATGGCGCGGGCAAGGCAAGGAGGAGGCCCTCGCCGTGTTGAGTCTCGGTGGACGCCGAGCGATATAAACAATATCCCAAGCACGCCGATGATCGGGAGATGGGAGAGCTCCGGCGAAGGTATCGTATTCCAAGTGGTATCCATTTTCGGGTAGGATGGCACCGAGGTCCCCAAAGACCCGCCCGTGGGTTGCGTGGGTATACATACCGCCAACCTTCTATTCGGATCTGCGGTTCGCCGCGGTTTTTTTCACGCGGTGGCTTTGCAAGTGGGGTATGCATCCAACCCAAGTGCATCCCATTACGTGGGGTAGGATTATTGGCCTCTTGGTGATGTTCCACCTAGAGAAGTACCCTCGCTCGCCCTAAGTTCAAAGAGATGAATGAACTTTTAGGGCGAGCAACTCCTTCATCAAAAGGTCAACCGTCCGGGTGGTATTACGCATAAAACCCGATTGGGGTATCCGGATAGTTTAGTAGAAGGTCTTCCTTCATCGTTGAAGGATGGAAAGAAAAATGGCTCGGGTGAGCGCGAGTGGCAAGCTCGCGTGGAGGACGGGGCGAAGGAAGGAGGCTGCATCCTTTATCCTCCTTCGATTTTGTTTTTGGTTATAGTAAGTCTATATCCTTTCTCCCTTCTCCGCTTTTGCTATTTATCATTTCTTTTTGTGATTGACTTTTGTCTTTTTACCTTTATAGAGAACCGCGCATCAAAAGGGCCTTTGTCGGCCACCTTCATCCGCAGCAGCCGAAAATATCCGGCCGAGGTGCGGAGATAGGAGAATTGAGAGATCGCCACCGAGGCCAATTTGGCCGCGGCCGGCTTGAGGCTCCGCTCCGCCGCCGACCCCGAGACCGAGGGGCGGCTCGGGATGAGGGGCCGAGCGGGAGGTGGAGGTTGAGAGAGCCTCGGCAGATCCTCCCAGTAATGAACAAGTACGGACCCATTCTCCCGGGGAGCGTGGGCGAGAAACAGCGAGCTACGCCCCCCCCTGCGACGGCTAGCCGCGTGGCGAGATCATCCGCGCCCGTAGGCAAACGAGACTCGGAGCCGCGAGTGCGCCGCTGCTCGAGCAAACATTATCTTTTTCACGCTTCCTTTTGGAATGTCATTTTGTTTTCTTTTAATCTTCTAATCGTGGTTGCTTTGTGTAGGCGCGGCTTGGATTTGCGTGCACGTCTTCGCAAAGATCGGGGAACACGGCCCGCGGCGAACCTCGGCGGCCGCGATCAACTGCGGATGTGGAGGCGGCTCGGAGAAGATATCCGGCCGGGTAAACGCCCCTGCGATGGAGTGCGAGGCGGTGCAACCTCCTCTTCAAAGGAGAAGAGGAGGAATTGTGATAGAGGAGCCCGATCGATCAAGGGGTTGGTCGAACGGTACCCGAACATCCCGAATGACCCCAGGAAGAAGGAGGTCCGCGAACTTTCTCGGATGACCTCGGCAGGGAAGGTCACTTCATCCCTCCAAGTCAAGTGAGGGATAAATATTGCGAGGGAATGATTGGACTACGCCTCGATGGTTTGTGGAATTCGTTCGATGTGCCACGCGACAGAGGAGCAAACGAGAGTCTTACTGGAGGAGGCAGTCGGGCGCGATGAGTGTCCTCGTGCCCGGACAAAAGGCATCGAGCAGTCGCCGGAGATCGACTTGAAGAACAAATTCAGTATGCCATGGCAATGTACGGGCGGATGATTGGGCTCTTATGGCATGCGGTTGGGGAACTCGCGAGCTAGAGAAAAATATGCCGACTGGAAAGGCGGACGGGGATCCGCAGGAGGCCTATGCTACCCTCCGGGGGTACAAGAATCGTTTAAGACTCAAGCGGATGAGGCTACGGCTCGGTCAACTACGAGAGAAGCTGCTGCGAGGGCCGAGGCGAGAGCGAGATCGGGCAGGGGTGAAGAAGAGCTTAGGGCTAAGGTTGCCGAGCCGAACGTCTTTGCCCGCTGCCGGCCCGAGGAAATGGAGAGGCGTCTAGCCGATGTGCAGGAGGTCAAGAAAGCGCCCGTCGGCAACCGAGGAAGTTCGTAGAAAGGCCGTTGAAGCTTACAAAGACTCAGGAGTATGCATTCATGTTAACCCGCGGCCACGCGACCCAAATTCTCCGAGAAATTCTCGATTTAGATGCCCTCCCGAGGCCGATCTCGATACCCTTCGGCCGAACTTTGCCGAGGCTCTGTCGCAGGCTCTCCTCCTCCGGACGTGGAAGAAGTCGCCTCTAGCGGTACCATCGAAATTCCGCCCCCGCTCGTCTACCTTGATGCTTTCATATGTACCCATAGGTAGGTAATTTGGCTTCGTGCCTCAAGATGTAATGGAGCTCGGCCTCCTTATGTAAATACTTTTGAAGTAGAAATGAATTGTTATTTTCCTCACTGTGTATGTGTTTCAAGCTTTTTGTAGATGCTCGGCTCTTTTCCTTTTTGTAAGATTGTTGCCTGTCTTCTTTTTCCTTTTATATTCCCAAGACGGGCTCGGTTCCCAGTGCTTTTGAATAAGGGACTTTACTTGCTTTAATTGATTCTTGTACTAGGTATATGAACTCGTTTCTTTATTTTGTTTTTTGGTACTTGGTGTATAAACCAAGTTTTCATTTTTGCTGGTGTGTACATTGAATCTTTGAGTTGCGCTTGTGCGTAACCAAATCTTTGATCTGTGCGTTTCAAATTGCGTAACCAAGTCTTGGTATTATGTTCGTGCGAATCGAAGTCTTTATTGCGCTCGTGCGTGAATCGAAGTCTTTATTTTGTGCTTGCACGCGTGGCCAAGTCTTTACTTTGTGCTCGGTGCATAACCAAGTCTTGATTTCGGTGCTCGGTGCGTAACAAGTCTTGATTTTGGTGCTCGTGCGTAACAAGTCTTGATTTTGTGCTTGGTGCGTGGCCAAGTCTTTATTTTGTGCTTGGTGCGAGCAAGTCTTGATTTTGTGCTTTCGTGCGTGGCGAGTCTTTATTTTGTGCTTGGTGCGTAGCGAGCCCCGATTTTGTGCTCGGTGCGTGAATCGAAGTCTTTATTTTGTGACGTGCACTGAGGTGACGTTTCGCCCTTCCGGCTTAAGCCAAGGCGATTTTTTTTCGTCCTCGGACATAGCCGAGGTGAGTAAAAACCGTTTCCCTTTAGAGAGCTCACGAAATACCGGATGAAAGGATAATTTTTGGAATCCTATCTGGATCATAGACATCGAGATCTTTATTGATAATACCGTTTCGGGTATGCTACATTCCATGGATGCATAAATTTTTCTCCACTCAAATATTCTAGCCTGGTACGCCCACGGATAAGATGTGGTGACCGAAATGGGCCCTCCGGGTTGGCTTCAATGGGTGGGTTGAATGCCCGTTATCTTTTTCAATACAAGATCGCCGACCAAATCTTCTTTCCTTTACTTTCGAATTCTAGTACCTTTCACTCCTTTGTTTATACACTTTGCATTTTTCATCTCAAGATCGCACCTTTTTCTTCGAAAGCGAGTCTAGCTCGGCTCGAGCTGAGCGGCCTCATTACGTCTTCTTCAAAATTTGCAATTCAAGGTAGGGCTCCAATCTCAACAGAATCACCGCCTCGACTCCATAAGCTAAAGAAAAGGTGTTTCTCCGGTGGCCGCTCGATGTGTCGTTCAGATGACCATAGTAGGGTAGTTCCTCCCGCCAATTACCTTTAGACTCTCCAATCTCGCCTTCAAGGTATACTTGAGTATTTTATTAACGGCCTCAACTTGTCCGTTCGATTTCGGGGTGGTATGGAGTTGAGAAATAGTTTTTATGCGGAAACCTTCACAAAAATTTGAAACCTTGGTTATCGAATTTATTTCCCATTGTATCGTAACAATCGAATGTGGTATCCGAATCTACAGATAATGGATTTCCATAGAAAGCTCACAATCTTTTCTTCATCTATTTTTGCGGAGGCTCCGCCGGCCCATTTTGTGAAATAATCCACCGCCACAACGGCATACTTGACGCCCCCTTTGCCGGTGGGAGTGGTCCGATGAGGTCCATTCCCATTTGGCAAACGGCCATGGGCTAAATACGGAAGTAAGTTGTTCGGGATGATATCTCGACTGTGGTGCAAATCTTTGGCACCTCTCGCATCTTTGACGAGGTCGGTTGCGTCATTTCTTAGGGATGGCCGTAGTATCCTTGCCGTATTAATTTATAGGCCAACGTTTGGCCCCAGCGTGGTTGCCGATATTCCATCATGAACCTCTCGAAGTGCATAATCTGCATCTGTCTCGGAAAGGCAACGTAGGAGTGGGACGGAGTATCCTCGTTTGTATAGGATGCCATCTATTAGTGTAAACGAGCCGCTTGGGTTCGTAGTGTTCGGCTTCACTTTGTTTTCGGTTGGATTCCTTTCTCTAAATATTGAACTATTGGATTCATCCAAGTATGTTCGCGGTTTCACCAGATATATTTTCTTTGCGCCAGTGATGGGGCGAGATAGTTGTGTGTGATGTGACATCTGCGATGGCATCCGCCCTGGATCGAACCGAGCCGAGCTAAGGCATCCGCCGCATGTTTTCGGCTCGGGGCACATGTAAGACTTTTTGTCTTAAAGTGTGATAATCTTTTCTTGGCCAAATCCAAATATTGCGCGATTTTTGCTCTTTTGCCTCGTACTCACCGTTAATTTGATGAGCGACCACGGTGAGAATCACTATGTACCAATAGTTGTTTTAGGCCCATAGATCTTTGCCATATCTAAGCCGCCGGGAGCGCTCATATTCGGCCGTTGTTCGTTGCGGGAATCGAAATCGTATAGCCGAGCAAAGAAGCATTTTTCATTTGGATCGATTATCACGATTCCGCCCCCTGCTCGGCCTGCGGTGGAAGAGCCGTCAACGAATAATTTCCATTCTTGGTCTTCCATAACTTCCAATCGTATGGAAGGTGTGAATTCGGCCAAAAAGTCGGCTAAAGCCTGTCCTTTTATTGCGGTGCGTGGTTCGTATACAATATCAAATCGATCGAGTTCGACCGTTCATTTTGATCATCCGACCAGAAGTATCGGTCGGTGTAATATTTGTTTCAGTGGGTAGTTCGTTAATACTATAATCTTGTGTTTAGGAAATGTGGACGGAGTTTCGCGCGCAATGATTAATAAATAAGCCAACTTTTCCATTGGCGGGTATCGGAGCTCAGCGTCATGTAACGCTTGATCGGGTGTAATAGACTGGATGTTGAATAGAACCATCCAGCCTGATTAACACCGAGCTGATGGCGTATTCGGATACCGCTAAGTACAAATACAAGTCCTCCCCTTGGGTTGGTTTTTGCAATATAGGGATTGAAGAAAGGTGCTGTTTGAGGGATTCAAAGGCAATCTGTGCTTGCTCGGTCCACTCGAAATTTTTTCTTTTCTTTATAATTTCAAAGAAAGGCTTGCACTTGTCTATGGATCGAGAAATAAATCGGTTAAGGGCGGCCAATCGGCCTGTTAGGCTTTGTACCTTTTTTACAGAGTTTGGGGATTCTAGATCGGTGATGGCTTTTATTTTGTCTGGGTTAGCTTCGATTCCCCTTTGGCTGACCATATACCCCAAAAATTTACCCGAGCCGACCCCAAATGTGCACTTTCTCGGGTTTAACATCATCTTGTACTCTCTCAAAACAGCAAACATTTTATTAAGATCGTTTAGATGATCGGACATGTACAGTAATTTTACCAACATGTCATCTACATACACTTCCATAGTGTGACCTATCATTTTCTCAAACATCTTATTTACTAACCTTTGATAGGTCGCACCAAAG
The DNA here is from genome assembly GCA_016081115.2 of Rehmannia glutinosa. Classification (NCBI taxonomy): domain Eukaryota; kingdom Viridiplantae; phylum Streptophyta; class Magnoliopsida; order Lamiales; family Orobanchaceae; genus Rehmannia; species Rehmannia glutinosa. The sequence continues at coordinate 91,909,893 of CM071926.1, forward strand.
ATTCTTCAATCCAAAGGGCATCATCTTGTAAGTTGAATTCCTCGAGCGAGAGAAGAATGTTTGTATTTTCTTCATCTTCCGGGTGCATCCGTATTTGGTTGTAACCCGAGTATGCATCCATGAAGCTCATCAGCTCGTGTCCTGCCGTGGCATCCACCATGTAATCAATATTTGGCAACGGATAACTGTCCTTAGGGCATGCTTTGTTGAGGTCGGTAAAATCCACGCACAGGCGCCACTGGCCATTGCTTTTCTTTACCAAAACAGGATTGGCGACCCATCGGGGATAGAGGGCTTCCCGGATGAATTGATTGTCTAGTAGCTTGTTAACCTCGGTCTCGAGTCGCCTCTGTCTGTCAGGGCCGAGTTTGCGCTTTTCGGATAACTGGGCGGAACGTTAGATCAATATTGAGGCGATGGCACGCATACTTAGGGTCAATTCCGGGCATGTCTGCATGAGTCCATGCGAAGACGTCAAGATTATTTCCCAAAAACTCGATCAACTCGGTTCGATATGGTTCTGGGAGATCATGACCAATACGTAGTTGGCTCTCCTCGCTTGGCCTTCCGACATTGATTGTATCAACTTGTTCTACTGGTTTTGCCCGTTTTCTTTTCTTGCTTTGCCCCTCCTTGATCTGCAGGGGCAATTCGTCTTCAGCGGCCGGCTCGTTCTTAACTGCCGGCTCGCCTTCTTCCATCATTGGCTCCTTCCTGGGCCGACGACCTGGATTATCCTCCTGAACGATCACCACTTTTCGCTCGGACCCCTCCTTAGGCACGAGATCGTCCTGTGTGGTTCCACTAGTTTGTCCTTGTTCCGCCACGTTAATCTCTACCGGTTGGAGTTTAAGAGAGCATTCTCGTGACTCGCTTTGATTCCCTTTATGTATAGCTTCGCCATCAGATGTTGGGAATTTTATACAAAAGTGATATATTGAAACGGCCGCTTTTATATGATAAAGCAATGGCCTCCCAATGATAAGCATTGTACTCGAATCGGCATTGATTATTTTGAATGTTGTCATGACGGTCCGTTTATGCAAACCTTGTCTCATTTGGATGGGCAAATCAACTTCTCCGAAAGCGGGACTATCCTTCCTCCTCCAAACCCGAGAATGCTATCGTTGCATGGACGGATATAACTATCGCCCACGTTCAATCTTCGAAATGCTCGGACATAAATGACGACGAATAGCTTAGGTGTCGATCAAAATTACGTCGCGGAACCAGGAATACTCAAAAATCGGTGCGAATGACCGGAGGTCGAGAATGAGGATGGACCACCTGGTCGGCATCCGCATCCGAGAACACAAAGTGGCGGTGGGTTGGCCTTCCTTGATTTCCGCCACCCGAACTTGTCTTTCGGCATTGGTTGCCTGCCTAACATCGGCTTTTCTTTTCTGTTGGAGCGTCTATCCTCATTGTGTTAGTATTGATTCGTGACACTCGACATCATGAGGATCTCCTCCCCTGGTTTTCGGTTAGGGGTGGCGGCAGAGAGCTGGATTGATTACGCGCTCCGGATTGACACTTGAGCGATCTTGGTGGGGCGGTAGCTCATGAACGTACCTTTTGAGACCGCCGCCGAACAACACGCATAATTTCCCTAATTAGATCTCGGCACTCATCAAGATCGTGACTATCGATTTATGATAGGCCTGAGAATCGACGCGAATCTAATTTTGACTACTCAATTTTCAAAGGCCGAGCCGGAGGCAACAAATTGGACCACTGTACTTCATTCCATATGGTGATGGAGTGTGGGTCAAATACTACTCATTGTGGCGACTTCGGCTCTCGCCTCTTGGCGAGCTCCTAAACCGGTGGTTGGGTTTTTCGAGAACGTAGGAATCCCGACCACGCCCAATTTGGTTCTTTCCTTCCGTCTTTCTTACGCCCCGCAAGGTGCTCGGGCGGTTACTTTGCCATGGCTTCTTCCCGACAAATATGGCGTTCGCGCGGATCGAAATTCTTGGTACGAGGTCGCCCCGATTCGTGGATGGAGTAATTAAACCAAGTCTCGGGGCTAGTCCGGCCATGGTACATTTTGCAATCAAAATGGCATCATCCGACACCGGTTCCATTTTCGAACTTGCTTGTTGAAATGAGAAATATAGCTTTTCAGGGGGCTCGTCCTTTCCTTGTTTGATGTTCACGAGGTAGTCCTTAGGTGCGGCTCGGACTTTGGACGTCAAGAAGTGCGTCGTAAAGGCGGAGGCCGATCTCCCCATGCTGAATGGATCCCCTGTGGTAGGGTCCTAAACCAACGGTGGGCTCCGCCAGAGTCGGGGAAGGCCTGCAGAGGATGGCATCACTAGGGATCGCGAGTTCCATCCATGCTAAGTACTTGTGAAGCGTGAGTGGTCGGGTCGGTTTCCCGTTGTAGAGACCGACTGGGGATTTTCAACTTTGGCGGTAATGGGGTCGCCAGAATTCCAGGAAAATGGCGACATAATTTGGGCCTGGTTCATTACTTGGGGCGGCGGTCTTGAGACTGTTTCCAGGACGCCTTCCATTCGTTCGACGACGACGCGGCGGTGTATTTCTACATCCCATTCTCGCCATAGGCTAGGGCCTTGATCCGATTGACCTAAGTTGCTCCCGCTCATCAGGAACCACGAGTCGGGAACTTATCGATCGAGTGGGCGAAAAGGATCAACTCGGTCGTCCGGCGAAACCGAGTGGGCATGACGATGTCGTGTTGGCTCGATAGTGACTCGCTATACGACTTTGCCCTTCCTCATCTTCTCGCAGCCGTCTTCTATCACGACGGACATGTTGTTCATTTACCCGGCGCTTTGGCTTCGTCATGAGGAAGCGAGAATTTGAGGATTATTGTTAACATTTAGTTGTGGGTTGAGTGGGTTGGTATTTGCAAGGAGTGGAGGAGGTGCTTGAGAGTTTGTGGTGGCGAGAGTTTGTGATATGAGTTGGTTCATTTCTTTGTACAAAAGTTGGGTTGGCAATTAGCCGAGCAAAAGGAAATAAAGTAGTGCTCATACATTTGGAACATATTTTGGCCATTCGTAGTCCGCGGTTTGGTTGTTCAAATGTTGCTCTTGATCGACGGGCATTTTCGACAGTTGACTCATTTTTGTCTATTATGAAAAGGTTAAGCGTTAAACTTTACCTGGTTTTTACTTGACTTGCTTTTGGCTGGAACTCTGACTGGACCAATACGGGCCCTCCTTCTAGCGCCAATTTGTTGACGTGCGTTTTGGTCAACAAGCAAAAATATGTAAAGGATTTAACACGTGGAAATATAAACGTGCGTAACGTATATTTATTTTTGGCTAATTCTGCCTTTTTTGCATAATGCCGCGCCGAACTATTGGGGTCGGTCTTTCTTACAATCTTTTTTATCTCCTTTTTTTTCTCTATCTATAAGTTTTCCCTCTATCAGACTTTTTATACCCCTTCCAGTAAGTGGGTTTACAATAGTCATCTTTTCACTAACAATTCATTAATTAGTAAAATAATTAAAGAAAGACACGTGTCCCTCTCTAACTGTGCATGTCAGTCAAATCTTGCCACTTGTCGACTTCTCTTTATAACTTTCTGACATGTGGCGCTCGATATCGATAAAGTGTTAAGTATGGGCAAGTGATTACTTTATGAATGAATCATCGCGCATGCGTTTTTCCGAAATTTGGGCTCGGGGCTCGGCGGCCGTGTTGCGGTTTGGGCTCGGTAATGGGCGAGCCTAGTTCGTGACGTGTCGTCGCGCACCATTGCTAACGTCACTCGCAGGTCGCTTACTCGGATGTGTGTTGGACTAATGACTTGGATTAATTTCCTCCAGCTCGGCTCGAGTATCATCAAAAGCAAATAAAATCATTGTGATGGATGAGTGTTAAAACATCAGTTCCTTTTGGAAAGCATGGACTACTGTCAGTAATACGAGTTAAGTTACTTTGCTTAGTTAATTAAATTTGAGTCCTAATATTTTAAGTTGTTGCTTCGTCATTGTGTTAGTTAGCCAAATTACTTATTTTAGTCTTGTTTTTCTATCAATTACCTTATAAGGACGATAATTAAATTTTGAGTTGACATATTTTTTTATTGCCTCTTTGTTTGTTAATATATCATGATTCATTTGTTTATGATATATGGAGCTTTTAAAGCTAGTCATCCTCTGTGAGTTCAGCAGCCACTCTAGTCAATGATTTTGCTGTCATGATTGGATGATGATGTTCATCTCTTGATTTTACTGCTGCCTCTAGAATAGTGCTTTTGTATGCAAAACCTCAGGAAAATCAACCTAAAAAACACTGCTCTCTTTCAAGCAGCTCTGATATTGCAACCATTCCTACAAGTAGGATATAACTTAATTTCAACTTTTTTTTTGTTACTATGATATTTACTTTTTTGTTGTACTAACTTTGATTTGACTCTGACTTTTAGTTACACCACCTCCATCATTCTAAAAAAGTTAGAGATATATCCGAAGGGTTTATGCCCTTTGTAGATGGTTATATCTGTTATTTCTTGACATTTGGATTGCAGATTCCTTTGACGGGTAGTATACACAGGGCCGGACCTGTGAAATATAGGGCCCTAAGCGGGATAAAAAAATAGGCCCTTATATCGGCCAATTTTTTTTTGTCTTAAAATATTACTATAAATCAAGGGCAGAAAAATCAGTTGTAACATTAATCTCTTAAAAAACTTTGACAACAAGAAAAACAAAATTTCAGTCACACAAATTACTATGTCATCTCCAAGTTTATCTGATACTAGTAATCATAAATAAATAAATAAATAAATTTATTGCTCAGATCATAAATCACGTTGCTAACTAAATCAATTTAATGAAAAAAAATAAAACTAAACTCAAATTTGTAAAAAGATTTTTTTCTAAATTGTCATTAATTTTAAGGATTTTAGGAAACTATTGAGAAGGATGTAATGTTCATTATCAATTAAAATTATCAGTATGAGTTGGAGTTTATATGTATCTCACATTCGAGTGTATTATTTCTCATTTACAATTTTAGACTTCATGTTGAATTCCGTCTTTTTTTTTGGTATTGTGTGTGTGAAGAGTACAATTTATATACTTAACCATTTAAGAAAATTGAGGCCCCCAAAAATTTAAGATTTGATTGTGTATTAAATTTAGGGTGATGTAATGTTTTCATAAACGTAAGGGGAGATTTTGAAATATTTTTTGCATATGAACGAGAAAAATATAAGACACATCAAACTTAAAGGATTTTTTTATAATTTCCAAAAATCTCTTGTTTTTTTTTTTTTTTTTTTTTTTTGTAATTAGCTCAAATCATAGGTTTTTTTTTGTAATTACCCCTTAAACATAAAAACATAAAAATGGGCCCTTAAAAATTTGGGGCCTAGGCACAAGCTTATTGTGCCTACCCTCAAGTACGGGCATGAGTATACATGGCTTAGAGTCTCATGCCAAATTAGCAGAATTTTATACAAATAAATATTAGGGATAATTACAATAAAACCCATGAGGTTCGGGCTAATTACAAAAAAAAAACCCAGAGGTTTTTGAAAGTTGCAAAAAAGACCTTGAGGTTTGATTTCACTTACATTTCCCCTCTTCATATGCAAAAATATTTCAAAAATGCCCCCGATATTTCTAGAAATATTACATTTACCCCCTTAAATTTGAGACATAATCATAATTGAGAGGGCTTTTTGTAATTTTGATACATCTATGTTTTTTTGTAATTAGCCTAAATCTCAGGGGTCTTTTTTAATTATCCCTAAATATTATGCAACGCTGGTCCTTTTGCACTTTTAAGTCCTGGTTCTCTCTCTTGAGCTTTGAGTGAAAGCTCATGCTATTGGGATATGAATATCTGTGCTTGGTTCCATAAATAATTTGTTGTTTTATCTTGGGATTTTCAGTTAATTAATTGCTCCAGAAATATAGTGATGCTAAAGTTTGGTGATCTTCAAGGGATATCGATTTTTAGTTAAATTGCTCCAACAAAAAAAATAGTCCTAGCTGTTCCAAGTCCTTAATTTCACCAATTCTCCCCACCATCAGAACCTGTAAGTTGCATGTTTTAGAAAACAAAGTTGTAGAATAGTCTCCAGTCTCTAAACTTCAAAGAATGACTGAACATTTTTTTAAAAGGTAATGTATATAATTCCACTTCAATACTCCTTTTCAAGCTTGTGAATAATCATCATATGCTCTAAACTTGTTACAGATATATTTGACTCTAGTACTACTTAGTGCCTTAGAGAACAAATTAGATAATTGATCAATAGATCTTCATATGGAATGTATGAACAATTTACTGTAAGACTTTCTCCTCAAGTGCTACATATATATAAACCTCAATATTATTTTTTATAGATTCTTAAAAATACTGGGTTTTGTTGTATGATTGCGTCCTTATTATAATATATCAATTTCGCTTGAGAATGAAAGAATCCAAGTTCAAGCAACAATATTTTGTCTTTTCTCCTTTTCCGCTTTTTCTAGAGTTTTTCAACCGGTTAGTTTGGATGTTGCATGAAAAGTGGAGCATGAATATCATAGACTGAATATTGGGGATAGCAATAAGGCTTAACAGTTTTAATCTCAACTGGTTCATGTTGAATACAAGGAGTATTTCTTTTCTGCTTCTACTTAAGGTAATCTATATATATGCTGAAGTTGTCAGCATATATTGCATTTTCACTACTTTCATCTCTCAGCTGCAAACACTTGACGCTAATCACATAGCCAAATCTTCATGATGAATTGGCGAAGTTCTTGATGGTTAAACTATATGGTGTGGTTTCTGTATAGGAAGAAAATGGCTGAGTGTGGCTTTTAGTCGAGGCCTGAATTCGATTCAGTCTCCGCAAGACGAAAATGCCCCGTATACTAGTGCTAACGGTTCCGGCGTACGTCCCTAAGATACAACAACTATTTACGTCTCGAGTTTACAACACTTGCAAACTCGAAACATAGCGAACAACAAAGGTGTTTTTCACTTTCAAGCTTTTGAAGGAGGAAATCAGACAATATGCAGAATGCAATGCTGGATTTTAAGTTGCTGATTATTTCGTATGTTTATTCAGTCATCAGGGGTCGATTATTATAGGCCTCAGGTGCCTCGTATGGAAAGATCGCGTCTTTTGGCTCGAAAAGACACATTTTTTCAGACCGACAGACGTTCGGGGCGCGCCGCAGGCGCGCTTTGCCCAGGCCATTTGGCGAAGGTTGGCCGGCAGACGCACGGGCAGACGTCACGCCCGGCCCGTCTGTTCGCACATTTATTCTGCAAGCGCGCACGACCCGGACGCACGGCCGTGGCGCCCCGCCTCGTGTTTCGGGTGTGAACCTCTTCCCGGTTGAAATCCATTTAATTAATTCAAAAATTAATTAAACATTTATTTTTTTAATGGTTTTGGTCCAAAAGAATAAGGCCCCCAAGCCCAAGCCCAAGCCCCGGACCCACGACCGGACCGGGCCGGGCTCAGGCCGGCCGAGCGAGCCGGCGGGGCGGGGGGGCAAAGACGTGTGTGTGCGTTCAACCAAATCCACAAGCATGTAGGTGCTCACCCCTTTAAAAACTTGGGTGCCCCCAAGGGCCCAAACCCATAAGTCCAACTTGGGATATATTAAGTGTGCAAACTTATCCTCATTTTCCTATGTGGGATGGAGCATTTCTCCTTTCCCACATTTTCATTTTTCATACCATTTATTTGTATTAAGTGGCTAACTTCTAACATTAATTTCTTATTCACCCGGAACCGGTTTTGAGAAATTCCAAATGTTATTCTCATCTACTCTCTTAGTAGAAATTTTACAAATAATTTAATTCCATTTTTCACTAATGAAAACCACTTAATTATTTGGTCACAATCGGGTCAACACCCATTTCTCAAAGACCAAATTCAAAAAATTCCCCACATGAATGAAATTAACGCATGCGTATATGCATATTCGCTTGAAAGTTTCGGCGAATTGTTATTGCATCAGGATAGGTAGCTTGTGGCTTTGAACCTTCCTTAGTAAAATACTATCGGATTTACTAGCTGCTTAGTGACGCGATGTCTTGAACTACTGAGCCATTTGTGTAAACCGAGACAACAGTACTTACACAATAACAACTCTAACACTTGTTGTTCTCATGTTGTGTCCATTTCGGCCCTGGACCATATCTTAGATTCATAAGTGTTTCTTTTGAAGCGGCCATTATTTCTCACTTATATAGGTGATTTCCTATTGAAGAGTATCCTGACATACTCCACCTTTCGGTATAGGAATCATTAAAAGTCTTAAACTTAACCTCACCACATTCAGCATGTTTACATACACTTGGATGTATCGAGAATGAGCTAACACATTTTCCAAGTGTTCAGCTGAACATTCATAACTTAGTTGTCCCATTGAACTAAGGTCTTGTAATCTCCAATTCACAAGGTTGGGTTACCGCTATGAACATTTTTAAGTTGTGGATTTTAAACCCATTCCCTTATGAGTTTATACTGATTGATCTCGATTTATGCCTTTCGTAAGCGGATCGCAGGTTTTCCTTTGACTTCACGTAGTCAACCAAAATAACCCCATTCGAAATCAACTGCTAATGGTATTGTGTCTCCGACATATATGCAGACTTACCATTATACATACCGCTTTGTGCCCTTCCAATTCCGATTGACTATCACGATTGTATCATCACAAAGCAGACACATGCTTATTCCAACAAGGAATATCCTCTAAGAAGTTTCTAAGCCATTGATTCTTCTCTAGCTTTATCCAAAGCAATGAACTCGGATTCCATAGTGGATCGAGCTATGCACGTCTGCTTAGAAGACTTCCACGACACCGCTCCACCACCTATTGTGAAAACAAATCCACTTGTGGACTTGGAGTCTTTTGTGTCTGATATCCAATTGGCATCACAGTATCCTTCTAATACCGTTGGATATCTCGTATAAAGTATTCCATAGTTCATGGTATACTTTAAATATCTAAATACCCTTGTCAACGCTTTCCGTGATTCGTACTCGGGTTACTTTTGAACCTACTTAGTTTACTCACTGAATATGCAATGTCTGGACGTGTACAATTCGTTAAGTACATCAGACTGCCAATTACCCTTGCATATTCCAGCTGAGAAACTGGTTCACCTCTATTCTTGGCCAAGTGTAGACTTAGATCTACAGGTGTCTTAGTCGGAGGACTATCAAAAGCATTAAACCTTCTAAGTATGCTTTCAACATAATGGGACTGTGACAAGACAATTCCATCTGAAGTTCTAGAGATTTTAATCCCTAATATAACATCATATAATTCAATATCCTTCATGTCAAAGTTCTTCTTCAACATGTTCTTAGTATTCATGATTAAATCATGACTACTACCCATAATCAACATATCATCAAAGGCATACTATGACATAGTCATTTGTATTACCTTTAATGTAGACACATTTGTCACATTCGTTGATCTTGAAACCGTTTGACTTCATAGTCGAGTCAAACTTTTCATGCCATTGCTCAGGTGCTTATTTTAGTCCATAAAGTGACTTAACAAGTTTACAGACCTTTCGCTCTTGAGCGGGTGCAACGTATCCCTCGGGTTGTTCCATATAGATCTCCTCTTCAAGCTGACCATTCAAGAAGGCAGTCTTAATGTCCATTTGATGTATCTCAAGGTTATGTAAAGCTGCAATAGCAATGAGAACACGAATGGACGTAATCCTCGTGACAGGAGAATATGTATCAAAGAAGTCATATCCCTCATTTTCTCTAAAGCCTTTAGCTACCAAACGGGCTTTATACTTGTCAATAGATCCATCTGCTTTATACTTCCTTTTAAGGATCCACTTGCATCCCAAAGGTTTGCAACTCGGTGGGAGATCAACTAACTCCCAAGTGTGATTTTGCATGATGGAATCTATCTCATTATTGATAGCTTCTTTCCAGAGAGGAGCTTCTGGACTAGACAATGCTTCTTGAATAGTTCGGGGTTCGTTTTCTAACATATAAGTTAGAAAATCAGGACCAAAAGACTTAGCTACTTTTGTCCTTTTACTGCATCTTGGTTCCTCTTCATCATCACTTTAAGGTAACCTTGTAGTTTCATAAGTTCGTTTACTCGAACTTTCTTCTTTCCGTTCTTTGTTCGGAAAGATATTCTCGAAGAATACAACATTCCTTGATTCAATGATCATACCTTCATTTATATCAGGAATTGCTGACTTGTGCACTAAAAAGCGATATGCACTACTATTATTAGCATATCCAATGAAAGCACAATTGATCGTCTTCGAACCGATTCTAACTTGTTTCGGCTTAGGTACTTCGACTTTAGCCAAACACCCCCACACTTTGAGGTATTTATATGACGGTTTACGTCCCTTTCATAACTCATATGGAGTTTCGTTTTTACCTTTGTGTGGGATCTTATTAAGAATGTAGTTTGCAGAAAGTATGGCTCCCCCCACAAGTTTTGGGGTAAGCCGGAACTTAACAACATCACATTCATCATCTTCTTAAGAGTATGATTTTTGCGTTCTGCAACTCCATTTGATTGAGGTGAGTAAGGTGCAGTCGTTTGATGAATTATACCCGCTTCCGAGCAAAATTCTTCAAACGGAGCAACATACTCTCCGCCTCTATCACTTCGAATCATCTTAATTTTCAAATTAAGCTGATTTTCAACTTCATTCTTATAAGTTTTAAAAGCTACTAAAGCTTCATCTTTACTTTTCAAAAGACACACATAGCAATATCTTGTGCAATCGTCTATAAACGTTATGAAGTACTTTTTCCCACCTCGAGTTTGCACAAGTTTTAAATCACACACATCTGTATGAATTAACTCGAGTGGCTTGGTACTTCTCGTTACCGAATGAAACGGTGCTTTGTCCAATTTTGCTTCAACACAAATTTCGCATTTGTCTTGTGAATCGGTTTTAAACATAGATATTAATTCCAGATTCACTAACCTTTTAATTGTGTTGAAGTTTACGTATCCTAATCTATCATGCCATAAATTAGAACAATCCAACAAGTAAACAGAAGTAACATTTTTATTCTTCGCCTCTTGGCGGAAAACAGACATTACAGACATCTTAAACATGCCCTTATCAAGGTAGCCTTTACAAAGAAACTGACCATTCTTGGTCATTACAAACTTGTCGGACTCAAACACTAGTCTAAACTCGGCTTTAATAAGCAAAGGACCGGAAACCAAATTCTTGCGGATATCCGGGACATGCAACACATCTACAAGCGTAAGCTCCTTTCCGGAAGTTATCTTGAGCACCACCTTTCCAAGCCCAACGATGTTGGAACTCGAAGAGTTCCCCATGAACAGCTTTCTTCCATTAATCGGAGTGTAGGAGGAGAACATCTCCTTGTTAGCACAAATGTGACGATTAGCCCAGGTATCTATCCACCACTCCCTTGGGTTATCCACCATATTGGCTTCAAACACAATGGCGGTGAGATCGAGCTCCGACATGTCGATTAGAACCGACTTGTCCTCCGTCACATTGGCTTGTTGGTTGCCACCTTGATTGCCCTTTTTAGGGTGTCGGCAATCCTTCGCCATGTGGTTCGGTTTGCCACAGTTGTAGCAATTACCCTTGAACTTTTTGGCCTTTCCTTCCCGGAGTGCTTGTGTTTCTTACTAGTGCTCGATTCAGCAAGATTGGCCTTAGCCTCCATTCAAGACTTACTGGATTTCACATCTGATTTTCGGTTGTCTTCTTTGATGCGAAGCCGAACAATTAGATCCTCAAGCCCCATCTCTTTACGTTTGTGCTTGAGGTAGTTTTTGAAATCCTTCCACAATGGCGGCAACTTTTCGATTATTGCAGCCACTTGAAAGGATTCATTCAAAATCATCCCTTCAGACACTAATTCGTGAAGTATGATTTGAATCTCCTAAACTTGGCTGATCACCGTCTTGGTGTCAACCATCTTGTACTCCAGAAATTTGCCGACAACAAATTTCTTTGTCCCGGCATCTTCCGTCTTGTACTTCTTCTACAAGGAATCCCACAATTCCTTGGACATCTTGAACGTGCTATAGACATTATAGCGGGTGTCGTCTAGCCCGTTCAACACATAGTTCCGACACAGAAAATTGCTGTTATGCCAAGCATCCACAGATTCTCCGGTTGTTGTCAACTTCTTCATCTCCAATGGCGGTAGGGGGGTCATCTTTCAGAAAACGAGACAACCCCAAGGTGGTAAGGTAGAACAGCATCTTCTGTTGCCAACGTTTGAAGTCGGCGCCGGAGAACTTGGGCGGCTTTTTGCCGTGAGCGGGAGCAATAGCCATTGGTGTGAATGAGATTGATGATGATGCCATCGTCTTCAACAGAAATGTTAATTTTTCGTCTTGCGATTGTTGGTTAAAATATATGGTGTGGTTTCTGTATAGGAAGAAAATGGCTGAGTGTATGGCTTTTAGTCAAGGACTGAATTCGATTCAGTCTTCGCAAGACGAAAACGCCTCGTATACTAGTGCTAACGGTTCCAGCTTACGTCCCTAAGATACAATGACTATTTACATCTCGAGTTTACATCACTTACAAACTCGAAACACAACGAACAACAAAGGTATTTTTAACTTTCAAGCTTTTGAAGGAGGAAATCAGACAATATGCAGAAAGCAATGCTCGATTTTAAGTTGCTGATTATTTCGTATGTTTATTCAGTCATCAGGGGTCGATTATTATAGGCCTCAGGTGCCTCGTATGGAAATATCGCGTCTTTTGACTCAAAAAGACACATTTTGCACTGACAGACGCACTTTGTTTGTGGGCGCACAAAGATAACCCGACGACGACGGCCGCGGCGTTGGGCTCGGCGGGGCAGACGCGACGACCTAACGCACGGCTGGCGGCGCCCATCTACGCGCTGTTCGCACATTTACGGCATGGCACACGACCCGGACGCACGGGCCGTGCGTCCGCCCGTGCTCGGGTGCGAACCTCTTCCCAGTTGAAATCCATTTAATTTATTACAAAAAATTAATTAAATCCGTTTAATTAATTCAAAAATTAATCAAACATTTATTTTCTTAAAGGTTTTTGGTCCAAAAAGAATAAGGGCCTCCAAGCCCAAGCCCAAGCCCAAGCCCATGACCCACGACCTAGACCCGGGCTGGGTCAGCTGGCGGGCGGGCTGCGGCAGCTGCGTGTGCACGCATGTGTGCTTTGAACCAAACCCACAAGCATGTAGGTCCTCACCCCTTTAAAAACTTGAGTGCCCCCATGGGCCCAAATTCATAAGTCCAACTTGGGATATATTAAGTGTGCAAACTTATCCTCAGTTTCCTATGTGGGATGGAGCATTTCTCCTTCCCCACATTTTCATTTTCCATACCATTTATTTGTATTAAGTGGCTAACTTCTAGCATTAATTTCTCATTCACCCGGAATCAGTTTTGAGAAATTCCAAATGCTATTCTCATCTACTCTCTTAGTAGAAATTTTACAAATAATTTAATTCCATTTTTCACTAATGGAAACCACTTAATTATTTGGTCAAAATTGGGTCAACACCCGTTTCTTAAAGACCAAATTCCAACAGTTCTTCTTGGGCACATGGTTACTCTCTACTTTTTTATGTTATTATTTAGCGGTTGAACTATGTTTGATAAATAGAGAGATTTGTTGCTTGTTAGTTGCTATTTTGTTCTTTTTTGGTTGGATGAATGCATGTGGGACACGAGATGATTATGATATCTGCCAATTCTGCTTATTTATGTAGTTAATACTGCTTACAAAAGCAGAAAAGAGTTTTGAGTATTAATATGTTGCTTGTGTATTTTCTTTCTTTTAAATGTAAGTAGATTAATTGCTTATTAAACAGAGAGATTTTGCATATATATAAAGAATTTGTTGCTTGTTTTGCTACTATTGGTTCTTTCTTTTGTTGCATGAATGCATGTGGGAGATGTGATATGAGTTGCTTATGATTATAGATCAATTTTGCTTATGTGTGTTGTAAACTGCTTATAAAGGCAGAAAGGAGTTTGAGTACTAATATGTTACATATGAATTTTTCAGTTTTCACTATGTTTTTACAAAATGGTGCTCATTAATTTGTTTAAATTAGTGTATGGCTATATACTTTTTATTTTGTTTTATGTAATTGACTTGTTTTGTCAACACTTTTGTCAAGGAGTATACATCGAGAGTGTTGCAAAAGTTGTCATGTCTTGCTGCAGATGTGGTCAATATAATTTCGTTGCTTTGAAATGATCCAAAAGAGATGACATGCGGTGCACAGTTTTGCAAACTACAAGAATCAGTCGGGATGTTTATATGCTCAACTAGTAAGCATACTTTGGTTGGGGAGGACACTCAAGCTAATGTTATGAGCGAATCACAGCTCAATGAAGTTTTTTGGAATAATCCTGAGACCATAGCTGCCATTGAAAAAATTGAACATGCGCTTGGTCGGTGGGATGAGTACAAAAAGGTTATCGATAATATTCCAAGTTTTAGTCTGGGGGTCACTCAGGAGATGGATGCAGTGATTGGCAGGGATGTGAGTTTTTTCATTTTTGATTTTTGTCCTTTATTTGTTGTTCCGGTCTGTTATGCTTATAATAGTATTTGATGATGTATAAAAATCAAGGACTAATCTGAGGACTTACAATGCCAAGGAGTAGATCCGAAGTCAATCAAAGAGTTGGAATGATTGATCCAATGATCCGAGGTTGACTGGACGTCAGCGTAAACCTGCAAAATAGAACCCCGTGGTGGTCCCCAGTGGTAGATACTCCGATGTTTAAGTTAGCGTTTGCTCGTAGAGATTGTGAGTAGTGAGTTTTTCGTATCCCCTTTACCTAGAGCCAAGGTCCTCTTTTATAGACCTTGGTTACCTACCTTGCCAAGGACTCCTCCCGAGGTTAGACTCCTTAGCAATTCTTCCGAGGTTGGACTTCTCAGTCAGTTAAGATAAGTCTTATCAGCAGATGCTCATTGGTCAGTTAAGATAGGTCTTATCTCCAGATAGTTGTCATCTTAGTGGTACACGTGTCATGTCCTCACAATGCCACGTGTCGATGTCAGAATTATCCTCATCACTTGCCCCCCACTTCTTGTACGCGCAAGTTATGACGCGGTCAAGAAGTATTTTGAGATGTATACCCGGTTGAATTATTAGCTTGGGCGATGTCTCATATCGCGATAAGGAGCTTTTGTCATTTAGCCATTTTCTTTTTTTTTTTTAATTTCTATAAATAGATTACAATGAGAATATTCTCTCATTTTGCATTTGAGAGTTTCAGAAAAAAAATGTGTGGAGAAAAGAAAAGGCTGATTATTATACCCTGGCTGAAGTAACTCAGACCTTTGCACCTCGGCATTTGGTAGAAGTCGAAATCCTCAGCCATTCAAGGTATGTCTTACTTTTTTCATGCCATCTTAATTTTTGTAGCCAATGCTTTTTCTCCTTGGTATTAATTACTCTTGCATGCATGATCCTTGGCATGTTCTTGGTAAAATATATCATCCACATTTCCAAAAATTTTAGTGAGCTAAAATTCTTGGCATGTAGACTTGGAGTCGACCTTAGCAAATATTAGTTAAGTCCCTGGTAGCCTTTGGCCAAGTCCTTAGGAAATTAGCTTGTCATAACTCAATTTTGAGAGACCATGGCAAAGTATTAGCCCAAGCAAATATAAGCTAAGTCCCTGGTAGACATTGGCCAAGTCCTTAGGAAGTTAGCTTGTCATAAACTCAATTTTGGGAGACTATGACAAAGTTTTGGCCCTAGCAAATATTAGCTAAGTCCCTGGTAGACCTTGGCGAAGTCCTTAGGAAATGAGCTTGTCATACTCAATTTTGGGAGACCATGGAAAAGTCTTTAGCCAATAACCTTGAGTGGCAACTTGATCTTAGGAGACTTTGGCAATAATTCTAGGACCTTGGCAATGTCCTTAGCCAATACACTTGAGAAGTAACTTGAGCCTAGGAGACCTTGGCAATTGTCCTAGGACCTTGGTAAAGTCCATGGCTACTAATCTTGAGAAGCAACTTGTGCCTGGGAGACCTTGGCAATTGTCTTAGGACCTTGGCGAAGTCCTTGGCTACTAATCTTGAGAAGCAACTTGAGCCTGGGAGACCTTGGCAATTGTCCTAGAACCTTGGCAAAGTCCTTGGCTACTTATCTTGAGAAGCAACTTGTGCCTGGGAGACCTTGGCAATTGTCCTAAGATATTGGCAAAGTCCTTAGCCAATAAACTTGAAAAACACCTTGAGTCTAGGAGACCTTGGCAATTGTCCTAGGACCTTGGCAAAGTCCTTAGCCAATAAACTTGAGAAGCACCTTGAGTCAAGGAGACCTTGGCAATTGTCCTAGGACCTTGGTAATGTCCTTAACTAATAAACTTGAGAATCATCTTGAGTCTGGGAGACCTTGGGAATAGTCCTAGGACCTCAAATGAGTCCTTGGACTTGTAGAAGCCTAACTCCTTTTTTTTTCGATTTTTATTTTATATTTTTTTCATTTTTTTTTCGAATTTTTTTTACAATTTTGATTTGAATTTTGTTTTCGAAATTGGAAGCCATGATTGTGATGCCTTTGGAGTTTTGTGCATTCACATGAATGCTTGGTCTCCCTGGACTCCAAAAGTTAGTCCTTAGCTTGTCCATACTTGGCCTTTGGATTTTTGTGCATTCACATGAATGCTTGGTCTCCCTAGACTCCAAAAGTTAGTCCCTAGCTTGTCCATACTTGGCAAGTGAACATGTATCAAAAGACCTTAGAATAGCAAAATATACTCACGTGAATTCACCAGAAGTTTTTTGGACAAACTCTTGGTAGACCTTGTTATATATGACAAGGGCTAACCTCAGATTCTTTGAGCCAAGCCTCTGATAATCCTTTCAATACTTTTTAATTTGGTATATTCATCAGCTGGAGTGTGGCTTAAACCTTTCTTGTCACTTTTAGGTTGGGGATTTTGCTCCTTGGGAATCAAACCAAGGCCGCGAAGTGAGTCCTTAGCTCTTAACTTCTTGACCATGTCTCATGAAAATGAACCCTTAGATTATATTCTTGTAGCCGAGTATAGCCAAAATACCCACATATCTCCGATTCTTGACCCCGAGGATGTAATTTCAACTCTTACCATAAGAGAAATAAAAAGGTTTAAAGCGATGTCTTATTTCCCCAGGCACTGGGAATTTTATATCCCACAGGCCGGTGAAGCTGGTTTAAATATGTTGCCTCCAGGGTGGCTATGCCTAAATGAGAGTATGTTTCATTCGGGTCTGAGGTTTCTTCTTCACCGTACCATCATAGAGATACTTCAATTTTATGGTCTCTATCCTATCCAACTCATTCCTAATGCTTGGAGGATCGTCATCGGATTTATTATTGTTGCAGCTTCAGTACCAATCTTCGTTAATGTCGCTGTCTTTGCTTCCATCTATCAGATTCAACAGCATCCCAGGGTCAAAGGCTTATGGTACTTTATGTCTAGGAGTAAACTAAGCCTCTTGTGGAAGCCTCCACAAAAACCAAGGGTTGGAGGTCCAAATATTTTTACGTTGCACAAGAATGTCCTTGGGGCTTCCCTTCTGGGTGGAACTATAGCGACTCTTTTCCTTCCCCGACTAAGCTTAGAAAAGATGAAAAACAGGCTATGTTGCCACTCATTATCCGAGGTCCCGTAAGTTTAGATGAGCTTATCACTGAAGATAACTTGATAGCGGCAGGGCTTAGTCATTTTCACCCATCCTTGGTCGTGGATCTTAGTATGCACTTGCTACTTTTACTTTGTTCTTCATATGTATATGTTCGCCTTATTTTTAGATTCACTGCTAGTGTACGGTGCAGTTTATAGAATAGGATTAGCAAGGTCGAATCCACAGAGACTAATAAATTAATGTTCTAAGTATTGGGATTGTAATAGTCTTATTTTTATCCAGACGATCAGAATTTAGTGATTGGTTTTGTTAATGCAAGACAAGAATTTATTCTAAAAAGACAAAGTAAAGATTGATCGAAAGATCAAGGAGATGAATGGATTCCAGGGCTATGGTTTTAGTTAATATCCGCTTTTATTATTAGATTAATCACAAGCAAAGTTCTTATTATTCTTGCCTATAAGACAATCAAGAAAAGTATTTTACCCTCTCCCTCGAGATGTATGTAAAAACGTTGATTGGATTATCTATGCTAGCATCTCTACTCAACAAGAGATATCAAACTCCCAAAAGCACAAAAGATTATAAATCCTCACAAATATTCACAGACTTCTCAATCTTGCAAATATTCATGTCAAGTACACAGATCTAGTATTGAAACTCATCTCTCGAATTATAAATCAATACATCAAACAAGTTAAACCAAATGCCTTTTATAAAACAAGAATTAAAACAAAGTACTCAAATAGGGTTTGAAAACAATAACTTCAATTGCAATTAATCATCCAACAAAAGTATCCATTAACCTAATCCCAAACCCGAAAATCACAAGATGTTTAGCCAGACATTGGAAATAAATAATTCATAGACAAATTATTCAAATTCATATCTAACTAATCGAAAGTAAATGATACGATGGAATGAGAAAACTCAGGGATGTCGATGATCTCTCGATCTATCTTCAATCCTCAAGCGCGTGGTTGTGACCTCGATCAATCTCTGCAATCCTTCGATAGAAGGTTGCTCTTTTCTCTGCGTTCTAGGGAAAAAATCAGTGTATCTTCATTTGGGCCACCTTGTCTCTATTTATACTCCGTTTGGGTCAAAACCAACTTAAAATCTGTCAAACCCCTGTTTCCCGCACAGACGCATGGGCCATACGCCTCGCGACGCCCGGCCGTGCAGGTGCCGTAGGGAAATTCATGCACTGAAGGGACGCACGGGCCGTGCGCGACACACACAACCAGCCCGTGCGGGGTGCCGTGGGCTGAGTCTTCAGTCTGGATGGGGCACGGGTTGTGCTATGACGCACGCCCTGCCCATGCGCACCTGCTAGAGCTAATATGTGTTCGTTTCTTTCCGTTTCTTGCCCGGTTCGTCTGACTTCTTCTCGATTCAACCCCAAACATCGTACGTTACTTCAAGTATTGGCGGTACTTTACCGCAATGCTCCAAATTGTCGCCAGAATGCTACAATTATCAATTAATTCCTACAAAACGAGCAAAACGTAATACCTTTTCCACTTTACAGAAATAAAGCCCTTTTCACTCAAGTAATGCATGCATAACAACTAATTCTAACCACAATTAAGCCCAAAATACATGCAAAATACATACCAATCAAACCCCCAAACTTAAACTGTTGACAGTCCGACCAACGGTTTATAAACAAGACAAAGCACAAATGGGAGTAATGAAAGGCAAATCAAGAAAAACACATCACAATTCATGTCATTTATCCATAAACGTCAAGCAACAAATCAACCAAGCTTCGAATATCTAACACAGAGCACAAGTCAATTAAAGCCACGACAAATACTTCGAATCACGCCTCTCATGGATTAAGTGTATACTCTCCTCTCTAGAATAATAAGGGATGTGTATTCGCTCAAATCATATTAATGTTGAAGAATTACCATAGGCTTGAAAATCATCTCACATCTCCGCCACTCGATTGTATGCAATTCATAAATCAGAAAGGACTTTCTTTTGGTTGTAATGAAGGCTCTTTGGTTCAGGTAGGGAAATATGGAGAAAGTGACTCAAACACAAGCGTATAGACTGGTAAGCACAATTTTTTTTTTCAATCAAATGTTCTCATTCAAATCAAACATGCTACCCCAATCACCTCTTATTCTTATCACATCTCTCTTCTCCCTTTGTTTTCATACAATCCACTTTATTTCGCCTTACATCATAATTCTCAGCCTATAAGTTCTTTTACGGCCAACTCACTTATACAGTTGATTTTTTTTCCGACTCTTCTGTGAGTATAACTCCTCCTTTTTCCTCATTTTCTTCTTTTATTCCCAACATCCAACATGCACACAATTATCTAAATTCTCGATATCCTCCTATTCAACCTTATTCAATCCCCTTACTCAATGCTATACGCTCAAGTTTAGGGTAACATATATATATCGAGTTAAGGATTGAATTGTGGCTATCAAAAAATCAGGCAACAGGCTTAAATTGGCTAACTAGGGAAATTGAATGTCATTAGGTAGGCAAAAGGCTTGAAAGGCTTAACAAAAATGGCCTAAAATCATTTTCATAAACTGCATACAACATTTGACTTCGACAGAGATACCAGAGCAAGTTCTAGAATTGATATCAACATGAATGACACACTCAATCAACAAACAAGACTGCATATAATGAAAGCAGTAATGGCTCAAAAAGCTCACAGGCTTGCAATTGCGTAATTCAAAGCATAACAACCATGATTTCAATATTCACACGCTCCATATCATCTATTCTCAACCCGATCAACTCACGCTCAACACCCAATTCAAAACAACACAAACTGTTCAACGAATGCTCCCAATATCACAACAAGCACACAATAGCGGTCAACTCACTCCCTAAAAACCTAAGAAAGCAATAAACGTGCTAAAGCAATAAACGTGCTAAAATAAAAAATAAGCATCTAATGCAATGCAACCTATATGCTCTACATGCAACTATATGAATGCAAATATCGCCACACCCTTCAATCAAAATAACTACCTCTCCCCCCAAACTTGAATGAAATTATAGCGTATAAAAGAGAAGATAGGATTTCAAAGAAAAGTGTGGAATGGACCTGACTCATTGTGGGGGTGCCGGCGGAAAGTGGCCCTGGGAGTTGTGCCACATTTGTATCTGATGCATTACCTGCAGCATCTCCAGTTCCCGCTGTTCCTGCGCCTGATATCTTTGCTCTTGTTCCGTCTTGAAGGTACGAAACTCATCCTGGTGATGCCGGAAATCATCCCGGTGCTGTCTCATGCTCTCCTCAAGAGCAAATAGTCTATCCTGGTAAGCTAGCCCTCCACGCTCCTCACCTTGGTGAAAGCTTTCCGGTCTGTCGGGCATCCCTTGTTGGAACCCCTGCTCAAAACCCCTCTATTGGAAACCTTTCTCAAAACCCCTCTCATGCCAGTCATACTCCATCGCCTCAATTGCCAACTCATCTTCATCGGGCAACCCGGCTACCCTCTGCCTTTTTCGCACAAGCATGGCTTCCATGACTCTGGTATGCGCCTCAGAGTTCATTAACCAATTAGTCTCATTATCAACCATAGATGTGAGGTGCGGGTTAGGAAGTGGGAAGGCAGTTCCGATCCTTTGTTGGAAGAGAGTCGTGTTCTCTTCTTCTATTATGATCTTCATTTGGCGTAGGGCATTCATATTAATCCTCCGACTGCCCTCAATGGGCTCCAAACCTCTCATATCGACACGAAAATGCTGAGCAATGGGGGTTATCATTCCCTCAATCAATATCGTACCCGCGGACTGCTTGGCCAAATAGTCGACGTGTTCTACAAAATGGGCCGCCGTGTTGAAGGGGGTACGAGTTAGCATACACCACATTAGGTATAGCTCCTGTACTTGCATGCCCCTGTTATTGTGTTGGGCGAAGACGGAGTGAGCTTTGACCTTTTGGATATAGCGGAAAACGGGGTTCTGGAGTGATGAGGCTTTAGATGAGTTATAGAGCATTGGGCCGGTCTCCGGCGTCTGAACCAACAACCGCCATAATTCATACTGGCTATAGTGCGTTGTGTTCTTGTAAAAGGCATCAGTAGGGACCCCAAAAAATTCATTAAGCTCGGCAATAGATATGCGCCTTATTTCGTTGCCCAGCCGAAAACGGACCTCAATGGGCTCGGAGTTCCCTGTCCTTTGGTATATTTCAAGTGTGCTGAGGAACTCTAGCGCTAGTTTCTTATAAGTCGACCACCGCCCTTGCATGAACGTGGTCCACCCAACCTGTTCAAATAACTGCCAAACATCGTCGTGTATCCCAAGAGCTTGGCTACACTCATCGTCAGCATATCGCAGCGGTGTAAATGAGCGGGTGACCAAACTACTCCATCGCTCCAGATCATCAGCCTCAGTCAGAAGAATCCCATAAGCCTCGGGGCTATCTGGATGTACCTCCCACCGTGCGGCTGCGCCTCTCCTCGGGCGTCTACCCCAACCTTGTTGGTTCCTTCGGTCAGCCATTAGTTCAAGTCTATACCTATCAAAATAAATGTGAGATTCCGAACATGCCAAGTATAACAAGAACAAGATGAATTCAATACAAACAAATCAAATAAGACATAATGTCTCTTCCCTACAATTTAATCACAATTAAGCTCTCAAACCTAAATGACAATGTAATTGCAGAGAATCATAGCCACTAACACCCTAAATAATCAAGCTCATGCACGATTCATCATTATATCAACCACATATACCTCAAGTCATCAATCCCACAAGGTGTTCGATAAAATGCCCCATAGAATAATTCAAGTAAATCATGGAAAATTCATCAAAACATGCATCATATATGAACCCTAATCTATAATCTACAAGAAATTCGAAAAACAACTTGAAGTTCTTTCCGGAATTCTTGGAAATTAGGAAAGAGGCGAATTTGGAACCCTAGGTGCTCCTTTCAACCAAAATCTCACTCCAAAGCAAATTTAAGAGTTCAATTCGTGTGTGAGTAGTGTGGCTGATGAATTTGTAGTGAAAATCCAAGTGAAATCGTCGAGAAATTTGAGAGGGATGAGAGCTCTTGTGTGTTTAGGGCGCAAGAACAAGTTTGGAAGTGAAAAAATATAACTCTGGTGCGCTTGTTTTGTTTTCACCGATAGACGACGTGGGCCGCGGCGCTAGCGACGGGCTGCCGTCGTGCGGGTGCCGTAGGCTCAGTCCAAAATCCGTGAATACGCACGAGCCATGCGCATGGCACACGCCCTGCCCGTGCGGGGTGCCGCGAGCTCACTCCTCATCCCTGAAGCACGAACGGGCCGTGCGCATGGCGCACGCCCTGCCTGTGCGGAATCCCGTACCAAAACTTCGAAATTTCCATTTTTTTAAGGAAAGCAATAAAAATCCTAACTTATCAAAGGGAAAACATGGGAAAAAATAATACAACAAACCGTTGGGTTGCTTCCCGACAAACGCTAAATTTAACGTCTATAGCTTGACGCATGTATACTCGATCATGGTTCTAGTAAAGTGAGGCGTGTCACCTCTTCTATTTGGTCTCTATGAAGGTAGTGCTTGATCCTCTGGCCATTTACCATAAATGTCTCCCCATCCTGGGTCAACAATTCCACTATTCCTGGAGGATTTAACACTTTCTTAATAACAAAAGGCCCCGACCACCGAGACTTGAGTTTTCCAGGAAAGAGTTTAAGACGTGAGTTAAACAAAAGAACTAGTTCACCCGGTAAAAACTCTCTTTTCTTTATCATTCGATCATGCCATCTCTTGGTGCGTTCCTTGTAAATCTGGGAATTCTCGTAGGCTTAATCCTGAAACTCCTCCATCTCATTTAAATGCAAAAACCTCTTTTCACCCGCTGCTTTGAAGTCAAAATTTAACTTCTTCACAGCCCAAAACGCCTTGTGTTCTAATTCCATGGGCAAGTGACACGATTTCCCGAATACCAACTAATAAGGCGATGTGCCCGATGGTGTCTTGTATGCAGTCCGATATGCGCATAATGCATCATCTAACTTCATAGCCCAATCCTTGCGATTTATATTCACTGTCTTTTCTAAGATTTGCTTAATCTCGCGATTGGCTACCTCTGTTTGTCCGTTTGCTTGTAGATGATATGCTAATGCCACCTTGTGCTTAACCCCGTACTTTGCAAGTAGAGCGCTCATTAATTTATTCACAAAGTGTGACCCCCCATCGCTAATCAAAGCTCTCGGGGTTCCAAACTGAGTGAATATATTTTTCTTTAAGAAATTCATCACTACTCGCGCATCATTCGTTTGTGCTGGAATCGCCTCAACCCATCGAGATACGTATTCCACTAAAAGTAGAATATACTGATAACCCGAAGAAGATGGAAAGGGACCCATAAAGTCAATCCCCCACACGTCAAAGAGTTCGACTTCCATCACATTTGTCATGGGCATCTCATGTCGCCTTGAAATGTTCCCCATCCGCCGGCATCTATCACACTATCGCACATATAAATAACAATCATTAGACAAAGTGGGCCAGTATAACCCACTCCACAATACCTTTGCCGCAGTGCGTGTCGGACCAAGTGTCCCCCAGAAAGGTGAAGAATGGCACTATGTAGAACTCCCTCCCACTCTTCTTGAGGCACACATCTTCCGATGATTGTGTCGCGCACCTCTTAAAGAGCAAAGGGTCGTCCCACATATAGAACTTGACATCATGGAGGAAACTTTCTTTTGATAGGAAGATAAATCCGGAGGCATGACTCCCGCTACCAAATAATTCACAAAATCTGCATACCATCGGAATTTAGCCTCTAACATTAAGAGCTTCTCATCGGGGAACTCCTCCTTGATTACATTTGTGCCCGCTTTCTCATCCTTCTTGTACTCCAACCTGGACAAGTGGTCTGCTACCACATTCTCACAACCATTCCTATCTCGGATTTCCACATCAAACTCCCCGCAATAAAAGGATCCACCAAATCAGTCTTGGTTTGGCATCCTTCTTGTCGAATAGATATTTGATCGCCGCGTGGTTTGTGTGGACTATCGTCTTGGTTCCAATCAAGTAAGATCGGAACTTATCGAACGCAAAAACGATTGCCAGCATTTCCTTCTCAGTGATGGTATAGTTTTGCTGGGCACTGTCTAATGTTCTGCTCCCATAGTAAATGGCTCTGAACAATTTATCCCTTTTCTGACCCAGAACAGCCCCAACTGCAAAGCCACTGGCATCGCACATTAGCTCAAAGGGCTGACTCCAATACGGAACTACAAGAATTGGTGTTGTCACCAAAGCCTTCTTCAGATTCTCAAATGCCTGCAAACAATCATCGGAAAAATTGAAAGCATTATCTTTTTCTAATAACTGACTCAAAGGTTTAGTGATTTTAGAAAAGTCACGAATGAACCTTCTATAGAATCCAGCGTGCCCCAAGAAGCTTCTGATGGCCTTCTCATTTATTGGAGGTGGGAGCTTTTCAATTGCTACAATCTTTGCTCTGTCCACTTCTAAACCTGCAGAGAAAACCTGCCATCTCGTACCATAAAATGGCACTTCTCCCAATTCAAAACAAGGTTAATATCCTCGCATCTCTGTAAAACTAGAGAAAAATTGTCAAGACAATTATCAAAAGAATCTCCAAACACAGAAAAATCATCCATGAATACCTCCATTATTTTCTCAATAAAATCATAAAATATAGCCATCATACATCGCTAAAAAGTCGCGGGTGCATTACATAGTCCGAATGGCATTCTGCAAAATGTAAACGTACTAATAAAGGGGAAGGGAAAGTGATCTTTACGAGTGGCATCATTCAACTTCCTATAATCAATGCATATACGCCACCCAGTAACTATCCTAGTCGCAATAAGTTCATCATTCTCGTTTCTAACTACAATCATCCCCCCTTTCTTTGGTACCACTTGTACCAGACTCACCCAAGAACTATCGGAAATAGCATACACAATTCCATCATCTAACCATTTTAAAACCTCTTTTCTAATGACCTCTTGCATTACGGGGTTCAATCTTCTTTGATTCTGCACTAAAGGTTTATAGACATCTTCCATTCTAATTTTATGCATTACAATCGATGGACATATGCCTTTTAAATCAGAAATTGACCAACCTATCGCAGACTTATATTTTCTCAACACTCTAAGCAATTTATCAAGCTAAACTGAAGTTAAAAGGGATGATACGATTACCGGATTTGTGTTATTTGCTCCAAAGAATGCGTATTTGAGATGCTTGGGCAATGGCTTGAGTTTTGGGTTCGAAATGGGCTATTCAGGTTCACGCACGGGCTGCCCGTGCTCAGATGCATGGGCCGTGCGTTCTTCAATGGGTGCATCCTTCTCTTCGACCTCACGCACGACCTGCCCGTGCTCTGACGCACGGGCCATGCGGTCTTTAGGTTTTTCATTTGTCGCTTCAGCCATGCGTACGACCAGGGCGTGCTCCGAAGCACGGGTCGTGCGCTCCTACAAAACTCACTCCCGCATGTTTTTCTTCGTGTGTGCGCCTCTCGCGCTTCTCGGTAGCTCCTGCATATTATCTAAAGCACAAACACAGTCATACAAGTCTTGATTATCGAAATCAAGCATCATACTTGATGTCGAACACAAATGTGTCAAACCAAACTCTAAATCATCCTTATACAATGTATGATCTACCTATTCATCAATGCAAGACTCTACTACGTCTATGAAACTACAGTTCTCAACACCATTATGAAATTGTAGTGCCTTTTAGATAGAAAATAAAACATGCTCATCAATAACCCGTAATGTGAGTTCTCCCTTTTGCACATCTATCAAGGCCTTCCTGTGAGCCGTGAATGGACGCCAAGTATCAAAGGGACGTCTCTGTCCTCCTCCATATCCAGCACCAAAAAATCCACAGGGAATATGAATTTATCGACTTTGACAAGCACATCCCCGACGATTCCCTTCGGATAAGTGAGTGATCGATCCACAAGTTGTAAGGTGACCGTAGACGGCTTCACCTCTCCCAATCCAAGTTGCCTGAAAATGGACAAGGGCATCAAGTTAATACTTGCTCCTAAATCACAAAGTGCTTTATTAAAGAAAACATCACCAATAGTACAAGGGATAATGAAACTCCCCGGATATTTAAGTTTCTGTGGTAGTTTTCTCTGGATTGTTGCTCTGCACTCTTCTGTCAGATTGACTGTTTCGAAACCAGTCATCTTTCTCTTCTTTGACATAACATCCTTTAAGAATTTTGCGTAATTGGGCATCTGCTCCAATGCATCTGCAAAAGGTATGTTAATATGCAGTTTCTTAAATATATCTAAGAATTTTGCAAATTGCGAATCTAACTTTTTCTTTTGAAAACGTTGGGGAAAAGGAAGGGGAGTAGTAAGTTTAGAAAAATCTGGATTAGAGGAAGATTTAAGCTTCTCAGCCCCTTTTTGTTCAGCAATATGGTCCTCAACTCCTTCCTCGGCCTCAACATCGCCATTTGCTTCAGTTTCTGCGTCTCCCGGAACAACATATGTTGTCTCTGTAGGACGCACGACCTGGCCGTGCGGTGGCGCATGGGCCGTGCTCCCCTGCATCTGTTCAGTATTTTCAGGTATTTTCGGCCCCTCGTATTCCATTCCACTCCTCAGACGAATGGCTTTACACTACTCCTTTGGATTAACCTCAGTGTTGCTCGAAAACTGGCCTTTCTGATGCTGCCCACCAACAATCGTAGCTAATTGGCCAATTTGGGTTTCAAGATTTTTCATTTGGGACCCCATGGTGTTGGCCAATTGAGTGACATGATTTTCAACTTTATCTAGCTTCCCCTCATCCTTATTAAATCGGTTCCTCGTCTCATTCATAAACGAGGTGAAGATGTCCTCCATAGATGGCTTAGCCTCAGCATTAATGACACTATTTGTTACATTAAACCCCGGTGGTAGTTGCATCACATTCTTCGTATTTGCGTAGGAGAAGTTTTCATTATTCCTCAAACCCGGGTGGTAATGAGTAGGAGTCTGATTGTTCTGGTAATTGTTGAAATTCCGGTTGTTGACATAATTTGCTTCCTTCATGGGATCTAGAGAAACTCCCCCATTACTTGCACCCGCGTTTCCATCAGTCCCCTTCATCAATACACTCAACTGATTGGTCAACGCAGTCATCTGAGCTGTCAATGCCTTAATTGGGTCCGAATCAGTGACTTCGGCTACCCTTTTCACATTAGTCCTCTCGGAGGGCCACTGATAGCTATTCATTGCCATCTCTTCCAACAAGTTGAATGCATCTTGTGGAAATTTAGCCAGTAAAGCACCTCCTGCTGCGGCATCCACAAACGACCTAGTATGTCCCATCAACCCATTTTAAAAGAAGCAAAGTCACGATCCTCCGGAAACCGTGTTGCGGGCACCTCCTCAATAAATCCCCGAATCTCTCCCAGGCCTCATACGATGGCTCAAAATCAAATCGCTCGAATCTGCGTGATCTCACTTTTGAGCTGTAGTGTCTTACTTGGTGGGAAGTATTTAAACAAGAATTTCTGACTCAACTCGTCCCAAGTATTCACACTTCCCTGAGTTAGTGTGCCTAGCCAGTTTATAGCCTTATCCCTTAAAGAGAAAGGGAATAGGCGTAAACGTATAGCATCATCAGTCACCCCATTCATCTTGATTGTGTCGCAAATCTGCATGAAGTTCGCAAGATGAGAATTGGGATCCTCAGACGGAAAACCCCCAAACTGATTCTGTTGCACCATCGAGATCAGTGCTGGCTTTAGTTCAAAATTATTCGCATTAATTGGGACATTGACAATTCCACCATAGTTGCGATTTGTCTGTGGGCGAAAGTAATCGCTAATCGCTTGCTGCTGGACTGCCGGAACGTCTGGTACTGGCAACTCATTAACCACCCTGTTGGCCCTATTGTTACCTCTGTTGTCGACTTTGTTATTGCCTCTATTGTTATCTTCCACGTCCTCCATAGCCTGATCTTGCTATTTTTCTGCCCGTTTAGTAGCCGCACTAATTCGCCTAGCAAAAGCCTCAACCTGCGGTATTAACTGTGCTAATTCTCTTTGCTTCGAGCGAGTGTTCATACACTACCGGAACCAACTAAAGAAAACAAGTCAAACATAGTAGGAGTAAAATTAAACAACAAATAAAAAGAAAAAAAAATGTCTAAATTAAAAATAATTCTATTTATCGCAATATTAGTACTAAAAATTTAATTAGTCTCGACAATGGCGCCAAAAACTTGTTCGCCTTATTTTTAACTTCACCGCAAGTGTACGGTGTAGTTTATAGAATAGGGTTAGCAAGGTCGAATCCACAGAGACTAATAAATTAATGTACTAAGTATTGGGATTGTAATAGTCTTATTTTTATCCAGACGATCAGAATTTAGTGATTGGTTTTGTTAATGCAAGACAAAAATTTATTCTAAAAAGATAAAGTAAAGATTGATTGAAAGATCAAGGATATTTATGGATTCCAGGTCTATGGTTTCAGTTAGTATCCCCTTTTAATATCAGATTAATCACAAGCAAAGTTATTATTATTCTTCCCTATAAGGCAATCACGAAAAGTATTTTACCATCTCTCTCGAGATGTATGTAAAAACGTTGATTGGATTATCTATGCTAGCATCTCTACTCAACAAGAGATATCCAACTCCCAAAAGCACAAAAGATTATATATCCTCATAAATATTCACAGACTTCTCAATCTTGCAAATATTCATTTCAAGTACTCACAGATCTAGTATTGAAACTCATCTCTCGAATTATGAATCAATACATCAAAACAAGTTAAACCAAAGGCCTTTTGATAAAATAAGAATTAAAATAAATTACTCGAATAGGGTTTGAAAACAATAACTTCAATTGCAATTAATCATCCAACAAAAGTATCCATTAACCTAATTCCCCAACTACAAACGGCCCCATCGCACCTGTTAAAAGTTTGTGGTCTAAACCTCCGAAATTGCTCCAAAATGTGTGCTTTTTCGTTTCTGCCATTTGGGTGGCCTGGTGCAAGTAGTACGGTGTTCTTCTGGGGTAATGAGACTATTCAGCAGATTGTTGCCGACATCCCCTTGGCCTTAGTTTGAATTAGGAGACGAGTTTGATCCATCCCTTCATGGAGGCATGATCTATAAAACAACAAAATATTTGGTTTTTAACTGGTATGAGATGTAAGTAAATATAACATCCATCAAACACATAAACACAACAAGACAAAGTTTTCTAACGAAAAAATAAAATTCCACTATTTCAATAAAAATTTACTTCAAAAGGATAAAATGCAGAAGAAAATAAAGGAAACATGCTAAATAACTACTCGCTCTAAACAGGTCCTAAAAATCTTAGAAAAAATTAAAAACTCCCACTAGAATAAAGAAAATTTTAAAACAAAATTAATAGTTAAGGCTAGAAGTGCTAGTCATCTAACTAAATCACTTAGATGAGAATAATCCATCTGGATCTTCCTCGAATTTTGCCATTGAATCACCGTCTGAATTAATATATATTACACTAGGCATGGCGGGTGGCCCACGCCAAAGTGATTCAGCTATAGATTTCTCGTGATTCATGGTGGTAGGGGGCGGTACAGAACCATAATCCATCAAGTCGTCGTGTATATTCCTCGTGAGGTCACGCAAATCTCTAGGTAGGGTACTGATTAACTTGTCATTTTCCTCATACTGGGTGATCCTTCCTTCAAGATGTCTTACTTGCAATGTGCTCTTCTACTGTTGCCCCTACCTTTCTTTTATAGTTTAAATACCTATATACACTCCAGTTATAAATTCAACCTCCTTTTCTTTTCCTAGCTATTTTTATTCTATGCACCATCCTGGAACATTTCACGTTACCATATAAGTTTGTCTATCATATATCATTTAACAAATTATGCGTTTCATTTTTTGCATAGCTCATTATGATTCTCCACTAATAAGAGAATCTATTTATAACATGTTAAGCAGGTAAATATTTGTGAATCATGAAATTAAACAGAAATTTATCACGTAGGTAAATATCACATTGTACATTCTCCAGATTGCTCATAAAGAAATGGCAAGTAAATATTACCGATTGGATGCGGCTCGGTGCGGGGATAACCATTTGTTTATCTAGATATTTGTAGGTCCCAAGCGGTGATGATGCAAAGTCTTGAGGGGGGGGTTAAATATACTTTACCAAATTTTCGATTTTATTCTTTTTAAAATAGAGTTTAGTCACAAGTCAGTTGGGTCCTTGATGGACAACTTAGTTGACCTTCACAGTAGAGTTTGCTACTCAACACACTCGACTGAGTTGTTGATAAGATAACTCCGCTGATTCTATTAACTCTTTAGAAATTCAGTAGACTAGGTTTTACATCGGAAGACTTTCACCCTTTGATTAAAATATGTTTATAACACTTGTTTTTAGGTTAACTTATTTTCATTTGACTTAGCAAAAATAACAAAAAACAATAAAGATATGCAAGAAATTAATGTGCTGAATATAAAAGACACATAACAATTTTTATAGTGGTTCAAGGATGGGGTGATTCTACTAATCCACTCTTCTCCAACCCCTGGAGGTAATCCACTAAGTAACATTAACTTTGTTGCAAAACGATGGTAGTCTGAGACAGCCTTGATCACACAGATGGCTTCTCCTGGGACTCAACTTCTTCACAAGACGGATATGTAGATCCCTTTGTTTTTCAACAAATGTTTTCCTCTTCAACAATTTTGAAGTTGTGTTTCCTTCACTGAGTGTGTTGGATCGATTTCCTTCGACTTTTAGGCTTTGAGGATAGTATTGAATAGCTTGAGAGTATTATGCTCAGATTGCTTGATTTCTCTTGAGTGTCTCAAATTGCACAAGTCTTGGTTTTCTTCTCTCAAATGTATTCCTCAACTTTTATAGTGCCTGTTTGAAAAATATATTCGTTGAAGAGATAAATGTATTATTCAAACTACACTTGGAGGTCGTTGTCTTGTCTTTTCTTGATCTATAGCAGGTGATGGTGACATATCATAGTTTAACTGAACTATGCATATTTTCAGGTTCTTCATGCGCACAGTGCTTTCAATTGGTTTATTCTATTTGCACGCTTCTGGGATAAACAGTTTTAAGAACTGCAATATGGAAGTATTACTATAATAAATAGTTTTCTTGAATTGGTGTGCAACAGATCCATCACATTCGACTTTCAATTAAAAGTTGTTTTACCCCTTGTCTTGAGTCAACTCCAATCTTTCTGGA
This sequence comes from Rehmannia glutinosa, assembly GCA_016081115.2. Lineage (NCBI taxonomy): Eukaryota > Viridiplantae > Streptophyta > Magnoliopsida > Lamiales > Orobanchaceae > Rehmannia > Rehmannia glutinosa. Next base: position 91,941,710 of record CM071926.1, read on the forward strand.
ATGACTTAACTGTCAGGCAGCTGACAGAAACTGCCTTCTCTGTTCTTGACTGAGACTTGTCTTTACTTCACTCAACTGCCACTCAGCTGATTTTTCTCCTTGGTCTCCAGTCGACTCTTGCATTCTTCAACTTGGCGACTTTTGACTCAGCGAATAGAACCCTATCTATTACAAGTTGATTTACAGTAGAATTGGGATGCCAACTTCCTAATCTATATTTTACATGGTATCATCAAAATCTATTAGACAAATTTCCCAATAATTTCCCCATTTTTTATGATGCCAAAACTTAAATAAAATTACAAGGTAAATAGTGCATGACAAAGAGTAATTGTATGAATATATCAATTTATTGAACATATCATTCTTGCACTTTAAATGTATTACAATGTACAATGAAAACTTTACAAAGTACTTCAAAAAATTTCTGTGTATTTATAGCTAAGTAAAAATACAGCAGAAAGGTGTCTGCAGCAGTCTTCTTCGCCTCTGTTGCTCCTTCTTCTCTCTTCGTCTTCCCTTTTTCTATCATCTTCTTGTCTCTTCTTCTCATAAGCTCTCATCGAAACTTCATATTTCCTAATTCTATGTTCCCATTCTTGCTCCTGCCTAATATCTTCAAGTTATTGGCGCTTAGCTGCCTCAACATTCTTTCTGCCAACATCTCTGTTTTCAAGCTCGTTTGGTCCATCCCAGTATAGTTTGTATTTATTCTGGGGATTTATGTATGTGAAATTCTTCAGCCTTCTTGGTGGAGTCCTCTGCTCCTTCCATCACTTCTTCCCCTTCCTCTTCCAGAGTTAGGTTCTCCCCTTGGAGTATCGTGAACAGGCTGAGCACTTGAAGCCTGCTGACTGCTTTCTTGAATCTGCTGCTTCTCGACTACATGACAAATTTCTAAGCCTTTCTTAAAGTACAGATTCCATGATTCTTTAAGAGTCATTCCTTCAAAAAATCCTTCAGACTTGAGAGTTTGGAACTCCTCAAGAGATCTTGGCTCTGACCCTGCATCGGGAGAGGGTTCCTTTGGGCGCTTCACAACTGGAGTGTCTGGTAACAACCCTAAAATAAGACCATAAAACTTGGTTTGTAGACTTTCAATGCAACCATGCTGCCTTTTATCCACTTCTTCAAATTCAGCTGCGATTATAACTCGAGTCTTCTGAAAAACTAAATCAACTTTTGCTTCAGCTGACATACCCTGTGACAGTTGGGATAGAGAGAGTTGGTTGATGAGCCAAGTTGGGACTTGTATAAAACAATCTTCATGGGAGCTTTCTTAAGGGATGCATCCCCCTTAGTTCCACTACCTCCCCCTTTCTATCATTCCCCTTTTCAGCATCATAACCAATAAGAGAGGTTTGAGGAGTGTTTGACAGAATGCGATCGAGCTTATCACATGTTGCTGAGTGAGTTGCTCTATGTTCTTATCAGAAAGACTTCATTTTTGCATTCATTATTTTCATCTCTGAACGCAGAGTGCTTTAAGTCTTTAGAATATCTTGCTTGTGTTGAGCTTTCAACTACTCCATATCTGTCTTGTGCGACTGGTCCATTTTGAACATGTGGTCTCGCTGTCTCCACTGAAACTTGGCATTGTCAGCACTCCAAATCACCAATTTGGCAAAGAGGGATTTGAAATAGCTGATTTTTTCTCTTCTCAGTGCCTTTGTTTGAGCTGTCCATTCCCGAATCCTGGGAACAGTTCATCGAATATCTCCTGAGATCATGGCATCGTGGTTGTCCGGCCGTTGGTTGAGTGCAGCAAAACCTCTTTCCATATTTTCCATTTCAGAACACATAGTCTTGAAGGCTTTTTCTGAAGTCTGCTGTTCCTTGAACCTGCAATCAAGGAAAGTAGTTTTTAGGTACCCATACTTGCTTGGGTCCTGAGGGGTTAGTGCTATAGGGTTGCCACCTATCAGTTCCATAATCATAATGCACATTAGAAAATTGCTTGGGGACTTTAGGATCATACATATGTCTCTTTTGTCTGTATGCCTGTGTGTTTGGTTCAGCATTTCCTTTCTTGGTGTAATAGTGGAACTTCTGTGCATATTAGGTTTTGTGCTGGGTGCATATGTGTGCTGATCATAGCTCTTTTGCCTTGGGAATAACCTGTGATGAGGTTGAGGTCTTTGCCGCTTTGGCTTGTATCCCATTGGTCTTGGCAGATATCTCATTTGGTTATTCCAATCAGCTTGGCTTGGGTAGTTTCTACCAATCCTATCATGTGATTTTCTTTTCTGAAATATCTGGGGCTTTTGGTAGCTCTGTTTGGATTTTACAGAGTATTTCCTGTATGGAGTTTGCTGATGGACTCTTCTGACTTTAGTTTCAGCCGTCCTGTCAGCATTCTCAGCTGGGTTTTTGCCTTTTCCCTTGTATTCAAGGCCAACATGGTTGTGTTTTTGTTTGTGAGTGGGTGTTGGTGCAACATTTGGTGCTTTGGATTTTTGGACTCCCTCATTGCTTGAGGATCGTTTTTCCATAATCAATCCTGCGACTTGGGCATGCATAAAGGAATTAAACCCAATGCCTGTCTTGTCACCACTTTCTTTTTGAAACATTAAAAGCTAATCCAATGATTTGGATGCCTTAGCGAATGATGCAATCACATTTTTAAGATCATTTTCCCTATTTTCTGTAGCTGCTATGTCTTCTTGGATATTGACATTTTCAGCCTTAAGCTTTGTGTTCTCATCAGCTATATGATTTAGAGTACTCAACTCCTTAGTCAGCTGTGAGTTTTGGCATTTAAGCTGGTTGTTTTCCTTATTTAGGAGTGTGTAAGAGGTTTTTATGTGCTCAAAAGCTTTCATTTTGCCAATAGAATCATAAAGATCTCTGGAGTCTTGTTCTTTTGCAATGAGGCATATCAATGCCTCTTCCTCTGTATCACTGGAGTAGTCCGCTTGACTACTACTAAGTCTGCTGGTTCCTTGCACTTGGTTGTTTCAGCAGTCTCAGTAGCCAACATGGCTTTCTTCTTTTCTTGTCTTCTTTCCCTAAAGACTTTTCTCTCCTCTTCATTTCTATACTTGTTGACTGGTGGATAAGGACAGTCAACAACAAGGTCTCCTGGTTGTCTGCAATTACAACACAGGTTCTCAACTCTCTGATACTCAGTTCTTTAGAGGGTGCTGAGTGTCTCCTTGATGATTCACCCTTGTTTCTTTTGTAGTTCTTATTAAAGAACTTATTGAATCTTTTCACCATCATGGCCATTTCTTCTTGGTCTATGGTCTCCTTGGATTCAGCTCTCTTAGCTTCACCAGCCATGAGTGCAGCTGCCTTGGGTACAACCATATCTTCTTATTCTTTCATTCTCAGCTCAAACTCATATGCCTTAAGATCAGAAAACATTTCATGGTTCGATGTCCCGGTGACATCCACGGAATGTCTTAGGGCTATGACCTTCATTTTCCACTCAGCTGGGAGAGACCTCAGGATCTTCATACACATTTCATTTTGTGTATATTCCATCCTTAAAGCTGAAAACCCATTGGTGATCTATGTCAATCTGGCATCCAACTGATCCAGATTGTCACCTGCAATAATTTTAAAATTTTCAAACTTCTGAACATCAACTGTCAATTTATTTTCTTTAATTTGACAAGACCCTTCACAAATCAAAGTGAGTTTTTCCCAAATCTCTTTGGATGTTTTATAAGATTTAACCTTTTTGACCATAGCCTTGTCCTTTGTCAAGGTTGTATCTCTTTTGATCATTTTATAAAGTATATCTTTGGCAATATTGTCAAGGTTGTATCTCTTTTGATCACCGTTTGTCCATTCACAACGTGGTTTCTCCACCATAGCAGGTATGGGCTTTGCAGGTGCAGCATCTTCTCCTTTAACAGGAGTTGCCTTTCTTACAACAGTGTTGACTTTTAAGATTTGTAGTGGCCCATCCTCAATCAGTAGCCACATCTCATCATGTAGAGATGATAGATGGGCCTGCATACAAATTTTCCAATCATCAAATTCTTCAATTGTGAACATTGGAATGCGAGTTAGACATGCTTCCATGATAATAACTTTGCTTTTGAAATAAAAGCTTTAACAACTCAAGTGTCGATTCTTTGAAAAAGAATAAGACCAGTGCGGAAAACTCAATGAACCAACCGCTCTGATACCACTTGTCGGTCCTAATGGGTGATGTGTAAGGTTTAGAAGGGGGATTGAATAAACCTTACCAACTTTTTGATTTTAGTCCTTTTAAAATATATTCAGAGTTAACTCAAATCAGCTAAGTCCTTGAGGGACAACTAGGTTGGCTTACACAACAAAGTCACCCATTCAATAGACTCGACTGAGTTGTTGATACTATAACTTAGTTGTTTTCAGCTAACACTTAGAAGTTCAGTTGATTTGGTTTTACCAGCGGAAGACTTTTCACCCTTGTAATTTTAAGCACGTTAGAAGTTCAGTTTTCTCTCTCCTCACGCGAATTATTCATCTTCGAGCAAGGAAGTGCATTCTCTCTGAAACTTTGTGCGAACCCTAGTTTTTTCAAGCAAGTCTTCTCGTATTTTAATCGGTAAAATCTCTGAAAATGGCTCCAAAACTTGATTATGTGAAGCTCTCAAAGCAAATCCACACTGGTTCTTTAGTGGATTTTTAAGGAATGATCAAGCAGGGTATTGATGAGACCCTAGTCAAGAAAATAGCTGAGAAGTTGGAGAAGTGCGGCCTGAAGGACTTTTTGTCGATGGAGTTCACTCATACGTACCTTGAAGAGGTCGCTATGTTTTACAAGGAATAAGGGAGAGATCATCTTATAATTTTGAGATATCTTAATCCTTGTCACAATAAAATCCTACCATATTACATGCAATACCAAGATGCATGCTAATCAATCAAGGATTCCTGGCACAATCTTTCCTAACTTAGAAGATATGGATATAATTTTCCAATATCTTCCACTCATACATAAATGATCTGATATTTTGAATCACACTCCCATAATTCTCATCTCACGTGCTTTCTTTTATACAGTGAAGAAGGTGTCCGACCAAGGGAGAGAGAAATGGAACAAATGAGAAGAGTTATATTAAGCCATCACCTAACTAACATAACTCTACAACTTAGGAGACTCGCTATGTACCTCACTATGTGGTTGCACCAAACCAAACATCCTTGACCCCTCAACACATAGAACGTGTTTGACCTCCATTATGCATCTATGCTCATGACTATGTCAAAACACATTTTTGACTTAGCCAGCTGATCTATGAGCCATAGAACATAGCGCATTATCAACTTAGTTTTTCCTCAGCCTTTTATGTCAATCAACTTGGTCTTGATAGCTTTCCTAGTCATGCATCAACATGCCGAATTAATCTTGGCAATTGGACATATGCTAAAGTAGCGTCATCAAGCTTATTGTAGGTCCCAATGGGTGTTAATGTTAAGTCTAGAAGGGGTTTTTGAATAGACTTAACCAAATATTTTATTTTAAATCAGATTTTTTACACAAGTAGCAGCTTAGTCGATTAAGATAACTTAGTTAAACCTCAACAGAAGAGTTAACCACTGAACATACTCGACTGAGTTGTTTATAGAGTAACTTAGCTGAGTGAAGTGAGCTCTTTTAAATATTCAGCTTACTTGGTTTTTACAGCAGAAATCTTACACCTTTGTTTTTGTTAAATTGTTTTACAACACTTGTTTTGATTTAGTTATTATCAATTGAGTCAAGCAAATATATCTATTAGCATAATCAAATGTGCATAATTTAAAGTGCTGAAAATAAAAAACCACAAGGCAATTTATAGTGATTCGAGGATGGGGTAATTCCTCTACTCCACGCTTCTCCAACTCCTGGAGGTAATCCACTAAAGAAACATTTGTTACAAGATGGATACAACAGTCCAAGTAGGCCTTCATCATATAGCTGGCTCTACTCCTGGGACTCAGCTTCTTCATAAGATGATTGCCTCACTACTTCAGCTCCTTCAACCCTTGGAATTTATCACGAAGCCCTCCAACAAATTAAAAGCTGGTTTTAACTTGAACCTCACTGCACTTACTTCATTTCGTGGATGTGCAGACCCTTTTGTTCTTTAAAACAACTTTTCCTCTTCAATTGGTTGAAGCTTTTCTTCCTTCACTATGTGTTGGATAGATACACTTTGAATGTATGCTTGAAGATTTAGAACGTATTGCTTGAGAGTACTTGCTTGATTTTAGCTTGAATATGTCTGAATGCCTTGGTTCACTCTCACAAATGTTCCTTAACCTTTTATAATGACAGTTTGAAAGAAGGTCCGTTGAAGAAATAAACATTTTTCCAACTTCTTGATCATTGGCTTGTCTTGTTATGCAGCAAATGATGTTGATCCAACCTTAATTTAATGTTCTGCAGGCTGCCAAAAACTCTGCAGCTTTCTACGAACATCTCATTGGTTCCCAACCTCTTGCACTCTTTCAGCAGGACAACTTTAAGGTTGCCGGTCTGTCCCCTTGACATTTTGGGTAAGTTCGTGACTTTTCATTTCGATGGACTTCTTCAGCTTTCTTCGAGTCCTTTGGCTGCTTTACCTTTTTGTTAAGTTTTTTCCATACATCTGGGAATTGTTCAGCTGCTAGTTTGCTGACAAACACAACATTTTATACTTGACTGAATTTCTTCTTCGACACTCAGCAGCAACTCTACTGATTTTTCACTGCTTCCTTCAGTCAACTTATGAGATCTTCAACTTGGCTGCTTTGATACTCAGCTTATATATCTTATCTATTGCATAGTTGAATTACAAAATAAAATATGGTGCCAACTTTCTAATCTAAGTTTTACATGCATCATCAAAATCTATAAAAATATATTTCCTAATAATTTCCCCCTTTTTGATGATGCCAAAACTTAAAACAAAAATACAACATAAAAGAGCTTATAGAGAATGAGTGTAAGAATGCATCACTTTATTGAATATCATTATGCATTTTACATGTACTTACAATATTTTTAGTGTATTTACAAGTGTGTAAAAATACAACAAATGTTTTGCAGCCGTCTTCATCTTCTATGATGCTTCCTCCTTCTTTCCTCATCCTCATCTCGCCTGAGGCGATCTTAATCTTATTTTCTTCTTCTCACCTCAGATTTCTTATTCTTTCTCCTTTCATAATCTCTTTTCAACTTTTTGATGTACTCTCTCTCCTGCCTTGCATTTTCTTCTTTAGTCCTTCGCTGAAGATCATCAACACGAAGAGCAGCTTCCCTGTTCTCAAGTTCTTTGAATCCCATCCAATGTTTGAGATCCTTTTCCAGAGGATCAACACATAACTTTCTTAGGTCTTCTAGGTGGAGAGCTTCTATCTCTCCCACTAGACAAGAATCTCTTCATCTTCCTCATCAACATAAATAACTTTCTTAGTTTCTTATGTGTAATGGACTTTGTTGTTCTTTGCTCAATATGGAGTGTATGGAGCTCTGCTTTCATATCTAGCGTTTCAGCTCGCAGAGTGTTTTCCATATTTTGCATGTCCTTTTTGAATTGTAGCTTGAGAAACTCCATATCAGTCATTTTTCTTTCCAATCTTTCAATATTATCCTGTTGTCTCTGCTGAAATTGAGCTTGTTCACTACACCAGATCACAAGTGTTGAGAATAGTAACCTGAAGTAGCCAACTTTCTCCCTGCGAAAAGCTTTTGTCTGTGTAGTTCATTCCCTGATCTGTAACACAACTCGTCGAATATCTCAAGAAATCATCGCATCATGATTGTATATCCTTTGGTTGAGAGAAACAAATCCATGTTCCATAACTTCCATTTCTTTGCACATTGTGCGGAAGGCTTTTCTAAAGTGAGCTACCTCAGTAGATAAATCCTCAAGAAGAAGGGATACAAAATCATGACCAAAGGGGACCAGTCTCATGTCGTCTAGAGCTTGTAAATTAGTTGGACTAATATCCACATAATAGTGTGCATCTTCATCCGCAGTATCAGCTGTCAAATGGACTTCATTAACAAACAAAAACTCCATTTCATATAGGCCAATAGGTGCTAAGGAAGGTCCCACTCCTCCTTCGGGAGTACTTCTCTCATTACCCTGGCTACCAGCTCTTTGTGCCTCGGCTGTTTGAGCGTCATTGACATTCGCAGCTGTGGAATCCTGCTGAGCTGACTATGCCTCAACTGTTTTAATAGCTTCATTGGCATAAGTGTTATCATCCTTTCGAGGTATCTGGGCCTTACATGCATGAGCAACATCATGGGCAGACGACGACACCAAGGGAGGTGGTCCATCAACCAAAATAAACTTTCTATAGGCTATTTTTGATAGAGCTTCTTTCATCCTGGCCTCCAATTCCCTTTCCTCTGGATCGAACTCAGCTTCATTTTCAGAGTCAACAAAATCCATAAATTTATCATCGGAGTCATGTAGTGCATCAATATCTTCAAGATCAGTTGAGTCAGATTCTAGTATTGTGGGAAGGGCTTCAGGAACAAACACATTTCCCCTGGAAGTCTCAACCTCCTTGGGGTCTTCAACTACCTTGGAAGCAGTCTCAACTGCTGCAAGGCCTTCAGCAATAGTCTTCATTGGTGGCATCCTTCGAGGTCTCAACCTCTAGGATTGTACTTACAAGGCCATATGCCCAACTACCATGGTCCTCCTCAATCCATCCTATGCCTCAGTTACATTATTAACTTCTTCAGCCCACAGTGCAGTTGGTTCCTCAGCTGAGACAATTTTAACTATCAAAGCGTTGTTGGTCCCAACTTGCTCTTCTCTAGTAGTCTCACCATCGCCTCCTAACTTTAAGGTTTATGTGTCTCCTGCAGTCTCCTCCAACCTAGCTGCAGTGTGATCAGTTTCCCTCTCAACTAGTTTACTAGCAGATTCATTGGAAATGGGGTCAGCTGTCACCAGAGACTTGGTTGTTTCCTTTGAGTGTTCAACTAATGGGGCGGTTGTCACAATAACATCAATAGGGCAAGGCTACATTGTGTTTTCCTCTTTTACTTCTTTTCCAACATCATCGCCATCCTCCCTAGTTTGTCCGTCTGAGTGAGCTGGTGAAGTGGTGGCATCAATGTTACTCACAACGTCAAAGATTACAGTGGTTGGAGAGATGGGGATAGATGATTTTCCTAAACCTCTGAGCATAGAATGCTCATGCAGCTCACGGGACTCATGCAGTGCTTGCTTCAGCTGAGCCTTCTCCACAGGGCCAACTCGTTCGATAACTTCTACATTACTGTTGCTGCCACTGGTTTCAATGTCAGGGATCTCTGCAGCTACTATCCCAAATAAACATCTGTGAAACTCAGCTGGCTTAGTAGACTTTCCCTTCTCTAGTGCCTTGTCCTTTCAGCATCTTACTTTTCATAAAGAATGGTGGTGAAGTAGATTTTGTCAAGGCCACAATGAACAAAAGTGTTATCCAGAAAGCATAGGAGATACTCCTCCTCAACGATCATGTCTAGCCTTGTAAACTGGACTAGGCTTGCACTCAGCTTCCAAAGACTCCATGCGCGCAATCATTCTTCAATCTCTGGGTAGACTGGTGATTCTTGCTCTTCAAGGATGATAGGTTCTTGGATAGGCTCTTCAGCAGCCTTAGTTGCCTTGGAATAAACCATTTTTCTCTGAGTGTCAACAACTGAGCTATTTTAAGCTTATTCAACATCAATTCTTTCAGCTATTGTTGTGGGGGAAACTGCTGAATACCTTCAGCAGTGCTTTGTTCACCATTGCCATCCTTTGATGCTGAGTGGACAACGATGGCAGTTGTTTCGTTGTCAGCTAGGACTTCTGCAGTTGTCTCAACAGCTGATCGTGAAATTCTTACCGCAAGCGTACGGTGTCAAGTTTTAGTATAGTTTTTGAAAGTAAGGTTATCATCTCCACATGAATTGTTATCGAATTTTATACTAAATACTATAATTAAAATAGCTTAATTCTATCTAGAAATCAAAAAGAGATGAATTGTTTTTAAACTAAAAAGAAAACAAAAAATAAGCAAACAATTGGTTCAGACAATTAATCAAACACTTAAGATATGAATTCTAGAGGGTTGATTTCACCTAGTTAGCCCCTATGTTTTCAATCCAGTTTATTAATCACAAGTTATCAATCTATAAGCCAATATTCCTACCGTTTATCACTTCCTCTCTCGAGTGCCAAGTGATTTTAGGTTCCAATTTCTGATTTCGATATCTCTATAAAAATCACAAATTAAACCCTAATACGCTCAATGAATATTCTATCACAGGCTTCAAAAGATTCATAAACCTCTCGATTCTATGAAACCCTAGGTTGTGCTATTCTATGGCCAGGCGTTCCATTACCTGTCTCGATTGTCAAATCAAACACGCCAAACAATCGAAACTATTGATCAGATAATTCAGATGCAATCAAATCAAATAACACAAATAGATTAATTAATATACGAATTTCATAAACTAGAAATCAAAAAATATCAAACGTAAGTTACATCAATCCTCTAGAAAGATGGGTGTAGCTCATGATGGATGTACAAAAACTCGTGATGAAATAATTATACATCTTAAAAATTGACAAAGAAAAACAAAGAAAGAATTGAGAAGAAAAGAGAAGGAAATCTCTCTGTGTACAGATGAGAAGTGCCTCCAATAATGTGTATCTTGCCTTGCGTTGTGCTCAAAATAATGTCCGAACCCCGTTATGTTCGTGACTTATTGTATTTATAGGTCTCAAACCCTCAAAATCCGTCAAAAAAGCCGAAAAATATAATAGCCCACGTTCGGCCCTTACGCGCGCTGCAGCCCTCTTCCTGTGCGCTGCCGCGCGCCTGGTCATCGTTATTTGTCGCATGTCGCGTGTTGCGATCTTGGCTTCCGTGGCCGCAGCGTGCGCCTCGGAGGTCGTTAATCGCCATCGTCAACGGGCGTGCAGCCTCGCACAGGCTGCGGCGCCAATCAAGATGTCTTCTTCTTTGTATATTGGGCACTGCAGCCCTTGACTTGGGCGCTGCAGCGCCCCGCTCCCCTGCACCACTATTCAGTTTTTGATCCTGTGCTGCGGCACGGGGGTTTTAGTGCTGCGATGCTCATTCGTGAATATTATTTTTGCGCATTTCAACTTCTAAATTTCAATCTTCACCATCCAAACATGTTTTTCATCGTTCTTGATCAATTTCGGCTACCAAGTCCAGTCCCGACTCTCTAACGACCACTAATTCCATGAATTCGACTCAAACAACACTACAAATACCTGAAAACAATGCAAACTCCTAGTCTAGAATACTCAATACGTTGTTATAAAACTGACTTAACAAATACCCCCAAACTTAGACGTTTGCTTCTCCTCAAGCAATTACAGACTCTAAAAATTCAACAAACATGAAGGAAATAAAAATAAAGACGACTGACTCAACAGACTAACTGCAAAACTTCACAACCAAACTCATTCGTCAAATTTCGTTTCACTATTAATCAAGCACGCATTTTCACAATGTGATCATGAAGGTGGAATGTTCATGCCAACTCCATTTTCATTATCCAGATAGATTCACGCAATCAAGTGTTTTCTAGATGATCCACTTTCTGAATATCAAGATAGGATGTTTACCAGACTCCATAGGCTTATCTTTCACACTAATCTCCACTAATGTAGGCTAATGTAACACAAGGATCAATATGACTTTCAAATCTTGTAATGTGGGCTTAGGGTAAATTAGGAAAATAGAGGATTAAGTTGCTCAAATCACCCAAACACACAATTATCACTTTTAATCAACAATCAGCACTACCCTTCACTTTTTGACATCCCCAATGTTTATGAACCTTCAATCCGCTGATTTTTCTCATTTTTTTTTTCGGAACCCCCAAACGTATTCTTTTGCATACATGGGGTTTCATATTTTCTTTTCTCGGGCAACTTCATGCAATTAAACACATACCCTTCTCATCATACCCTCCTCAACCTTCAACATTTTTCTATACTTTGTGTGTATGAGTGATGGGTAATTAGGATATTCACTTTTAGGCTCTGGGTATTAGATTGGTTGCCAAAGAAATGGGTTTATAAGGTTCAAAGGGGACACTAGGGAAAATATAATACAAAAGTAGGCATTTTAGGCTCTAGCTTGTTCAAAGATGGCATAAATCACTTCCTTAGTGTTACTTCACCTAGGATTTCGCCTCGACTAGTGATTAGACAAGTTCTAGAATCCGGTGGGATCATAAAAGAAACACTCAATCGCATAAATCGTCCCCAAATAAATCAACAGAGTTAAGCATATAGATGGAAATAATGGAAAGAAGAATAGATCACATTTCGAACACATGCTCTCTTGACCGTTCAACTGATATTCAAAAAATTAACTTAGTCATGCAGTTTTACAGACGACCGACTCGACACTGAACTCTTTTTTTTTCATTTTTTTGACTCAACTTGATGAATAAAAATAGATTCCACCCTCCCCAAACTTAAAACGACATTGTCCCCAATGGAGAGATGGGAAAAAGGACTTTCCTGGTAGCCGAGGAGCGAAGACTCCTTAAGTCATGTGGTACTACTACGTTTATGAGGTGTCTCATATAAGCTCACAATGCATCCTAGCGCACAAGCCCGTGGGTGTTGTATGCCTCCGAGGTGTGGTCTTGTTCTTCCCTTTCGCCTTGGCCCGGTCCTTTTTTGCTTCGCATCTTTGTAACCTAGCAAGGTAGACAAGAAAACAAAACTCGTGGAATCATTGGAATTCGGTTATGGGTGAGAAATCGACAATCAAAGTACGTACATAATGCACCCAAGTGGAAAATATAGTGGCATGTCAAAAAGATAAGCATAGATATGCAATATAGCACTAAACAATGTGAAATTGTCATTGGGGCATTTGATCAAACACCTCATATGCATGAGTTTGGGAAAATATAGTAAATACAGTGGATAACTCAATTCATCCCATTCAACACCAAGCCTAAGTCTAGCATGATCAACCAATCCACAATCCACAAATCAACAACAATTGTCCAAGCACTACGAAAATCCAATCACACAAAAATCACAAGATGGGGGAAACCATGGGGTGGGGTTTGGAAGTTGCAAACTTACCAAATAATGAGTGGAGGGGATGGAGATGGTGTGTGTGGTGTTAGAGTGCTCCTTTGTGAAGAAGGAGTGGGATATGCGGGAGTTGCACAAATAAGAGGGGTGGGGTGTGATGCAACTTGCTACTCATAAGAATGCAAAAAATCCAGAAAAAAACAAAAAAAAAACAACTACTAAACTATATTAATACTACTAAAGCAATAAAAAGGTGTAGGTCCCAAGGGGTGTGAATGTAAGGTTTAGAAGGGGGGAGTGTTGAATAAACCTTACCAACTTTTCGATTTAGTCCTTTTAAAACGTCGAGTTAATACTTCACATTTGAGTCCTTGATGGACAATGCTAAGTTAGTTAATCAGCCAGAGTTAGCCACTCAATGCACTGATCGAGCCGTTGATAGAATAACTCAGCTGTTTTGACTAAAGCTTAACTTGACTGTGATATGTTTTCAGCGGAAGACTTAACACCCTTGAATTTGGTTTAAGTTTGTTTTAATACTTGGTTTTAGCAGTTTGTTGATTATCAATTGGATAGCAAATTTATCAACAAATATTGAAATAATGTGCAGAAATTAAAGTGCTGAAATGTAAATGACACAATAAATTTTTATAGAGGTTCGAAGATGGGGTAATTCTTTTACTCCTCTCTTCTCCAACTCCTGGAGGAATCCACTAAGTATTGATCAATATACAAAGTGGTTATCAGTCCAGATGCAAGTCTTGATCACACAGCTGACTTGATCCTTTGGGACTCAGTCTGGAGATGCCTTGGTCACACAGCTGGCTTCTCGTACGACTCAGCTTCTTCACAGGGTAGCTGCCTTGCTACTACAGCCCACTAGCTCAAGTTTCTTGGATTTGATCACGAAGCCCTCCAAAAACTTGAGACTGGTTCGACCTTGAACCTTTCTGCAGTCCTCCGTGGAATGTAGACCCCTTGATTCTTCAAATGTTTCCTCTTCAACTGATTGACGTCGTCTTTCCTTCACAGGTGAGTGTTGGATTGATTTCCTTCGTAATGTAGGCTTGAGGATTGAACTTGAATGACTTGAGTAGGTTATAGTTTGAATTATAGCTTGAAAGTTCCAGGTAACAAGTTCTCTTGGGTAACCTTTTCTCAAACAGATTCCTCAGCCTTTTATAGTGTTCTTTTGAAAATTTGCCCGTTGAAGAGATAGATTAATTTTCAAAAGACACTTGTGGTCGTTGGCTTGTCTTATTGCGCTTTTGAAATTGACATTTCCTCGTATGAATGAGTCTTGACTTTTCGTAGTTCTCGACAGTGCAAAGTGCTTCCCATCGTTCATTCCTTTTGCACGCTTCGGGATCGAGCACTTTAAGAAAGGCAAGATGGAAGTATTACTTGTTTAAGTAATTCTCTTCTCGTGCAACGGATCTCTTTGATTATCTCGACTTGACTGCATTTTCTTGACTTCCCAGGTGACTTCGAGTCAACTTTCAATCATTGGATGACTCATCTGTCACTTCAACTTGAGACTTGGCTATCTTGAGTTGACTTGACTGACATTTCACTCAGTGCATCTCGCCTACACCATCGTCGAGTTCTGTCTTCTCTTCTTTGCCACACTCACCGCCCACAACGGTGAGTCTTCCTTTTAGTCTCCGGTTGACTTCTTGCATGTTCGAGGCATAGTGACTTAACTCAAATTTCGACCAGCCCTATCTTTTACAATGCAATTTTACAACAAAAATGGGGTGCCAACTTTCTATTCTAAGTTTTACATGACATTCATCAAAATCTAAAAATTAATTTCCCAACAATTTCCCGTTTTTGATGATGCCAAAACTTAAAACTTTCATACAATAATTAAACAAAGAAAGATACGCATACAAACAATGTAGAATCACAGAATGTATGCGTAGAATCAATCTTTTATTGATCATAACATTCTTGTTCTTTACACAAAATTGTTCTGAGTGTATCGAGCTTAAACAGAACTTAAGGTAACCGTCTTTGTTCTATATCTACGCAAGTATAGAAATTATACAATTTTATTCGATGTACGAGAGGACTTACATAAAGATGCATTTACATAGTAAAATACATGAAGGGTGGACAACAACACTTCATCTCCTTCGCTTCCTTCTTTTTCTCTCTTCTTGACTTTGTCATCTTCCTCGACCTTTTTCTTTTCTTTTTTTCTTCTTCAAGCCGCCTTCTTTTCTCATAATCCTTTCTCGGCAAACTTCATCTCTTCTTTTCCTTTCTTGTCTCTCTTCCCCACTGAGTTCGTCTTCTATTTTTTCTTCAATCCTCTTCACATACTCAAAGATTGTTCTTGGCCACTTGCGGGTTAGCTACTTCACAAATATAGCCCAATAGATCCCTCCTTTCTTGCCTGGATCTATATATTCAATGTTTTTGGCAGAGGTCTAGGTCGAAACCTCTTCCTCCTCCATCGCTTCTTCCTCTGCCTGGGCGTGTATTGTATCTTGGGGCCTTCTTTTTCCCGGTGAGTGACCAAGCAGAGCGATCGCCAAGATGGTCTGTCATTCGTCGCTTCTTCACATAATTTGAGGCCTTTTTCCCAATACAAATCCCAGGCTTGAGCCATGGACATATTTGCGAAGTAAACCTCGGATGCGAGCGTCTTGAATTCATCAACAGATCTTGGCTCGCCCGACGCCTCCGAAATGGCATAGGTGTGTCTGCCATTGGAATGCCTCCATGTTGTTTCGAGAATATCCATAACTCGGGCATCCATCTTTCCTTCCACCTCCTTCATCCCCGCTTCTACTATTTTTCACTTTTCACCCATAGGTATTTGCGGAGTGTTGGAGTGGCGAGTCACTGAGGAGTTTTCGATGATATCGGTTGTGACAAAACCTTGTTGGGGGGTTTTAGCAATCATTAGGGTCATATCTTTCGAACCTTCCCCCTCATGATTTTCCTTCTTTCTCTCTCTTCTCTGTTCTCACTGTCTTACCCTCCCATGCGTCCTCCTTTCGCCTTCAGATCCTTTTAACGTCTTTAGGTATTCCTCTTCCCCTTTTTGGCATTATCAAAGGAGAGAGGAACCCCTGGAAACAAGCTAGCAATCATGAAGTCTAAGCGGCTGATAGTTGAATTATGCTTCGAATCTGCTGCGGAGTATGCTGCACGGAATTCGGAGCGGGTGCGTTGGATTCAGCTATCACCAGCTTCATTTCAGCCATGAGGAGGCTGAATTTCCTCTCCATGTTCTCCTCTACACACAGAAGCTCTTTCTTATTAAATTCACGGCTAAATCGCATCTCTGTGTTGTGAGATTCATGCATTCGATCGATGTTTTCTTGCATCATTCTCTTCATATCAGCATTCTCAGACCGCCAGACTAGCAATTTATTGAACAATGTTCTAAAGTATCGAGCTTGTTCGACGCGCATTGTCTGCTGTTTTTGCCACCATTCTCGGATCCTTACAATTATTCCTCGCAGATCGGCAGTAAGATTTGTGTCTCGGTTATCCAGTCTCATGTCCAGTGAGGCCGGTGCCTCTCCATCTTCTCTATCTCTCGCAAATATGGCCTTGAAAACTTCTCGAACCTCAGTGTCACTTACTTGTCTCACCGGTGGCGGCCAAGCAGCGTCAAAGTCAAAGTCTCTTTGGGACGATGGTGTCTGTTGGAATAACGGGATCAGGTTTATGGAAGCGTTCTTGATCTCTAGCTGATTCTTCAGGAAGGTCAGGTACTTCCAGAGAAAAGGGAAATGATTCTTCAAACGGATCATCACGGGCAACTGGAATCTGCTCAATGATAACTTGTGCTCGTGAAGTTCCCGATGGGGTCGATCGCCGCAGCCTTGGAGAGCCCGCGATCGACTGTTTCATTGTGCGGGTCATTTGTGGAGTTGACCCGGTGGCCGAGCCTCTTTGTCTCAACAGACTTCGTCGGTCTCGTTGGTTTTCCACATGAGTTGACTGGTCCTCGGCCATATCAGTAGTGTCATCAGACGATGATGAGATTTGCATGGGTGGCTCATCATTAAAATTAAAGGTTTGGCGAGTAGACTTAAGGTCGGACTTACTCGTGCTTGGGAGAACATCCTTAGCTGAGTCTTTTGGATTGGCAATAGGGGATGACTCATCTTCGTCTTCACCTTCAGATCCCAGAAAGGTTACATTAGGATTGTCTTGGGAATCGTGAAGAGCACTTATCTCCTTTTCAGATGGATCAATGATAGTAGGAGGGATGTTCTGTGCTTCCATCTCTTTACCCCGGGAAGTCTCAACCTCCCGTTGGCCTTCATTACCTCCTGCAGTCTCAACTGCAGTGAGGCTTTGAGCCGATCCCTTCGACGGTGTTAGCTGTCTTGGGGTCTTTCGAGGTGGCATCCACCGGAGTCTCAACTCCATGGATTGCACTTTCATTACTAGAGTGTTAACTCCCGGGCGATTCCTTCCCGTGCCTCGACCGCATCACGCATTGGCGTCATTGGGCAGAGCGATTGGCACTTCACCGAGAGACGATCCCAATCGCTTCTGAGCCTCATCGCTGACAACTTTTGTGTATCCATTTGTTGTTCCTTCTCCACTTCGCCTCCAAGATTCGTTGTGGAGTCACCGCACATCCTCCGACCTTGCCTTTGCGGTGGAGGAGTTTCCCCTCGGTGGCACACCGGTGAGTGACTTGGAATGGGGTCACTCGTCTGCGGACTCCCTACTTTCCCTTTGAGTATTCAAGTCATCAGGTGGTAAGACACCTTCATTAGGGGTTGGCTCAACCTGGGGTCCCCACATTCCAGGGTTTCATCGCAGGTTCTTTAACACCGTCTTCTCGAGTGAGTGGGTAAGTGGTGGCAGCAACAAACAGTGGCAATATCTCGCACCACTCCCATTGATCAATCTCCAGTGTGATGTGGAAGACTCTGGTCCTTCCAATAACCGTTGCTCATGTAGGACCCTAGATTCCCGCATGGCTTGCTGCATCTCCAATTCTTCTGTAGCAACAGCAGGGTCCAGATCCTCATCACTCCCAGAGAGAATGTCAAGATGAGGGTGTGTATGATCAGTGGTTCCAGTAAAGGGACAAATACTGGCCTTTTCACGAGCTTGACTTCCTCTCGCCACTCTCTGCTTATCCTTGTCTTTGAAGATCTGCAAGATATCTGTGCAGTTTTCTTCATCCAGTGCTTGGACCACAGTGGTCAATCCGAGAAAGTTCAACAGTTCGTCTTCTTCTTCAATGAACTCCGGTCTTTGGAACTGTTCCCTAGATTGACTCAGCTTCCACTTCCTCCATTCTCGCAGGCAATTTTGGATGTCCGGATATGGTGGGATAGGATCATCACATCATCATCATCTTTATCATCTTCTCCCTGCTGTCCCTCGTTCTCAGGGATTGAAAGTAGCAAACTTTGGGGATACAACCCTGTCAACAGGAGAGTTTGCTTTCTGAGCTACTTCTTGTGTCTTAGCTGTTCTGACTACAGCTGTGTCTTAAATTTGCCTCTGCTGACTGGCTTCAGCAGACTTGGCTGTTTCATCAATAATTTCAGGAGACTTTACTTCTCTAGTTGTCTCCGCGATCTGTTCCAGCTGAGTGGCAGACTCAGCTGTTTTCTCGAGCTCGGAGCGCTTGAAGATTCTTCTTCTTTTTTTGGTTTTCACCAGAGGAATATCTGGTTCCACTTCCTCTGGTTCGTCGAAGGTAAATGCATCGCAGTTGTTTTAGAGGCAGCTGCCTTCCTTGTTGTGACAGTCCTCTTCTTCTTAATCACTGGAGAAGGGATTAACGATTCCTTCCCCATTGCGGCTGCAGGGGCAGGAGACATGGCTGCGGGGGCAGGTGACTCGGCTACAGGGGCAGGTGCAGTTTTCTTTTTCTTCGCTGCTGGGGCAGGAGTCTTCTTTGCAGCTGCAGGGGCAACCTTCTTCTGGGGGGAGGAGGAGACAATTGTTTCTTCAGGGCCAGCTGATTCCCCCTCACTTGTATCAGCCCTCTTGGCATAAGCTCTCCTCTGTGCTCTGGAGAGATTTGATCGGAACATCTTTTTGTTAACATGGAACGCCTTTCCATGTCGGAGAGGGACACCTTTCACTTCCATCATCCGGCCAATCACTAGGCCGTACCCCAGGGATCCTCCAAACGAACCATCCTTCTTGAAGGATTTATTCCCAATATTCTGGCAGAGTCTGCTGTATACAAACTCAACCCAGTTCACCTTCTTTTCTTCAATGATCGCAGCCATTACAATCAGCTTGGTTTTGGACAGCTGATTAAAGCTTCCAAATTTGATATCAACGCACTTGGCAACAATATCCAGCAGCTTGTGGTAGTCTTCCTTCAACAGCTTCTTATCAGCTGTGTAGACAATCTTCGCAGCACATTCGGGCTTGGCTACTTCCTTCCAAGCAGCAGCAAGGTTAACATCAGCTTCATAAATCTCCGACACTCCTTCCGGCAAGAACGAGCGTTGTTCTCGCAGATCCTTGGCGTTGATGGTGAAATCTTTTCCGTGCACTGCAGGACTTGATGCCCTCATCGTGAACTTCAACGCTCACGAGAACTGTGCGACCTCTTCCACGAGGTCATCAGAAACTCCATCGTCAAAAATGGTTTCAGTCCAGACTTTTCCAACTTCTCTGCTATCTTCTGTAAGTCCAAGCGGCTACGATAATCTAGAGGGGGGGGGAATAGATTATCTCCATCTTTTCGATTTTACCCTCTTTTTCGAACCGAAAGCTCAAAGACGATAATAAAGGTGCGGAATGTAAACAACACACGTCGATTTATAGAGGTTCAACCCACCTAGGGCCTAATCCTCTACCACCCCAGTATATCCGGGATGGATTTCAAAAAGAAAAAGAATTTTATTAATTACCAAAATTAATACAACACCAACTTACAACAACACCTTGAAGAGCACCACACTCTTCTTCAACACCACCTTTGAGATTACCACAATCTCTTCTTGAAGATTACCACAATCTCCAACGGCACCTTGTGAAGATTACCACAATCTTCAACCTTGAAGAATACCAAATTCTTCAACACCTCAACAAGAAGATTACCACAATCTTCTCACACCTACACCTAGATCACCCAAGTGTGTTCTTACCACAAGAACACTCACAAGGATATCTTGTGTTGAATGATAACCCAAAATTTCAAGATTACAACTCGATAATGAATTATACAATAGAGTGCAAGTGTAATCAAGAATAGCCTAGACCTCAAGGGTGTGAAAGTGAATAGCTAGGCAAATTACAACAAGAAATAAGACAATAGAAGACCAAGTGTTTGCTTGAGTATATCTTGTTGTGTTGTGTTGTTCTCTCTTCTTGTTGTGCTTCAAATCTTCCTCTATTTATAGGAGATGATTGATACTTGATAGGCTCCTCTTGGAATCTGATATCTACAAAACAATTGCAATTAAAATCAAGATTATAGTTGTTAGAAATCCATCCCACAAATTAAGGAAAAGTCGTCACGTTTGCACAACGGTTAGAATTTTCTTTGTCAAACTTGAGGGCGACCGGTCGCGCACTAATAAAATTGAAAAAGAACGCAGCAAAAATTCAACAGGGTGACCGGTCCTAAGGGGGGTCGACCGGTTGCCCTAGGGTGCGACCGGTCACCCTGACTAGTTTTGTGAGTTCTGAAGTTTCTGTTTTACAAAACTTGTTCCCAGGTACCGGTCGCCTCTTTGGTCGACCGGTCGACCTCCTAAATCAAATGTTGTCCATTTTTTGTCGAAAATAAACCTCAAGAAATACTCCGAAAAATTCGTAAAAACATTTTAAACCGATCGGGAGTATTTAGGACAACATTAGAAATATAGTTTTGATGAGATAACACATTAACACAAAATCATCAAAAATGTTGTCCGATATAAACTCCAATAAATACTTCGAAAAATAGTAAAAACATTTTGGACCAATCGGGAGTATTAGGACAACATTTAGAAACATAATTTGGATGTAAAAACCCATTGATACAAAATCATTAAATGTGTTGTCCAATTTGTCGAAAATAAAACTTGAAGAATTACTCCAAAAAATATTAAAACCATTTTAAATCATTTAGGAGTATTTGGACAACCTTTAAAAATATTGTTTTGGTATAAAAACAAAATCATCAAAATCATGATAAAACCATTTATCAAACAATCTCCCCCTTTTTGATGATTACAAACCAAAACAATTTTAACGAGGTCGATTTTGGAAACAAAACAATTTTACCAGTTAAAAAGAGCTATCCATTGTGAGCGACAACATTCCACGCAATATAAACACAAGGATTGGAGTAGAGATATTCAAACATATATAGCAAAAGCTCACCCTATCAATATGCACAACAAGAGTAATGTAAAAGCAATCAACCACAAGCTAAAAGCTTAGCTTTTACATATTGATCTTAGGTTCAAGAGCTTATAAGCTCCCCCTGTCAACAAAACATCATTAGACAAGTATATAAGTCCATCATACAACAATTGGACTAAGTTTAGCTTAACTTAGCTTTTATGAGCTAATGAGCTTATAACTTGTTTCTCCCCCTTTGGAATCATCAAAAAGAATGTTAGCACGATAAAAACATCATATAATCATGTCAAAGTGCGCAACTAAACCGATGTATCGAGCTATTTGAACAATGAAGCTTATAGGCCAAATGGGAGGGAAAAGTCGATCATACGACTTGTAGAAGCTTATGAAAACTCATTTGATTTGCAAAAACATGATCTCTATAAATATATGAGACTTTTGAAATCGAGAGAATCATGTAGGTGATGAATTTTTCATTGAAACATTTTATCGAACACTGGCAAGGCGTCAAGTTTGAAAGAAGATGTATATAGCCCTTGTAAATGTAATCAAGCCAAGTTTTTCATCACCAAAATCAGTTCAAACACAATACAATACATCATAAATGACAAGCTCATCAAATTCATATGAAACTTCCATCAACAATATAACAAATAAGTCACAATCTCAAGTGGTTCAACCCAATTGAGCAAAGGAAGTAGAATTCTTACCATTTAATCGGTAAAGACAAGCAATGATGATGATAATCGAGCTAGATAATCCCCAAAATATGAATTTTATGAAACAAAACACATTTGAAGTGAAATGTGTGTGAAATTTGCAAAGGGGATGAAATATAGAAGAAAACTTGTGAAAATAAGAATGCTGGGGACATAACACATTTTATCCAGAAAATGGCTTAGGGCGACCGGTTGTCGTTAAGGGCGACTGGTCGACGTTGAGGGCGACCGATTGCCCTCAACCACATCAGCCCACTGTCTTGCTAGGTTTTTCAAAATCCGAATTTTGATCCAAAAATCTGATTTTTCGCCCCTAAGTTTTAAAAACGTGCAAAATGCAAACGTAGACATCATTCAATATACATTATGTCATAATCAAGCTCGAAATGAGGTAAAATACTCGGCGGTGAGTGATTAAAAAGTCTGCGAGTTATCCTTGAGACAGGATTAAACACATCTCAAGTTTTTGTTAAAATATGCAATCCCTTAACAATTATATCGAATCTCAATATGTTTAGTTCGATTATGACGAACCATAGTTTGAATAATTTTGACCGGACTTGTTATCCCGAAAAATAAGAACGTTTTAAAACTTTGGATACAACAAGTCATAAGAAGAAGTGCCTTTCAAATATTTGAAAATTTCTTTTAACGGCACTTTAATGAGATTCATTGGGATAGTTTTTGAAGTCGAGCATATAGACATAAGGCATATGGAATGTCGAGTCTATAGAAATAATACAAGAAAACATACCTCGAATTTGTTTGTCGGCCGATATGCCTTTCTCAACCTTTGTCAATCTTTAGCCATAGAGGTTGAGATAGTTCTTCTAATTTCTTCAATGCTTGACTCCTTCAAGAGTTCTTTTGAAATATAACCGTGTTCTTGGCATTGAGTAATTTGAATTCCAATGATCAAATTTGAGATTCCCTCATCATGATCATCTTAGGTTCACCTTGCATTGACTTGGAAAAATATCTTGCACAAATATTTATTAGTAGCACCATAAATATTATCAACATAATTTGCACAAGTAAACAACCTTGCCCCTTTTCAAAACAAGAAGTGTAGTATCAACTTTACCTTTTGTAAAATCATTTTGCAAAAATAGCTAAGTCTATTAATCGTACAAGGCCTTTTATAAAAATCGTTTCTCCTAAAATTTTAAACTCCGATAGACTTATATTTGAATAAAACCATTTGGAAAATTGGATTTAACATCCATTTGGTAAAGCTTGAAATTTTCTTAAAACAAGAATGGGCAAGTAAGATGCAAATAGCTACTAAATATGCTATGAGTGCAAATGTTACATCAAAATTAATTACCTTCTTCTTGAAAATACCTTCGAGCTACTAACCTCGCCTTAGTTCGACCAATGTTGCCTTGGTCATCGAGTTTGTTCCGGAATACCCTTTTTTTCTTCTTCATCACTATCATCATAGGGCATCCAATTGATCTAAGGTGTTCATAATAGAACATTTACATCCAAATATTTTGAGGTAACTAATATTTGGAGTACTTCATTTCTCATCTACACAACTTAACAAACTCATTAACGGCAACGCTTATATAAGCAAAAAAAATAGCCCAAGTGTAAAAACATGCCTCAGTCATCAATCACAAAATATCTTGCATAAGAGCATAGTAGAAATAGACACTATATATATAGACCATGAAGTAAGAAACACATACTATGCATTTAGAAGATCATCAAGAGTCTACTAAATCATGCAAGTTCAAATAAGCTTAAGAAAGCTACAAATGGTCTCTTTTGAAATTTGAAAATCCGATAGCATATAGTTGAGACCTCATTTAAAAGAAGTATTTGAACAAGAGTTGACAAAGTAAATATGTGCAATCAAATATCGAATAGTGGCTTTAAAAAAAATCTAAAAATCCTCTTAATGGCACTTGTATGAAATACTATGAAAAAAACAAGCGCATAGGCACATGGCAATACATACATCGAGTCTATAAGAGTAAGAATAACACAAGTAAACGTACCTCGATAATTTATGCCTTTCTTGACAAGTAATGACAATTCTTAAAACAAATCTAGCACAAGTCAAAATGATAAAAGTGTAGGCTAAGAGATATCACAAGTAAACTCATGCCATAAAAATCCATAAGAGATGATAATACACTTTAGTCTACAAAAATGCACAAGAGTTTTAAAAACAACATGTAAGGTCTCCTTTTTCAAAAGGTATTAAAAATACAAATAAGTTTTTGAAGACCTTAATTTAAAATTAAATACATGAAAACCTATTTTGCAATTAAAACTGTTAGGAAATTTATTGTTTAGATTTTGATGAATGCCATGTAAAACTTAGAATAGGAAGTTGGCACCCCATTTTTGTTGTAAATCGCATTGTAATAAATAGGCTGGTCAAGCCGAGTTAAGTCGGCTATGCCCAAACATGCAAGAAGACAACCTGGAGACTAAAATGAAGACTCATTGCAAGACGACCAAGTATGGCAAAGAAGGGTAGACGGGAACTCTCATCAAGAAGCAATGAGATACAACGAGTTGAGTGTCAATTAAGTCAACTCAAGAAAAGCCAAGTCTCAAGTTGAAGTGACGGAAGAGTCATCCATGATTGGAAGCGACTCTAAGTCACCCGGGGAAAGCAAGGAAATGCAATCAAGTCGAGATAACTAAAAAGATCCGTTACGTAAATCAAGAGAATTACCTAAACAAGTAATATATCCATACTACCTTTCTCAAGTGCTCACCCCCTTAAGCGTGCAAAAGGAATAAACCAATGGGAAACACTACACCGTGTCGAACTCGAAAAAGGTGGAAAACAATTCATACGAGGAAACAAAGAATTCCAAGGATCGCAACAAGACAAGCCTAACGACGCAAGTGACTTTCAAAAAATAAGCCTATCTCTTCAACGGGCATTTTTTTTTTGAAAGATCAATATAAAAGGCCGAGGAGTTTAATTGAGAAGAAAAGGACCAAGTGATTAAGAGACAAGAACCAAAAACGTTCAAGCAATTATTAGAAAATCAAATATTCTCAATCCTCAAGCCTACACTACGAAGAACATCAATCCAACACTCACCGTGAAGGAAAGATAACTTCAATCAGTTGAAGAGGAAAATCTTGAAAAATCAAGGGTCTACATTCCACGAAGGATTGTAGGAAGGTTGTGGTCGAACCAAGCCTTGAGCTTTTGGAGGGCTTCGTGATCAAATCCAAAGAGCTTGAGCAAGTGAGTCATGTAGTAGCAAGGCGTGCCTGTGAAGAAGCCGAGTCGCACGAGAAGCCGGTGAGTGATCAAGGCGTCTCGGATCGAGTCCCAAAGGATCAAGTCATTTTGTGTGATCAAGACTTGATCTGGACTGTTACCACTTTGTATATCGATCAATACCTAGTGGATTCCTCCAGGAGTTGGAGAAGAGAGGAGTAGAAGAATTACCCCATCTTCGAACCTCTATAAAAATTTTATTGTGTCATTTACATTTCAAAGACTTTAATTCTGATCTTAATTGCTTATATCTGTGAGAAAAGATTCATCGAGTTCCTCAAAGCAAACTCCAAAGAAAATACTCAGAAAGAAAAGGTAGAGCTACCAAAAACCCCGTAAAATCTATAAAAGAAATACATATGATGGGAATGGTAGAAAATATCCAAGCCAAGTGATTGGAATGAAGTGAACTATCAAAGCATATACTTATGGAATATAAGCCCAAATGGCAAAGGCCTAGAACTCAGCAAAGGCCATTCCAAAAGTATAAGAGCTTTCATCAAAGACAAATATGCACCTAGACACTACACTCAGAGACACCACAATTACCCAAAGAAGGCGATTGCTAAAACATATACACAGCATACAGACAAAAGAGACAATTGTATGAACCTAAAATCCCCAAGCAATTTGCCAAGATTAATTATGATTATGGCACTGATAGATGGCAACCCCTTAGAGTCAAATCATTTGGCTATAAGTTGGTTGGATCATCTTACAACTCTAACCCCTCAGAACCCAGACAAATATGGGTACCTAAAACTTAATTTCCTTGATTGTAGGTTCAAGGAACAACTGAGTGCAAAGGAACCTGGTACATGGATAGTGGTCATTCCGGACATATGACAGAAACAAGAAAAATCTGTCAAAATTTAAGGAAGTTAAAGGAGCAAAAGTCATATTTGGGGGAAATGAAGCTCCAGGTGAAATAAGAGGCATTGGATCCATCAAGAGGAATGGATTGGAGATCACAGATGTTGCATATGTCGAAGGACTCAACTTCAACTTGCTAAGCATAAGTCAACACTGTGACAAGGGTTATAATGTTGGATTCAACATGGGTATATGCCAAATCAAGGATATCAAACGAATGAAGTTGTGTTGCAAGGATGCGGAGACAAAAGAACATGTATGTAGTAGATTGGTCAACCGCTACACACAACACTTGCCTATTAGCAAAGAGCAAAATTTGAATCAAGGGCCGTGGCACAAAAAAGCCGAGTCACCTAAATTTCAAAATGATTAACAAGCTTGCACGAAGTAATCTTGTGGAAGGACTTCGGACAAAGATACAAGAAGGAGAGTATATGTGATGCATGTGAGAAAAGGAAAACAAATCAAATCTTCATTCAAACAAAAGACATGTCCATCTTCAACAAGAGTATTGCATTTGCTACATATGGATCTATTTGGCCCAAAGTGGAACCATCCAAAGATAAGTGGAAAGAAATACACCTTGGTGGTAGTAGATGACTACTCAAGATATACATGGACAATATTCATGTGCAAGAAGAAAGAAACTCTCTGAAACTACCACAATCGATGAAGAGGATTCAAAATGAGAAGAGCCAAACCATTATCAAAATAAGATCGACGAGAGGAACCGAGTTTGTCAATGGAATAATAACTCAAGTATTGTATTGAAAATGGTATTGGTCATGAACTATCACCGCAAGGACTCCACGTGAGAATGGAGTTGCGAAAAGAAGGAATGAACTCTCAAAAAGCGGCAAAGAAGGACCATGTTAGTCAAGCGGGGTTACCAAAAAGATTTTGGGTCAAGCAATAAACACACTTGCTACACTCAAAACAGTGTATGATATGATAAAACGGTGACAAAGACTCCTATGAGATTTGGGTGGAAGAAAACCAAATGTTACACACTTTAGAATATTTGGATGTAAATGCTTCATCCACAACAATGGCAAGGACAATCTAAAGGCTTTCGACGCTAAAGGCGATGAAGGTATCTTCTTGGGATACTCGGTGAAAGCAAAGCCTACAGTACTCAACAAAAGGACTATGGTTGCGGAAGAATCCATGTGGTATTCATGTGGTATTCGATGAGCCAAATGTAAATGGAGAAGACATTGAAGAGTCGGTGATAAGTGAATCATCCAACCATACGTAAGAGTCCCTATCTTTCAAGTCAAGATGGAATTATAAACTCGAAGAAGATGAGAGATAGCTGAATCTCAAAAGCAATTTGGATAATTTTGCGCTAAGTGATTACGAGAGTTTGAACACAAAGAACAGTTGCAAGACGATCGAACCCAACTAACTTACTCCAACCTGATGTAAGATGGTGAGAGACCATCCACTTAACTTGTCATTGGAGATATAAGAGAAGGTGTCAAAACAAGATCCAGAACTCAATAAGAAGCCATGTTCACATGCTTTATCTCGCAAATAGGGCCCAAAGATGTGTTACAAGCATTGGACGACACACATTGGATTCAAGCTATGCAATAAGAGCTGAATCAGTTTGAAAGAAATAAAGTATGGGAATTATTTCAAAGACCCACACATCAAAATGTCATTGGCACCAAATGGGTGTTCAGGAATAAGATGAACGAGGAAGGTTCTGTGGTAAGAAACAAAGCAAGACTAGTAGCCAAAGGATATTGCCAAGAAGAAGGAATAGATTTTGATGAAACATTTGCTCCTGTAGCAAGATTGGAAGCTATAAGGATGTTTCTTGCCTATGCAGCTCACAAGAATTTCATTGTATATCAAATGGATGTAAAAAGTGCATTCCTAAATGGTTTATTGGAAGAAGAAGTGTATGTTGAACAACCTCCAGGATTTGAGCAGAAGACTCTTGGAGATAAGGTATACAAACTCAAGAAAGCCCTGTATGGATTGAAACAGGCACCCAGAGCATGGTATGATACCTTGTCACAATTCCTAACTGAAAATGGATTCATAAAAGGAAAAGTAGATAGAACACTTTTCAGAATTCAAGACAAAAAGAGTATCTTTGCTTGTTCAAATATATGTGGATGACATCATTTTTGGATCCACAAACAAAGAGCTGTGTGAAAAATTTTCAAACCTCATGCATAGTAAATTTGAAATGAGCATGATGGGAGAGCTGACATTCTTCCTTGGACTCCAAGTTAAACAACTGAAGGATGGAACATTTATAAGTCAAACAAAATACACCGAGAGACTTAATGAAGAAATTTGGTATGGAGGAGAAGTCTTTCGTGAAAATACCAATGAATACATCGGTCAAAATGGACATGGATGCGGATGGCAAGCCTCAGTAGATCAAACAAGATACTGAGCACTTATTGGATCATTGCTCTATCTTACAAAGAAAAAGCGGACATCACCTTTCTTTGTAGGTGTATGTGCAAGATTTCAATCGCTCCAAAAGAGAGCCATATGACAAAGAACTAAGAGAATATCGAGATACTTGAAATGAAGCCAAGAAGTTGGCTTATGGTATCCAAAGGAAGGTGGATTCAAGCTAATTGGCTATTCGACTCTGACTATCTTGGATGCGAGTTGAGTTGGAAAAGCACTCGTGCACATGTCAAATGCTAGGAAACAAAGCCGATTTCTGGTTTAGCAAGAAGCAAAATTCAATTGCCACCTCTGGTGAAGGCAGAATACATACATGGGCAAAATTGTTGTTGCCCAAGTCCTATGGATGAGACAAAGAAATGAGAGACTATGAAGTTGAAGAAAAAGAGATTCCAATCATGTGTGATAACACAAGTGCAATTGCAATCACTCAAAATCTCGTGTTGCACTCAAGAACAAGGCATATCGATGTCGATATCATTTCATAAGAGATCATGTTGAAAAGAAGGACATCATCGTGGAATATATCTCAACCGATAAACAATTGGCCGACATCTTCACAAAACCGTTATGTGAGTCAAGATTTGAAGAACTCAAGCATGAGTTGGGGTTAATTGAGTTGAGTTAACATTGAGAAGACTCAAAGAAAAGAAATGGAACAGAAAAAGGAAAAGAGTGAACTCACAAATCGCCTAAGTACATCATTTGTATTGGAAAGACGGTTATACTAAGTCACCGTTAGCAATGAGTCACTAAGAGAATCGTGAGAAGAGGAGTTAAATCGGCTAAAGGATGCCGAGTCACTTATGAGCAAAGTGACAAAAACGCAGTCGTTTTTACTAAACGGGAATGTTTTTAAGAATGACGTCAAAGATAATGATGATGTGTACGGACATAAAGCCGCACACCAAGCTTATGATTGGATATAAATTTCGCCGCATTAAATACGAGACATTAAATGCTAAATAGGCATGCAAAATCTAAGCCGTTGATTTCGATCACATTTCAAAACCACCCGCACGTCCTTTCATAAACCATACTTAAACCATTTTCGCCCATTTCTCTCACACACTATCAAAACTGTTCATCTCTCTCTCTCTCTCAGAAGCAAAAACTCTCTCAAAAACCCTATCTATCTTCAAATCAATCCCGAAGTTTTCTTCGATAAAATCCTGAAAAATGGCACCAACTTATGATTTTATCAAGTTAGGAAAGCAAATCCACACCGGGTCTACCGTGGATTTCGAGGGCATGGTCAAACAGGGTCCAATGACGCCCTCATAAAGAAAATAGCTGAAAAACTCCAAACGACAAAATGAAATCGTTTCTGACGATGGAATTTTCAATGACCTATGTGGAGGAGGTCGCACAATTCTATGTGAACGCTGAGATTCACGATGAAGGCATAAAGTCATCTGTTCACGGAAAGGAGTTCACCATCTCTGCCAAGGATTTGGCTGAACACTGCTCATTACCAACGGAAGGAGCATCAGAAATTAACGAAGCTGATGTAAACTTGACTGCTGCTTGGAAGGAAATAGCCAAGCCCGACTATGCTGATAAAATAGTTTACACAGCAAATAAGAGGCTGCTGAAGGAGGACTATCATAAGCTGTTGGACATAGTTGCCAAATGTATTGACATCAAATTTGGTGACTTTGACCAATCAAAAAGCAAAGTTGATCGTAATGGCCGCGATCATTGAAGAAAGAAAAATAAATCTGGAAATTTGAGTTTGTCTCACGCAGACTATGCCAAAATGTAGGGAACAAATCCTTCAAGGAAGATGGCACATTTGGAGGATCCCTAGGATATGGCCCGGTGATTGGCGGATGATGAAGGTGAAAGGAGTCCCTCTTAGACATGGAAAGGCGTTCCATGTTAACAAGAGGATGTTGAGATCAAACCTCTCTCGGCGCACGAGAAGAGAGCCTACGCCAAGAGAGCCGACACGAGTGAGGGGGAATCGGTGACCTCTGAAGATACAATTGTTTCCTCCCCACCAAAGAAGAAAGTCGCCCTTACTGTTTGCTAAGAAGATCGGCCGCTCTCCCGCAGCAAAGAAAGTCAAACCCGCTCCCCCTCGTAGCCGAGTCACGCCCGCCGCAGCCGTGTCTCCCGCGCTCAAACGGGGTCGAGAAGGACTCTCAAATACCTTCTCCGATCGTCGTCAAAAGGAGGAGAACGATAAGCCAAGACGGCCACCTCCTCGGAAGAAAACACTAGCACGGCCCCGCCGTCAAGACTCGAGAAGAAACCGTCTCGAACGTAAATCCCTCGGTACAAACTAGAGACGAAGAAGAATCATCAAGCGCTCCGAGCTTGAAAAACCGGGCCGAGTCGACCACTCACCGAACAAATACTTAAACTCAAGGCCGAGTCGAGTCCCCGGATGTAATTGATGAAACAGCTAAGTCTATTTGAAGGCGTCAAGCAGAGGCCAATCAAGAAATAGCTGTAGTCCGTGCGGTGAGACACAAGACGAAGCCGATAGAGCCGATAGTGATGTGATGATCCTATCCCCACCTTACCCGGACATCCAAAATCGTCTGCGTGAGTGGAGGAAATGGAAATTTAGTAAATCAATGGAATAGTTCCAACGGCCCGAGTTTATAGAAGAAGAAGAGGAACTGTTAAACTTCCTGGACTAACCTGTGATTCCAAGATTGGATGAAGACAAGCGCACGGATATCCGCAGATCTTCAAGGACAAAGAGAAGGAAAAAACAGAGGAAGCCGAGGCACGTGAGAAGGCCAAAGATATGCCCTATCTCCAGCACCACGTAACACACACATCCTCTCCTTGATGTCTTATCTCGATGATGATGAGGATCCGAACTTCTGGCCGCCACGAAGAGTTGCAAATGCAGCAAGCATGGCACGAATCAGAATCCTTCACGAGCAAAGATTGATGGAGGGACCAGGAGAGTCCTCGAACAAGTGGAAATTGATCCAATGGGAGTGGTTCAGCAGAAATCGCCATCGTTGTTGCCGCCACCACTTCCTCACTCGCAAGAAGGCGATAAGGAGATGGCGATGAAACGGGATAGTGGGGACCCCTATTGAAGGTGTCTTACCACCTTCCCCAACGGCCTGAACACTCAATAGAAACAAGGGAGTTTGGAGACGAGTGACCCCATTCCAAGTCACTCGGCTAGTGCGCCCCCGAGGGGGAACTCCTCCCTCGGCTGCAGCAAGGTCGGAGAATCGCAAATGACTCCACAATGAATCAAGGAGGCGAAGTGGAGAAAGTACAACCACCAAACGAACGACAGCAAGTTGCCATCAACGAAGCTCGACAGATTGAGACTGTCTCGGTGAGGTGTCAATCGCTCAAGGCTAATGACGCTGTTGATTGATCGAGGCACGGAAGGAATGCCTGGGAGTTAACACTGGCGATGAAAGTGCAATCCATGGAGTTGAGACTCCAATGGATGCCACCACGAAGACCCTAAGACAACCGACATTGTCGAAAGGGAAGCCCAAGGCCTCACTGCAGTCGAGACTGCTGGAGGTAATGAAGGCCCACGGGAGGTTGAGACTTCCCGGGGTAAAGCAGCTAATGAAGAGAACATCCCTCCTACTATCATTGATCCATCTGAGAAGGAGATAAGCGCTTCATGATTCCCAAGATAATCCTGATGTAACTTTTCCGGGATCGGCGACGAAGAAGTTTGAGTCATCCCCGTGACAAATCCAAAAGACTCAGCTGCGGATGTTCCCAGCACGAACAAGTCTGATCTCAAGACTACTCGTCAAACCTTTAACTTTGATGATGCGCCACCAATGGAAATCTCAACATCATCCGATGACGCTTCTGATAATGCCGAGGACCAGACCACTCAATTGGAGAAACCAGTGAGACCAACAAAGTTTGTTGAGACAAGTGAGGCTCGCAAGTGGGTCCACTTCACAATGACCCTGAAGCAGAGTCCATGCGCAGTTCCTCAAGTGCAGCAGAGTCGATTCCAAAAAGAACTTCACGCGCACCGCTCATCATCGAACAAATCCCAGTTGGCGGTGATGAATCCTTTATAGAATCTTTTCCTTTTTCCCAGGAGGTACCCGACCTCCATGAAGAGTCGAGAACGAACGCGCACGCTACCATAGACCAGCTCCTGTCATTTCGTCGGTACCATCGTTCGGTGACTATGACTTTGATCTTTGCGTGGCCATCGGATGCAACGGAAGAATCAGCTGTGAAGTTCGCGAAGTGTTCAAGGCATTATTTCCGAGATTGAACGAATGGAGAGGCACCAGGCCTCTATGGACATGCGATCGGACAACAGAGATGCAAATCTTCACTGGCGACTTGAGAGGCATCACAGTGAGGATCGAGGGAATGGTGGCAATAGAAGCAAACAATGCGTGTGGAACAAGTTAGATACTTCAGGACATTGTTCAACAAGTCTGCTTTGGTATGGAGAGCCGAGAATGCCGATGCAAAAACGAAGTTGAGAGAACACATTGAGCACATGCATGAAGCTCACACTACCGAGATAAAGTCGCTGCTGCGTGAGCAAAATAAGAGTGATCTTCGTCCTGGAAGCAAATATGGACAGAAAATTCAGTCTTCTCATGGCTGAAATGAAGCTAATCTCAGCAGAGTCCAACGCTACTCGATCCAATTTCAGACCGCATACTCCGCAGCAGACTCGAGCCAAAACTCAACTATCGCCAGGCTCGACCTCCCGCTTGCAAGTCTGTTTCAGGCATTCCTCTCTCCTTTCATGATGCCAAAAAGGGGGAAGAGGAATACCTAAAAGCAAAGAGGAGGAATCTTAAGTTGAGAAGGAGGAGCAACGTGCGAAGGGAAAGTCGGTGAGGAAGTGTTGAAACAAAAGAAAGGAAAGCTTGTTGAGGGGGAAGGATCGGCGGATGTGACCTTGATGATTGCACAAACCCCCCAACAAGGTCTTGTCACGGTGACATTATCGCAGAACTCCTCAGTGACTCGCCACTCCAACACTGCTATATCTATGGCCGAAAAGAGAAAAACAAGCGGGGATGAAGGAAGTGGAAGGAAGAATGGATGCCCGAGTTATGAACATCTTGGAACAACATGGAGGCATTCCAAAGAGACGAGAGACACTTATGCCATCTCGGATGTCGGGACAGAGCCACGATCAGTTGATGAATTTAAAACACTCGCATCCGAAGGATACTTTGCAAAAATGTCTATGGCTCAAGCTTGGGACTTGTACTTGGGAAAAGGGTCTCACGTTATGTGAAGAAGGCTCGACGAGCTGCACAGACTACCAGTCACTCTGCTGGTCACTCCACTGGTCACTCAGCTGGGAAGAAGAAGACCCCAGTACAATACACGCCCAGAGGTAGAGGAAGAAGTAGTGGTGGAGGAACAGGTTTCAGACCTAGGCCTCTGCCCAAAAACATTGAGTACATAGATCCAGGCAAGAAATGAGGGATCTACTGGGCCGGGCTTGACCAAGTAGCAAATTTGCAAGTGGCTAAAAGTAATGCTGAGTATGCGAAAAGAGTAGAAGAAGAAAACAAGAGACAGACTCAGCTATGGGAGGAAAGACAAGAAAGATTAAGAAGAGATGAAGCTGCCAGGAAGGCATATGAAAAGAAGAAGAAGGCAGCTGACGATGAGAAAAAGAGAAGAAGAGAAGAAGATGCTGAACAAGATGAAAGAAGGAGACAACGAAGGAGATGAAGTGTTGTTGTTCACCCCTTCATGTATTTTATGATGTAAATACATACTATGTAAGTCTTCTGTAATAAAGCTATAAATTCTTTATTTTCTGTAAAGACAAATGTTTGCTCTGATACACCTTGTAAACAGTTGTGTAAAAGAACAAGAATGTTATGATCAATAAAAGGATTGATTCTACGCATACATTCTATCGAAAGTACACTATCCGTATGTATCTTTGCTATTTGCATTCTTGAATGATTTAAGGTTTGGCATCATCAAAAGGGGGAAATTGTTAGGAAATTTATTGTTTAGATTTTGATGAATGCCATGTAAAACTTAGAATAGGAAGTTGGCACCCATTTTTGTTGTAAATCGCATTGTAATAAATAGGGCTGGTCAAGTGAGTTAAGTCGGCTATGCCCAAACATGCAAGAAGACAATCGGAGACTAAAATGAAGACTCATTGCAAGATAGCCAAGTATGGCAAAGAAGGGTAGACGGGAACTCTCTTGAAGAAGCAGATGAGATACGGTGAGTTGAGTGTCGTCAAGTCAACTCAAGAAAAGCCAAGTCTCAAGTTGAAGTGACGGAGAAGAGTCATCCAATGATTGGAAGCCGACTCTAAGTCACTTGGGGAAAGCAAGGAAATGCGGTCAAGTCGAGATAATCAAAAAGATCCGTTGCACGTAAATCAAGAGAATTACCTAAACAAGTAATATCTCCATACTACCTTTCTCGAAGTGCTCGATCCCGAGAAGCGTGCAAAAGGAATAAACCAATGGGAAGCACTACACCGTGTCGAACTCGAAAAGGTGGAAAACAATTCATACGAGGAAACAAGAATTCCAATTTGCAACAAGACAACAAGCCAACGACTGCAAGTGACTTTCAAAAAATAAGCCTATCTCTTCAACGGGCATTTTTTTTTGAAAGATCAATATAAAAGGCTGAGGAGTTTAATTGAGAAGAAAAGGACCAAGTGATTAAGAGACAAGAACCAAAAACGTTCAAGCAATTATTAGAAAATCTGAAATATTCTCAATCCTCAAGCCTACACTACGAAGAACATCAATCCAACACTCACATGTGAAGGAAAGATAACTTCAATCGGTTGAAGAGGAAAATCTTTGAAAAATCAAGGGGTCTACATTCCACGAAGGATTGTAGGAAGGTTCGTGGTCGAACCAAGCCTTGTGCTTTTGGAGGGCTTCGTGATCAAATCCAAAGAGCTTGAGCAAGTGAGTCAGTAGTAGCAAGGCGGTATCTGTGAAGAAGGCCGAGTCGCACGAGAAGCTTGGTGAGTGATCAAGGCGTCTCGCATCGAGTCCCAAAGGATCAAGTCATTTGTGTGATCAAGACTTTGTATCCGGATTTATTTACCACTTTGTATCTTGATCAATACTTAGTGGATTCCTCCAGGAGTTGGAGAAAGAGAGGAGTAGAAGAATTACCCCATCTTCGAACCTCTATAAAAATTTTATTGTGTCATTTACATTTCAAGCACTTTAATTCTCGCATCTTAATTGCTTATATCTCATTGATAAATTTGCTATCAACTTGATAATTTCTAAGTACTAAACCAAACACTAAATCCTTGCTTAACCAAACTTAAGGGTGTTAAGTCTTCCAGAAGGCGAAAACAAACCACAGTTGAGTTAATTTAGACTTAAAATTTGAATTATTCCATCAACAACTCGGTTGAGTCGTTGAGAGACTAACTCTTGATTAACTAAATTGGTTGTCCACCAAGGACACACGGTGCGTAGTATCAACTCGAATATTTAAAAGGACTAAATCGAAAATTTGGTAAGGTTTATTCAGCCCCCCCTTCCAAACCTTACACTTACACCCCTTGGGACCTACAAAGACGCAAATAAAAACATGCATAGAAATAAAATAAAATGCATATTTAAATGGGGAGATACGGTTTACCAATTACGCCGTTTCCATGGGTTGTGTCTTTCCCATTGTTGATGATATCTTCCCCTTGAGAAGTCACTTTGTTGATGATGGCTCCTTTGATTACTCCATTTCCAAGATTTTTGTCCTTCCCATTGTTGATAGTCTCTTCTTCTTTGAAAATCATCTTGTTGATGATGTCTTTGCCATTTACAAGGATTGTATTCTTCCCATTTTTGATTATATCCTCTTCTTGAAATGGCTTTGAAAATGTTTTCTCCTTTGATCAAATGAATTGGTCATTTGATGTCTTCTTGGCGGTATGAATTTTCTCCATTTTTTATTTCACCGGGTACCTAATAAAATATTATTTTGTGGTACCCTCAAGTGCTTGGGTCCTTTAGGATTAGCTTTGAGACTTTTAGGTCTCCAACAATAATTAGAGCTATTTCTAGCCTGACAAGTATTTACCGTATGACCCTTTTTACCGCAATAAAAGCAAGTAATAATTCTAGGAGCATAATGACCAACATGCTTAGAGACTTGATTCTTTTTCATATGATTGACAACATTAAACTTATGATCAAGTTCTAGTTTCGAATTATCACAACAATCAACAATTTCATCGGTACTCAAGTTGGATTTAGATAAATCCTTTTTCATGCAATTAATATCCTCAACAAGAGTACTATTTTCTTTTTCAAGGTTTCTAACCTTGTCAAGTGTAGTGGTGTGAGCACATGATAGTGATTCATAGGAAGTAAATAAATCATCCTTTTCATTTTTCAAAACATTGAATTCCTTTTTCAAATTTTTGTACTTAACAAGTAAACTTTGGAATTCATTTTGAAGGTCATAATAATTATTTTGCAAATCACTATAATCATTTTGTATAACAATATCATAGGAAGTAGTGGGTTTAAGACATACCTCGTTTTCTTCTTCGATGCCCATAAAACATTGTTCGACTACTTCATAGTTGGAAGTTGTAAAAGGCTTGTTCCTTAGATTTGACATTGTATGCCTTTGAGAAGTAGATGCTTTTGTTTGACTCCTTTCATTTGCAAATACTCCATAGATGGCTTCTAATTTTTGCCATACTTCATGTGCCGATCAAATTCCTACAATATGTTCATATTCCAAATTAGTAAGTGAACAATACAAAATATTGAGAGCTTTACCATTTAAGGAGATGATTTTATTCTCTTCATCATTGAGCTCTTTGAAAGCTTTGAAGGTGTGTGGTGTGTCTTTCATCGGAATGGATTCTCCATTTATGACGGTGTTCCAAATATCGAACCCGCAACCTTGTAAATAGCAACTTACAACACCAACTTACAACAACACCTTGAAGAGCACCACACTCTTCTTCAACACCACCTTTGAGATTACCACAATCTCCAACGGCACCTTGTGAAGATTACCACAATCTTCAACCTTGAAGAATACCAAATTCTTCAACACCTCAATAAGAAGATTACCACAATCTTCTCACACCTAACACCTAGATCACCCAAGTGTGTTCTTACCACAAGAACGCTCACAAGGATATCTTGTGTTGAATGATAACCCAATATTTCAAGATTACAACTCGATAATGAATTATACAATAGAGTGCAAGTGTAATGAAGAATAGCCTAGACCTCAAGGATGTGAAAGTGAATAGCTAGGACCGAAGTACTGTGCTATGCTATCCCCCCGCGTAAGGTTTTAGAGGTTGGGGACAACAAGAAATAAGACAATAGAAGACCAAGTGTTTGCTTGAGTATATCTTGTTGTGTTGTGTTGTTCTCTCTTCTTGTTGTGCTTCAAATCTTCCTCTATTTATAGGAGATGATTGATACTTGATAGGCTCCTCTTGGAATCTGATATCTACAAAACAATTGCAATTAAAATCAAGATTATAGCTGTTAGAAATCAATCCCACAAATTAAGGAAAAGCCGTCTGCTGCACAATGGTTAGAATTTTGCTGTCAAACTTGAGGGCGACCGGTCGCGCACTAATAAGATTGAAAAAGAACGCAACAAAAATTCAATAGGGTGACCGGTCCTAAGGGGGGTCGACCGGTCGCCCACCACGGTGACCAGTCACCCTGACCAGTTTTGTGAGTTCTGAAGTTTTTGTTTCACGAAACTTGTTACCAGGTACCGGTCGCCTCTTTGGTCGACCGGTGGACCTCCTAAATCAAATGTTGTCCGTTTTTTGTCGAAAATAAACCTCAAGAAATACTCCGAAAAATTCGTAAAAACATTTTAAACCGATCGGGAATATTTAGGACAATATTAGAAATATAGTTTTGATGAGATAACACATTAACACAAAATCACCAAAAGTGTTGTCCGATATAAACTCCAATAAATACTTCGAAGAATAGTAAAAACATTTTAGACCAATCGGGAGTATTAGGACAACATTTAGAAACATAGTTTGGATGTAAAAACCCATTCATCAAAATCATTAAATGTGTTGTCCAATTTGTCGAATATAAAACTTGAAGAATTACTGCGGAAAATATTAAAACCATTTTAAATCATTTAGGAGTATTTGGACAACCTTTAAAAACATTGTTTTGGTATAAAAACAAAATCATCAAAATCATGATAAAACCATTTATCAAACATCTTCTTCACAAGGGTGTCGTCAGACCCCTGTTTGATCATGCCGTCGAAATCCACAGTAGACCCAGTGTGGATTTGCTTTCCCAACTCGACAAAATCGTGAGTAGATGCCATTTCTTGATGTTTTACCGAACGAAACTTTGAAAATGAACTTTGAAGATTTCTAGGGTTTTGAGAGAAAATTTATTTCTTTGCTTTCCAGAGAGATGAACAGTTTTGGTAAAGTGAGAGAAAATTGGACGAAACGGTATATGTATGGGTTATGAAAGGACGTGCGGGTGGTTTTTGAAATTTGATCAAAATCAACGGCTCAGATTTTGCACGTCGATTAACATTTAATTTCTCGCATTTAATGCGGCAGCATTTATATCCAATCATAAGCTTGGTATGCATCTTTTGACTGTACACGTCATAATTATGCTGACGTCATTCTTAAAAACATTTCCGCTTGGTAAAAACGACTGCATTTTTGTCACTTTGCTCATAAATGACTCAGCTTATTCCTTAGCTGATTTAACTCTTCTCTCTTTGCACATAGGTACTCATTTGTCGATTAACTTGACGCTTGGTGATTCTCCGATCGATCGATTCACTTAGCTGATTCAAGAGTTCATCCCTTTTTCATCTTTTCATGTTCCATCTCTTTTCTTTGAGTCTTCTGAGTGTCAACTCAACTCAATTAACCCTAATTCATGATTGAGTTCTTCAAATCTTGATTCAAATAATGGTTTTGTGAATATATCAGCTAACTGCTTATCAGTTGAGATATATTCCAAGGTGATCTCCTTCCTTTCTACATGATCTCTTATGAAGTGTTATCGACATCAATGTGCTTTGTTCTTGAGTGCAACACAGATTTCGAGTGATTGAATTGCACTTGTGTTATCACACATAATTGGAATTTCCTTTTCTTCAACTTCATAGTCTCTCATTCTTTGTCTCATCCATAAGACTTGGGCACTTGTTTGCCTGCGGTATGTATTCTCGCTTCAATTTGTGGAGGTGGCTATTGAATTTTGCTTCTTGCTAAATCAGAAATTAGTCTATTTCCAAGCATTTGACATATACCGAGGTACTCTTCCTGTCAACTCTACATCCAAAGATAGTCGTAGTATGAGTAACCAATTAGCTTGAATCCACCTTCCTTAGGATACCATAAGCCAACTTCTTCGCTTCCTTTCAAATATCTCAAGATTCTCTTGGGCTTTTGAGTCATGTGGCTTTCTTTTGGGGCAAATTGAAATCTTGCACATACACCTACAACAAAGGTGATGTCCGCCCGCTTCTTTGTGAGATAGAGCAATGATCCAATAAGTGCTCGTATCTTGTTTGATCCACAAGCTTGCCATCCGCATCCATATCCATTTTGGATGATGTATTCATTGGTATTTTCACAGAAGACTTCTCTTCCATGCCAAATTTCTTCATTAAATCTCTTGTGTATTTTGTCTGACTTATGAAGGTTCCATCCTTCAGCTGTTTCACTTGAAGTCCAAGGAAGAATGTCAGCTCTCCCATCATGCTCATTTCAAATTTGCTTTGCATAAGATTGGATAATATATCACACAACTCTTTGTTTGTGGATCCAAAGATGATGTCATCCACATATATTTGAACAAGCAGTATACTCTTCCCATCTTGAATTTTGAAGAGTGTTCTATCCACTTTGCCTTTTGTGAATCCGTTCTCAGTCAGGAATTGTGATAATGTATCATACCATGCTCTGGGTGCCTGTTTCAATCCATATAAAGCTTTCTTGAGTTTGTATACCTTATCTCCAAGAGTCTTCTGCTCAAATCTTGGAGGTTGTTCAACATACACTTCTTCTTCCAATAAACCATTGAGAAATGCGCTTTTCACATCCATTTGATATACAGTGAAGTTCTTGTGAGCTGCATAGGCAAGAAACATCCTTATGGCTTCCAATCTTGCCACAGGAGCAAAAGTTTAATCAAAATCTATTCCTTCTTCTTGGCAATACCCTTTGGCTACCAATCTTGCTTTGTTTCTTACCACATAACTTTCTTCATTCATCTTGTTTCTGAACACCCATTTAGTGCCAATAACATTTTGATGGGTAGGTCTTTGAACCAATTCCCACACTTTGTTTCTTTCAAAGCGATTGAGCTCTTCTTTCATGGCTTCAATCCAATGTGTGTCATCCAAAGCTTGTGACACATCTTTTGGCTCTATTTGTGAGATGAAACAAGTGAACATAGCTTCTTGTTGGGTTGGATATAGTTTTCACACCTTCTCTTACATCTACAATGATTAGTTACGGTGGATGGTCTCTCGGCACCTTACATCAGGTTGGAGTAAGTTACATTTGGATTCGATCGTCTTGCGGTTTGTGTTATTTTGATCGGCTCTCTCATCATCACTTAGCTGCATATTTCCCCTATCTTTGAGACTCAGCTATCTCATCTTCATCTTGGTTTATAATTCCAGCTCCAGCTTCAACATAGGGACTCTTCAGCATGGTTGGCTGATTCAACTTATCAACTGACTCTTCAATGTCTTCTCCATTTACGTTGGGTTCATCAAACACCATATGAATGGATTCTTCTGTAACCATTGTCCTCTTGTTGAGCACTCTGTAGGCTTTGCTTACAGCTGAGTATCCCAAAAAGATACCTTCATCTGCTTTATCATCAAAAGCCTTTAAATTGTCTTTGCCATTGTTATGGATGAAGCATTTGTATCCAAATATTCTAAAATATGCAACATTTGGCTTTCTCCCTGTCCAAATCTCATAGGGAGTCTTTGTCAGCTGTCTGCATTTTATCATGCATATATTTTGAGTATAGCATCTTTGTCTTTATTGCTTGACCCAAAATATTTTTTAGGCCCTTCTTGCCTAACATGGTCCTTGCTTTGCTTCTTTGAGAGTTCGTTCCTTCTTTACGCAACTCCATTCTCACTTTGTGGAGTCCTTGCTGCAGATAATTCATGACCAATACCATTTTCAACACAATACTGAGTTATTATACCATTGACAAACTAAGTTCCTCTGTCAGATCTTATTTTGATAATGGTTTGACTCTTCTCATTTTGGATTCTCTTCATCAGCTGTGGTAGTTTCTACAGGGTTTCTTTCTTCTTACACATGAAAATTGTCCATGTGTATCTTGAGTAGTCATCTACTACCACCAAGGTGTATTTCTTTCCACTTATGCTAGCTGGTTCAACAGGACCAAATAGATCCATATGTAGCAGGTGCAATATTCTTGTTGAAGATGGACATGTCTTTTCTTTGAATGATGATTTGATCTGTTTTCCCATCTGGCAAGCATCACATACACTTTCATTCTTGTGTACTGAGTCTGGAAGTCCTTCCACAAGATTGCTCCTTGCAAGCTTGTTAATTGTTTTGAAGTTCAGGTGACTCAGCTTCTTGTGCCACAACCAACTTGATTCAGTTGTGCTCTTTGCTAGCAGACAAGTGCTTGGTGTTGCAGTTGACCAATCTACCACATACATGTTCTTTTGTCTGCATCCTTGCAACACTACTTCATTAGATTCAGTGTTCTTGATTTGGCACACTCCCATATTGAATCCAACATTGTAGCCCTTGTCACAGAGTTGACTTATTCTTAGTAAGTTGAAATTGAGGCCTTCTATATATGCAACATCTGTAATTTCTAATCCATTTTTCTTGATGGATCCAATGCCTCTTATTTCTCCTGGAGCTTCATTTCCTCCAAATATGACTTTTGCACCTCTAACCTCCTTGAATTTTGACAGATTTTTCTTGTTTCCTGTCATGTGTCTGGAACAGCCACTATCCTTGTACATGGTTCCTTGGCACCCAACTGCTCCTTGAACCTGCAATCAAGGAAATTAGGTTTTAGGTACCCATACTTGTCTGGGTCTTGAGGGATTAGTATTGTAAGATGATCCAACCAACCTATAGCCAAATGCTTTGACTCTAAGAGGTTGCCATCTATCAGTGCCATAATCATAATTAACTTTGGCAAATTGCTTGGGGTTTCTAGGTTCATACAACTGTCCTTTTTGTCTGTATGCATGTGCATGTGTTTTAGCAATTGCCTTTCTTGGGTAGTTGTGATATCTCTGAGTGTAGTGCCTAGGTGCATATGTGTGCTGATGATAGCTCTAATGCCTTTGGAATGGCCTTTGCCATTTAGGCTTATATTCCATAGGTCTTTGCTGATAATTCACATTATTCCAATCAGCTTGGCTTGGGTAGTTTCTACCATTCCCATCATATACATTTCTTTTATAGAACTTCTGGGGCTTTTGGTAGCTCTGTTTCTTCTTTATAGAGTATTTCCTGTTTGAAGTTTCTTTGAGAACTCTATTTGGATTTCTTCTCATTTGTCCTCTCAAAGACACTCAATCGGGTCATTTTCCTTTTCCTTTATAACCAAGGCCGTTTGCTTGTGATTGTGCTTTGGAATAAATGTGTGCACCATTTGGAGTTTTGGATTTTGAGATGCTTCATTACTTGAAGATCTTTTTCCACAATCACTTTTTGAGTTTGACATAGCACAAAGGAATTAAATCCTAAGCTGTCTTATCTCCACATTCTCTTTGACACATAATAACATCATCCAAGGATTTAGATGCCTTAGTGAATGAGGCAATCACATTTTTGAGGTCATTCTCCTCTTTTCTATAGCGCTATCTCTGCTATTAACTTAAAGCATTTTCGGCCTTTAGACTTTTATTCTCATCACTATGTGACTCGGAGTACTCGGCTCCTTAGTCATTTTGTGAGTTTTGGCTTTTGAGTAGGTGTTTTCCTTATTTTGTAGTGTGTGTGAGGATTTAATGTGTTCAAAGTCTTTCATCATTTTGCCTAATGAATCATAAAGATCGGTGGGTGATGAAGTGTGTGTGTCACAATCATCTTTGTCACTAGAATCGAGTGTGATGAGTTAGAGTGTACCTCATCTTCTTGGTCGGGTTGGTCTTGTTCTTTGGCCATTTAGATCAATGCTTCTTCTTTGAGTCACTTGAGTAGTCAGCTTCACTACTCTCTGAGTTGGATGTGTCTTTTGACTTGGCTGTTTCAGCAGTCTCTGCAGCCAACATTGCCTTTTTCTTCTCTTGTCTTCTTTCTCTGAAGACTTTTCTTTCCTCTTCATTCCTATATTTGTTGACTACAGGATATGGGCATTCAATGGCATAGTGACCGGGTTGCCTGCAGTTCCAGCATAGATTTTCAACTTTTTGATCAGCTCTTTCCATTCTTGGATTGTCAGCTCTTTGATATTCAACTTTTTGATGCTCTGCTCTCTTGGGTGGTCTATCTTCCCTTGACTTGGAGGGAGCTGAGTGTCTTCTGGAGGATTAACCTTTGCCTCTCTTATAATT
The DNA here is from genome assembly GCA_016081115.2 of Rehmannia glutinosa. NCBI lineage: Eukaryota > Viridiplantae > Streptophyta > Magnoliopsida > Lamiales > Orobanchaceae > Rehmannia > Rehmannia glutinosa. Next base: position 91,985,821 of record CM071926.1, read on the forward strand.
CTTGTTGAAGAACTTGTTAAACTTTTTAACCATCAGGGCTATCTCCTCTTGGTCAATGACTTCTTTGACCTTGGCTCTCTTGCCGTCCTTAACAATTGGAGCAGCTGTTTTGGGCATAGTTGTCTCCTCTTGGTCTTTTCTTCTCAGCTCAAATTCGTAGGCTTTGAGATCTGAGAATAGCTCATGGTTGGATGTCTTTGATAGGTCCATGGAATGTCTCAGAGCCATGACCTTCATTTCCCACTCAGCTTGGAGACTTCTTAGAATTTTCATACACATTTCCTTCTGTGTATATTCTTTTCCAAGTGCAGATAGCTCATTAGTAATTTCTGTGAACCGAGCATCCAGTTTATCCAAGGTTTCTCCTGCAAGCATCTTAAAGTTTTCAAATTTTTGTACAGCAACATATAATTTATTTTCCTTGATTTGCTCTGAGCCTTCACAAATCAAGGTTAGCTTGTCCCAGATTTCTTTTGCCGTTTTGCATGATTTGACTTTGTTGAACATGACTTTGTCCAAGGTTTTGTAAAGAATGTCCTTGGCCATGTTGTCCAGGTTATATCTTTTCCTGTCATCATTTGTCCATTCAGCTCTTGGTTTCTCAACCATAGGTCCGGGAGCAAAGACATCTCTTCTTTCTCCTTGTGCAGCTCTCCTTTGCAGTTGTGTTCACTTTTAAGTTTTGGAGTGGCCCATCTTCTATCACTATCCACATTTCATCGTGTAATCTTTGATAGATGAGCACATCGAATTTTCCGGTCATCAAATTCCTCAATAGTGAACATAGGGATGCGTGTCAAATTTGCTTCCATGATAATGAGTTTGAATAGAAGAGTTTTTTTTTTTTTTTTAAAAAGTGCTAAGGCAAGCTTTGAGAAATTTGGAGATCTAGTTCAAGAACGGTGATGCGGAAGGCTCAATGAACCAACCGCTCCGATACCACTTGTAGGTCCCAAGGGTGTGAATGTAAGGTTTAGAAGGGGTTGAATAAACCTTACCGACTTTTTGATTTAGTCCTTTTAAAATGTTTGAGTTAATACTTCACAGTGAGTCCTTGATGGACATCTAAGTTAGTTAATCAGTGAGTTAGCCACTCAGCGGACTGATTGAGTCATTAATAGAATAACTCGGTTGTTTTGACTAAAACTTAACTTGACTGTGATATGTTTTCTGCGGAAGACTTAACACCCTTGAATTTGGTTTAAGTTTGTTTTAGTACTTGGTTTTAGCACTTTGTTGATTATCAATTGGATAGCAAATTTATCAGCAAATATTGACATAATGTGCAGAAATTAAAGTGCTGAAATGTAAATGACACAATAAATTTTTATAGAGGTTCGAAGATGGGGTAATTCTTCTACTCCTCTCTTCTCCAAAGTGGTTATCAGTCCAGATGCAAGTCTTGATCACACACGGTGACTTGATCCTTTGGGACTCGAGTCGGGAGACGCTTGGTCACACGGTGGCTTCTCGTACAACTCGGCTTCTTCATGACAGCTTTGCTTTACTACTGACCACTAGCTCAAGTTTCTTGGATTTGATCACGAAGCCCTCCAAAAACTTTAGACTGGTTCGACCTTGAACCTTTCTACAGTCCTCCGTGGAATGTAGACCCCTTGATTCTTCAAATGTTTTCTCTTCAACTGATTGAAGTCGTCTTTCCTTCACAGGTGAGTGTTGGATTGATTTCCTTCGTAATGTAGGCTTGAGGATTGAACTTGAATGACTTGAGTAGGTTATAATTTGAATAATAGCTTGAAAGTTCCAGGTAACAAGTTCTCTTGGGTAACCTTTTCTCAAACAGATTCCTCAGCCTTTTATAGTGTTCTTTTGAAAATTTGCCCGTTGAAGAGATAGGTTAATTTTCAAAAGACACTTGTGGTCGTTGGCTTGTCTTGTTGTAGTTCTTGAAATTGACATTTCCTCGTATAAATGAGTCTTGACTTTTTCGAGTTCGACACAGTGCGAGTGCTTCCCATTGGTTCATTCCTTTTGCACGCAAGGGATCGAGCACTTTAAGAAAAGCGATATGGAAGTATTACTTGTTTAAGTAATTCTCTTGACTTACGTGCAACGGATCTCTTTGATTATCTCGACTTGATTGCATTTTCTTCACTTCCTAGGTGACTTGAGTCGACTTTCAATCATGGATGACTAATCTGTCACTTCAACTTGAGACTTGGCTATCTTGAGTTGAGTTGATCGACACTTCACTCAGTGCATCTCACCGCACCATCGTCGAGTTCTGTCTTCTCTTCTTTGCCACACTCACCGCCTCACAATGAGTCTTCCTTTTAGTCTCGAGTTGACTTCTTGCACGTTCGGGCATAGGCGACTTAACTCGGCCATTTCGACCACCCTATCTATTACAATGCAATTTTACAACAAAAATGGGGTGCCAACTTTCTATTCTAAGTTTTACATGGCATTCATCAAAATCTAAAAATTAATTTCCCAACAATTTCCCCCTTTTTGATGATGCCAAAACTTAAAACATTCATACAATAATTAAACAACAAAGATACGTCTGGACAATGTAGAATCACATAATGTATGCGTAGAATCAATCTTTTATTGATCATAACATTATTGTTGTTTACACAGCTGTTTACAGAGTATATCAGAGCTTAAACAGAACTTAAGGTAATCGTGCTGTTCTATATCTACGCAAGTATAGAAATTATACAATTTTATTCGATGTATAGAGGACTTACATAAAGAAGCGCTAAGTTTACAGTATTCAGCCAGACTTTGTCAGATTATCCTCAAGTTGGGGCTCCAATAGGCATGTTATCCACGTTTCCCTTAGAGACTTCCCAACCACCAATGCCTTCAGCTATATTCCCAACCATCTGCTTACCATCATTTAATTCAAATTTTACCATGTTGGTTGGATGGATGGTGATTATAACTTTCTCCTTATTTACCCGCAATGTTAGCTCCCCCGTTTCTATATCGATCAAAGCCCGTGCTGTAGCTAAAAATGGCCGCCCAAAGATTATATGTATTTTCTTGTCCTCGTTCACGTCCAACACTACAAAATCCGCAGGAAAAAAAAATTGTCAATTCTTACCAACACATCTTTAATGATTCCCCACGGATAGTCGATGGATCGATCAACAAACTGCAAGGTGATATTGGACGGCTTCACCTCCCCGAGCCTAAACATCGTAACATCAGAAAGAGAGATATAAGATTCACACTTGACCCAAGATCACAAAGTGGTTTCTCAAAGAAAACTCCTACAATAGTACAAGGGATAGTAAAACTCCCTGGATCCTTCATTTTCTTAGGTGGTTTACTCTGGACTATTGCACTACATTCCTCTGTCAGATAGACAGTCTCAAACTCATCCAACTTCATTTTCTTGGATTCCATTGGTTTCGCATAAATGGGTGATTCTTCGGGGGCAGGCTGAAATTTTCAGTTTTCGCGTAAATCGCATTGCATTGCTCTCTCATATTAACCTCTGTATCACTCGGGAACTTTCCCTTCTGCTACAATGAATTCATTGTTGTAGCCAACTGACCCATTTGTGTCTCGATCGACCTAATATGCGTCTCCATTGTGCTCATCTTATTACTCAGACTATCAATCTGCGCATCACTCCTATTCATCCGATTCATGGTCTCTCCGATGAATGAGCCGAGTATCTCCTCTAGCGACTACTTCTTTTCACCTCCGAGTGCATTGGAACTGGATGGGTTGGGATAACCCGGAGGTGGATTCAATACATTCATGTTTTTGCTATAAGAGAGATTCTCATGATTGCAAAGTCCCGGGTGATAGTGAGTTGGTAATGAATTACCTCTATTATTAAAATCCTGGTTATTCACATAATTGACTTGCTCGGCCTCGTGAGTGGTGGCTACATGAACGGCTGCGGGTGGAAGTGCGGCTTGCTGTGGTGTGCCTCTGGTATTCATGATTGCTAATTGCTTCGTCAGACTCGAGATTTGAGCTGCCAAAGCTGACATTGTATCAAGCTCAAGAACACCGGCAATCGGCTTTGGCACTCACCTCTCGGAGGGCCATTGATAGCTGTTTGTGGTCATTTCTTCAAGTAGAAGTAAGGCCTCAGTCGGAGTTTTAGCCATCAATGTACCTCCCGATCCGCATCTAAGATCGTCCTTGTATGCCCATTCAACCCATTGTAAAAATATGAACCCTCTCGCCGATCAGCATAGCCATCTTTGGGCATCTCCGCAACAGATCTTTAAATCACTCCCAAGCTTCGTATAACGGCTCAAAATCAATCTGTTGGAATTGGGCTATCTCGCTCTTCAGTTGGAGTGTCTTGCTGGGAGAGAAGAATTTTGCTAAAAAAAATTAGTCAGATCATCCCAGTTCGTAATACTCCCAGGGATAAACGTCTGTAACCACTGTTTGGCCTTATCCCAGAGTGAAATCGGGAAAAACCTCAATCTAATGGCCTCATCAGTCACACCATTCATCTTGATGGTGTCGCAAATTTCCAAGAATGTGGCCAGATGTGTATTTGGATCATCCACTAGACTCCCCCAAACTGATTCTGCTAAACCATGCTTATGAGGCCCAGTTTCAATTCGAAATTATTCGAATTTATGGGCTGCGCACAATTCCGGAGCAATTCTTGTTCATGGTCGGCAAAATTAATCCCAGATTGCCCTTTGTGGTGCTCAGGCTGCGGTGGCACATTCACGACCCGAATTTTGGCGTTCTCATTTTCCCCGTCTTCTGCCATTGCTCGATTCTCTGCTCGCTTTGCTGCTCTGATTGCTCGAAGTGTCCTTTCAATCTCTGGATCAAAACAAAGCAAATTAATATTTTTGGAATCTCGCATAAACAGACAAGTTAATGAGAAGCACGAAAATATAATTCCTAAACTAGTCTAGATTAGGATTGAGACTACTTGGTAATAGTATTAGTTTAAAGAGACAAATACACTTACCCATCCAAACTTTACTGATTTTTACACTTTACCCTCCAAACTTAACTCGTTACACTTTACCCTCCAAACTTAAACTCGTTACACTTCACCCTATATGGACAATTTTGCCCCTAGGTTTTATCCTTTTTAAAACAAAAATTATAGTTATTCCTTTAAACCCCAATTTGTAGCAAACTACTACATAATAATAAATTTATTGCATTAATCAATAAACATAAAAGTTTTACTCCCAAATCAATTTATTTTTCGGATTTTTCGAGAAATGAAAACCCTTATTTTTTCTGTCCCATGTTTTGTTCATGACATTGTTACACCTACTTAGATCCAGTCTCTATTCAGAGGTTTTAAATGGATCATGTCAGGTTTACAGCCTATAAACTTAACAGGACATACTTTAATCAAAATTTTCATTTCAAGTATAAATCTGTATACAAATTAGGTCAATAGACTGAAAATGAACATAGTCCATTACGACCATATCGTGCCCAACATGCTTCCGTGAAATTAATAAATCCCTTAAAATTCATACCTTCTTTGACCGAAATAAAGCCCGGGTGAGATGGTTCGCAACACCACGAGTCGGGAAAATTATCGCCCGGATCTTTTGACAAACTCCTCCTCACTGTTCAACTTCAACCTCGGGGAAGATGATGCGTAAGTCATCCAACTCCTTCAAAGAATCGCTTAAAGAGGCCTTGGTTCGTTTCCTACTCCAGGCGTATAAAGTATTTCATAAACGGGATGAATTAATAGAACATTATGAACACATGTTGGAGCAGAAAGCCTCTTTTTTATTAAGAACTTATAGAAATATTTATTACATTAGTAATCTTCTTTTGGGAGGAGAATACTTGTTTAGCCTCTCATATATGAGGCTTGCACTCGTAAATACATAAAACTTAAAACTAAAACACTCAAAATATTACAAATTTTGTGTAAGAATTTATTATAAGAAAACTAAGGTAAATGTTCGATGTCCTCAGCTTCCTTCAACTCTCGGCTTTTATAGACTTGAATCCAGACTTGAAAGGCGGACTCCAAATCTTGTTGATATTTATGACGTCACTACTTACGTCATATTCTGCATTATTGCCTCCCCAATTGTTTTTCTTTTCTTTCTGCGTGGCTCAGCCCATGTGATGTTTGTCAGGGAATCTTTTAAAAATTTGGTTTGCGTGGTCCCCGAGGATAACGTGTTTTGTGAGTTGGGCCCTTGTCTTTTCCAGCTGCATGGTCCTCTCGGTCAGTTTGGGTCGAAATCCTTTCCCAAACTCGAGTTCTTTCTGTTTGGGGCATGCTTGACAGATCTGATCGATCCAACAGCCAACATGCGCCATGTTACAAAAATTTCCGGTAGGTTTCTTTGCTAGCCGAAATGTTGTTCTCCCAGATAATTCTTCTCTTTGTCTCGAAAAGTTCCTCTGCGAATCTTTTTGTTGATCCAATCATCGAATTCAAAAGGAAAGATCCATTTGCTGAATTCTAGAAAAACTTGAATGGATATTTGACTTTGTCCATTTTGGTTAGATAAACCCAAAGTCCCCATGCTCGCATTCTAGTCGCTTCGTCTTCAAACATTGCTCCTACTAACACTGGTACTTATTCCGGTGAAGCTGCCTTGATATATTTTGAAGCATTTCCACCTGGTCTTCTTAGCTTGATGAAATGAAAAGCTTCATTAAAGCCTTTCTTCGCTGGTTCGGGAGCTGCACTGATAAAATACAGTACCAAAATATCTCTTCTGGCCAAATGTGGATTGTTGGCCCAAGTCTCATAAACTGCTTCCCCAATCTATTTCGGTAATTTTGAAATTTCTGGGAATCCGGGTGATACAGTATAAATTGAAGTAAAGCTCAAAAGGTATACCATTCATGTACTTCATTTGGATGACTCCCTGGTTTCATCCAAACTCCGGGATACTTGTCTGAGATATCAACCATTGATTTTTCTGGGTTAATACCTCATCTTGTAACTAATTTCTCCCATTGTTGTTGATAAACCTGCATTGGAGAAATCTTAATCTCGTCAGTTTGAACCTTAGATTTGTCTGTCTATGGCCTAAGATTCAACTCTCCCTCTTTTACCCCAGAGGTGATGGGTTGACTTGAAGACTCGGGTTGTGACGCCGGAGCTTCAACATTTGTTATAGTTTGTACACCCTCAGGGGATACATCACCTACAACACTTGTGATCATGGTACTTGAATCCATAACCTCCAGGTTAGAGCCTCGTTCTCTATTCGCCACTTTTTGCATCGTGGGAGATGCAGCCTGGAGGAGAGGCCCTTGCAGCACTAAGAACAATTGTCCTTGAGCAAACTAGCATGCTCGTATTTGACTAGAAACGGTTTCGTCACTGTTGAAGTCGTCCAAAGAACCAAACGCATTGAGACATAATGTCCCAAAATCTCGTTCTAGACTCTCCACTTTTTCCCTTAGATGTCTTACTCGTTTAAGGACCTCGTCAGCAACGTGTCCTTCCATCTCGTGTCAAAAAATCTGCAAGAACATTTTCATGAGATTTTATAATGACAATATCATAATCATAATATTGGCATTTAGCTTGCCATCTAAGTAATCTAGCCTTTTAATTCAATTTTGTTTTTTAGAAAAGCTTTGACACTTGAATAATCAATTTTTAAAGTAAACTTTTTAGCCAGTAAAAATAGAGGCCATTTATTGAATGCCTTTCTGACTGCAAAGAATTCTTTCTCGTTGATATGTCATCGATTCGCTTCACTGTCTGTAAAAAGACCGCTGCAATATCTGCATGGCACTTTACTGTTTGGTGTAACCTTTGTAAGAACAGCTGCCCACCAATAGTCACCGACGTCTGTGTATAGAACCAGTTCATCTTCATCTTGTGGAACTGCAAGTTTTGGAAGCTTTTTACAAACTTCTTTAAGCTGCTTTATTCGTTCTTGATGTTCATCTTTCCATTTGAATGTAGCATCTTTTTTCAGCAATGGGCTAAACACCTTCCTGTAATGTGCTAGATTGTTTATGAACATTCCAACAAAATTAACAACTCCAAGGAAACTCTGAAGCTGCTTCTTGTCTTTTAGTGTATCTGGAAATCCTTGTATCTTTTCTACAATATGACTTTGTAGGATGATTCTAGATTCATCTATTTCAATTTCGAGGAATTCAATTTGTCTTGTTGCAATCAATGCCTTCTTTTCTGAAAGCACTAATCCTTCCTTGTGACAAACATCTGAAAATATTTCCAAATGTTTGAGATGCTCCTTCGTGTTTTTTGATGCGATCCGAATGTCATCGATATACATGAACACGAAATTGAAATAATCTTTGAAAAGATTATCCATCTTCCTTTGATATATCTGGGGTGCATAGCCAATCCCATCGGCATCACGTTCCAAATATAATGTCCTTGTGGTGTAAAGAACTTGCAATCGAACTTTGAGAATATATTGGCACCTTTGATATAGTTAACCAGATGTTCTCTACTTGGGATATAGTCTCCGTCGAACTTCAAAATGTTATTAAACCCTTTGTAATTAATAACAAGTTTTGGCTTTTCTTTTTTAATTTCTCCATGGTTTCTGACTAAGAATCCTGGACTGCTATATGGAGAAACTCCTGGTGAAATCAACTTAAGGTCAAGATGTTCCTTAAGTATCTTCTGCATATCCTCACGATCCTCCTGGTTCATAAGGATTGGTTTGAATCTCACGAACTCGTACTCTTTTCCTGGTTTAACCTTTAAGGATGTTTTGAGCTCGTTCTTATCCCACCATGCCAAAGGATTTTCATTATAATTCCTTTGGATATTCTTCTTGATATCCTTGAGTGATATTGGTTCTTATATTGTAACATCACTCTGTGGATTCTCCATTAGGCTCATCATCAATTCTGCAATAGCCTCTGGAGGTACTCGTTCTTCTCCTTGTATTCTGAATGAATACAAGTCATTATACCATCGTATTATATCTTTTTGCTTCGAACCATATTGTCGAAAGGATAATAATGCATCACCAAATCTTCTCTTATCCACCATTTTTGGATTTCGAGGTTTGGCTTCATCACCATGCTTGCTGCGACAATTAATAGGCATTTTTCTGTAAAATGCTTCCCGCAGTCTCTGGACAATGATCTTATGATCACATAATGTTGTGAAAATAAGTCTTCTTGTCTCTTTTTCTTGTGTAAATCGCTTAAATGTTTGTAGGAAATTATTTCCTATCAAAACATCTGCTCCCGTATCATGGAAATAGATTGGTGGCGTCTTCACTTTGTACCATGTGGTACCACCTGCACCTCCAATCATAATTTCTGTCTGTTTAATTTCTCGATTAAGGATAAAAATCCTTTTAGAGAAATCTCTTCCTGCAATAGCTGGTAAATCTTCTCCGATTGTTTTTGGAAAAACATCCGGCTTTGCAGTACATATTCCGGCACATGAATCAATGTAGGCGGGCGAAATATTCGGCCCTGTATTCAGCATATAACATTCCGATAGAAATGTATATGAAGAATGGGCTAGTGGTCATCTGATTCTGTATCTTTTATCCGCCACTGTGAACTCCATTCCATCTTGTAATCTTTCCCAAGGTTTATGATCCTCAAGAAATTCAATATCCAGTATCAATTGCTCTGGGATCTTTCCTGCCATTCCCGTGATAGTCAGCTCAATTTCACCCATTTTTAGGCTTCCTTGATACCTTCCAAATATAGGCTGTTGGAGATAATATATAACATCACAAGGAAAAATATTATCCTTTTGAGTGATGTCAAATATTACTTCAACTTCTCGCCATCCTTCTGGACATTTCAGCTCCCCTTGTGTTTTGAAAACATCTGGAATACGCTGAACTATACTCGGTCTCTTTTCTTCCCAACGACTGCTACTTATCATTCTGTCTTGTTGGAAAGACATCCCCCTTGGCTCAACTATAAGACTTCGACTTTTGTTGAAGAATGGTTGATCTTGAATTTGCATGTCGATCTCCTTTATTGTTGGAGACTCGATTAGTTCTGGTAGAACTACCCTGGCAAAGTCCTCAAAAATTCTTGTGACTTCAATAAATTCCTTTCTCAAGAATACTTCTAAATGATGTGTATTCGAAAGAGCATAGCAAATCTTGTATGTGATCGAGTAAGGCCTGTTTCCTTCTTTCATCAAATCGACTCTTTTGAAATCTTGATGAAGGGTTAGGACTCTGTTGAAATCTCGATCTCCAAAATTGTATGCAATTCTAGGATAGACATTAAATGCCAATTTTCCTGCATACAAATTTCCTGTAACTGCTCCAAGGCATGAATCCTTGAGGTTTGAAATTTGCTTGTCAAAGGTAGCAAGATCGAGTAGCGAATCTATCCCTTCTTTGAATGTTGCTTTAATAATAACCCTTATAGCTCCAACATGAGAGTGTATCTGCAACTTCTCTTTTAACTCGGCTTTTGATCTCCTGGATTTCTCTGTAAGGGACCAACTGCATCTCGATCAGGTTCCCGGTAAACTCCATCGGAATGGCGAATTCTCCGGTTGCTACCCTGTGGATAATTTGGTGTTTTCTATTATGAAAACCAATCTTATCCAAAGCCTTTTCAATAGCTCCAATTGTAAATCCATCATATATCTGAAGCTTTGGATCTTCCTTCATAATTCTCATAAAAGTCTTATGAGAAATCGTAGTGTGAGATAGGAATCCCGACATATCCTCCCTGACCGTCTGCTGAAGAATTTTTTCTTCACTCTGATTCTGAGCTGGAGTCACTTCCATCGTCAGAATAGATTTCTTCTTCGTATATGCTCTCATCTGAGGGTATATCCTCAAACTGATACACCTATATAAGATCTTGATAGTAGACAACTTCTTCGATTTCTGGTGTAGCTTCGAACTGTCTGACTCCTCGTTTCTGGTTGTTTGGACAATCCATTGAGATATATCCTCTTGCTCAGCATGTCCAACAATTACAATCTTTGAAACTTTCATTAGCTCGGGTATGAGCTCGTCTGAAAGTTCTCCTTCTTGGGGTTCTGCTAGTACTTGCTTGATTAGAACCTAATGATGAGGTTCTACTCCTGTTTGGTGCTGGTCTTTGCTCTGATTTGTAACTTCAGGCCTTTTGTTTTGACCAGAACTTTCTAGGTCTCCATGAAGACCTACTTCTTTTGTTGATGCTTCCCCAGCGGTATGGATGGCTTCTCTCCTTGTCCTTTTTATGCCGCCTTGGTTGACCTCCCACCATTGTTGGGATATCATCGTCTATGCAACATAGAGGAACTGATTTATTAATTCCTCGTAATCTCTTGTAATTCTGGTATAGTGCTGCTTGGTAGCACCATTCAGATAACTTGGCCTTCAAGAAAGACATTCTTCTAGACACGGTATTTAAATCTGCTGCATCCTTGTATTCCCTGATAAGCATTTCCCTCCAGGGACTTGAAATTTTTGCAAAGAATAGCTGTGAAGCTTCTTTGTCTCTAATTTTTGACTTCCAGCGGTACTCGGTGAGCAACTTGATATATTCGTCAATATGATAAATATCATGTAACTCGAGGCTGTAGAGGGCTTGTTTATATCTTTTTCTTTTTTCTTCTTCTAATCCCTCAAAGTAACCTGTGCCGATAAAATGGATTTTGAATAATTTTGCCATATCATCAACAATTCCTTTTAGTGATTCTCCTGCTATGACCGCGCTTTTCATACTTGATTCAGTCATATCCCATGCAATCCTTACGGATCCCTCAAGACTCATTTCAAGGAGTAAAATGAAGGAATCTTTCGTAAGATCAAGGGTACCTGCTGCAATCCTCATAGCTGATGCCCATTCATCAATGAGAACATCTCAATTTTTAAAATCCGGGATATCCAGATTTAGCATCAACCCATATGGATGTATTGGGTCGAGATGTGATCTTCCATAAGGCGTTTGATAAACATTTGGCCTTCTAGAAGGTTGTCCAGTTCCCGTAAGAGGGGGTCGAGCTCCTGTTCCTGAAAGTGTTTCGTTCCCAGTTGTGAAATCTCCAATGTGATGCATTCTCTCGTCCTGGGTTCCATGATTTGAACCCGCATATTCTGTGACGTTGGGATTTACTGGTGGCGGTGGTGGAATTGGTCTACCTTGTGGGTCATAGGTAACCAAAGTTTTTCTATCTCTTGTGTTCATCTTTAAATCTACAATTCCTAATCCTGCGAAGGATTCTACAAGGTCGTGTAGATCTTTAAGATTTGTTTTCTCCATATCCATCACTTTTAATTTGTGACGGATTTTCCTTTAATGATAACAATAAGTTTTTCATCATTTGTCATTTTTCGTACCACTTCGGTTGGTTTCCCCTTTTGGTGTAAATAGGGTACTATCCCGAAATCAATACGTTTCTTTACTCCAGATGAACTTGGTCTGTCCACCAGATTCTTAACTCGTTTCTGAATATCCTGAAGGATTGCAAGAGTCTCCTTCTGATATTTCACCATCGTCTCCATCTGGTTCTGGATCTGATGAACTTGTGTAGGTAAATTAATATGGCGGTTGCCATAATTATGCACCGTCTTCTGGACTTTCCTAATATCTTTTTAGATCTTAGATGTGTCTGGAAGTATCTCGTTCCATTCTGGTACACCATCAGGAATCATGATTTTGGTGAGCATTCTCATGGACTGCTTCCTGATGATTCATCAGATTGACATATAATATTTGGTTTACTGTGAAGAAACCCATATAATATGTCGCTTGTCTCTCGCAATGTCTCAAAGTTTCCCTATCAGCTCCTGCGCGTTCCTTTTCAACATATTGGTTGTTCCAATATGCTATCTTGTCGTGGTGATCTTGTGCATACATCGTCAGAATTTGACGATATATCCTGCAAGGTGTACATCTTGGACAATTGTCCAGATCCATATTCTCGGAGAAATTCTCCTCACCAATTGTTAATTACATAAATATAATAAATATAACTAAAAGTTATTAATAAACCTAGGCTTTGATACCATTTTCGAGGATCGCAAGACCTTGAGGAGTAAATGTAAATAATACAATAAAATTTATCGCATAGGTGGTAAAGTGCAACAACTTTGAAGTTTAGAGGGTAAAGTGTAAACCAACTTTCATGAAACTAGGGGTAAATCTGTAATTTAAGGGAAAGTGTAAAATTTCGCATAGTTGGGAGGGTTAAGCGTAACAATTTAAAGTTCGTATGGTTAAGTGTAAAACTACGAATAGTTTGGGGGGTTGAATGTTTTTATCCCTAGTTTAAAATAGGATAAAACAATCCCCAGCAACAGCGCCAAAAACTTGATCGTGAAATTCTTACCGCAAGCGTACGGTGTCAAGTTTTGGTATAGTTTTTGAAAGTAGGGTTATCGTCTCCACATGGATTGTTATCGAATTTAAGTACTGTATTTAAAATAGCTTAATTCAATCTAGAAATCGAAAAGAGATGAATTATTTTTAAACTAAAAAGAAAACTAAAAATAAACAAACAATTGGTTCAGACAATTAATCAAACACTTAAGATATGAATTCTAGAGGGTTGATTTCACCTAGTTATCCCCTATATTTTCAATCCAGTTTATTAATCACAAGTTATCAATCTATAAGCCAATATTCCTACCGTTTATCACTTCCTCTCTCGAGTGCCAAGTGATTCTAGGTTCCAATTTCCGATTTCGATATCTCTATAAAAGTCATAAATTAAACCCTAATACCCTCAATGAATATTCTATCACAGGCTTCAAAAGATTCATAAACCTCTCGATTCTATGAAACCCTAGGTTGTGCTTTTCTATGGCCATGCGTTCAATTACCTCTCTCGAGTGGCAAATCAAACACGCCAAACAATCTAAACTATTGATCAGATAATTCCGATGCAATCAAATCAAATAGCACAAATAGATTAATTAATATGCAAATTTCATAAACTGGAAATTAAAACATAGGTTCAAATGCAAGTTACATCAATCCCCTAGAAAGATGGGTTTAGCTCATGATGGATGTACAAAAACTCGTGAAGAAATAATTATACATCTTAAAAATTGAGAAAGAAAATCAAAGAAAGAATTGAGAAGAAAAGAGAAGGAATTATCCTTGTATCTAGACGAGAAGTGCCTCCAATTGCTGTCCCGAACCCTCGCTTTGTGTCTCTTGCCTTGCGTTGTGCTCAAAATAATGTGCGACCCCTGTTATGTTCTTGACTTATTGTATTTATAGGTCTCAAACCCTCAAAATCCGCCAAAAAGGCCGAAAAATAAAATAGCCCACGTTCAACCCTTACATGCACTGCAGCCCTCTTCCTATTCGTTGTCGCGCACTTGATCATCGTTATTTGTCGCGATTTCGCGGGCCAGAAGATCAAGCTTCCGTAGCGCTGCAGTCACGCTTCAGTAGGTCATCAATCGCCGCTGGTTGTTCTTTGGCCACCAACCCTCGCCTGGGCGCGACGCTAATCAAGACGCTTTCTTTGCCAGATATCGGGCGGCTAGCGGTGACCTCTTCCCTGCGCATCGTTCGATTTATGAAACCCTGACTGCGCTGGTTCGTCCGTGAATATTATTTTTGCTCATTTCAACTTCTAAATTGCGATCTTCACCGTCCAAACACGTTTTTCATCGTTCTTGATCAATTTCGGCTACCAAGTCCAGTCCCGACTCTCAAACAACCACTAATTCCATGAATTCGACTCCAACGACACTAAATATACCCGAAAACAATGCAAACTCCTAGTCTAGAATACTCAATACATAGGTATAAAACCGACTTAACAACAACTTTCTCTACAGCATACGCCTTCAGTAGTCATCTCCTGGAGCGCCTCTCCATGGGGACTCCTTCCTCCTCCTGCTCAGGTTCTTCAACCATGATGGCTGACTTTGCTGCAGGCTGGGTCTTCTGCTTCTTGACAGCTTGCTTACAAGGAGCAACTATCCTCTACTTTTTTGTCACTTTGGGAGCAACAACAACAGGTTTAGGGGATGGGACAGCTGATTCCCCTCCTCAGAAGTGGCAGTCTTCTTCGCATGTACCCTCTTCTGAGAAGCTGAGAGGTTGGCCTTAAACATCCTCTTGTTTGCATGGGAAGGCTTTCCCCTGCGAAGGGGTACACATTTGTTCTTCATCAAGTAGACTAGAATAAGGCCATAACCCAGGGAATGCACAAGATCCCTGTTCACCACCTTCACGTTATGGACATTCTGGCACATCTTTTCAGAGATGAACTCGCTCCAGTTCATCTCAACCTCTTCCATGATTGCATTCATGACAATCAGCTTAGTTTGAGACAATTAATTGAATGACACAAACTTCATGTCGACGCACTTGGCCTCAACATCTCTCAACTTGTGGTATTCATCTTTAATGACCTTCTTGAGGGAAGAGTAGTTCACTTATCCAGCTATCTCAGTTTTGGAAATCTCCTTCCAAGCTTTTACCAAGTCGAACTCTTTCCCAATAAGTTCTATGCGTCCGCTGGATGGAAGATGCAAGTACTTAGCGAAGTCAGCCGTAGCCAACTTAATCTCCTTTCCATTCACAGAAGAATATATACCATCGTCATTAACATCAGCGTTCACGTAGAACATAGAAACCTCCTCTTGGAAGGTTTAAGTCATCTCTAGAGAGACAAACCTCTTCAGCCCAGATTTCTCCAGATGAAGAGCGAGCTTCTCATCCAAAACCATGTCCTCTGACTACTCGACAAAGCCTTCAAAATCCACCAGGGAGCCAGTGTGGATGTTCCCAGCAAGTTTTCCAAATTCAAAAGCAGTTTGTTTTGGGCCATTTCAAATCTTTCTGAGTGTTTGAACAAAGAGATGAGGTTTGCTTGCAAAGAGAATTTCTGGAAATTCTTAACGCTTAGAGAGTGAAAGTGAGGAGAGAGATTAATTTTGAGTATATATGTGACTTGAAGAGACAGTTTTGGAATTTCAAAAGTTTGAAAGTTGATCAACCACATAGATCAAAACATTCAAAAGGCACTAATTACATCGCATTAAATGCAGAAGTACTTATATTCAATCATAAGTAAATCATCGCAGCTTTTACTAAAATCATTTAATGATGCTGGCGTCATGTGCAAAACATTCCCTCTTAAATGCAAACGACCTCGTTTTGTCACTTAGCTCATAAATGCTTCAGCTATCTTCAATTATGACTTGACTCTGCTTCTCTCTTTCTTCAATTTTACTGAATGAGACTCAACTGTCCAACTAACTCAATACTGCTAAACAATTGGAAAAGATATTTCACTTGGCTGAATAAGTGAAACTCTTCTGATATGCAATTATCCCATCTTTAACTCTGCTGAATGAGTCTTGAGTATTCCAACATAGCTCAATCAATCCAAGCTCATTCTTAAGTTCTTCCAATCTTGATTCACATAAGAACTTTGTGAATATATCAGTTGACTGCTTTTTAGTTGATATCTATTCTAATGTGATGTCTTTTGTTTCAACATGATCTCTTATAAAATGATACCTGACATCAATGTTCTTGGTTCTTGAGTGCAATACTGGATTTCGAGTGATTGCAATGACACTTGTGTTATCACACATAAAACTTGGACACAACAGCAGCCTTCAGCATTGTACTCTACTTCAGTTGTGGATGTCGCTATTGAGTTTTGTTTCTTGCTGAACCAAGAAACTAATTTGTTTCCAAGCATTTGACAAGTATTTGATGTACTTTTCCTGTCAACTCTACATCCAGCATAGTCTGAGTTTGAGTGTCCAATTGGCTTAAATCCACATTCTTCTAGATACCATAATCCAACTTCTTGGCGTCCCTTCAAATATCTCAGGATTCTCTAGGCTACAGTCATATGACTTTATTTTGGAGTAGACTGGAATCTGGCACATACACCTAAATGTGATATGTTGTATGCGTGCAGTCAAGTAGAGCAATGATCAAATTAGTGCTCTATATCTTTTTGATCAATTGATTTTCCTTCTACATCCATATCCATCTTCCTAGAAGTATGCATGGGTATGTTCACAGATGATTTCTCTTCTATTCCAAATTTCTTCATTAAATTTCTGGTATATTTGGTTTGACTTATGAAGGTTCCATCCTTCATTTGCTTGAGTTGAAGACCTAGGAAGAAGGCCGACTCTTCCATCATGCTCATCTCAAACTTCCCTTGCATAAGGTTTGAGAATTTATCACACAACTCTTTGTTTGCGGATCCAAAGATGATATCATCCACATAAATTTGAACAAGCAATATGCTCGCTCCATATTGAATTCTTAAGAGTGTTATGTGAACTTTGCCTTTGGTGAATCCATTGTTTATAAGAAACTGAGATAATGTATCTTACCATGCCCTTGGTGCTTTCTTCAAACCATACAATACTTTATTGAGCTAGTAGAATTTATCTCCAATTGTTTTCTGCTCAAAATTTGGAATTTGTTCCACATAGACTTTTTCTTCCAAAAGTCTATTCAAAAATGCACTTTTCACATCCATTTGATAGACTGTGAAGTTTTTATGTATTGCATAAGCAAGAAACATCCTTATTGCTTCCAACTTGGCAATAGGTGCAAAGGTTTCATCAAAATCTATTCCTTCTTCTTGGCAATACCCTTTGGCCACCAATCTTGTTTCTCACACATATCCTTCCTCATTCATCTTGTTTCTGAATACCCACTTAGTACCAATAACATTTTTGTGGGTAGGCCTTTGAACAAATTCCCAAACATTATTCCTTTCAAACTCATGATTCTGCTCTTCTTGCATAGCTAGAATCCAATGAGTGTCATCCAATGCTTGTGACATATCCTTTGGCTCAATTTGAGAAATGAAACAAGTAAACATGGCTTCATGTTGAGTCCTGTGAAAACATTATAGCACGGAAATATTCCAAAAGTTTCAAGAGTGTAGATGTGATTGCAGATGTGGTCACATTCGCAATCACATGCAACGGAATAAAGTAAAAAGAAACAAGACACATGTTGTAAAACATTATCTACAAGCAAACTAGCTTGTAGATGTGCTAATATGGCAAAACTTTCCACTAGTAAAACCGTTTGATCCCGTATACAATGAATACTAAAATCAACTAGTAAAAAATAATGAAAACTCATATCTAGAGTAAATCTGATCTATGTAATACATCTCATCCAGCAATAGATATGTATGGACTTCGTTTATCACAATACAAAAAGCTATGAATGAAAAAGCTAACAAACACAACAACACGACTAATTTTATCTCTTATTGTAGTCACATTCGAGATCACATTCAGTACAATGAAGTTCCTTGTGCTTGAATGACTCTAAACACTTAATACTCTTATATCTCTCGTATCTTTCTTGTGTGTTGATTGCGCACATCCTCTTTATTTATATAGGCTTCTAAGTCCTTCAAAGAGTCCTAATAAACATAGAAAGAAGATATATATAACTATATGATAATTATATCACTTATGTTAGAAAACAAGATAAGAATCAAAAGAGTCCTAATATATCTATACCATAGAAATATTAGATCTTTCCTAATCTATTTACAACTCAATCTTACCATAAGTCTAGAAAGGTAAAACAAATTAAAACATAATCATTTATTTTTGGAAATTGTTTTAGGCGGTAAAAAAAAGACGCCCCAACAATCTCCACATTTTTGCCTTTCTGGACAAAACAATTTTCAAGCAGAAAGTAATCCAACTCCCCCTAAATTGCATGCTGAGAAAAGTACTGAAACAGATGTAATCACATTTCAAAGCACATTTATAACAACAACAAAAATAACATAAGCAAAGGTTCATCAAGCAAAACAAAAACAAAAAACAAGCAACCTGTAGGTCCCAAGGGGTGTAAGTAAGGTTTAGAAGGGGGGATTGAATAAACCTTACCAACTTTTCTATTTTAGTTCTTTTAAAATATTACAGAGTTAACACAAACAGCTAAGTCCTTGAGGGACAACTAAGTTGGTTATTCAGCAGAGTTAGCCACTCAACAGACTCGATAGAGTTGTTGATAGAATAACTCAACTGTTTAACCTGAAACTTAAATTGGTTGTGTTGAGTTTTTCAGCGGAAGACTTAACACCCTTTTAATTGTTTTAAACTTGTTTTAACACTTGATTTTAGCACTTAGTTATTAATCAGTTAGAGAGCAATTTATCATCAGATATAAATAAGTATGCCGAAATAAAATTGCTGAAATGAAAATGACACAAATAATTTTTATAGAGGTTCGAAGATGGGGTAATTCTTCTAATCCTCTCTTCTCCAACTCCTAGATGAATCCACTAAGTAATGATAAGTTCACAAAGTGGTTATCAGTCTAGAGACAAGTCTTGATCACACAACTGATATACCGCTTGGACCCAGTTTAGAGATGCCTTGGTCGCATAGCTGGCTTTTCGTCCGACTCAGCTTCTTCACAGGGCAGCTGCCTTGCTACTTCAGCTCACTTTCTCAAGCTTCTTGAATTTGATCACGAAGCCCTCCAATAACTTGATAATGGTTCAACCTTGAGCCTTCCTACAATCCTCCTTGGAAAGTAGACCACTTTTTGATTCTTCAAATGTTTCCTCTTCAACAGTTTGAAGTTATCTTTCCTTCACAGCTTTGTGTTGGATTGATGTCCTTCGAGATTTAGGCCTGAGGATTTTGCTTGAATATCTTGAGAATATTTTGCGAGTTCTGATTTGAATAATGCTTGCTCGTTCATGGTTGAGTAACCTTTTCTCAATGAGATTCCTCAGCCTTCTATAGTGAACTTTCAAAAATCTGCCCGTTGAAGAGATAGGCTGATTTTCAAAAGTCACTTGTGTTCGTTGGCTTGTCTTGTTGCAGTCCTTGATGTTGACATATCCTCGTATTTTGCAGCATTGCAGCGTATCTGACACTTGGTGCAGTGCTTCTCATTGGTTTGTTCCTTTTGCACACAACTGGAACTAACACTTTATCTCGACAACTTTAACAGTTACTATTCGGTAACATTCTTGACTTTCATCAACGGATCTCGTTTAGTTGTCTTGACTTGACTGCAGTCTTTTATTCCCCAGGTGACTTGAGTTAGCTTCCAATCTTTAGATGACTCATTTGTCACTTCAACTTGAGACTTGGCTTCTTGAGTTGACTTGATCGACTATTCATACAATTTGTTTCACGGTGATACACCTTCTGTTGAGTTCTTGACTTTTCTTCTTTGCCGTACTCAAATTTGTCTTGCAGTGAGTCTTCACTCGATCTTGATTGACTTCTTGTATTTCTAGGCATAGCTGACTTGACTCAACTTTTCCAGCCCTATCTATTACAATACAAATTACAAGGAAAATGGGGTGCCAACTTTCTAATTTAAGTTTTACATGGCATTCATCAAAATCAAACTAATAAATTTCCCAACAATTTCCCCCTTTTTGATGATGCCAAAACTTAAAACATTAAACAACATGTAAACATCAAAGATACATACAAACAATGCAGTAACAAAGAATGTTTGCGTAGAATCAATCATTTTATTGATCATAGCATTCTTGTCCTTTACACAGCTATTTACAAAGTGTATCAGAGCATATTTAAATCTAAGCATATTACAAGCGTCTATGCTAAGATACAAATACAAAATATTTTATGGAAAGTACAGATGATTCACAGCAACACTTCATCTCCTTCGCTGCCTCCTCCTTTCATATTCAGCTCTGTCATCATCCGGTTCCTTTCTTTTTCTTTCATCTTCAGCTGTTTTCTCCTTTCATAAGCTCTCTTCGCATCAGCATCTTTTATCTTCCTTTCTTCCCATAGCTGGTCTTGTCTTCCATTTTCCTCTTCTATTCTTTTCACATAATCAGCATTCTTTCTAGCCATTTCAAGATTCGCTACTTCATCGTACCCAGCCCAGTAGATCCTTCCCTTCTTACATGGATCTACATATTATATATTTTAGGGTAGAGATCTAGGTCGAAAATCTCTTCCTCCACCACTTCTTCCTCCTCCTCTGGGTGTATACTGTACGGGAGTCTTCTGCTTACCAGCTGAATGGCTGCTGGTAGTCTGTTGCCTATCAGCTTCTTCGCATAACTTCAGACCCTTCTCCCAGTACAAATCCCAGGCTTGGGCTACCGACATATTCTTGAAATAGCCATCGGATTCGAGAGTTTTAAATTCTTCAACCGATCTTGGCTCGTCTCCATCATCTAGAATGGCATCTATTTGGGAAATAAAACAAGTGAACATTGCTTCTTCTTTGAGCTCGGATCTAGTTCTTACACCATCTCTCACATCTCCAATGACTAGCTCTCTTTGGATGGTCTCTCACCATTTCACAAAGTTGAAGCAAATCGGTGGGTTCAAATTGCCTCGCAATTGTTGTTGTCTTGGCTTGACTTTTTCATTATCATTCACCATTGTAGATTTTCCATTTGTCTTTGAGATTCAACTATTTCATCTTCATCTTGGTTGATTACTTGAAGATCATTTTTCCAAAATCACTCTAGGAGTTTGTGTACAAAGGAATGAATCATATGCCTGTCTTATCTCCACATTCTTTTTGGCTCATAATAAGGTCATCCAATGATTTAGATGCCTTTGTAAATGAGACAATCACATTTTTGAGATAATTTTCCCTCTTTTCTATAGCAGCTATCTCTGCTATTAGTTTAGCATTCTCAACCTTGACTCCTTGTTCTCACCGGCTATTTGACTTGAGTACTCGGCTCCTTTGTCAGTTGTGAGTTTTGGCTTTTGAGTTTTTGTTTTCCTCATTTAGTAGTGTGTGTGAGGATTTAATGTGCTCAAAATCTTTCATCATTTTGCCTTATGAATCATAAAGATCAGTGGGTGATAATGTGTGTGTATCACAATCAATATCACTAGAATCAATGAGATGAGTTAGAGTGTATCTCATTTTCTTGGTCTAGTTGATCTTGTTCTTTAGCCATTATACAAATCATTGCTTCTTCTTCCGAATCACTTGAGTAGTCAGCTTCACTACTCTTTGAGTCTCGCCGCTTTTCGACTTAGTTGTCTCGTGATCTCGGCCCAACATGGTTTTCTTCTTTTTCTGTCTTCTTTATCTCAAGACTTTTTTTCTTCTTCATCATGAACTTGTTGCTTTGGTGGATAGGAACAATCAATTGCAAAATGTCCAGTTGTCCGCAATTCCAACACAGTTCTCAACTCTTTGATCGGCTCTTTTTCGTCCTTGGGTTATCACGATGCGATACTCAACTCTTTGGTGCTCGATTCTCTTGGGAGGCTGTCTTCCCTTGACTTGGAAGGAGTGAATGTTTCTGGAGGATTCACCCTTGTTTCTTTTATAGTTCTTATTGAAGAACTTGTTGAATCTTTTAACCATCGGGGCAATCTCCTTCGGTCTATGGCTTCCTTGACTTGACTTTCTTTCCATCCTTGACTATAAGTGCGGTTTGTCTTGGGTACAACTGTCTCCTCTTGATCTTTTCTTCTCGGCTCAAACTCATAAGCTTTGAGATCCGAGAATAGCTCATGATTGGATGTTTTTGATAGGTCCATAGAATGTCTTAGACCCATGACCTTCATTTCCCATTGGTGGGAGGCTTCTAATCTCCATACACATTTCCTTTTGTGTATATTCTTTCCCAAGTCTTTGATAGCTCATTTGTGATTTCAAAGTGAATCTAGCATCCGGTGATCCAAGGTTTCACCGCAAGCATTTTAAAATTTTCAAATTTTTGACAAAGAACAGACAATTTATTTTCTTTAATTTGCTCGGATCCTTCACAAATTAAAGTTAATTTATCCCATATTTGTTTTGCGGTTTGGCAAGATTTGACTTTGTTGAACATTTCTTTGTCTAAGGTTTTGTAAAGTATGTCCTTGGCTACATTGTCCAAGTTGTATCTTTTTCTGTCCTCATTTGTCCACTCAGTCCTTGGTTTCTCAACCATAGCTGGTCTTGCCTCAGCCACAACTTCTTCTCCTTCAGCTGCAGTTGCTCTTCTTGCGGCTGTGTTCACTTTCAGTATTTGCAGTGGCCCATCCTCTTTCACTAGCCACATTTCATCATGTAAAGCAAATAGATGAGCCTGCATACGAATTTTCCAGTCATCAAACTCCTCAATAGTGAACATAAGAATGCGTGTCAGATTTGCTTCCATGATAATAACTTTTGCTAAGAATGAAAGATTTTTAAAATACAAGTGTTATAAATCTTTTTGAAAAGATAGAGATCTAGTTCAGTAACCAGTGCGGAAGGCTCAATGAACCAACTGCTCTGATACCACTTGTAGGTCCCAAGGGGTGTAAGTAAGGTTTAGAAGGGGGGGTTGACTAAACCTTACAAACTTTTCTATTTTAGTCCTTTTAAAATGTTACAGAGTTAACACAAATAGCTAAGTCCTTGACGGACATCTAAGTTGGTTATTCAGCAGAGTTAGCCACTCAACAGACTCGATAGAGCTATTGATAGCATAACTCAACTGTTTAACCTGAAACTTAACTTGGCTGTGTTGACTTTTTCAGTGGAAGACTTAACACCCTTTGATTTGTTTTAAACTTGTTTTAACACTTGATTTTAGCACTTAGTTATTAATCGAGTTGGATAGCAATTTATCAAATGAGATATAAATAAGTATGCGAGAAATAAAAGTCTTGAAATGTAAATGACACAAATAATTTTTTTAGAGGTTCGAAGATGGGGTAATTATTCTAATACTCTTTTCTCCAACTCCTGGAGGAATCCACTAAGTAATGATCAGTTCACAAAGTGGTTATCAGTCCAGAGACAAGTCTTGATCACACAGTTGACTTGCTCCTTGGACTCAGTCTAGAGATGCCGTGGTCACATAGTTGGCTTCTCGTCCGACCAGGACTAAGCTTCTTCTGCTGGGCGATTTGCCTTGCTACTTGACTCACTTTCTCAAGCTTCTTGGATTTGATCCGAAGCCCTCCAATAACTTGATCTTGGTTCGACCTTGAACCTTCCTACAATCCTCCTTGGAAAGTAGACCCCTTTTGATTCTTCAAAAGTTTCCTCTTCAATGATTTGAAGTTATCTTTCCTTCACATGACTTTGTGTTGGATTGATGTCCTTCGAGATTTAGGCTTGAGGATTTTGCTTGAATATCTTGAGAATATTTTGCAGTTACTGATTTGAATAATGCTTGCTCGTTCGTGGTTTGAGGTAACCTTTTCTCAATGAGATTCCTCAGCCTTTTATAGTGAACTTTCAAAAATCTGCCCGTTAAAGAGATAGGATCGATTTTCAAAAGTCACTTGTGTTCGTTGGCTTGTCGTATTGCAGTACTTAATGTTGACATTTCCTCGTATTTAATGTTTTGCAGCATTGCAACGTATCTGACACTTGGTGCAGTGCTTCCCATTGGTTTGTTCCTTTTGCACACAACTGGAACTAACACTTTATCTCTGACAACTTTAACAGGTTACTATTCTGAGTAACATTCTTGTTTCATCAACGGATCTCATTTAGTTGTCTTGACTTGACTGCAGTCTTTTATTCCCTAGGTGACTTGAGTTAGCTTCCAATCTTTAGATGACTCATTTGTCACTTCAACTTGAGACTTGGCTTCTTGAGTTGACTTGACTGACTATTCATACAGCTGTTTCACAGCTGATACACCTTCTGTTGAGTTCTTGACTTTTCTTCTTTGCCGTACTCAGCTGTCTTGCAGCGGAGTCTTCACTTCAGTCTTCAGTTGACTTCTTGTATTTCTAGGCATAGCTGACTTGACTCAACTTTTCCAGCCCTATCTATTACAATACAAATTACAAGGAAAATGGGGTGCCAACTTTCTAATTTAAGTTTTACATGGCATTCATCAAAATCAAACTAATAAATTTCCCAACAAAACCATAACAATATAATTGTTGAGTACAACCAAGAATTAAAAATCATATAAATAATTTGTAGAAACATTGGTATCCGTCTGTCCTTCAAAATCAAACCGAAGGCCTTCATTACCTTCCACATTACATTAAGTGGTAGGAGCAACAACAACAACATCTTGAGAAACATTCCCAGAGGTAATGTCATTAGCCATACCTCCCCCTGCATCAGTCATAACTTCTACTGTATCAGTACTTGGTCCAAGAGCTGATTCATCTCCCCCTTTTTGGCCATAAAGTGAGCCAATGACAATTTTCAATTATGTTCGGAGAGCAGAAAAATGAGCAATTTCTTGATCAACAAAAGCCAACTGAACCTATAAAAAAGCCACATAAACAGTAACAGAGGGAATGTTAGTCTGGATGGTGCTAACATCTGGGATGACATTTGACGCTACATCCGGGACAGACTGAGGAACATGCATTTCTACAGAAGGAGGAGCAACTGTGACAGGAGTTTCAGGAGCAAGTGGCATCTCTTGGATACACTCGAGGCTAGTCCACAATTCTGTTCTTGGAATTGAGCAAAATATGAGAGACACAAGATTAAAATCTGAGACACAAGATTAAATTCTGGTCAGGAGAAGTAAATGTTTCACCTTGTCTAGATTAAAATCCTTGAGACACAAGATTTTTGCAGATGAGGCTAGAGAATGGAAGTGCCCAGGATTTGGCAGAGTATCAGCAAAGAACGTGTCCTCCTCAAATACCAATTTCCCGAAATTGAATGGTAACCCCTTCCCAATTTGATACAACACCCTTGCATGAGTTTTAGTCACTATAGAATTTTTCCTTGTAGAGGACCAATCTTCACAACAAATTTTGTGTAAAAATCCATAAAAAGAACTAAGGCGTGCCGAGGGAAGCTTAGGGGGATATGCTGGCCATTTATTTTCAATTCCACCAGTCAAAACCTTGTCATCTCATTTTAGTCTGAAGGAACATTAACCTCTCCAAAATCAGGCATATCAAAAATTCATTGATCACAGTAGGATAGAAATAGTAAATCTTATTCCTGACAAATACTTTTCCATACTTGAGAGATCGTCGAACGGTAATCCTGGGGGACATGTTAGCATAAAATTCACAAATAACAGTATCAATATAAGGGAAGGATGTGTCAATAGTAGTGATTAAATTCCTTTCCTCAAAAAACCTGTTTAAATTGTACTAGGCAAAGTGCTCAAAGTCTCGACATTTTTCTTCAATGGAAGTACGGGCAATCAAAGCGTGAAACCTGGTAGCAGCAAAGGCATTGTAAAAGGACTCAGAATGGGCTCTTCCAATGTCAAATTTAGATTCAGATGTGTCATCAGATGACATCACATCTTCTTCTACATCTGCCTCAGCAGCTTCATGTCGTTCTTGTTGCATCATTTTCTCACCAACCTGATCAATCACAGTATCATAATTTTTCACTGGGTCTGGTTCCTTCGTAACATAAGTGTCCTCATCACTGGAGTCATCGAATTTGGACCTGGATTCAGATGCAGCAGACGCAGGCTGAAATGTGCTTAAATCCACTTTAACACTTTCTTCTTTTTGGCCATCTAAACCATCTGAGAAAGGGGCATATCTTCATCACTGTCTGGAGATCTTGTACTCTTTGGAACTCTAGGTTGAGCCACAAACTGATTAACATTATCATCAGAATCACTGAAATTCACATGACGAATAGGCAAATTATATCCCCCTGTTTTCGAAGTGTTCCCGGCCTCTGTCTTTTTCTTTTTAGGGGAAGTCTCAGGGGTAAAATCAGATACTTAAAAATCTTCAGGAGAGTAGCCTCTCAATGGTTTGGACCATAGAACATTAGGATTCCCAAGAGCCCATTGTACTGTGCGAATTACCTCAAAATATGGGGGCTTTTCCACATCGATTTCATTATTCTTTTCCCGAGGTAGGACTGCAGCTAGAGCTTCTTCTTGGAAGGGAACAGGGATAAGAGCAGTGGGAGTAGAACTCTGAGGAGAGGATGGATTGTTAGGGAGTGAGGAATCCATACCTGGGTCTGGATTTTGAATAGTAGCAGATGTAGTTCTAAATGCAGGGGCATCTTTGACTAACCTAAGTGCATTGATTTTCCGAGGAGGGGTGGTGCTCGTCCCAAGGATTTTTGTAGGATTTGAATATGGTGTAGCAATTGTCTCAAGGGGTGGCATACAATCCTTAATCGGGGAAGATGGAGGATCCCTGTCAGAGAGATATGCAGTGTCAGATGTGGCACCATTTCTGACAGTAACTGGAACAGTGGTTTCGGCCATGGATTTATCAGATTTTGGACTCTCTAAGTTTTGTGACAAAGAAGATGACTTCCTTGGACTGCCAAACAAGTTCTTGATGGAGGATACAAATATAGCCATGAAGGATGAGAGAGAGAGAGAGAGAGAGAGAGAGAGAAGTAATCTGTAGAGAAGTAAATACAAACCACAAAAAAATCGAATTGCGTGAGAAGGGAGGAGTATTGTAGTTGAGTGCCTGCAACCTTTTATAGGCAAGTGACAAGTGACATAACAGGGCACAAACCAAGGTACAAATTGGAGAGTTTTATTGAGGAAACAATATCCATGAAATATGAAAAATAGGAGATGTGAATGCCAAATAATTAACAACTTTAGTTCAAAAAGTGTCCTAATTAAATCAAATTGTGATAAGGTATGTAAGATCAACTCAAATTTCTCCTTATCCTCCAAATCGTGTCCAACATACACTTCTTCTTCCATTAAGCCATTTAGGAATGCACTCTTTACATCCATCTGATATACAATGAAATTCTTGTGAGCTGCATAGGCAAGAAACATCCTTATAGCTTCCAATCTTGCTACAGGGGCAAATGTTTCATCAAAATATATCCCTTCTTCTTGCCAATATCCTTTGGCTACTAGTCTTGCTTTGTTTCTTACCACAGAACCTTCCTCGTTCATCTTATTCCTGAACACCCATTTGGTTCCAATAACATTTTGATGTATGGGTCTTTGCACTAATTCCCATACTTTATTTCTCTCAAAGCGATTGACTCTTCTTGCAGACGAATCCAATGTGTGTCATCCAATGCTTGTGACACATCTTTGGGCTCAATTTGTGAGATGAAGCATGTGAACATGGCTTCTTGTTGAGTTCGGATCTTGTTTTGACACCTTCTCTTATATCTCCAATGACAAGTTCGGTGGATGGTCTCTCGGCCATCTTACATCAAGGTTGGAGTAAGTTAGGCTGGATTGATCGACTTGGTTTTGTGTTCTTTGTGGTCGGCTCTCTCGTAATCACTTAGCCGCAAATTTTCCGGCTCTTTTTGAGATTCAGCTATCTCATCTTCTTACGAATTGATAATTCCGACTTCGACTTCAAAGCATAGGGACTCTTCATGCGGTTGGATAATTCAAACTTATCGGTGACTCTTCAATGTCTTCTCCATTTATATTTGGCTCATCAAATACCACATGAATGGATTCTTCCGCAACCATAGTCCTTTTGTTGAGTATTCGTAGGCTTTGCTTTTGGTGAGTATCCTAAGAAGATACCTTCATCACCTTTAGCATCAAAAGCCTTTAGATTGTCTTTGCCATTGTTGTGGATGAAGCATTTTACATCCAAATATTCTGAAATATGCAACACTTGGTTTTCTTCCGATCCAGATCTCATAGGGAGTCTTTGTCATTTGTCTATTTATCATACATCTGTTTTGAGTGTAGCAATTTGTGTTGATTGCTTGACCCAAAATCTTTTTGGTAACTCCTGCTTGACTAACATGGTCCTTCTTTGCTTCTTTGAGGGTTCGTTTCTTCTTCTCGCAACTCCATTCTGTTTGTGGAGTCCTTTGGCGATAGTTCATGACCAATACCATTCTCAATACAATCGAGTTATTATTCCATTGACAAACTCGGTTCCTCTATCCGGTCTTATTTTGATAATGGTTTGACTCTTCTCATTTTGAATCCTCTTCATCGATTTTGGTAGTTTCGTAGAGTTTCTTTCTTCTTGCACATGAATATTGTCCATGTATATCTTGAGTAGTCATCTACTACCACCAAGGTGTATTTCTTTCCACTTATCTTTGGCAGGTTCCTTTGGGCCAAATAGATCCATATGAAGTAGATGCAATATTCTTGTTGAGGATGGGCATGTCTTTTCTTTGAATGACGACTTGATTTGTTTTCCCTTCGACATGCGTCACATATACTCTCCTTCTTGTATCATCGAGTCCGGAAGTCCTTCCACAAGATGACTTCTTGCAAG
Source organism: Rehmannia glutinosa (assembly GCA_016081115.2). Classification (NCBI taxonomy): domain Eukaryota; kingdom Viridiplantae; phylum Streptophyta; class Magnoliopsida; order Lamiales; family Orobanchaceae; genus Rehmannia; species Rehmannia glutinosa. The sequence continues at coordinate 92,014,776 of CM071926.1, forward strand.
TTTGAAATTCAGGTGACTCGGCTTTTTTGTGCCTGACCAACTTGATTCAAATTGTGCTCTTTGCTAGTAGACAGTCTTGGGTGTTGCGGTTGACCAATCTACTACATACATATTTTTCTGTCTACATCCTTGCAAAGACCACTTCATTTGATTCAATATCTTTGATTTGGCATATGCCCCATGTTGAATCCAACATTGTAGCCTTTGTCACAAAGTTGATCGATGCTTAGTAAATTGAAGTTTAGTCCTTCAACATATGCAAATCATCGTGATCTCTAATCCATTCCTCTTGATGGATCCAATGCCTCTTATTTCACCTCGGAGCTTCATTTCCTCCAAATATGACTTTTGCTCCTTTAACTTCCTTGAATTTTGACAGATTTTTCTTATTTCTGTCATATATGTCCGGAACATCCACTATCCATGTACCAGGTTCCTTGGCACTCACTGTTCCTTGAACCGCAATCAAGGAAATTAAGTTTTAGGTACCCATACTTGTGCAGGTCCGAGGGGTTAGAATTATAAGATGATCCAACCAACCTATAGCCAAATGATTTGACTCTAAGGGGTTGCCATCTATCGAGTGCCATAATCATAATTAATCCTGGCAAATTGCTTGGGAATTCTAGGTTCATACTGTTTGTCTCTTTTGTCGTATGCTGCATATGTGTTTAATTGCCTTCCTTGGGTAGTTGTGGTGTTTTTGAGTGTAGTGCCTAGGTGCATATGTGTCTTGATGAAAGCTCTTATACTTTTGGAATGGCCTTTCTTTGAGTTAGGCCTTTGCCATCCGGGCTTATATTCCATAAGTCCGTGGCCGATAGTTCACATTATTCCAATCACTTGGCTTGGATATTTTCTACCATTCCCATCATATGTATTTCTTTTATGGGTTTTAAGGATTTTTGGTAGCTCGCTTCTTCTTTGAGTATTTTTTTTGGAGTTTCCGAGAGACTAATTTGAATCTCTTCTCATTTGTCTTTTCAAAGACACTCAATCGGTCGTTTTCCTTTTCCTTTATAACCAAAGCCGATTTGCTTATTATTGTGCTTTGGAGCGAATGTGTGTGCAACATTTAGAGTTTTGGATTTTTCGGACTCTTCATGACTTGAAGATCCTTTTTCCAAAATTACTCTTGAGGTTTGACGTAGCATAGAGGAATTAAATCCTAAGCTTTGTCTTGTCTCCACATTCTCTTTGACTCATAATAAGATCATCCAATGATTTAGATGCCTTAGTGAATGAGGCAATAACATTCTTGAGGTCATTCTCCTCTTTTCTATAGCAGCAATTTACGCTATTAATTTAGCATTTTCGACCTTTAAACTTTTATTCTCATCACTATTTGACTTAGAGTACTCGGCTCCTTAGTCACTTTGAGTTTTGACTTTTGAGTAAATTTGTTTTCCTCATTCAATAGTGTGTGTGAGGATTTAATGTGTTCAAAATCTTTCATCATTTTGCCTAATGAATCATAAAGATTAGTGGGTGATGAAGTGTGTGTGTCACGATCACTATCACTAGTGTCCGAGTTTGTTGAGTTAGATTGTACCTCATCTTCTTGATCTTGTTCTTTGGCCATCAAGCGGATCGGGCTTCTTCTTGAGTCACTTGAGTAGTCACTTCATTGCTCGAGAGTGTTTGTCTCTCTTGACTTTGTTTGGCTTGATCTCTGCGCCATCATTGCCTTTTTCTTTTCTTGTCTTCTTTCTCTCAAGACCTTCCTTTCTTCTTCATCCTTGTACTTGTTGACTACGAGGATATGAGCAAATCAATAGCATAGTGACCTGGTTGTCTGATTCCAACATAGATATTGACTTTTTGATCGACTCTTTCCATTCTTGAGTTGTCGACCCTTTGATACTCAACTTTTTGATGATCTGTTCTCTTGGTTGGCTTTGTCTTCCCTTGATTTTGAGGGAGCCGAGTGTCTTCTCGGAAGATTCACCCTTTCCTCTCTTGCAGTTCTTATTAAAGAACTTGTTGAATCGTTTAACCATTAGGGCTATTTCTTCCGGGTCAATGACTTCTTTGACCTCGGCTCTCTTCCCATCTTTAACAATTAGAGCACTGTTTTGGATACAATTTGTCTCTTCCTGGTCTTTTCTTCTCGGCTCAAACTCATAGGCTTTGAGGTCCGAGAATAACTCATGGTTGGATGTCTTTGATAGGTCCATGGAATGTCTCGGTGCCATGACCTTCATTTCCCATTCATTTGGAAGACTTTTTAGGATTTTCATACACATTTCTTCGTGTATATTCCTTTCCAAGTGCGAGATAGCTCATTTGTGATTTACGTGAACCGAGCATCCGGTTGATCCAGGTTTTCTCCGAGATCATTTTGAAGTTCTCAAATTTTTGTACGACCCATTTTGACAATTTGTTTTCTTTGATTTGCTCGAGCCTTCACAAATCAATGTCGGCTTGTCCCATTTCCTTAGCCGTTTTGCATGATTTGACTTTATTGAACATGGCTTTGTCTAAGGTTTTGTAAAGGATGTCCTTGCCTACATTGTCCAGGTTGTATCTTTTTGTCATCATTTGTCCACTCGTTCTTGGTTTTTCAACCATGATCGTGCGGGAGCAGCTTCTTCTTTCTCCTTGTTTGCAACTCTTAAATGCAATTTGTGTTCACCTTTAATATTTGCAGAGGCCCATCTTCTATCACTATCCACATCTCATCATGTAATGCCGATAGATGAGCTGCATCGAATTTTCCAATCATCAAATTCTTCAATAGTGAACATAGGAATGTGTGTTAGATTTGCTTCCATGATAATAACTTTTAATGATAGAAAAGAGTTTTGAAAGTTTAAGTACTAAAGCAGACTTTGAAAAATTTGGAGATCTAGTTCAAGAACTAGTGCGGAGGGTTCAATGAACCAACCGCTCCGATACCACTTGTAGGTCCCAAGGGGGTGTAAGTGTAAGGTTTAGAAGGGGGGTTGAATAAACCTTGCAAATTTTCGATTTAGTCTTTTTAAATCTACGAGTTGATTCTACACATTTGTGTCCTTGATGATGGACCGAATTAGTCACTCAGAGAGTTAATCTCTCAACGAGACTTACTGAGTTGTTGATGGAGTAACTCAGCCTATTGCCTATAATTTAACTCAACTGTGGTTTTATTTTTATTGGAAGACTTAACACCCTTAAGTTTGATTAAGCAAGATTTTAGAGCTTGATTTAGTACTTATAAATTATCAAATGGATAGCAAATTTATCAGCAAATATAAGCAGTTAAAAGTGCGGGAATTGAAATCTTTGAAATGTAAATGACACAATGAAGTTTTTATAGAGGTTCGAAGATGGGGTAATTCTTCTACTCCTCTCTTCTCCAACTCCTGGAGGAATCTACTAGGTAATGATCGTTTACAAAGTGGTAGCAGTCCCGGATACAAGTCTTGATCACAACAGCCGACTTGATCCTTTGGGACTCGATCCCGAGACGCCTTGATCACTCGGTGGCTTCTCGCACGACTCGGCTTCTTCAGGGGCATTTGCCTTGCTACTACTGACTCACTTGCTCAAGCTCTTTGGATTTGATCACGAAGCCCTCCAAAAGCTTAAGACTTGGTTCAACCTTGAACCTTTCTACAATCCTTCCCGGAATGTAGACCCCTTCTTTTCAAAAGTTTCCTCTTCAACTCGATTGAAGTTCTCTTTCCTTCACGGTGAGTGTTGGATTGATGTACTTCGTAATGTAGGCTTGAGGATTGAGAATATTTCAGTTTTTCTAATATGCTTGTATATCTCACGTGTGTGTCCTCATCCTCAAACAAACTCCTCGGCCTTTTATAGTGAACTTTCAAAAATTTGCCCGTTGAAGAGATAGGCTTATTTTTGAAAGTCACTTTGCGTCGTTGGCTTGCGTTCTTGGAATTGCCATTTCCTCGTATGAATTGTTCTTTCACCTTTTCGAGTTCGACACGGTGTAGTGCTTCCCATTGGTTCATTCCTTTTGCACGCTTCGGGGACCGAGCACTCCGAGAAAGGTGGTATGGAGATATTACTTGTTTAAGTAAATCTCTTGATTTCATGCAATGGTTCTTTTACGATTATCTCGACTTATTTGCATTTCCTTGCTTTCCCAGGTGACTTAGAGTCGACTTCCAATCATGGATGACTCTTGTCACTTCAACTTGAGACTTGGCTTCTCTTGAGTTGACTTGATCGATGCTCCACTGTTGCATCTCACCGCTTCTTGATCGAGTTCTGTCTGCTCTTCTTTGCCATACTGTTTGTCTCTCGTGAGTTTTCCTTCAAGTCTTGATTGTCTTCTTGCATGTTAAGGCGTAGGCGACTTAACTCGGCCAGCACTCTAATTGTTACAATACATTTTACAACAAGAATTGGGGTGCCAACTTTCTATTCTAAGTTTTACATGGCATTCATCAAAATCTAAACAATAAAATTCCTAACATCATGCAGTTGTCTCTTTTGTCTGTATGCCTGTGTGTTTGTTTGAGCATTTTCTTTCTTGGGGTAGTAGTGGAATTTCGGGTATTGTGCCTGGGTGCATGTGTGTGCGATAGTAGCTCTTTTGCCTCGGGAATGACATTTGCTGAGGTTGAGGTCTTTGCCACTTTGGCTTGTATCCCATAGGTCTTTGCTGATATTTCACATGGTTATTCCAATCAGCTTGGTTTGGATAGTTTCTACCATTCCCATCATATGTATTTCTTTGATAAAAATTCTGGGGCTTTTGGTAGCTTTGTTTAGCTTTCACATAGTATTTTTAGTTAGGAGTCTGCTGATGCACTTTTCTGAATTTTATTTAAGTTGTCCTTTCAGCGTACTGTACTGGCTTTTTTCCTTTTCCCTTATATCCAAGGCCAGTATGATTGTCTTTGTGTTTTGGTGTGGATGTTGGTGCAACATATGGTGTTTTGGGCTTTTGGATTCCCTTATTGCTTGAGGATCCTTTTTCCAAAATCACTCTGGGAGCTTGACTATGCACAAAGCTATTGAATCATATGCAGGTATTGTCTCTACACTCTTTTTGACTAGTTATAAGTTCATCCAATGATATGGATGCTTTTGTAAATGATGCAATCACATTTTTAAGATCTTTTTCTCTCTTTTTTTAGTAGCAGCTAACTCTGCTAAGATCTTGGCATTTTTAGCCTTCAGCTTAGTGTTCTCATCAGCTATGTGACTCAGAGTACTCAGCTCTTTAGTCAACTGTGAGTTTTGGCTTTTATGCGGATTGTTTCCTCATTTAAAAGTGCGTGTGAGGTTTTAATGTGCTCAAAATATTTCATCATTTTGCCTAATGAATCATAAAGATCTGTGGATGATGATTTGTGTGTATCACAGTCACTATCACTTGAATCTGAATGAGATGAGTTAGATTGTATCTCATCTTCTTGATCCTTTTGATCTTGTTCATTGGCCACGAGGCAGATCAAAGCCTCCTCTTCAGTATCACTTGAGTAGTCAACTTCACTACTATCTAAGTCTGCTGCTTCCTTGCACTTGGCTGGCTCAGCAGTCTCAGCAACCAACATGGCTTTCTTCTTTTCATGTCTTCTTTCTCTGAAGACTTTTCTATCCTCTTCATTCTTGTATTTGTTGATTGGTGGATAAAAACAGTCAACATCAAAGTGTCCTGGTTGTCTGCAATTCCAACACAGTTTTTTAGCTCTTTGATCAGCTCTCTCGGTTCATTGATTATCAGCTCTCTGATAGTCAGCTCTTTGATTTTCAGCTCTCTTGGGTGGCCTATCCTCCCTTGCTTTGGAAGGTGCTGAATGTCTTCTGGAGGTCTCTCCCTTATTTCTTTTGTAGTTCTTGTTAAATAACTTGTTGAATCTTTTTACCATGAGAGCAATTTCCTCTTGGTCTATGGTTTCCTTTGGCTCAGCTTTCTTCCCTGAACTAGCCATTAATGCAGCTGTCTTGGGTACAATTGTCTCCTCCTGCTCTTTTCTTCTCCGCTCAAATTCATAGGCTTTGAGATATGAGAATAGCTCATGATTTGATGATTTTGAGAGGTCCATGGTGATGAGAATCCAGTCATGAAGGATCCGGGCAACACCAAATGCAAGCTATCTCGAGTTCTTGAAGACTATGTAATTGAGTTCTTAAGTTCTTGTATTTGTTTATCATAGATTAGGTGGTATTTTCGTTATTTTGAGTCATTTGAGTGGCCAAGTTGATGTTATAGGCCAAGTATGTTGAGTGTAGAGTCATATTAGTTAATCATGTGTCGAAAGGAAGCATTGACGGTCGAACAGCAAGAGGATTCCTTAGAAAAAACGTCCAAGCGCGTCAACAATTTTTAGCACTGGCAGGGTTTAGTATTGGGGCCATAACGTTCTCTACAAAATTGGTATTGGGCTGATTCAAGTTGCTATGGAAAGCTACGAGAAAGGGCTACAACTTGTATGAAGACTCCAGGAACATATTCGAAAATCCCGGATGCGTATTTTTGCCCACAATTGAATATTGACTGCGATTGAGTTTCCTTTTTGGGTTTTGGACTTCTTTTCCTTTCTCGTTTGTTTAGGGTTTGTTTTGAGTCGTCTATATAAGGCAAACACTTGTTTATTTTTCATAACAACTTTGATATTGAATATTGATTAGAGATTTTCTCTTCAACCCTTTGGGTTTCTCCAAGTGCTTCAATATTGTTCATCTTGTTGTGAATTCCGACTTATCAAACAAACTTCCGCATTTGTTTGTGGCGTCTACGCATACCGAGGTTCTTGCTTTTCTAAGCAACGCGTTGAGGTTTCCACCAATCTTGGGTTAACAACATATTGTTGTTGGGTCGTTTGCACAGTTGTTGCTGCGGTTCACACAGTTGGTATCAGAGCCATCTAGCAACATCAGTTGGTATCAGATCCATCTAGCAAAGGTTAAATCTATCCTTGTTTTATTTTACTTTCCAGATTTTCTTTGTTACCCATAAACCCTAGTTCTTCAAGGGTTACCAAAAAAAAATTCGAAATTCAAAAAAAAAATGACGAAGTTTATTTCTTGAGTTGAGTGATACACGAGCGTATACACGTGAGGGAGTGATTTAAACATGACTGAGAAAAAACGACAAACAACAGATTTGGGTAACAAGCTGGATATGGAGGAGATAGCAAACATGGTTAAGAAAATAATGTTTGAGACATACGGGGATCCTAGGGAGGTGCCGAGAATCGAGGAGCCTGCTACTAGGGCGCGGAGGCCTAGGAGGTTCGAGTTAGAGGAGTGGGCAGATGAGATTGATGAAAGGGAACAAAATTACGATCTGGGTAGAGGTCGGCGTGGAAATAGGGGTGATCTGGGATGTGAGGATAGCAATTTGAGTAACATCAAAATGCAAATCCCCTCGTTCCAAGGAAAAAGTGATCCGAACGCTTATTTGGATTAGGAGAGAAAAATCGAGAATGTGTTTGATTGCCAAAACTATTCCGAGTTGAAAAAGGTGAAATTGGCATCAACCGAATTCTCGGATTATGCAAGTGTGTGGTGGGATCAATTAATGGTCTCAAGGAGGAGAAGCGGCGAGTGGCCCGTTTCCACATGGGAGGAGATGAGGAGTTTGATGCGACGTCGGTTTGTACCAAATCATTATTACAGAGGCATCTATCAAAGGTTGCAGAGATTGACACAGGGGTCGAAGAGCGTAGAGGATTATCATAAAGAGATGGAGATGTTAATGGTAAGGGCGAATATCGAAGAAGATCAAGAGGTTACTATGGCGAGGTTTATCGCGGGGTTGAATACTCCTATAGCAGATGCCGTCGACTTACATCATTGTGTCGATCTCGAGGAGATGGTGCACATGGCGGTGAAAGTTTAACAGCAGCTCAAGAGGAGGGAATTTACACCGTAAAATCCCAACACTAGCACCAGTACTTGGGGTTCGAATACTCCTGCGATGGATGAAGCACGTTTTTCACAACAACCCATAGTTGTGGAGAACAAGACAGACTCGGACAAGACAAAACCATCAGGTAAATTTGATCCCTCTACTTCACGCACTAGGGACATTGAGTGTTTTAAATGTCATGGGAGGGGTCATAGAGCCAGTGAATGTCTAAATAGCAGAGTGATGGTGATTCGGGCTAATGGTGATGTAGAGTCCGAAAGTGAGGATGATCATGATAATCCGGAATTGGAGGAGGGTCTAGAGGTAGTTAAGCCGATGAAGGGCGATGTGTTATCACTAGTGTCGCGTAGAGTTTTGAATATGCAACCAAAGTTAATTGATCATGAGCAGCGAGAAAATATTTTTCACACTAGATGCTTAGTTAAGGATAAAGTGTGTAGTATGATCATTGATGGAGGTAGTTGTACAAACGTGGCTAGTGCGAAATTGGTGGAGAAGTTGGAGATTCCTACACTTGAACATCTAGAGCCGTATACACTACAATGGTTCAATGATTGTGGCGAGGTACGAGTTAATAAAAGAGTGTTGGTATCTTTTTGAATTGGGGGCTATAAGGATGATATATTATGTGATGTGGTGCTAATGCGGGCTTGTCATATCTTGTTGGGTAGACCATGGGAGTTTGATAGGCGAGTTGTGCATAATGGATATTCTAATTGCTATACTTTTGAGCATGAACGAAGAAAGTTCATACTTTCATCTCTTACACCTGCAGAAATTTATGATGATCATGTGAGGATGAGAGTTTGTGAGTCAAAAGAAAAAGTGTGTTCGACAAGTGAGCAAAAGAAGGAAATAAAAGCCGAGAAAAATGAGAGCTTGAGTGAAAATAAAAATAGAGAGCTTGAGAGTTTGGCCAAGGGTAGTTGTGAGATTCGAGAGATGGCCAAGAAAAAGGAGAGTACAAATTTCGAGTGGGCCAAAAATATGGGGGAAAGGCCAATGAGGTAAAACAATAAAGAAAATTTGTGCTTATGATTAAGAAGATAGACATTAGACGAGAGTTTTTGAATGCTAACATATTTGATAATATTTTGCCTAGTTCTATTGTTTCTCATGTGCAGGGATTTGGGCAACCGGATGAATGTGCATGCCGTTTCACATTTGATCTGGGTGGATTGATATAATTGTTCAATCTTTGGGGTCCAACGTTTGGATTTGAGGACGAATCCCTTTCAAGAGGAGGGAAATGATGAGAATCCAGTCACGAAGGATCCGGGCAACACCAAATGCAAGCTATCTCGAGTTCTTGAAGACTATGTAATTGAGTTCTTGAGTTCTTGTATTTGTTTATCATAGATTATGTGTTATTTTCGTTATTTTGAGTCATTTGAGTGGCCAAGTTGATGTTATAGGCCAAGTATATTGAGTTTAAAGTCATATTAGTTAATCATGTGTCGAAAGAAAGCATTGACGGTCGAACAACAATAGGATTCCTTAAAAAAACGTCCAAGCGCGTCAACAATTTTCAGCACTGGCAGAATTTAGTATTTGGGCCATAACTTTCTCTACAAAATTGGTATTGGGCTGATTAAAGTTGCTATGGAAAGCAACGAGAAAGGGCTACAACTTTTATAAAGACTCTAGGAACAGATTCGAAAATTCCGGACGCGTATTTTCGCCCACACGTGAATATTGACTGCGATTGAGTTTCCTTTTTGGGTTTTGGACTTCTTTTCCTTTCTAGTTTGTTTAGGGTTCGTTTTGAGTCGCCTATATAAGGAAAACACTTGTTTATTTTTCATAACAACTTCGATATTGAATATTGATTAGAGATTTTCTCTTCTACATTTGTTTGTGGCGTCTACGCATACCGAGGTTCCTGCTTTTCTAAGCAACGGGTCGAGGTTTCCACCAATCTTTAACCGAACTAGTGAAGATCTTGGGTTAACAACATATTATTTTTGGGTCGTATGCATAGTTGTTGCTGCAGTTCACATCACATGGAGTGTCTCAGAGCCATGACCTTCATTTCCCATTCAGCTGGGAGGGCCCTTAAAACCTTATAGCACATCTCCTTTTGAGTGTACTCTTTCCCAAGAGCTTAAAGCACATTTGTGATCTCTGTAAATCTGGCATCCAGCTGATCCAGACTTTCACCTACAAGAATTTTAAAATTTTCAAATTTTCGAACAGCAACAGCTAATTTATTCTCTTTAATCTGTTCAGATCCTTCACAAATCAGGGTTAGCTTATCCCAGATTTCTTTGGCTGATTTGCATGAGTTCACTTTATTGAACATATCTGAATATCCTTGGCCACATTATTCAGGTTGTATCTCTTTCTATCTTCATTTGTCCATTCACAGTGAGGTTTCTCAACCATGGTTGGTCTAGGCTCTACTACAGCATCTTCTCCTTCATCTTGAGGTGCTCTTCTTACAGCAAGCTTAACTTTGAATATTTGCAATGTCCCATCCTCAATCACAAGCCACATTTCATCGCGTAAAGCGGATAGGTGATCTTGCATGCGAATCTTCCACTCATCAAACTCTTCCACAGTAAACATAGGAATACAAGTTATATTGGCTTCCATGATAATAACTTTGCTTTTTGAAATGAAAATTTTTGAAAACACAAGTGTTAAATCTTTTGAAAGAGATTGAGATCTAGTTCAGTAACCAGTGCGAAAGGCTGAATGAATAAACCGATATGATACCACTTGTAGGTCGCAAGGGTATGGTGTAAGGTTTAGAAGGGGGGTTGAATAAACCTTACCAAATTTTCATTTTTTAGTCCTTTTAAAATATTCAACAGAGTTGACTCAAATCAGCTAAGTCCTTAGGGGACAACTAGTTTGGCTTTCTTCAGTAGAGTTACTCACTCAACAGACTCGACTGAGTTGTTGTAGTATAACTTCGCTGCGTCGGCTAACACTTAACTTTTAGATGATTGGTTTTATACAGCGGAAGACTTAACACCCTTTGATAATTTTAAGCACGATTTCAACACTTGTTTTTAGCAATTGTTATTATCAGTAGAGTTGCAATATAACTTATCAGCAAATATAAAAATATGCAAAAAATAAATTGCTGAAAGTAAATGACTCAAGCAAATTTAAAGTGGTTTGAGGATGGGGTAATTCTTCTAATCCACTCTTCTCCAACTCCTGGAGGAATCCACTAAGTAATAGATCAGGTTACAAAGCAGTTTTTCAGTCTAGAGACAACCTTGATCACACAGCTAGCTTCTCTGTGACTCAGCTTCTTCACAAGACAGTTGCTTTGCTACTTCAGCTCCCTTCATGCCTTTGGAATTGATCACACAGCCTTCCAACAAACTTGAAACTTCTGGTTCGACCTTAAAACTTTCTACAACTCCTTCAAACTACGAGAGTAGACCCCTTTTGTTATTGAAACTTTTCTTCTTCAACTGGTTAAAGTAATCTTTCCTTCACAACCTGTGTTGGATCAAGTTCCTTCGAGTATTAGGCCTGAGGAATTTCTTAATAATGCTTTGAGAATATTGTAGGTTATGCTTGCTTGAGTATTGCTTGTTAGATCGTGTCACATGTAACCTTTTCTCAAATGCTTCATCAGCCTTTTATAGTGCTCATTTGAAAATTTACCCGTTGAAGAGATAAGCTATTTTCCAATGACATTTTCTTCTTCGTTGGCTTGTCTTTTCTTGACCTGCAGGATGTTGACACTTCCTCGTATTAAATTACTCGGCAGCTTTATAGGGCCTGACACAAGCTTCAATTTTCCCATTGGTTTATTCATTTTGCATATTTCTGGGACAAACACTTTGAGACCTGGCAGCTTGGACTTATTACTATATTGAGTAATATCCTTGACTTCCTACCAATGGATCAATGTCGGCCGTCTTGACTAGACTGATGCCTTTACCCCTTTCACTCGAGTCTGCTCCAATCATTTAGGAATGACTCAACTGTCAATTCAACTATTAGACTTGGCTTCTTTCTGATTTAACTGATACTTCCACACCCTTTACTCAGTTGTTCCTCAGCTGGATCTCTTTCAGTCGGGTCATTGTCTTCCATCTTGGCCATACTCAGCTGACACACAGCGGAATCTTTACTCTTGTCTTCAGTTGACTTCTTGCATTTTTCGACATAACTGACTTCACTCAGCTCTTTCAGTCGTATCTATTGCAACATAGAAATACAAGAAAAATGGGGTGCCAACTTTCTATTCTAAGTTTTACATGGTATCATTAAAATCTTAACAATAAATTTCCTAGCACACTGTTTCTTGCATCCAAAAAAAATTAAACCAATGATTTTTTTATAAAATTCTCCCACAACGAAAGCTGAGCTAGCTGTGTGATCATGCCCAAGCTTAGACTGTGACCATTTTGTAACAAAGTTACAATTACATTAGTGTATTCTTCAAGGGTTGGAGACGAGTGGATTAGAGGAATTACCTCATCCTCGAAGCACTATAAAAATTGCTTGTGTCTTTTATATTCAACACACTTTAATTCCTGCACATTATTAGTGTTATTAGTTAAATTGCTAAGTCAACGTATAATAACTAAGCTTAAAAGAAGTGTTGAAAAACATATTTCAAACTAAGGGTGATATTCTTCCGCTTTAAAAACCAAGTCTACTGATATTTAAAAGAGTTAAATGAATAAGTTGGGTTATACTATCAACAGCTCAGTCGAGTCTGTTGAGTAGCTAACTATGTTGTGTAAGTAAACTAAGATGTCCATCAAGGAGCCAACTGACTTGAGTCTACTCTGAATTTAAAAATGACTAAAATCAAAAATTTGGAAAAGTCTATTCAACCCCCCATCCTCTAGACTTTACTTATCATCCCGTGGGACCTACAAGTGGTATCAGTGTGGTTGGTTCATTGAGCCTTCCGCATTGGTTACTGAACTAGATCTTATTCTTTTTCAAAAGAAAAAACACTTGCAGTTTTAAAGTTTTTCTTGTAAAGCAAGTTATTATCATTGAAGCAAATATAACTCGCATTCCTATGTTTACTATTGAGGAATTTGATGACTGAAAAATACACATGCAGGCACACCTTTCAGCCTTAAACAATGAAATATGGTTCGTCAATGAGGATGGGCCACTACAAATATTGAAGGTGAACATAGCTGTTAGGGATCCAGCTCTTGAGGTTGCTGCTGCTACTGCACCCGCAGCTGAGGGAGAGGCTGTTGTAGCTCCAGGTGCACGTGGTGCACGTGATGCTATAGTTGTTGTCCCATTTATACCTGTTGTACCAAGACCAGCTATGGTAGAGAAGCCACTATGCGAGTGGAAAAACGAGGACAGAAAAATATACAACTTGGATAATGTTGCTAAGGACATTTTGTATAAAACCCTCGACAAATCCATGTTCAACAAAATGAAATCCTGTAGAACGCTAAAGAAATACCGGAGAAACTTACTTTAATTTGCGAAGGATCTGATCAAATAAAAGAAAATAAATTAATTGTTGCTGTACAAAAATTTGAAAGTTTTAAAATGCTTGCAAGTGAAAGTTTGGATCAGCTGGATGCCAGATTCATAGAGATAACCAATGATCTCTCAACTCTAGACAATGAATATATACAAAAGGAAATGTGTATGAAAATTCTCAAGTCGCTCACCGCTGAGTGGGAAATGAAGGTGATGGCTTTGAGACATTCAATGGATCTTATAAGAACATCCAACTATGGACTGTTCTCAGACCTTAAAGCTTATGAATTCGAGCTTAGAAGAAAGGATCAAGAAGAGAGAGTTGTATCTAAGACAGCTGCACTCATGGCTGGAGAGTCCAAAAGAGCTTAATCCGAGGAAGCCACTGATCAAGAGGATATTGCCCTAATGGTAAAGAGATTCAACAAGTTCTTCAATAAGAACTATGAAAGAAACAAGGGTGAATCATCCAGGAGACACACAACACCATCCAAGGCAAGGGAAGATAGACAACCTAAGAGAGTTGACCATCAAAGGACTGAATATCAGAGAACTAAAAGAGCTGACTTTCAGAAAGTTGAAAACATGTGTTAGAATTGCAGACAACTAGGACATTTTGCTATTTATTGTCCCTCTCCACCAGTCAACAAATACGGAAATGAGGAGAAAAAAAGTCTTCAGTGATAGAAGACGAGAAAAGAAGAAAGCCATGTTGGCTGCTGAAGCTGCTGACATAGGCAAGTGCAAAGAACTAGCTGAGTCAGACAGTAGTGAAGCTGAAGCTGATTACTCCTCTGACATTGAAGAAAAGGCTTTGATATGCCTCAAGGCCAAAGAACAAAAAGATGAGGTACATTCTAACTCATCTCATTCTAATTCTGATGATAGTGACACAAACACTTATCACCCACTGATCTTTATGATTTATTAGGCAAAATGATGAAAAATTTTGAGCATGTAAAAACCTCACACACACTTTCAAATGAGGAAAACAACCAGCTCAAAAGCCAAAACTCACATCTGACTAAGGAGCTGAGTACTCTAATTCACATAGTTGCTGAGAAGACTGAGCTGAAAGCTGAGATAGTTAAGATCCAAGCTAACTTAGCTGCAACAGAAAAGAGAGAAAAAATTTGCAAAATGTGATTGCATCATTCACTAAGGCATCTAAATCATTGGATGAACTTATAATGATACAAAAGGAAAGTGGAGATAAGACAGACATAGGATATAATTCCTTTGTAAATACCCAAACTCCACGAGTGGTAATGGAAAAAAGATCCTCAAGTAATGAGGGAGTCCTAAAATCAAAAGCACCATATGTTGCACCCACACCCACTCACAAACCCAATCACAACCATGCTGGCCTAGGATGCAAAAATAGAGGCAAAAAGCCAGTAGAGTATGCTTATAGGACAATTGAAACAAAATTCAGAAGAGTCCATCAGCAGATTGCAAACAGAAAATATTTTGTCAAATCAAAATAAAACTACCAAAAACCCCAGAGGTTTCAGCAAAAAAAAGCAATATGATCGGAGTGGTAGAAATTCAAATGAGACATCAACCAAGTCTTAAGGGATACAAGCTCAAGTGGAAAAGGCCTCAAACTCAAAATAAGTTATTCCCATGGCAAAGAAACCATTATCAACACACATATGCACCCAAGCACAATGTCCAATATGCACAAAAGTTTTATTACTATGTCAAGAGAGCAAATGCACAAGCTCACACATAGGCATACAAACAAAAGAGACAGTTGTATGAGCCCAAAGCTCCTTAGTAATTTGCTATTGTTCATTATGATTATGGAACTGATAGGTAGCGACATCTTAGAGTCAAACCATTTGGATATAGGTTGGTTGGATCACCTTATAATGCTAACCCCTCAGGACCAAGGCAAGTATGGGTACCTAAAAACTAATTTCCTTGCAGATTCAAGGAACATTTGAGTGCCAAAGAACGTGGTACATGGATAATGGTTGTTCCAGACATATCACAGGCAACAAGAAAAATCTTTCAAAATTCAAGGAAATAAGAGGTGCTAAAGTATTATTTGGAGGATATGAAGCTCTAGGGGATATCAAAGGCACATGATCCATAAAGAAAAATGAACTAGAAATTACAGATGTTGTTATGCCCACCCTTACTACTACATTACTTAACGATATGAAATATGCAACTCGACGATGTAGTATATATTTACGTCATAGTTGTCAAAAGAGGGTACAACCCTAAACAAAAATATAATACAAGACCAAAAAGGGAAAAAAGTGACCCATCAACATAGCCCAACATGTCGTCATCCATGTACACTGTCCTGAGTAACCTGTAGAAGCTCCAGCAGCCTGCCTAGTAAGCTCATGAAATCCAGTATTACCAGACTCATCAACAATGCATGAACTACGTGAGCTAATGCCCAGTAACCGAAAATCATGCATGCTGAAAGAATGATGTATTACAAATGCAATGCATTCCCAAGATGTTTTACTAGAAATGCGCAAAATAAGTTTGAAACATTTTATTCGGAATCATTTCGTTTCATTGGGCCCTTAACCCATCTGCTATGCACCGGAAAGAGCTCAACACAATATCAATAATCACATGGCCATAATCAAATTGACACTGCCTAGGGCCATCCCTGGGACCACCTGAGGTCCACCCCCTGTCTTCCCCAATGATCCCTCATAAGTCTTTCCCCCGACGTGTCAATAAGGATACAGTCAAGTAATCAGCCCCCTCGTGACCATCAGAGACACACCCCCTGTTAGCCCCTATGATCCTCCGAGAAGTACCACCCACTGCACCCTAAAATATATCATAAAAGCATGCCTCGCATGCCGCGGTGCACTATGGTCAACCAAAATCTTTTCTTTTCAAAAACAAATTATGTCGTGCATGTTGCATATCAATAATGTTCATATGTTTGCATGCACGTGCAAATGTCAATGAATAAAATGCTCAAAGAAATGACAATCACCACATTCCAATATCAACCTAGCAATATATAGACGTCAATGTTTCCATCAATATATAAGAATCACATCTAGTATCAATAAAGCAGGAAATAATATGTTCATGCATTGTAGTTGCAGATGGATTTTCACTTACATATATCTTATTGAAAGTTAATTAATTGTATTTTCTCCCTAACCTTAGGTGTAAGATAACCTATAAAAATGTGTGTTGTCAATTTTACTTTCTCTAATCACCAAGTCTATCATTCTCAATTTTTATAATACAACCTTTATATTAAACCACTAAATATTTTAAGCATCATTATTATATTATCTTGTATCAACTGCATATATATCGCTCCAAACTCGATTAAGGATAAATCTCAATTCTAATACCTATATTAAAATTTAAAATATATATTACACAAATCAATACAACTGTCTCTTTTATTTTAAATTTTAGTTTTATCTTATTATTAATTTGATTTTAATTTTTTCTTCTCTTCTTCTTCTTCTTTTTTTATAATGCAACTAAAAGATTAGTTTAAAAACTAACTCTATCAATTAAAAAGATGAAGTTCTTGACTCAGCCATCTTCTATAAGAGCCTGGCTAACTAATTTATCAATTGGCAATAATTGAGTTAACTTACTAAATCCTAGCAAAACATTAAAATCCACTTTTGACTTAGCATGAACAACCCTTCTTAACCCTGACCCGTAAAATAGATATAAACAACATGAAAAACAAAGATTATCTGTGCTAGTAACATTCAAGGAGATAATCACCCAGAAACATAAATCATAAGAAACCCAATCCTTCACAAGTCGTCTGATGTATGAGTTTATATCTAAGGGTTTATCTTTCTTTTCTTATCTGTAGTGTGCCCTTGTGTGAGTAGCGCCATTCATCTATTTTACTTAAACTAACTGATGATAAGAATATATAAATTCTTATTATAGTAAAGCGGTTATAAGGTGAGTGTGCATGCCAAGTTAATCTTTTTTTTTCTTATCTAGTTATATACTGTTAGAGATAAGAATGTTAGCTCTTTTCATTGCACATAGTTTGTTGATGTATGTATAGTGAGAGGGTTAAATGAGACCACCTCATACGATGAGTCTATAGGGATCAATCATGGCCATATATCTAATTTTTTTAATGGTTGAGATTTAAGAGGCAAAATTGGAGATTACAAGCTAGTTAATTAAACACATGGGTAAATTAGTCATCCTCCAAATATCTCAATAATCAAAGGATTAAGCATATTATATTGAGATCACGCAATCTTTCCAAATATCATAGAAACATAAATGTGAACAATCCTCATCCTTCTTCTTCAACGTATTACTGTGAGAAATCATTCATCCTTCTTCTTCAACGCACCACTGTGTGAAAAAAGTTGTAGACAATTCGCTATAGTTACTAGAACTCGATTACAGTTCGAAGGTTGCATATGAAGATGTAATTTGTTGCTCGTATAGATGTGACATGGTGCTTTTATATATCATTAACTACACAAGAAAGTCATACGCAACAAACTCATACTACACAAGTAACAAGCCTATACAACATAAGCAATGAATATACACTACGTATGCACCACGAATACTGTAACTACATAAGCAAGTCATAAGCAACAAACCCATACTACACAAGCAACAATCATATACTACATAAGCAACGGATATACACTACGTATGAACCACGTATACATTAACTACATAAACAAGTCATAAGCAACAAACCCATACTACATAAGCAACGAATATACACTACATATGCAACATAAATACATTAACTACATAAACAAGTCATAAGCAACAAATATACACTACATATGTAACACATATATGATTAAATTACACATGCAATATGCTTATACTACACATCCAATATGACTACATTACATAAGCAGTTACCAACAGAATACGCTAGAGAAAAAAAACGTGAATATGAGGGATATGGGTGATTCAAAAATTGAAAGCACGTGTCACGTGAAAGGAGGGAGAAAATTGAACGTGATTGAGATCTCATCAAATCACAATAACTGATTCTATATTGTAAAATGACCACCCTACCCTTCTTAGTTGTTGAAATAAAAAAAATAAATATAAACCTCCCAAAAAATCTGGACCACCCAAAAATATTAATCTATAGTTAGAATTGGGTCCTATAGATTCACTCCAAATGGGAGGACCCATTAGATCCATATATATATATATATGTACATATATATTAGCTAGTTATAGGTATATATATATATATATATATATATATATATATATATATATATATATATATGAACTGCACACGTAGCCCCAGATATATATGTCATGAATTTGTATTCTCACATCATGTATATAAGTGATATGGTCAAATATATAACTAATACATTAATTTATTCTAAAGTGATATTTCTACTAAACACATCATATATATGTAAATATATTTATATTTAGAATTATGCTATTTTGTTATATAAATTGCCTTGATAAACACATTAATGCCACCTTTCACTTTTTATTTTAACACGTGTAATGTGATGGTATCGAATAGTTTGACAGCTAGACATTTCTATACCAATGAACAATCAATTACTTAAATTAGGGGCTCGACAACCAACACTATTTGAGAACTTTGAAAGTATGCATAGATTCATGACCTACAAAGTAAATTGAATTATAAGATGTCAATATCAATGCAAAAAACACATAAATCACATGTAATGCATGAACTGTATTGGCCAGGTGAGTAGTGAAAGGCTCGGGTATTACAAATGTAGTATATGTTGAAGGACTAAACTTCAATCTGCTGAGCATCAACAAACTCTGTGATAAGGGCTACAATGTATGATTCAACATGGGAGTTTTTCAGATCAAGGATGCTAAATCAAATGAAGATGTGCTACAAGGATCAAGACAGAAAAACATGTATGTAGTGATTAGTGAACTACTACACTAAGCATATGTCTGTTAGCAAGGAGCACAGTCGAATCAAGATGGTTGTGGCACAAAAAAGTCGAGTCACCTGAATTTCAACACAATCAACAAGCTTTCAAAGATTCATCTTGTGGAAGGATTGCTAGACTCAGTATACAAGAAGGAAAGCATTTGTGATACATGCCAGATGGGAAAGCAAATCAAGTCTTATTGCATATGGATTTATTTGGTCCTATTGAACCAACAAGCATTAGTGGAAAGAAATACACCTTAGTGGTGGTAGATTATTTTTAAAGATACACATGGACCATTTTTATGTGTAATAAGAAGGAAACTTTGCAAAAGCTTCCTCAACTGATGAGAAGAGTTCAAAATGTGAAGAGTCAAACAATTATCAAGATAAGGCCTGATAGAGGAATTGAGTTTGTCAGTGGGATTATGACTCAGTATGTCATAGAAAATGGTATTACTCATGAGTTGTCAGCTGCAAGGACTCCACATCAGATGGAGTAGCTAAAAGAATGAACATAACTCTCAAGGAATCTGCAAGGACCATGTTAGCTGAAGTTGGATTGCCTAAGAGATTTTGGACTGAAGTCATTAATACTGCTTGCTACACTCAAAATAGGTGTATGATCAATAGGCAGCTGTCCAAAACCCTTTCCGAAATTTGGACAGGGATGAAGCCAAATATTGGATATTTTAATATCTTTGGATGTAAGTGCTTCATTTACAACAATGGCAAGGACAACTTGAAAGCTTTTGATGATAAACCTTTTGATGATAAAACTTTCGAAGGTATTATTTTGGGATACTCAGGTGAGAGTAAAGCTTTTGGAGTGCTAAACAAGAGGACTATGGTCGCAGAATAGTCTATCTTTGTGGTTTTTGATGAACCTAATGTTAATGGAGAAGATATAGACGAGTTAACTGACGAGATGAATCGGCCAACTATTCAGAAGAGTCTTTATGTTGAGGCAGATATCAGAAGACTCAACCCAGATAGAGATAAGATAGCTGAATCTCAAAGACAGCTGGTAACTCTGCAGTTGAATGATGAAGAAGTTGTTCAAGAAAACTTAGTTGCAAGAAGACTGAATCCAGCAGACTTACTCCAACCAGATGTGAGATGGCTGAGAGACTATCATCCAGAGCTTATCATTGTAGATGTTAGAGGAGTAAGAACTAGATATATAACTCAACATGAAGCTATGTTCACTTGTTTCATTTTCCAGATTGAGCCTAAAGATGTGTCACAAGCATTGGATGACACACATTGGATTCTAGCTATGCAGGACGAACTGAATCAATTTGAGAGGAATGAAGTTTGGGAATTAGTTCAAAGACCTACCCAACAAAATGTTATTGGTACTACGTGTGTATTTAGAAACAAGATGAATGAAGAGGGATCTATAGTAAGAAACAAAGCAAGATTGGTAGCCAATGGGTATTGCCAATAAGAGGGCATATATTTTGATGAAACTTTTGCACTTGTTGCAAGATTGGAAGCAATTAGGATGTTTCTTGCTTATGTTGCACACAAGAACTTCACTATCTATCAAATGGATGTGAAGAGTGCATTTTTTAATGGACTTTTGAAAGAAGAAGTCAATGTAGAGAAACCTCCAGGTTTTGAGCAGAAAACTATTGGAGACAAAGTCTACAAACTCAAGAAGGAATTATGTGGTTTGAAGCAAGCACCAAGAGCCTGGTATGACACATTATCTCAGTTTCTTATAGACAATGGATTCACCAAAGGCAAGGATAGGGCACTCTTCAGAATTCAAGATGGGGAGAGTATACTGCTTGTTCAAATATATGTGGATGACATCATCTTTAGATCCACAAACAAAGAGCTTTGTAACAAATTCTCAAATCTCATGCAAGGGAAATTTGAGATGAGTATAATGGGAGAGCTGACTTTTTTTCTGGGTCTTCAGGTCAAGAAAATGAAGAATCGACCTTCATAAGTCAAACCAAATGTACTAGAGATTTAATGAATAAATTTGATATGGAAGAGAAGTTATCTGTGAAGATTCCCATGAATACTTCAGTCAAGATGGATATGGAAGCAGAAGGCAAAGTTGTTGATCAAACAAGATATACATCACTCATTGGATCTTTGCTCTATTTGACAAATAGGCCAGACATCACCTTTCTTGTAGGTGTATGATCTAGATTTCAATCTGCTCCATAGAAAAGTCACATGACTGCAGCCAAGAGTATCCTACGGTATTTGAAAGGATGCCAAGAAGTTGGCTTATAGCATCCAAAGGAAGGAGGATTCAAGTTAGTTGGCTACTCAGTCTCAAACTATGTTGGATGTAGAGTTGACAGGAAAAGTACATCAGGTACTTGTCAAATGCTTGGAAATAGGTTGCTTTCTTGGTTCAGCAAGAAACAAAATCAATAGCTACATCAACAGCTGAAGCAGAATACATTGTAGCAGGCAGCTGTTGTACCCAAGTATTATGGAATAAGGCAACAGCTGAGATACTATGATATAGAAGAACGAGAGATTCCAATTGTATGTGATAACACAAGTGTCATTGCAATTACTTAAAATTCGGTATTGCACTCAAAAACCAAACGCATTGATGTCAGATACCATTTTATAAGAGATCATATTGAAAAGAAAGATATCACATTGGAATACATATCAACTGATAAGCAGTTAGCTGATATATTCACAAAGCCTTTATGTGAATCAAGATTTGAAGAGATTAAGAAAGAGCTTGGATTTATTGAGCTGAGTTAGGAGGCTCATAAGATGCAATCAGCAGGGTTAAAGAAGAGAGAAATGAAATTCAACAGAGTTTGACTTAACAACCAAGTGAAACAACCAAGACGGCTAGTCAGCTGTATAATTTAGTTGCACAGCTAAGTGGTTATTTAGTCCAGAGAGAAGTAGAGTTACATCACTAATGAAGATAGTTGAGTTATTTATGAGCTAAGTGACAAAACGCAATCATTTTCTGCGAGCGAGAATATTTTTAGGCTTGACTGATTGACTGGTATTTTGCATGTATTTTGGGCGTAATATTGGCTAGAATGAGGGAATATGCATGCGTTATACAAGTAAATTGGGTTGTATTCTTGTTTTGTGGAATTGGATTACGCTTTGCTCGTTTTGTAGGAATTTATCTATATTTGTGGCATAGTGGCAACAATTCGAGCATCGCAACCGCCAATACTTGACTCAAGTGACGAAGTTTGGAGTCGAGTCGAGAAGAAGTTGGACGAACCGGCGAGAAAAGGAAAAAAATAGCCTATGGGCACATCGTTCCCGGTGTGAGCACGGGCGGGCGTGCTCTCAAAGACGGCCCGTGCTCAACCCAAACAAAAGGACTCAAGGTGCGGCCTAGGGCACGGGGCAGCCGTGCCATGTTGGCACGCCCGTGCCCCCTCAAGAAAGACTACAAAAGGTTCGGCACCCAAGACGGGCGGGCGTGCCAAAGGGGCACGCCTGGCGTAGCGCCAAGGAAAAACAGAGTTTGTCAAATTTCAACTAGGTTTCAACCCGAACGAAGTACAAATAGACCCGGCGGCCACGAACGGGGAGACGCTGATTTTTACCCTAGAAACCGAGAGAAAAGAGCGGGCTTTTCCACGGATACTCGAGAGATTGATCAAGACCGCAACCACACCTTCGAGGATTGAAGATAGATCGAGAGATCGTCATCATCCCCGAGTCACTCATTCCATCGTATCGTATTTCAATTAGTTAGATTTTGATTATGGATAATTTGTCTATAAATTGTTTATTTTCAATATCCTGGCTAAAACTCTTGTGATTCGGGTTTGGGAGTAGATTAATAAACACTTTTATGTGATGATTAAGGATAATTAAAGTTAATGTTTTCTTTCTCTATTCAAGTACTTTGCTTTGATTCTTGTTTTATCAAAAGGCCTTTGATCTAAACTTGTTTGATGTATTGATTCATAATTCTAACCGATGAGTCTCAATACTAGATCTTGAGTACTTGACACAAATAGATTGCATGATTGAGAAGTCGTGAATATTTGTGAGATCTTTTAATCTTTTGAACTTTCGGGGAGTTGGATATCTCATGTTGAGTAGAGATGCTAACATAGATATTCCAATCAACGCTTTTACATACATCTCGAGAGAGAGGGTAAATTACTTTGGTGATTGGTCTATAGAGAAGAATATGTTTAACCTTGGTTTGCTTAACCTGAGCATAAAAGTGGGATATTAATTGAAACCATAACCCAGGAATCCATCCATTCATACTTGATCTTTTAATCACTCTTTACTTTGTTATTTTAGGATTAATTTCTGCTTTAGTAGTAATAAAACCAACCCTTCAAATTTCGATAGTTTAGATAAAAATAGGACTATTATAATCCAATACTTAGTACATTAATTTATTAATCCCTGTGGATTCGACCTTGCAAACCCTATTCTATAAACTGATCCGTACACTTGCGGTGAAGCTAAAAAAATAGGCGAACAAGTTTTTGGCGCCGTTGCCGGGGATGGATCAAATTTTTAGTACTAATATTGCGATAAATAGAACTATTCTTAATCTAGACATTTTTTTTATTTTTTTATTTTGTTCGATTTTACTTCTATTGCGGTTAACTTGTTTTCTTTAGTTGGTCGGAGTAGTGCATGATCACCCGCTCAAAGCAAGGAGACTTAGCACCGTTCATACCGGAGGTTGAAGCTTTTTAGGCGAAAATAGTGCAAAAGCCTACTAAACGGGCAGAAAGACAACAGGACCAAACCATGGCGAAGTTGAAGACAACAAAGAGGCAATAACGGGGGTAACAACCAGGCTAACGGGGTCAATGTTGAGTTACAGCATCAGAGGTTCCAGGTGGCTCCGCAGCCCAACAAAGAAGCGATACGCGACTACTTTCGCCCAATCAATCGCAACTATGGTGGCATTGCCAATGTCCCGATCAATGCGAATAACTTTGAGCTAAAGCCGCCCGATCTCGATGGTACAAAGCAGAACCGGTTTGGGGGCTTTCCGTCTCAAGATCCCAACTCTCATCTTGCGAATTTCATACAAATTTGCAATACTATCAAGATGAATGGGGTGACCGATGATGCTATACGTCTTCGCTTATTCCCTCTCTTTAAGGGATAAGGCTAGAACGGCTGCCAGCACCCTAACTCGTGGGAGTGTGAACAATGGGATGAGCTAAGTCGAGGTTTTTGTTTAAATACTTCCCACCAAGTAAGACACTACAGACTTAAAAGCGAGATCACTCGATTCGTAGCGGTTTGACTCCGAGCCTTTGACGAGGCCCGGGAGAGATTCCGGATTTGTTGAGGAGGTGCCCGCAACATGGATTTCCAAGATCGCAGCTTTGTTTTTTCTACAACGGGTTGATGGGACAGACGAGATCATTTGTAGATGCCGCGGGCGGCGCCTACTCGCGAGATTTCCGGAAGATGCATTCAACTTGTTAGAGGAAATGGCCATGAATAGCTATCGGTGGCCCTCCGAGAGGACTAACGTGAAAAGGGTAGTCAAGTTTCGATTCGATCCATTAAAGAGTCGACAAAGACAAATGGCCGTCTTGACCAATCAATCGAGTACATTGACAAAGGCAAATGATGTAAACGCGGGTGCAGTGCATCGGGGAGTTTCTCTAGATCCGACAGAGGAAGCAAATTACGTGAATAACCGAATTTCAACAATTTCCGAAACAATCAAAATCCCACTCATTACCATCCCGCCCAAGGAACCACGAAAATTTCTCCTATGCGAACACAAAGAACGTGATGCAACCACCACCGGGTTTAATGTGACTAATGGAGTTATTATCGGCAGATCCTAAACCAACCATGGAAGACATGTTCACCTCGTTTATGAACGAGACAAGGAACAGTTCAACAAGGATGAGGCAAAGATGGATAAGATCGAAAACCATGTCACCCAACCTGGGTCCCAGGATGAAGAATCTTGAGACCCAAATTGGTCAAATAGCTACAATAATTGGTGGGCAAAGATCAAAAAGGCCGCTTTCCGAGCAACACCGAGGTAAACCCAAAAGAACAAAGTGTAAAGCCATTAAAGGAGTGGAACGGAATACGAGGGGCCGAAAATACCAGAAAATTTGGGAGCATCGCAGGACGGCACGGCCCGTGCGCCACCGCACGGCCAGCCCGTGCGCCTTGCTGACACGACTACCGATGCGCCGGGTGATGCGGAAACTGAGGCAAATGGCGAGGTTGAGGCCAAGGAACAAGCTGAGAAGCGTGCTGAACAAAAAGGGGCTGAGAAGCTTAAATCTTCCTCTAACCCTGATATTTCTAAACTTAATGTTCCCCTTCCTTTTCCCCAACGTTTTCAAAAGAAAAAGTTAGACGCTCAATTTGCTAAGTTTTTAGATATTTTTAAAAAACTGCATATTAACATTCCTTTTGCAGATGCATTGGAGCAGATGCCCAATTATGCTAAGTTCTTGAAGGATGTTATGTCAAAGAAAAGAAAGATGACTAGTTTCGAGACAGTCAATCTGACAGAGGAGTGTAGTGCAATAATCCAAAGAAAACTACCACAGAAGTTGAAAGATCCGGGGAGTTTCACTATCCCTTGTGCTATTGGTGATGTTTTCTTTAAGAAAGCACTTTGTGATTTAGAGCGAGTATTAACTTAATGCCCTTGTCTATTTTCGTGCAACTTGGATTGGGAGAGGTGAAGCCATCTACGGTCACCTTACAACTCGCGCATCGATCACTCACATATCCAAGGGGAATCATCGAGGATGTGCTTGTCAAAGTTGATAAATTCATATTCCCGTGGATTTCTTAGTGCCGACATGGAGGAAGATAAAGACGTTCCTCGATACTTGGGCGTCCATTCCTAGCGACGGGAAGGCCTTAATAGATGTGCAAAAGGGAGAGCTCACGTTACGGGTTAATGATGAGCATGTTCTATTTACGATATATAAGGCACTTCAATTTCATGATGGGGTGGAAACTTGTAAATTCATAGACGTAGTTGAATCCTCGCATTGATGAGTATGCGAATCATACATTTTTCGGATACTTTGGAGTTGGGTTGACACATTCGTGTTCAACATCGAACTTGACTATTGATATTGATAACCAAGACTTGTATGATTGTGTTTGTGCTTTGGATAATACGCAGAACTACCGAGGAGCGCAAAGAGGGACACACACGCCGAAAAACGTCATCGAATCAGTTCACAGGACACATGACCCGTGCCCTTGAGCACGCCAGTGCCGTGCGTATGACCGAAAAAAAATGACGAAAACGACGATGGCACGGCCCGTGCCAAATGGCACGGGCAGCCCGTGCCTAAGGCCGAAGGGAACGCTGAAGGAGCCGCAGATGGCACGGCCCGTGCTCATCAGCACGGGCAGCCCGTGCCTAAGGTCGGAACGCTGAAGGAGCCGCGGGTGGCACGGCCCGTGCTCATCAAGACGGGCAGCCCATGCCACCTTCCGAAGAGGCCAAATCGAACCTTAACTCAAACCCCGCCCGAGCATCTCAAATATGCATTCCTTGGAGCGAATAACACGAGTCCGGTAATCGTATCATCACTTTTAACTTCAGTTCAACTCGATAAATTGCTTAGGTGTTACAAAAACATAAGTCGGCGATAGGTTGGTCAATTTCTCGATTTGAAAGGCATTAGTCCATCGATTGTGATGCATAAAATTAGAATGGAAGATGTCGACAAACCTTCGTGCAAAATCAAAGAAGATTAAACCCTATAATGCAAGAAGTCGTTAGAAAAGAAGTTTTAAAATGGTTAGATCTTTTGAATTATTTATGCTATTTCGATAGCTCTTGGGTAAGTCCTGACAAGTGGTGCCAAGAAAGGGGGATGACGGTAGTAAGAAACGAGAGTGATGAGCTTATAGCGACTAGAGTAGTAATGGATGGAGAATTTGTATTGATTATAGGAAGTTGAATGATGCTACTCGCAAAGATCACTTTCCCCTTCCCTTTATTGATATGATGCTTGATCGTTTGGCGGGATATGATTATTATTGTTTTCTCGATGGTTATTTCGGGGTATAATCGATCATGATTGCCCCGGAAGACCAAGAGAAGACGACCTTTACATGCCCCTATGGTACCTTTGCATTTCGCAGATGCCATTTGGACTTTGTAACGCACCCGCTACTTTTCAAAGATGCATGATGGCTATATTTCATGATTTCATTGAGAAAATAATGGTGGTTTTCATGGATGATTTTTCTGTGTTTGGAGATTCATATGACCATTGCTTGAATAACCTTTCTCTAGTTTTGCAGAGATGCGAGGAGACTAACCTTGTTTTAAATTGGGAAAAGTGCCACTTCATGGTACGAGATGGCATTGTTTTAGGCCACCGAGTCTCTTCGCAGTTTAGAAGTTGATAGAGCGAAAGTTGTGGCAATCGAGAAACTCCCACCTCCAACAAACGAAAAGCCATTCAAGTTTCTTAGACACGCCGGATTCTACTGAGAAGGTTTATCCGTGACTTTTCTAAAATCACTAAACCTTTAAGTCAGCTTATTAGAAAAAGATCTCGCTTTCAATTTTTCCAATGATTGTTTGGTGAGTGCTTTTGAAATTCTAAAGAAGGCTTTAGTGACGGGACCCATTCTAGTAGTTCCGGATTGAGTCAACCCTTCGAACTAATGTGTGATGCCGACTTTGCGGTTGGGGCTGTTTTGGGTCGAAACGAGACAAGATGTTCAGAGCCATCTACTACGCGAGCGTAACCTTAGACAAAGGTGCCCAAAGCAAAATTACACTACCACCGAGAAGGAAATGCTAGCAATCGTGTTTGCATTCGACAAGTTTCGATCTTACTTGATTGGGACTAAGACGATCGTCCACACCGACCACGCGGCAATTAAATATCTGTTTGACAAGAAGGATGCCAAACCGAGATCGATTCGGTGGATCCTCTTGCTACAAGAATTCGATGTGGAAATTCGGGATAGAAAGGGTCATGGCGAGAATGTAGTAGCCGATCACTTGTCCGACTAGAATACAAGAAGGAGGAGAAAGAAATCACGGAGGCAATTAAGGAGGAATTCCCCGATGAGCAACTCGATGCTACAAGCAAAATTCCCATGGTATGCCGATTTTGTTAATTATTTGGTTGCGGGGTTTTGCCTCCGGATTTATCATCTTATCAAAAGAAGAAGTTCCTCCATGATGTCAAGTTTTACATGTGGGACGATCCCCCGCTCTTTAAGAGGTGCGCCGACACCATCATTCGACGATGTGTACCTCAAGAAGAGTGGGAGGGAGTTCTACAAAGAACGCCATTCTTCACCTTCCGGAGGACATTTCGTCCGGCAAGACGGCGGCTAAGGTATTACAAAGTGGATTATACTCGCCTACATTATCTAACGATTGCTATCTATTTGTATAAAGTTGTGATAGGTGCGGCGGACGGGAAACATCTCGAGACGACATGAGATGCCAATGACCAATGTGATGGAAGTTGAACTCTTCGATGTGTGGGGATCGACTTCACGGGCCCCTTCCCATCTTCGTCAGCTATCAATACATTCTACTTTGCGGTGGAATACGATCTCGACGGGTCGAAGCTATTCCGGCTCGCATCAATGATGCGCGAGTAGTGCTCAAATTCTGAAGAAAAATATATTCACTCGGTTTGGAACCCCGAGAGCTTTGATTAGCGACGGGGGTCACACTTTGTGAATAAATTAATGAGCACTCTACTTGCGAACACGGGGTTAAGCACAAGGTGGCATTAGCATACCATCCGCAAGCAAATGGACAAGCAGAGGTAGCCAATCGTGAGATTAAGCGATTTTAGAGAAAACAAGTGAACATAAATCGCAAGGATTGGGCCATGAAGCTAGATGACGCACTATGGGCATATCGGACTCGCATACAAGACACTTGGGCACATCACCGTATCGTTAGTCTTCGGGAAATCGTGTCACTTGCCCGTCGAATTAGAGCATAAGGCGTTTTGGGTCAGTAAAGAAGTTGAATTTTGACTTCCAAGCAATGGGTGAAAAGAGGCTCTTGCACTGAATGAGATGGAGGAATTCGGGATGAAGCCTATGAAAATTCCCGGATTTACAAGGAGCGAACCAAATGATGGCACGATCTAATGATAAAGAAGAGGAGTTTTTACCGGGTGAACAAGTCCTTTTGTTTAACTCACGCCTTAAACTCTTTCCGGAAAGCTTAAGTCTAGATGGTCGGGGCCGTTTGTGATAAAGAAAGTGTTAAATCCTCCAGGGGAATAGTGGAGCTATTGAGCGAGAGATGGGGAGACATTCATGGTGAATGGCCGAGAATCAAGCATTACTTGAGGGAGCAAAAGGAGGAAGTGACACGCCTCACATTGCTAGAGCCATGATCAACTAAACAGGCCAAGCTATAGGACGTTAAATTTAGCGCTTGTTGGGAGGCAACCCAATGGTTTTGTTGTTTTATTTCTTCCCATGTTTCTTAATTTGTTCCTTTCCCTTTCCTAAGTTAGGATTTTATTGCTTTCAAAAAAAAAAAAAAAATCGAACACAAGGTTCGGACTCCAGCACGGGCAACCCGTGCCATATGGACACGCCCGTGCCCTTTCCAGCATTCAGGACTCCAAAGTTCGGGCCCTAGCACGGGCCACCCGTGCCGTTTGGCACGGCCCGTGCTCCTTAAGGGTTTTTGGGAGCAATCTTGCGGCTCCCAGCACGGGCCACTCGTGCCGAATGAGCACGCCCGTGCTCCCTAAGGTTTTTTTTGAGAGCACTCTTACGGCCCCCAGCACGGGCGACCCGTGCCGATTGAGCACGCCCGTGCTCTTGCCTGGGAAGGTTTAAAACCGACGGGCAGGGGTCTATTTTTCTTCACAAAATTTCTCCCCCTTCACGCACGGACAAGCAAGAAAAAGCTCCCCCTCCAAATTTTTTCGAAAATTCATTCTAGATATCATCACTACTCACCTCCCACATTACTCTAAACACGTATTACACGTTTGAATTTGCTGGGAAGCAAGGATTTGGGGTAGATAGCACCTAGGGTTTCAACAATCCAATCCTCTTCTAATTCTCGAAAATTAAGGTATGAATTGAAAATTTTATGTCAAATTTCTTGAGGATTATGAACTAGGGTTGATATATGATGCTTGTATGATACTTGAGCCATATGTTTAAGTGGAATTTTCTATGGGGCTTTTTATCGAACACTTGGTGGGTTGTTGAATTGTGATGAATTTAGTTGATTGCTTGATGGATTATACCTGTGTTAGATTGTTTAGGAGGTTAGGAGCTAGGATTCTCGGCAATTATATTGGTATGTGAATTGAACGCTTGATTATGAATCGAATTGTTGATGATGAGCTACTATACTTCTAGTGAAATTGTGTATTAATTCATTGTTTGTTTTTACTTGGCAAGTATGGATTCTCACGATTGTTTTGCCAGGTACTAAATTGAAACATGGCTGAACCACGACCAAACCGAGGAAGACGAGGTTGGGGAGCCGCGGCCGCTCGAGCGCCACCACACCCGGACAGCCCCGAGGCTTACGGGCTCACTATTGATGAAAACGAAATACTGGATAAATGGAACCGGCTCATCCATCGTTCATTCGCACCTACACGCTATACCGACGACGAATGTACCCGAGCTCTCGGGATACACGAGGAGGTATGGCAAATGTTTGATCGAGTTGGATGGACCGCATTTATGCAAGGGCGGTGGCCAACCTACAAGACACTCACACTAGAGTTCTTAAGCACTGTTCATGTCACGGCAACACGACCACGGAGTGAGCCTCGGGAAATCCAGTTCAAGTTGGGCAACGAATGGAGAACGGTCACTATTGCCGAACTTAATCAAATTTTTGGGGTACCATCGGACGCCCCATACCGAACGGCTGCAAATTACGACTCGCGTGCTTTCTGGCGATTGTTGACTGAAACTCCCGACACAGGGCTCATGCAATACGCAGCACGCACCTCCAAGGCTTCCTCACTCCGCAACCCCATATTCCGTTACATTCAAAAAGTAACGGCCCATTCTGTGTTCGCCCGGTACAACAATGGGGGTATGCAAGCGAGAGAGCTATACCTACTTTGGTGTATGCTCAATCGCACCCCTTATAACATGGCGGCATACTTTGTGGAACACGCCATCTACGTACAACAGCATGAAGCGGGGAAAATACTAATTGGGGGAATGATAACCCCAATCGCACAACATTTTGGGGTTGACATAAGCCGCATGGAACCATTAGCGGGCAGCCGAAGCATTAACATGAGCGCCCTTCTCACCATGAAGATCATCAATAATGAGGAGAATATCCTCTGTTTTCAACAAAAAGTCGGGTCTTCGTTTCCCCTTCCTAACCCGCAGCTCACAGCAGTAATTGATAACCAAATCAACTGGCTTCTATACTCCGAGGAGCATATCAGAGTCATGCAGGGTTTGGCGGCGCGAAAGAGGCGAAGGATAGCCGGGTTGCCCGATGAAGAAGACTTGGCCATGGAGGCACAGGAGTATGATAGACAGGAGAGGGGGTTTGAGCAAGACTTCCAACAGGGAAGCTTCGATCAGAGCGGCCCACAGGGACAGCCTGATATTCCAGAGAGCTCTCGCCAAGGCGAAGAACGTGGGGGCCAGTATGATCACGACAGGTTCTGTGCATTTGAGGAAAGCTTGCGCCAGCATAGGAGTGATTTCCGTGCTTACCAAGAAGTCCAAGATCAAAGATACCATATGCAGAGCTTGTGGAACCAAGCACACGAGCAGCGGGAGTCGGAGATATTGCAGGCAGTACTACGAATCGAGAATTGGCATATCTCCCAGGGCCACTACCCGCCGCCACCTCCACAGTAATCCAGGTCCTATCCACACTTTTCTTTGAAATTCTACCTTCTCTTTTATGCGCTATAATTTCATTCAAGTTTGGGGGGGAGAGGTAGTAATTTTATTGATGGGTGTGGCGTTTGCATTCATTTAGTTGCATGTAGAGCATATCATATAGGGTGCATTAGATGTTTGATTTTTTTTAGCATGTTTATCGCTTTAGCACGTTTATTGTTTTCCTAGTAGTTAGGGAGTGAGTTGACCGCTATTGTGTGTTTGTTGTGTCTTGATTGAGGTCTTGATCTTGGGAGCATTTTGCGGATTAGTTCATGTTGTTTTGAATTGGATGTTGAGTGTGAGTTGATCGGGTTGAGAATAATTAATATGGAGCATGTGCTTATTGGGATTATGGTTAAAATGCTTTGAATTATGCACTTACAAGCCTGTGAGCTTTTGAGCCTTTACTGCTTTCATCATATGCAGTCTTGTTTGCTTGAGTGTGTCATTCATGTTGATTTGAATTCTAGAACTTGCGCTGGTATCTCCGTCAAGGTCACATGTTGTATGCATTCATGAAAATGATTTTAGGCCATTTTTTGTTAAGCCTTTCAAGCCTTTTTGCCTACCTTATGATATTTGATTTTCCTAGTTAGCCATCTTGAGCCTATTGCCTGATTTTTTGATAGCCACATTTCAAGCCTTAGAACTTAAATTGATATATCTGTTATCCTAAATTTGAGCGTATAGCATTGAGTAAAGGATAGAGTAAATGATTGAATGAAGGGATATCAAGAAATTAGAAAATAGTTTGTATGATTGGTGATTGGGAATAAAAGAAGAAAAGGAGAAAATGAAGATACTCACAAAAAAAAAAAAAAAAAAAAAAAAACGCGACTGGATAAGTGAGTCGGCATGTACTAGAAATAGGCTGGAAATTGTGATGTAAGGCGAAAGAGATTGATGTGTATGAAAAAGAAAGGAGAAATAGAGAGGTGATAAGATATAAGGCGATTGGGAGTACATAATTGGTTAGTATTAGAATATCTGTTAGAGGAAGACGATGTGCTTACCAATCTATACGCTTGAGTTGAGTCACTTTATCCATATCTCCCTACCTTAACCAAAGAGCCTTCATTATAACCATAAACAAAGTCCTTTATGATTTGTGAATTGCATACAAACGAGTGGCGGAGATGTGAGACGATTTGCAAGCATATTGTAATTCTTCAACATTGATATGATTTGAGCGAATACACATCCATTATTATTCTAGTGAGTAGAGTATACACTTTATCCATGAGAGGCATGTTTTGAAGTGTTTTACCATGATTTTAATAGACTTGTGCTCCGTGTTAGCTATTTGAAACTTGGTTGGTTTATGCTTGATGTTTATGGATAGATGACATGAATTGTGATGCGGTGCTCTTGAGTTGCTCTTCTTTTCCCCAATGGTGTTGTCTTGTTTATAAAGTGTTGACCGGGATCACAATGAGTTTAAGTTTGGGGTTTGATTGACTGGTATTTTGCATGTATTTTGGGCGTAATATTGGCTAGAATGAGGGAATATGCATGCGTTATACAAGTAAATTGGGTTGTATTCTTGTTTTGTGGAATTGGATTACGCTTTGCTCGTTTTGTAGGAATTTATCTATATTTGTGGCATAGTGGCAACAATTCGAGCATCGCAACCGCCAATACTTGACTCAAGTGACGAAGTTTGGAGTCGAGTCGAGAAGAAGTTGGACGAACCGGGCGAGAAAAGGAAAAAATAGCCTATGGGCACATCGTTCCAGGTGAGCACGGGCAGGGCGTGCTCCTCTAGCACAGCCCGTGCTCAACCCAAACAAAAGGACTCAAGGTGCGGCCTAGGGCACGGGCAGCCCGTGCCATGTTGGCACGCCGTGCCCCCTCAAGAAAGACTACAAAAGGTTCGGCACCAAGGGTCGGCAAGGCCAAAGGGGCACGCCGGTGCCAAGGGAAAAAACGAGTTTGTCAAATTTCAACTAGGTTTCAACCCGAACGAAGTACAAATAGACCGGGCGACCCACGAACGGGAGACGCTGATTTTTACCCTAGAAACCAGAGAAAAGAGCAGTTTTCCACCGGATACTTCGAGAGATTGATCAAGACCGCAACCACACCTTCGAGGATTGAAGATAGATCGAGAGATCGTCATCATCCCCGAGTCACTCATTCCATCGTATCGTATTTCAATTAGTTAGATTTTGATTATGGATAATTTGTCTATAAATTGTTTATTTTCAATGTCTGGCTAAAACTCTTGTGATTCCTGGGTTTGGGAGTAGATTAATAAACACTTTTATGTGATAATTAAGGATAATTAAAGTTAATGTTTTCTTTCTCTATTCAAGTACTTTGCTTTGATTCTTGTTTTATCAAAAGGCATTTGATCTAAACTTGTTTGATGTATTGATTCATAATTCTAACCGATGAGTCTCAATACTAGATCTTGAGTACTTGACACAAATAGATTGCATGATTGAGAAGTCTGTGAATATTTGTGAGATCTTTTAATCTTTTGAACTTTTGGGAGTTGGATATCTCATGTTGAGTAGAGATGCTAACATAGATATTCCAATCAACGCTTTTACATACATCTCGAGAGAGAGGGTAAATTACTTTGGTGATTGGTCTATAGAGAAGAATATGTTTAACCTTGGTTTGCTTAACACGAGCATAAAAGTGGGATATTAATTGAAACCATAACCCAGAATCCATCCATTCATACTTGATCTTTTAATCACTCTTTACTTTGTTATTTTAGGATTAATTTCTGCTTTAGTAGTAATAAAACCAACCCTTCAAATTTCGATAGTTTAGATAAAAATAGGACTATTATAATCCAATACTTAGTACATTAATTTATTAATCCCTGTGGATTCGACCTTGCAAACCCTATTCTATAAACTGATCCGTACACTTGCGGTGAAGCTAAAAAAAATAGGCGAACATTGACGTCAGCAGTAATTATGATATTAGTAAAAAGCCTGCGCCAGTTTACCCATGGTTGGATATAAATGCTGATGTATTTAATGCGGGAAAATTAATGTAGTTTCTAAGACGTGATCTCAACCGTTGATCAGTTTTACCTTTTTGAAGTCCAAAAACCATCCTTTCATGTCCCATATATAGAGATATTGAATTTTCTCTCTCCTCACAAGCACTCTTACTCTCAAAGAAATCTCAAGCATCTTCTCTCTGTAACAAAGCTCAAACCCTAGTTCTCATTTTCGTTCGAATATCAAATCCAAGTACAGAAATGGCACCATCTTATGATTACGCAAAACTTGCTGAGAAGATCCACACAGGCGCTATAGTGGACTTCGATGTCCTGGTCAAGCAAGGAGTGGACAAGGCCTTAGCCAAGAAGATCGCTGAAAAGCTTGAGAAAGTTGGTCTCAAGCAGTTCTTATCTATGGAGTTCTCTCACACATACCTCGAAGAGGTCGCGATGTTTTACATAAATGCTCAGGTTTACGATGATGAGATCCGCTCATCGGTCCACATCAAATAATTAAGCTGACTGCTGCGGGCTTAGCTACTGACTGTTATCTCCCATCCTCTAGTCTGAATGAGATAACTGAGAAAGACGTTGATTTGGCTGCTTCCTGGAAGGAGATAACGAAACCAGAGGCTTCTGCGAAGTTCAACTACACTGCACTGAAGAAGCTTATAAAAGAAGACTACCACAAACTGATGGATGTGGTGTCTAAGTATGTCGACATAAAATTTGGATCATTCAATCAGCTCTCTCGGACAAAATTGATTCTGATGGAGCAATAATTAAAGAGAAGAAAGTTAATTGGGTCGAGTACATCTTTGGCAAGTTGTGTAAAAATGTGTTGAACATGTATGTGGGCGATGATGGCATGTTTGGTAGCTCACTCGGTTATGGCTTGATCTTAGACCACTTGATGGACGTGAAGGGTGTTCCTCTCCCAAAAGGGAAACCCTTCCATGTTAACAAGAAAATGTTTAGGGCAAACCTCTCTGATGCCCAGTGTCAAGACCATGCAAAGAAGACGGCTACAAGTGAGGGGGGATCAGCTGAGACCATCCCCGTCGACACAGTTGCTTCTATAAAATCCCCCTTCCCTAAACTTGCTCCAGAGAAGAAGGCACCTGCCCCCTAGCTAAGACTGCACATGCCCTTACAGCCGAAAATGTTCCTGCACCTACTCCCTCACCTACCATGATGAAGAAGCGCTAAGTTGCGCCCCGAAAGCCAGTTGCAGCAAAGAAGCTGAAATTGGCAAAGTCTGCTACCTTTGAGGAGGAACTAGAGGAATCTGTAGAAGTTCCTCTAAAAAGAGAGACAAGGAGAAGACTGGTAAGATAGTCTGACTTATCTGCCAAGCCAGCTGAGTCTAGGACAACTAAAAAGAGAGACAAGGAGAAGACTGGTAAGATAGTCTAACTTATATGCCAAGCCAGATGACAGTAATTTTATAATATTTATTGTGTTGTCTTTAAATGGCGCCGCCAGGTGGCTTGGTTGTTTGTCACTAAGTCTCATCTTAGTTGCCATTGACTTTCTAGCTCATTTTGCCATATAGCTTCCCTAAGGCTCTTGTTCGGTGCTAGCCGAATGTGGCCCAACATGCGAGTCGGTCGTCCAACTCACAATTCGACCCTTCTATTGTACGTCTGCGTAGTTAGGGTCGTCCAACTCTGCTCGGCTATCATCATTTTTGTTTTTGCTCTTCATCGGTAACTGGTGATTTTTGGCCATTTTTGGCCTGAAATCACCCCATTTACATATCTTCTATCATTGTTTTTTGAAATAAGAGGTTTTCTCACAAAAATCTGGATTAGATCTGGATTGTTATTTTTCTTGTTTGTTATTAAGCCATTTGGTGCAACGCTTGTTTTTCTTGTGTGGACGATTCAGATAAACAATTTTTGATCTGGTGGACATAGATATCAAATCAGATAATGATCTTCAATAGATTACAGATCTGAAATCATGAATATTCTAGGTTCTATAGAATTTTCAAAATTGTAGGTTTTAAGCTTATTTTTTTATTAACCTAGGTGCTATGAGTCTTTTCAAAATTTCATGTTTTATGGTTTTTAGCATATTTGTTTATTTCTTTTATTGATGTATTGCTAGTTTGAATTAATTAATAAAAATTATTTTTTTGTTAAAAACATATATTTCAATTTGAGTTGATTATTTTATAAAACAAGTTCATAATTTGTAAAACGATCAACTTTCTCATCTCGAATGTAATAAATATCTTAAAGGCTGACATAATGTAATAGTAAATATGATAAGTTTAATAAAAAAATGATGACCCCATCCTTGAGGACCTCCATTGTCTCGCCCTAGAGTTTCGTGGATGAGGTGAATCGAGGGATATAACTGAACGAGTCAGGGTCTGGAGCTGCTTTAGACTGAGTCACCATACAAAAAATATTCATCCACCCTGTTACAAGGGGGATTTGAACTTCCACGTTGCGTGTGCCAGCAAAGCAGACATGACATGACCCATGTCGTTTACCAGTTGAGTTATGCCCTGGGACGTGATAAGTTCACTGACGTATGACTTATGTGTTCATCCCAAACAAAAATCATTATCAAGCCATTAACTAAACAAGTTGAGCACTTGAAGGTTCTATAAAAATTAAAGGTTTTAAACAAACACATAAGCTCTTAAGCTTTGACTAATATTTTCACCTGTGCTATGCACAAATATTAATACTTGAAGATGTTAAGGATTATAAAATTTCCCCAACCCGACTATGTAATGAGACAGGGATGGGATTGTTCCCCTACTCCTTGTCTTGTCCCAATCCTGATATATTTTTATTTAAGTAAATAGAGTGATTATAAGGAGTCTAGTTGTGTCTCGTAAGGAGCCAACTACTGCTTGAATAATCCAAAATCACCCTATAAATGAAATTAAATAACTCCAAAATTAGAACATTAACATGAAACATGAAATAGAAAAGGATTCGATAACTAAATATAAACATGAAACTAAAAAATAATTATAGCAATGCTTAACCTTTGCAATGGCATCGATTAGGTTTCAATCCTAAGTCTACAATTTATTTATAATTTATCTCATCCCCTCCCACCACTCTCCCAACTTATTAAAAAAAACCTTAATTAAACATGAAATATTGAAATTAAAATTTTGAATATGAAATATTCGACAACCCTAAATTTAAAATAGATTAATCCTAATTAATTGTGATTATGCTTTTTAGCACCGATCACTCTAAAGCTAAGGTTTCTGACAAAGTCCTTCTTCCGAAGGGGAAAGTCTTCAAGTCTTCTTCTCATGGAGTAGGAAGTTCTTCAGACGGAAACTTTCCTGCACACACGCAAATGTTATAGGGCCCCGGGGGTTGTCCAGGGAGGCCCTTCCGACGCTCAAATCAGCACCGTGATCGAGAGAGAATGCGATGATAAATGAACACTGAATTAAATGCGTAGGAGTAATTATGAGATAATATACTTACAAATAAAGATGAGGAATCTTTATATACCTGGGATATAGGCCTTGTGGACGTCGTGTATGAGAAATCGACCGATGAGCCAGTACCAGACTCCTTTAGGTCGGGTTATTCCATTAAGAGTCCATTGGGCAATTAATATTAAATTAACATATAAACCGAATTATATATTTATTTATCAAATATCATTTTTTCCCCCAACATAAGCCCCATAGCTCCGGTGATGTGGAGGTATGAAGCAGTGTGGGAGTTAAACTAGTATCGTGTTTGGCTTGTCTTGTTCTATATCTTGTCTTGCATTTGGAGAGTCTTTAACCACTTTTGTACAAGGACACTTGGGATGAGAGCATTTGACCATGTCATCCAAAGGTAATATTTCTCTCTCTACTTTTTAACTTTGAACTTCTTTGATTGGAAAAACACTTAGAAAAATTTCAAGAAAGTTGAGAAGAGTGCTCATGGAGAGTTGGAGTGATTAGCAGAGTGTATCAAGTGAGGAGAGAGATGAGAGCCCGAGAGAGGGAGGAGTGCGTCCCAGGCAGTCTCCTCGGAGTGGGAAAGGGTGCCCCCTTGGCGCGTTTTGACGTTTTTCTTTGACCGTCCATGCTTCTTTCCTTCACATTTTTGCTCGTACCTTGTCTTTTGACATATCATTTGAAACATGTTATGACCTTTCGTCCAATTTAGCTCCATTTTCTGCAAAATGCACAAGAGTACGTAGTATCACACCCAACAAAGGAAACCAAGTAAAACACACTAAATATACATGCAAATGTATCAAATATATACCATTTTAAGCCTCTAAATGCACGTATATTTTACACGCATCAAAATCCTCCAAACTTAAAGCATTGCTCGTCCTCGAGCAATTTAAGAAAAACAAAATCACGGGGTAAAAGAACACACAAGAACACTATGAACATTAAATCTCATTTGACTCCATACTCAAGAAAATCATGTAATTCATAATCAAGAAGTCATCATTCATAAACTCGGCATAGTCAATACTCTCTTGGGTACTTGACATCGCGACTCACAAGTAGACAGTGTATCACTCGACTCTTCAAAACTGTATGGAAAGTGTTTGCGCACAAAATCAATTCAGTGAATGTACAACTACCATAGGCTTGCAAATCGTCTAACATCTTGACCACTTTAGTGTGCACAATTTAAGAATCAAAAAGAACTTTTATTAGGTTGTAGTGTAGGCTCTTTGGTAAGGGTAGGGAAATTTTGGATTAAGTGACTTGACTTGAGCAAATAGAATTTTAAGTACACAGACTTGCAATTCAGGAATTTTTTCTTTTGCTTTGCTCGATTTTTCTCTTCTTTTTCAAAGATATTTCTTTCTTTTTCGAGCTTCATGCTATTTTTTCATTCACCTAGACATTGCTCATCCCTCTTTCTTTTGCCAACTTCCTCTCTTTTTTCATAATTTTTCACCACATCTTCCCCAAACTTATTCATTTTTTATAAGCTCAAGAAATTTCAGGGACAAAATTATGTTTACAATTTTAAAGATCAACGTGGCTCAGAATAAAAGTTTTGGCTCAAAATTGGCTAACTATGGAATCATGAGTTCATAGGTAGGCTTTTTAGGCTAAGTAAGCTAAAACAAAGATGGCCTTAATCATTTTCAAAAATTGCACACACATATGGCTTCAATGAAGATACCAGAGCAAGTTCTAGAGTTCTATCTGATTGGCATGTATTTTGCATGTATTTTGGGCTTAATTTTGGCTAGAATGTGTTGATATGCATGCATTACATGAGTAAATAGGGCTTTATTCCTGTTTTGTGGAAAAGGATTACGCTTTGCTCGTTTCGTAGGAATTCATTGATAATTGCGGCATTTTGGCAACAATTCGGGGCATTGCGATAAAGAACCGCAAATATTGATATAATGTACGAAGTTGGAGTTGAATCAAGAAGAAGTCAGATGAACCGGACAAAAAATGGAAGAAAACGGTCGAGTACGAGTTGCAGCAGGTGAGCACGGGCAGGGCGTGCTCCCTAGCACAGCCCGTGCTCAACCTAAAACTGAAGTCTCAAAGTTTGACTACCAGCACGGGCTGGTCGTGCTATATAGCACGGCCCGTGCTCCTTTCAGTGGTTTGGACAAATCCTGCGGCACCCAGCATGGGCTGGGCGTGCCCTAGCAAACGACCCGTGCGCCTCTACGGGAAAAACTGAGTCTGACTCATGTTCAACTAGGTTTCAACCCAAACGTAGTACAAATAGAGACGGGGCGGCCATAAACAGGGATACGCAGATTTTTGCCCTAGAAAGCAGAGAAAAGAACAATCTTCCACTGGAGATTTGGTGAGATCGATCAAGACCGCAACCACACCTTCGAGGATTGAAGATAGATCGAGAGATCGTCATCATCCCTGAGTTCACTCACTCCATAGTATTTTTATCATTCGATTAGTAGACATGAACATGTATAATTTGTCTATGAATTATTTCTTTTCTATGTCTGGCTAAACACTTTGTGATTCCCGGGTTTGGG
This sequence comes from Rehmannia glutinosa, assembly GCA_016081115.2. Taxonomy (NCBI): domain Eukaryota; kingdom Viridiplantae; phylum Streptophyta; class Magnoliopsida; order Lamiales; family Orobanchaceae; genus Rehmannia; species Rehmannia glutinosa. Next base: position 92,055,729 of record CM071926.1, read on the forward strand.
AGTAGATTAATGGATACTTTTATTTGATGGTTAATTGCAATTGAAGTTAATGTTTTCCAACCCTATTCAAGTACTTTGCTTTAATTCTTGTTTTATCAAAACACGTTTGGTTTAACTTGTTTGATGTATTGATTCATAATTCTAACCGATGAGTTTCAATACTAGATCTATGAGTACTTGACATGGATATCTTGCATGATTGAGATCTCTGTGAATATTCGTGAGGCTTGCTAATCTTTTGGTCTTTTGGGAGTTGGATATCTCATGTTGAGTAGAGATGCTAGGATAGATATTCCAATCAATATTTTTACATACATCTCGAGAGAGAGGGTAAATTACTTTTGTGATCGGTCTATAGGGAAGAATACATTTAACTTTGGTTTAATTAATCTGAGAATAAAAGGGGATATTAACTGAAACCATAACCGAGGAATCTATTAATCTACTTGATCTTTTAATCAACTCTTTGCTTTGTTTCTTTTAGGATAAATTTCTGCTTTAGTGTTAATAAAACCAATCCATCTCAAATTCGATAGTCTAGATAAAAATAAGGCTATTATAATCCAATAATTAGTACATTAGTTTATTAGTCCCTGTGGATTCGACCTTGCTAACCCTATTCTATAAACTGCACCATACATTTGCGGTGAAGCTAAAAAATAAGGCGAACAAGTTTTTGCGGCCACACTTTGTGAATAAATTGATAAGCACTTTACTTGCAAAGTACGGGGTCAAGCACAAGGTGGCATTAGCATACCATCCGCAAGCAAACAGGCAAGCAGAGGTAGCCAATCGCGAGATTAAGCAAATTTTGGAGAAGACAATGAATATAAATCGCAAGGATTGGGCCATGAAGTTAGATGATGCGTTGTGAGCATATCGGACTGCGTACAAGACACCATTGGGCACATCACCATATCAGTTAGTAGTCGGGAAATCATGTCACTTGCCCGTAGAATTGGAGCATAAGGCGTTTTGGGTTGTGAAGAAGTTAAATTTTAAATTCCAAGCAGCGGGTGAGAAGCGGCTATTGCACTTAAATGAGATGGAGGATTTCCGGGATGAAGCTTATGAAAATTCCCGAATCTACAAGGAGCGAACAAAAAGATGGCACGATCGAATGATAAAGAAAAGAGAGTTTTTACCGGGTAAACAAGTCCATTTGTTTAACTCGCGTCTTAAACTCTTTTCGGGAAAACTTAAGTCTAGATGGTCGGGGCCGTTTGTGATAAAGAAGGTGTTAAATCCTTCGAGAATAGTGGAGTTGTTGAGCCGAGATGGGGAGACGTTCATGGTAAATGGCCAGAGGATCAAGCATTGCCTTAATAGAGATCAAAAGGAAGTGGTGACACGCCTCACTTTGCTGGAGCCGTGATCGAGTAAACAGGCGTCAAGCTATAGACGTTAAATTTAGCGCTTGTTGGGAGGCAACCCAACGGTTTGCTGTTTTATTTCTTCCCATGTTTTCTTGGTTTGTTTTCTCTTTTCTAAGTTAGGATTTATTTGCTTTCATAGGTTATGATTTTCTTGCTTTCCCTAATTAAAAAAAAAAAGTGGAAATTTCGAGTTGAAGTGTGGTGCCCAGCACGGGCAGGGCGTGTGCCATGCGCATGGCCCGTGCAGGCACCAGCCCAAAGAATGAAATTTACGGCACCCCGCACGGGCAGCCCGTGCGCCATGCACACGGCCCGTGCGGTGCCCAGTAATTTCGTAATTAGTAGTCCAATTTTAATTGAAGCATTTTTTTGTAAATATGTTTTCTTTCTCAATTTTTTTTCTTCTTCTTTGTTTCTAACATCGTTTTTGTTGAGTGCGAGATTGGAATTCACAAGTAGCCCAAATCGCTGCTGCATTGGGAGGCCGACATCAAAAGGGAAAAGCAACGCCATTCGTCTGATGGATGGTACAGAATATAAGTGCTCAATGATTTCAACCAACGCGGTTCAACAAAAGCGATGCTAGAAATCTGAGTCTGGCTGAAGACGAAAAACTTAGCACTTTGTGGGAGGCAACCCAAACGTCGCGGAAAACCCAGGGAGTAAAAAAAAATTGAAAAAAAAAACATTCTGAAAAATAACGAAAAAAAATTTAAAAAAAAACGGAAAAAAAAATTCTGAAAAAAAAACCAGACGCACACGGGCATGTGGATGCACGCGACCCGACCGTACGATCTGCTCCTTCAGTTTCCGAATTGACGGACAAGCTCCCGTCTTCATCCGAACTATCCATGTAAGTACTTATTATGCATTCCTCTTTTCTTTTGATAATTTCCTCATATGTTCGGGACGAAGCATATTTTAAGTTTGGGGGGGTTGTCAAGAATGTGTAAATTAGTACTATTGCATTTTGCATTGCATTTAGGACTGCACGTAGAGCACTTGCATAAAAAAAATGTTTTTTTGCTTTATTTTTTTGATTTTTAGTTATTTTTATTTTAACACGTTTAATTGCTTTTGTGTGGTTTTTTTAATCCAGTTCGTATGCCCAGCTCCCTATGATTTTACTATGAATATTTTATGGCATAAAATAACATACTTGAGGGAATAATGTAATAAATTCTTAGGAGGAAAGTTTATTTGCTTGGCATTTATTAAGAAAATTGGGTATTTGAGCATGTTGCGAAAAAAAGCATGTGAGCTTCTGGGCCTTAAACTGCTTTATATTATGCAGACTTATTTTTTTCTTGAGTGTGTCATTCATGATTGATAGAACTCTAGAACTTGCTCTGGTATCTTCATTGAAGCCATGTGTGTGTGCAATTTTTGAAAATGATCTAAGGCAATCTTTGTTTAGCCTACTTAGCCTAAAAAGTCTACCTATGAACTCATGATTCCCTAGTTAGCCAAGTTTGAGCCAAAACTATTATTCTGAGCCACATCGATCTTTAAAATTTACATGTTTTTAATCCCTACAAATTATTGAGCTTATAGAAAATGAATAAGTTTGGGGGAGATGTGGTGAAAAATTTATGAAAAAGAGAGGAAGTTGGCAAAAGAAGGAGGGATGAGCAGTATCTAGGTAAATGGAAAAAAATACATGAAGCTCGAAAAAGAAAGAAATGTCTCTGAAAAAGAAGAGAAAAAATCGGGAAAAAAAAATTCTGAAAAACAAATAGAGAGAGAGCTTGAGGTTATTAAAAAAAAGGCCTAAAAATGAAAAAGGAGAAATAAGGGTGGAATTGAGTTGAAAAAGAAAACTGATATTATATTAAAATTGGGTTGGTGAATTGCAAGTCTGTATGCTTAAATTCTATTTGCTCAAGTCAAGTCACTTAATCCAAATTTCTCTACCCTTACCAAAGAGCCTACATTACAACCTAATAAAAAGTTCTTTTTGATTCTTAGATTGTGCACACAAAACTGGTAGAGATGTTAGACGATTTGCAAGCTTATGGTAGTTCTACATTCACTGAATTGAATTTGAGCATAAACACTATCCATACACTTCTGAGAGTCAAGTGATACACTATCTTCTTGTGAGTCGCGATGTCGAATACCCAAGAGAGTATTGATTATGCCGAGCTTATGAATGATGACTTCTTGATGATGAGTTATATGGTTTCCTTGAGTATGGAGTCGAGTGCTATTTAATGTTTATAGTGTTCTTGGGTGTTCTTTCATTTTTACCCCTTATATTATTTTTTTTTAATTTGCTCGAGGACGAGCAATGCTTTAAGTTTGGGGGATTTTGATGAGTGTAAAATATACGTGCATTTGAGGGCTTAAAATGATATATATTTGATGCATTTGCACGCATATTCAATATATTTTACTTGGTTTAATTTCCCTTGTTGGGCGTGATACTGCGTACTCTTGTGAATTTTGCAGAAAATGGAGCTAAATTGGATAAGAGGAGATATCACGTTCTAAAGTATAGGTAAAGAGCTAATGTACGAGCAAAAATATGAAGGAGCGAAGCATGGAAGGTCAAACAAAAGAAATTTTCCTTCAAAAACGTCAAAACGCTCTAAAAGTTTCCAGCACTGGCAGGGTCCAGTATTTTGGACATAACTTCCTCTAAAACATTGATATTGAGGTGATTAAAGTGGCCATGGAAAGCTAAGAGAAAAATATACAAGTTTCATGAAGACCCCGAGATCAAATTCGGATCGCATGACCCAACCGTGTGGGTTGACACGATCATAGGACGTAACTGGGGCTGAATTGGTCTCCTTTTCGTACTCAAACTCTGCAAGTGATCTCTCCAAGCATCTGTAAAAGGGACCCAAGGATATGCACGAAAATTCATCCATTAATACATCATCCAACACCTTCTAGGGCTTGGAGGGAGAATCCATCCTGACAAGAAGGGGTTTTCTTTCTATGTCTAAGAACTCTTGTTTGTGCTTATATGAGGTCTAAATATTGATTCAGATTTGTCTATGAGTTTGTAATCAATGTTTGGCATATTTTTTGGATCTTAGGGCATAATCGAAACTGTGGATTTATATTAAATATGATTATTTGTTTTCTTAATTAATTCATTCGTTCTATTTTATGAATTCGAGTGCTTATTTATAATTGCTTTTTATTTGGCCAATAATTTGCATGTCATACTTGTAGTCCATAATCCGACCAAGTGAATTCTAGAAGACGAAAATCGAATTCAGACATGAAACATGTGTGACAAGCGTGTTTGTGGGGAGTCATTAATTAACAAATCTTTTGGGAGTTAATAAGAATTGTAACGATCCGAGAGGACTACAATTGTTATTAATCAACTGTTTACGCACCACCTGACCAGGGGAGTAAATGATATTAGGAATTTGAACCCATAGAATTGCATGAATGTGATTGATTTTTCTATTGGGCATTTTATCGAACACCTTGTGGGTGGTTGAATTAGGATGTTTTTGGTTGATTGCTTGATGAATTATACATAAGCTCGATTGTTTAGGGTGTTAGTGACTAGGATTCTCTGCAATTACATTGTTGTTTGGGCTTGGAAGCTTAATCGTGGATTAAATTGTCGAGATGAGACACTATGCCTTATGTGAATTGTTGTATGTAATTCATCGTTTGTTTTACTTAGCACGTACGGATTCTCACAATTGTTTTGATAGGTACATATTCGAACAAATGGCTGAACCACGGAACTGACCAAACCGAGGTAGATACGGATGGGGGGCCACCGTCACACATGCGCCACCACACCCAGACAGCCCCGAGGCTTACGGGCTCACTTTGACAGAAAACGACGAACTTGATAGGTGGAACCGGCTCATCACTCGTTCTTTCACGCCCACACGCTATGCCGACGATGAGTGTACCCGAGCTCTCGGGATACATGAGGAGGTTTGGCACATGTTTGAACGAGTGGGATGGACCGCCATCATGCAAGGGTGGTGGCCAACATTTAAGACACTCGCGCTCGAGTTCCTGAGCACCGTGGAGGTTACGGAGACGCGAGTCAGAAGTGATCCTCAGAAAATCCAGTTTAGATTGGGCAACGAATGGAGGCACGTCACTATCGCCGAACTTAACCATATTTTTAGGGTACCATCAGACGCCCCGTACCGGACTGCTGTAAATTATAGCTCGCATGAATTCTGGCGATTGTTGACTGAAACCCCAGAAATAGGCCTGATGCAATATGCGGCACGCACATCCAGCGTCGTCCACACGAAACCCCGTATTCCGCTACATCCAAAAAGTAACGGCCCACTCAGTATACGCTCGGCACAACAATGGGGGTATGCAAGCTCGGGAGCTATACCTACTTTGGTGTATGCTCACCTGCACCCCTTATAATATGGCGGCTTACTTTGTGGAACATGCGGTTTACATTTCTCAGCAGGACGCGGGGATAATATTAATTGGGGGAATGATAACCACCATTGCTCAACATTTTGGGGTTTATATGTGCCGAATGGAGCTGATAGAGGGCAGTCGAAGCATCAACATGAACGCCCTCCGCACCATGAAGATCATAACTGAAGAGGAGAACATCCTCTGTTTTCAACAAAAAGTCGGGTCTGCTTCCCCCCTCCCTAACCTAACCCATGACTCTTTGTTGTGGTGGACAATCAAAGTAACTGGCTCATGAACTCTGAGGCACATATCAGGGTCATGGACGGCCTCACTCCAAGAAAAAGGAGGAGGGTAGCAGGGTTACCTAATGAAGAGGATTTGGTGATGGAGGCAAGGGAGTACGATCAGCAAGAGAGGGGCTTCGAGCAGGGCTTCCCACAGGGGCGGCTAGACATTCCAGAAAGCTCCCACCAAGGTGAGGAGCATGGGGGACAGTATGATCATGATAGACTATATGCTCTTGAGGAGGGCATGCGACAGCATAGGGATGACTTCTGGCATCACCAGGATGAGTTCCGTGCTTTCCGAGCAGAGCAGGAGCAAAGGTACTAGGCCCAGGAGCAAAGGCACCAAGCCCAGGAGTTGTGGTACCAGGCCTAGGAGCAGCGGGAGTTGGAGATATTGCATACGTTGCATCAGATTCAAATGTGGCATATCTCCCAGGGCCACTTTCCGCCGCCACCCCCACAGTAATCCAGGTCATATCCACACTTTTCTTTGAAATTCTACCTTCTCTTCTATGCGCTATAATTTCATTCAAGTTTGGGGGGGAGAGGTAGTAATTTTGTTGACTAAACAGATGCAGGGGAGCACAGCCCATGCGCCACCACACGGCCCACCCGTGCGCCCTCCAGGGGCTGCGATCGTCATGCTAGGAGACGCGGAAACTGAAGCAAATGGCAATGTTGAGGCCGAGGAAGGAGTTGATGATCATCTTGCTGAACAAAAAGGGGCTGAGGAGCTTAAATCTTCCTCTAACCCTGATATTTCTAAACTTAATGTTCCCCTTCCTTTTCCCCAACGTTTTCAAAAGAAAAAGTTAGATGCACAATTGCTAAGTTTTTGGATATATTTAAGAAACTGCATATTAACATTCCTTTTGCTGACACATTGGAGAAGATACCCAATTACGCTAAATTTATGAAGGATGTTATGTCATAGAAGAGAAAGATGACTGGTTTCGAGACAGTCAATCTGACATAAGAATGCAGTGCGATAATCCAGAGAAAACTACCATAGAAATTAAAAGATCCGGGGAGTTTCACTATCCCTTGTGCTATTGGTGATGTTTTCTTTAAGAGAGCACTATGTGATTTAGGAGCGAGTATTAACTTGATGCCTTTGTCCATTTTCAGGCAACTTGGATTGGAAGAGGTGAAACCAACTACGGTCACCTTACAACTCGCGGATGATCACTCACGTATCCGAAGGGAATCATCGAGGATGTGCTTGTCAAAGTTGATAAATTCATATTCCCTTTGATACTTGGGCGTCCATTCCTAGCTACGGGGAAGCCCTTGATAGATGTGCAAAAGGGAGAGCTCACATTACGGGTTAATGATGAGCATGCTTTATTTACTATCTATAAGGCACTTCAATTTCATGATGGTGTTGAAAATTGTAATTTCATAGACGTAGTTGAATCTTGCATTGATGAGTATGCGGATCATACATTATTTAGGGATGATTTAGAGTTTGGTTTGACACATTCGTGTTCAACATCAAACATGATGATTGATTATGATGACCAAGACTTGTATGATTGCGTTTGTGCTTTAGATAACATGAAGGAGCTACCGAGAAGCGCAAGAGGCGCACACATGCATAAAAACGTTCGGGAGTCCATTATACAGGGACGCACGACCCGTGCTCCAGAGCACGCCCAGGTCGTGTGCATAGTCGAAGAAAAAGCTGGAAAACCTGAAGAGAGCACGGCCCGTGCGTCTGAGCACGGGTAGCCCATGCCTAAGGTCGAGAGAAAAGACGAGATACCTGAAGAGAGCACAGCCCGTTCCCCTGAGCACGGGCAACCCGTGCGTCCATCCGAAGAGGCCACTTCGAACCCAGAACTCAAACCCTTGCCCGAGCATCTCAAATATGCATTCCTTGGAGCGAATAACACGAGTCCGATAATCGCATCATCTCTTTTAACTTCAGTTCAACTCGATAAATTGCTTTGGGTGTTAAGAAAACATAAGTCGGCGATAGGTTGGTCAATCTCTAATTTAAAAGCCATCAGTCCATCGATTGTAATGCATATGATTGGAATGGAAGATGTTTATAAACCTTAGGTGCAAAATCAAAGAAGATTAAACCCTATAATGCAAGAAGTCGTTCGAAAAGAGGTTTTAAAATGGTTAGATGCTAGAATTATATATGCTATTTCTGATAGTTCTTGGGTAAGTCCGGTGCAAATGGTACCGAAGAAAGGGGGGATGACTATAGTTAGAAACGAAAGTGATGAGCTTATTGCAACTAGAGTAGTTGCTGGATAGCGTATTTGCATTGATTATAGGAAGTTAAATGATGCTACTCACAAAGATCACTTTCCCCTTCCCTTTATTGATATGATGCTAGATCGCTTGGAGGGATATGATTACTATTGTTTTCTCGATGGTTATTCTGGGTATAACCAGATCATGATTGCCCCATAAGACCAAGAGAAAATGACATTTACATGCCCCTATGGTACATTTGCATTTCGCAGAATGCCATTCGGACTATGTAACGCGCCCGCAACTTTTCAGTGATGCATGATGGCTATCTTTCATGATTTCATTGAGAAAATAATGGAGGTTTTTATGGATGATTTTTCTGTGTTTGGAGACTCATTTGATCATTGCTTGGATAACCTTTCTCTAGTTTTACAGAGATGCGAGGAGACTAACCTTGTTTTAAATTGGGAAAAGTGCCATTTCATGGTACGTGATGGCATTGTATTAGGCCACCGAGTCTCTTCTGCAGGTTTTGAAGTTGATAGAGCGAAGGTCGTTGCAAATGAGAAACTCCCACCTCCAACAAACGAGAAGGCCATTAGAAGTTTTTTGGGGCACGCCGGATTCTACAGAAGGTTTATCCGTGACTTTTCTAAAATCACTAAACCTTTGAGTCAGTTATTGGAAAATGATATTGCTTTCAATTTTTCCGATGATAGTTTGCAGGCTTTTGAGATTCTAAAGAAGGCTTTGGTGACAACACCAATTCTAGTAGTTCTGGATTGGAGTCAGCCCTTCGAGCTAATGTGCGATGCTAGCGACTTTGCAGTTGGGGCTGTTTTGGGTCAGAAAAGAGACAAGTTGTTCAGAGCCATCTATTATGCGAGCAGAACTTTAGACAGCGCCCAGCAAAACTACACCACCACTGAGAAGGAAATGCTAGGAATTGTATTTTCATTCGATAAGTTTCGATCTTACTTGATTGGAACTAAGACGATAGTCCATACCGACCACGCGACGATCTAATATCTATTCGACAATAAGGATGCCAAACCGAGACTGATTGGGTGGATCCTTTTGTTGCACGAGTTCGATGTGGAAATTTGGGATAGAAAGGGTTGCGAGAATGTAGTAGCCGACCACTTATCCCGACTGGAATATAAGAAAGAGGAGAAAGAAGTCACGGAGGCAATTAAGGAGAAGTTTCCCAATCAGCAACTTCTGATGTTACAGGCTAAATTCCCTTGGTATGCGGATTTTGTTAATTATTTGGTTGCAGGGGTCATGCCTCCAGATTTATCGCCCTATCCAAAGAAGAAATTCCTCCATGATGTCAAATTCTACATGTGGGACGACCCCTTGCTCTTTAAAAGGTGCGCAGACACCATCATTCAACGATGTGTGCCTCAAGAAGAGTGGGACGGAGTTCTACAACAGTGCCATTCTTCACCTTCCGGGGGACACTTTGGTCCGACACGTATGGTGGCAAAGGTATTGCAAAGTGGTTTATACTGGCATACGTTATCTAATGATTGTTATCTATACGTGCAGTAGTGTGATAGGTGCCAGCGGATGGGGAACATCTCGAGACGACATGAGATGCCCATGACCAATATGATGGAGGTGGAACTCTTTGATGTGTGGACCCTTTCCATCTTCGTCGGGATATCAGTACATTCAACTTGCAGTGGAATACGTATCTCGATGGGTTGAGGCAATTTCGGCACAAACCAATGATGCGCGAGTAGTACTCAAATTCCTATAGAAAAATATATTCACTAGGTTTGGAACCCCGAGAGCTTTGATTAGCGACGAGGGGTCACACTTTGTGACTAAATTGATGAGCACTTTACTTGCGAAGTACGGGGTCAAGCAGAAGGTGGCATTAGCATACAATCCGCAAGAAAACGGGCAAGCAGAGGTAGCCAATCGCGAGATTAAGCAAAATTTGGAGAAGACAGTGAATATAAATCACAAGGATTGGGCTATGAAGTTAGATGATGCGTTGTGGGCATATCGGACTGCGTACAAGACACCATTGGGCACATCACCGTATCAGTTAGTATTCGAGAAATCATGTCACTTGCCCGTAGAATTGGAGCATAAGGCGTTTTGGGCTGTGAAGAAGTTAAATTTTGACTTCCAAGCAGCGGGTGAGAAGCGGCTCTTGCACTTAAATAAGATGGAGGAGTTCTGGGATGAAGCTTATGAAAATTCCCGGATCTACAAGGAGCGAACCAAAAGATGGCACGATCGAATGATAAAGAAGAGAAAGTTTTTACCGGGTGAACAAGTCCTTTTGTTTAACTCGCATCTTAAACTCTTTCCAGGAAAACTTAAGTCTAGATGGTCGGGGCCATTTGTGATAAAGAAGGTGTTAAATCCTCCGGGAATAGTGGACTTGTTGAGCCGAGATGGGGAGACGTTCATGGTAAATGGCCAGAGGATCAAACATTACCTTAATAGAGATCAAAAGGAAGAGGTGACACGCCTCACTTTGCTAGAGCTGTGATCGAGTAAACAGGCATCAAGCTATAGGCGTTAAATTTAGCGCTTGTTGGGAGGCAACCCAACGGTTTGCTGTTTTATCTCTTCCCATGTTTTCTTGGTTTTTTTTCCCTTTTCTAATTTAGGATTTATTTGCTTTCATAGGTTAGGATTTTCTTGCTTTCCCTATTAAAAAAAAGTGGAAAATTCGAGCTGAAGTGCGGTGCCCAACACGGGCAGGGCGTGCGCTATGCGCATGGCCCGTGCGTGCACCAGCCCAAAGAATGAAATTTTCTATTGGGCATTTTATCGAACACCTTGTGGGTGGTTGAATTAGGATGTTTTTGGTTGATTGCTTGATGAATTATACATAAGCTCGTTTGTTTAGGGTGTTAGTGACTAGGATTATCTGCAATTACATTGTTGTTTGGGCTTGGAAGCTTAATTGTGGATTAAATTGTCGAGATGAGACACTATGCCTTATGTGAATTGTTGTATGTAATTCATCGTTTGTTTTACTTGGAACGTACGGATTCTCACAATTGTTTTGCCAGGCACTCATTCGAACAAATGGATGAACCACGGAACTGACCAAACCGAGGTAGACGCGGATGGAGGGCGTCGCCGCACGTGCGGGAACACACCCAGACAGCCCCGAGGCTTATGGGCTCACTTTGACAGAGAACGACGAACTTGATAGGTGGAACCGGCTGATCACTCGTTCTTTCACGCCCACACGCTATGCCGACGATGAGTGTACCCGAGCTCTCGGGATACATAAGGAGGTTTGGCACATGTTTGAACGAGTGGGATGGACCGCCTTCATGCAAGGGCGGTGGCCGACATTTAAGACACTCGCGCTCGAGTTCCTAAGCACCGTGGAGGTTACGGAGATACGAGTCAAAAGTGAACCTAAGAAAATCCGGTTTAGATTGGGCAACCAATGGAGGCACGTCGCTGCCGAACTTAACCAGATTTTGGGGTACCATCAGACGACCCGTACCGGACCGCTGCAAATTATAGCTCACATGGATTCTAGCGATTGTTAACTGAAACCCTAGAAACAGGTCCGATGCAATATGCGACACACACATCCAAGGCCTTGTCACTCCGAAACCCCGTATTCCGCTACATCCAAAAAGTAACGACCCACTCAGTATATGCTCGGCACAACAACGGGGGTATGCAAGCTCGGGAGCTATACCTACTTTGGTGTATGCTCACCCGCACCCCTTATAATATGGCGGCTTACTTTGTGGAACATGCGGTTTATATTTCTCAGTAGGACGCGGGGATAATATTAATTGGGGGAATGATAACCCCCATTGCTCAACATTTTGGGGTTGATATGCGCCGAATGGAGCCGATAGAGGGCAGTCGAAGCATCAACATGAACGCCCTCCGCACCATGAAGATCATAACTGAAGAGGAGAACATCCTCTGTTTTCAACAAAAAGTCGGGTCTACTTTCCCCCTCCCTAACCCGCATCTCACTACTATGGTGGACAATCAAAGTAACTGGCTCATGAACTCTGAGGCACATATCAGAGTCATGGACGGCCTCACTGCAAGAAAAAGGAGGAGGGTAGCAGGGTTACCCGATGAAGAGGGTTTGGTGATGAAGGCAATGGAGTACGACGGCAAGAGAGGGGCTTCGAACAGGGCTTCCCACAGGGGCAGCCAGATATTCCAGAGAGCTCCCACCAAGGTGAGGAGCGTGGGGGACAATATGATCATGATAGACTTTATGCTCTTGAGGAGGGCATGCGACAGCATAGGGATGACTTCCGGCATCACCAGGATGAGTTCCGTGCTTTTCGTGCAGATCATGAGCAAAGGTACCAGGCCCAGCAGCAAAGGCACCAAGCCCAGGAGTTGTGGTACCAGGCCCAGGAGCAGCGGGAGTTGGAGATATTGCAAATGTTGCATCAGATTCAAATGTGGCATATCTCCCAAGGCCACTTTCCGCCGCCACCCCCACAGTAATCAAGGTCCTATCCACACTTTTCTTTGAAATTCTACCTTCTCTTCTATGCGCTATAATTTCATTCAAGTTTGGGGGGGAGAGGTAGTAATTTTGTTGGAGGGTGTGGCATTTTTGCATTCATGTAGTTGCATTTAGAGCATGTAGTATGCATTGCATTAGATGTTTTTGATTTTCTTTAGCACGTTTATTGCCTTAGTACGTTTATTGCTTTCTTAGTTATTTAGGGAGTGAGTTGACCGCTATTGTGTGTTTGTTGATCTTGGGAGCATGTGTTGAACAGTTTATGTTGTTTTGAATTGGGTGTTGAGCGTGAGTTGACCGGGTTGAATATAATTAATATGGAGCTTGTGATTATTGGGATCATGGTTAATATACTTTGAAATATGCACTTACAAGCCTGTGAGCTTTCTGAGCCTTTACTGCTTTCATATTATGCAGTCTTGTTTGTTGATTGAGTGTGTCATTCATGTTGATTTGAATTCTAGAACTTGCTCTGGTATCTTCGTCAAAGTCACATGTTGTATGCATTCATGAAAATGATTTTAGGCCATTTTTGCTAAGTCTTTCAATCCTTTTTGCCTACCTTATGATATGTGATTTCCCTAGTTTGAGCCTATTGACTGATTTTTGATAGCCACATTTCAAGCCTTAAAACTTAACTTGATATATTTGTTACCCTAAGCTTGAGCGTATAGCATTGAGTAAAGGGATAGAATAAAAGGTTGAAGGAAAAGGTATCGAGAAGTTAGAAAATGGTGTATATGTTGGGTGATTGGGAATAAAAGAAAAAAGGAGGATAAGGAAGAATACTCACAAACGAGTAAAAAAAAACGACTGCAAAAGTGAGTCGGCTATAAGTGAAAAATAGGCTGGAAATTGTGATGTAAGGCGAATAAGAATGAATTGTATGAAAAAGAAGGGAGAAATAGAGAGGTGATAGAATATAAGGCGATTGGGAGTGCATAGTTGATTCGTATTAGAATAGATGTTTGAGAAAAACGATGTGCTTACCAATCTATACGCTTGAGTTGTGTCACTTTATCCATATTTCCCTACCTTAACCAAAGAGCCTTCATTACAACCATAAACAAAGTCCTTTCTGATTTGTGAATTGCATACAAACGAGTGGCGGAAATGTGAGATGATTTGCAAGCATATGGTAATTCTTCAACATTGATATGACTTGAGCGAATACACGTCCCTTATTATTCTAGTGAGTAAAGTATACACTTTAACCGAGAGAGGCATGATTTGAAGTGTTTTACCATGATTTTGATAGACTTGTGCTCCGTGTTAAATGTTTGAAGCGTGGTTGGTTTGTGTTTGATGTCTATGGATAAACGACATGAATTGTGATGCGGTGTTCTTGAGTTGCTCTTCTTTACCCCATTTGTGTTATCTTGTTTATAAAGTGTTGACCGGGACTGTCAACAGTTTATGTTTGGGGGTTTGATTGGCATGTATTTTGCATGTATTTTGGGCTTAAATTTGGCTAGAATGTGTTGATATGCATGCATTACATGAGGAAATAGGGCTTTATTCCTGTTTTGTGGAAAAGGATTACGCTTTGCTCGTTTTGTAGGAATTCCATGATAATTGCGGCATTTTGGCAACAATTCGGGGCATTTTGATAAAGAACCACAAATGATTGATATAATGTACAAAGTTGGAGTTGAATCAAGAAGAAGTCAGATGAACCGGTCAAAAAACAGAAGAAAACGGTCGAGTACAAGTTGCAGCAGGTGAGCACGGGCAGGGCGTGCTCCCTAGCACAGCCCGTGCTCAACCTAAAACTGAAGTCTCAAAGTTCGACTACCAGCACGGGCTGCTCGTGCTATATAGCACGGCCTGTGCTCCCTACAGTGATTTGGACAAATCCTGCGGCACCCAGCATGGGCTGGGCGTGCCCTAGCGCACGGCCCGTGCGCCTCCGTGGGAAAAATAGAGTCTGACTCGTGTTCAACTAGGTTTCGACCCAAACGGAGTACAATTAGAGACGAGGAGGCCACAAACAGGGATATGCTGATTTTGCCCTAGAAAGTAGAGAAAAGAGCAATCTTCCACCGAAGATTTGGAGAGATCGATCAAGACCGCAACCACACCTTCGAGGATTGAAGATATATCGAGAGATCGTCATCATCCCCGAGTTCACTCATTCCATAGTATTTTTATCATTCGATTAGTAGACATGAACATAGATAATTTGTCTATGAATTATTTCTTTTATATGTCTGACTAAACACTTTGTGATTCCCGGGTTTGGAGTAGGTTAATGGATACTTTTATTTGATGATTAATTGCAATTGAAGTTAATGTTTTCCAACCCTATTCAAGTACTTTGCTTTAATTCTTGTTTTATCAAAATGCGTTTGGTTTAACTTGTTTGATGTATTGATTCATAATTCTAATCGATGAGTTTCAATACTAGATCTATGAGTACTTGACTTGGATATCTTACATGATTGAGAAGTCTGTGAATATTCGTGAGGCTTTCTAATCTTTTGGTCTTTTGGGAGTTGGATATCTCATGTTGAGTAGAGATGCTAGCATAGATATTCCAATCAACGCTTTTACATACATCTCTCGAGAGAGAGGGTAAATTACTTTTGTGATCGGTCTATAGGGAAGAATACGTTTAACTTTGGTTTAATTAATCTGAGAATAAAAGGGGATATTAACTGAAACCATAACCGAGGAATCTATTCATCCACTTGATCTTTTAATCAACTCTTTGCTTTGTTTCATTTAGGATAAATTCCTGCTTTAGTGTTAATAAAACCAAACCATCTCAAATTCGATAGTATAGATAAAAATAAGGCTATTATAATCCAGTAATTAGTACATTAGTTTATTAGTCCTCGTGGATTCAACCTTGCTAACCCTATTCTATAAACTACACCGTACACTTGCGGTGAAGCTAAAAAATAAGGCGAACACTATCAATCATGAATGGCACACTCAAGAAAAAATAAGCCTGCATAATATAAAGCAGTTTGAGGCACAAAAGTCACATGCTTTTTTTTCGCAACATGTTCAAATATCCAATTTTCTCAACTAATGCCAAGCAAATAAACGACATCTTCCCAATATTTCATTACATTATTCCCAGAAGTATGTTATCTCATTCCATAAAATGCTCATAGTAAAATCATATGGAAGTTGGGCATTTTCAAAAACCTTGATTATAAATTACACACAAAACAATTAAATATGCAAAAGCGATAAACGTGCTAAAAAATAAAAATAAAAAATCAAAAATTTTAATGCAAAGTGCTCCACATGCAGTCCTAAATGCAAGAAAGTACTAAATGACGCATTATTGACAATCCCTCAAAACTTAAAATATACTTCGTCCCAAACATATGAAGAAATTATCAAAAGAAAGAGGAATGCGTAAAGAGTACTTACCTGGATCGTTCTGGTGAAGCTGGGAAGCTCGTTCGTCAAATTTGAAATTGGAGAAGCAGATCGCACGGTTGGCTCGTGTGCGTCCACACGCCCGTGTTCGTCTCTTTTTTTCGTTTTTTTATCATTTTTTTTTTCGTTTTTCTTTTTTTCCTTTTTTTTACCCCGGAGTTTGTCGCAATGTCTCTTGGGTTGCCTTCCACAAAGCGCTAAGTTTTACGTCTTCAACCAGACTTCAGGTTTCTAACATCACTGTCATTTAACCGTGTCGGTTGAAATCCTTGATCCCTCATATTCTGTACTATCCACCAGACGAATGGCGTTGCACTATTTTCTCGGATTAAGTTCAGTATCGCTTGGGAATTTGCCCTTTTGATGTTGGCCTCCCAATGCAGTTACGATTTGAGCTACTTGTGTGTCCAAAGATTTCACTCTCGTATTCAACAAAAATAATGTTAGAAACAAATCAATAACAAAAAATTACAAAAGAAGGAAAAATCAAAAATTTTAAAAAATTACAAAAAAAAGGATTTACAATTCATAAAATAAAAAAAAATCAAAAATAAAAAAAATTATAAAAATGGAAAAAAAATTAATTTATTTTTTTTACAAAAACCGATAATAAAAAAATATTTACTAAAACAAAAAAATTGAAAAAATAGAAAGAAAATAAAAAAATTTACAAAAAGCTTCAATTAAGATTGAACTACTTATTACTATATCTATGTAGAATCTTTCAATCCCCGGCAACGGCGCCATAAACTTGTTCGCCAAAAATATTTAGATCATACAACTGTAAGTGTACAGTGTAGTTTATAGAATAATGGCAGGCAAGGTTGTATTCCTCTGGGATTGATATATGAAATACTTAGGCTATAATAACATCGGATTCCAATTTTATTGAAGCGGCCGAATATCCAATTTAAGTCAAATCGAAAATAAAGAAATAAAAGAAATAAATTTGCGAACACCACAAGTATTTTCAACAACTACAGGAGCAACCTTTGGCACATAAGCTCAACATGTTTCTTCAATATTAAATCCAATTAAAGTTTCAAAACCAATTCATGCAATTCTATGGGTTCATTTCCTAAGATAGTCTATTCTCCCTCCCGGGCAGCGTATAAACAGTAGATTAATAACAATTGTAGATCTCCCGACTCGATACAACTATTATTAACTCCCAAAAGATCTATGAATTGAATGGCTCCCCACAAACAGTTGTAGGTCTCCCGACTTGATACACCCGTTTATGTCTGAATTCGATTTTCGTCTTTATTAGAACTCCTCTTCCGAATTTCGCACAAACAAATATGACATGCAAATTATTGGCCAAATAAAAAGCCAATTATAAATAAGCACTCGAATTTATAAAATCGAAAGCATGAATCAATTAAGAAAACAATTAATCAAGATCTAACATGAATTCACAGTTTCTATTATGCCCATAAGATCCGAAAAATTAGCCAAACATTGATTACAAACTCATAGACAAATTCGATATCAATATTATGGCATCGTTTAAGCACAAACAAGAGATCTAGACATAGAAAGAAAACTCCTTCTTGTCAGGATGGATTCCCCTCCTAAGCCTTCAAAGCTCTTGTGCTCCTGTAGATGCAAAAGGCCTTGTAGTGTTCTTCGCAACCTAGCCCTCCTCTCTCAGAAGACTTCAAGTCTTGTGTTCCTGTGTAATTTGATGTGTCTTATGTTGTATGAAGTGATTAATTTTCATGCAAGCCTTGAGTTCCTTTTATAGATGCTTGGAGACATCACTTGTTGAGTTTGAGTAGGAAAAGGAGACCAATTCAGTCCCAATTACATCGCATGACCGTGTCATCCCACATGGTCGGGTTGTGCGATCGGAATTTTAGCCCGGGTCATCACAAAATTTGTATCTCTTTCTCTTAGCTTTCCATAGCCACTTTAATCACCTTAATATGAATGTTGTAGTGAAAGTTATGGCCAAAATACTAAACCCTGCCAATACTGGAAACTGTTAGCGCATTTTGCCATTTTTTAAGGAAATTCCCTTTTGTTCGACCGTCCATAATTCTTTCCTTCACATTTTTGCTCGTACCTTGTCTTTTGACATGTCATTTGAAATATGTTATCATCTTTTGTCCAATTTAGCTCTATTTTCTACAAAATGCACAAGAGTACGTAGTATCATGCCCAACAAAGGAAACCAAGTAAAACACACCAAATATGCGTGCAAATGTATCAAATATATAGCATTTTAAGCCTCTAAATGCACGTATATTTTACACACATCACCACTCTCGCTCTGGAGTTGTGTTATGATGGTGAGGGGGAAGTAGAGCTTGAGTTGGGCTCGAATCGGAGTGATGAGTCTTCCGAGGATGAGTCCAAGGGATATAATCCGGAAAAGGTCCATCGATCCAAGTATCAAGCATAGACCTCCCCTAGAAGTCGGCCAGTTGTTTCGGGGGAGTTGGTTAGTAGAGTGTCATCTCTCTGTCTTCGTAGGTTGCGGGAGTAGCTAAAGCTTCCTTCGGCATTTGTGATGTTGGCCCCAAGTTTGGGCGACAGACTTACCCATCCTCCCAAGGGCTTCATCATGGTGTATCTTTATAGTTTCTCTGTTGGCTTTGTTCTTCCTCTAGACAAATTCCTTATCGCGATCCTTAGATCTGTGGGAGTATGTGTTGTGGCAGATGGTTCCTCAAGCTTACGCATGCATACAGGGATACGGATATGCTATGCGGCGATTGGACACGTCTCTGACTGTGGATGGGTTCCATTCTTTATTCTATGCTAGGAAGTCTCCCGGTGACACCTTCTCCACTTCTCCCCTCACCCCTAGTGCAAGTGTCTTATGGGGCTTCCTTCTCCTGGTGGGTTGTGGAAGGAGGACCTTTTCTACATGAGGGACAATGGTTGGGAGCTCCCTCATAAATGGGTCTTGGAAGCCATGTCGGCCAGAGGCACTTCTAGTTCCCACAAGGAGATGGCAGAAGTTTATAGATCCAAGGGATTGTTCAAGAGTCTTCTAAGGTTAGGGAGTTCTTGGGTACTCCACCTTGCTTTACTTATATGTACTTCTTTTTGCTTTACTCGTATATTTGACTGCTTCCATTATCTGATATTGCTTCTTGTTTGATTCTCAGGTAAGGAGAGTTATAGCATCGCGCAGTTGATGGCCTTCAAAAGGAATAAAAAAGAGAAGGCCAGAGGCTAGTCTACTATTGGCGGGAGCTCAAGCACCCCGCCCCAGAGTGATGGTGAGCGAGGGTCGCGCCCTCACTGGCGGAAGGGTGACCTGTGCCCGGGTTCTTGTTCCGGGGACCATGTTGATGTTGTTCCTACTTTCCGTCCTCCTTCTAGCTCTTCTGGGGGGAAGAGGTCGAGGACGGAGCCTGGTGACACTGCTTCTAGAACCATTGTTCCTAAGCTATCTTTTCTGGTGGAGTGAACCATTGTGAGGGGATCCTGTCCCATTGGGACTATACGGATTTTGGTTTGGGATATGCTAGCACAAGCGGAGCTTTGTTGGTGGATGACCAGTCCCGTCTTGGGTCTCTGTCCTTCAAGAAAATTGAGACATACCTTTTTGGGGATGTCGCTTAGGTGGAGGCTTACAGAGATTCTACTGAGTACCATTTGGAGTTGCTGAAAGAGTCTTAAACTTTCATTGATAGGACTGTCCGCCATTGCCAAAAACTTATACAGCAGAGGCGGAACCTCCAGCGAGGTGATAGGCATCTTGGACTATGACTTCTCTGATGAGTAGGAGGACAGGGAGATCAAAGTGTTGCAGGATCTTCCCGGCAGAGCCAACGATACGGGCGGCGGTGTCGGGATGAGCCTGGCGGAGCCGATGCTATTGATGGAGACGGATCCCCCATGCTTCATCATTGATGGTTGTATTCTGGCCAAGACAACCTTTGATTCATGTCCATCTGTTTAGGGCTTACTTTATGTGCTTGGATATTGTTGGTCCCAAGGGGTGTGAGTGTAAGGTTTAGAAGGGGGGGTTGAATAAACCTTACCAACTTTTCGATTTAGTCTTTTTAAATATTCAGAGTTAATAATTCACAGTTGTGTCCTTGGAGGACAACTAATTTAGTTAATCAGTAGAGTTAGTCACTCAACAGACTCGACTGAGCTGTTGATAGAATAACTCAGCTGTTTAGACTCAAGACTTAGCTCAACTGTGGTTTGTTTTTAGCGGACGACTTAACACCCTTAAATTTGGTTTAGTTTGATTTAATACTTGGTTTTAGCACTTAGAGATTATCAAGTGGATAGCAAATTTATCAGAGTTAAACAAATAAGATGCGAGGAATTAAAGTCTTGAAATGTAAATGACACGATAAGTTTTTATAGAGGTTCAAGATAGGTAATTCTTCTACTCCTCTCTTCTCCAACTCTGGAGGAATCCACTAAGTATTTATCAAGATACGAGTGGTAAGTCCAAATACAAGTCTTGATCACACGGTGACTTGATCCTTTGGGACTCGGTCGGGGAGATGCCTTGGTCACGCAGCTGGCTTCTCGTGCGACTCAGCTTCTTTACAGAGCAGCTGCCTTGCTACTTCAGCCCACTTGCTCAAGCTCCTTAGATTTGATCACGAAGCCCTCCAAAAACTTGAGACTGGTTCGTCCTTGAACCTTCCTACAATCTTCCGTGGAATGTAGACCCCTTGATTCTTCAAAAATTTCCTCTCCAACTGATTGAAGTTATCTTTCCTTCACAGGTGAATGTTGGATTGATTTTCTTCGTAATGTAGGCTTGAGGATTGATCTCGAATGATTTGAGAATATCTCAGGTTACAGTTAAAATGTTTGCTTGAATGTTCGTGGTTCAGGTAACCTACTCTCAGAGTTATTCCTCAGCCTTTTATAGTGATCTTTCAAAAATCTGCCCGTTGAAGAGATAGGCTTATTTTTTAAAGTCACTTGTGGTCGTTGGCTTGTCTTGTTGCAGTCCTTGGAATTTCTATTTCCTCGTATGAATGATTCTTCAGCTTTTCAGAGTTCTAACATGGTGCAGTGCTTCCCATTGGTTTATTCTCTTGCACGCATCAGGCCGAGCACTTCAAGAAAGGCAATATGGAGGTATTACTTGTTTGAGTAATTCTCTTGATTTATGTGCAAAGATCTCTTTGATTGTCTTGACTTGATCGTGCATTTTCTTCACATTCCCAGGTGACTTGAGTCGACTTCCAATCATTTGATGACTCTTGTCATTTCGATCTTGAGACTTGGCTGTCTTGAGTTGACTTGATCGATACTTCACTGTTTGCATCTCAATTTGCACTTTGTCGAGTTCCCGTCTTCTCTTCTTTGCCATACTGTTTGTATTGCGGTGGAGTCTTCCTTCTAGTCTCCGGTTGTCTTCTTGCATGTTTAGGCATAGTCGACTTAACTCGGCTTGACCCGGCCTATCTATTACAATGCGATTTACAACAAAAATGGGGTGCCAACTTCCTATTCTAAGTTTTACATGGCATTCATCAAAATTTACAAAATGATTTCCCAACAATTTCCACCTTTTTGATGATGCCAAAACTTAAAACATACATCAATAATTTAAACAACAAAAATACATACAGGCATATGTAGAATCACAGAATGTGTGTTTAGAATCTATCTTTTATTGATCATAACATTCTTGTTCTTTACATAGTCTGTTTTACAAGATGATGTCGAGCTTAAACGAACAAAAATGTATCGAGTTTAGGGGCTTAAGCTAACCATCTTTTTCTATATTTACACAAGTATAGAATTTGTACGAGTTTTGTATAGTGTACGCGATTTAACACTTACATAAAGTGTATTTACATAGTAAAATACATAAAGGGGTGGACATCAACACTTCATCTCCTTCGCTGCCTCCTTCTTTCATCTTCTTCAGCTCTGTCATCTTCTAATCTTCTTCTCTTTTTCTCATCTTCAGCTGCCTTCTTCTTCTTTTCATATGCCTTCAAGGCGACTTCATCTCTTCTTAGTCTCTCTTGTCTCTCCTCCCATATGAGTTTGTCTTTTATTTTCTTCTTCAATTCTTTTCACATACTCAACATTGTTCTTAGCCACTTGTAGATTGGCTACTTCATCAAAACCACCAAGAGATCCCTCCTTTCTTGCCTAGATCTATGTACTCAATGTTTTTGGCGAGAGATCTAGGTCCGAAACCTCTTCCTCCACCTTCGCTTCTTCCCTCTACCTGGGCGTGTATTGTCGGGGTCTTCTTTTTCCCAGTGAGTGACTAGCGGAGTGACCAGCAGAGCGATAGGTAGTCTCGTCGCTGTCGCCTTCTTCACATAGTGTGAGACCCTTTTCCCAAGTACAAGTCCCGATCTTGAGCCATGGACATGTTTGCGAAGTATCCTTGAGATGCGAGCCTTTTAAATTCATCAATCGATCTTGGCTCGGTTCTGCATCTAAGATGGCATAAGTGTCTCGCTCTCTTGGAATGCCTCCATGTTGTTTGAGAATATCCATAACTCGGGCATTCATCCTTCTTTCCACTTCCTCCATCCCCTTCGCTTTGTCTTTCTCTTTTGACCATTGGTACAACAGAGTGTTGGAGTGGCGAGTCACTTGAGTTTCTTTGATAATATCATTTGTGACAAGACTTT
This sequence comes from Rehmannia glutinosa, assembly GCA_016081115.2. Classification (NCBI taxonomy): domain Eukaryota; kingdom Viridiplantae; phylum Streptophyta; class Magnoliopsida; order Lamiales; family Orobanchaceae; genus Rehmannia; species Rehmannia glutinosa. The sequence goes on from CM071926.1 coordinate 92,078,458, forward strand.
GTTGGGGGTTTTAGCAATCATCAAGGTCACATCTTTCGATCCTTCTCCCTCAACGGACTTCCCTTTCTTTTCTCTTGATACTTCCTCATTTGTCTTTCCCTTCACATTTGCTCCCTCCTTCTCAACTTGAGGATCCCTTGACGCTTTTAGGTATTCCTCTTCCCCTTTTTGGCATCATCAAAGGAGAGGAACCCCTGGAAACAAACTAGCAAGCAGGAAGTCGAGTCTGGCGATAGCCGAGTTCGCTTCGAGTCCTGCTGGGAGTATCTTTGCCTAAACTCGGAGCGAGTATCGTTGGATTGACTTTAATCAACTTCATCTCAGCCATGAGAAGATGAATTTTCGATCCATGTTTTCTTCCATACGCAGGAGCTCATTCTTATTTTGCTCACGCAGACTTTATCTCAGAATGTGAGATTCATGCATTTGCTCAATGTGTTCTTTCAATTTTGTCTTTGCATCGGCATTCTCACTCGCAGACCAACGGCTTGTTGAACAATGTTCAAATATCTAGCTTGTTCCACACGCATGGTTTTGCTTTGTTGCCACCACTCCCGGATTCTCGACTATTATGCCTCTCAAGTCGCAGTAAAAGGTTGGCATCCCCTGTTATCAGTCTCATGTCCATCGAGGCCTGGTGCCTCTCCATCCGTTCAATTTCGGAAAATAATGCTTTGAACACCTCCCGAACTTGATTGTTCCTCTGTTTTGGTGACGGCCAAGCAAAGCGTCAAAATCATAGCCATTTGGAATGATGAGGTGTCACGATGGAATGATAGGATCAGTGCGTGGAAGCGCTCGAGATCTCTTTTCGATTCTTCGGGAGGTCGGGTACCTCCGAGAGAAGGGAAATGATTCTACAAAGGGATCATCACGGGCAACCGGGATTTGTTCAATGATGAGTGGTGCTCGTGAAGTCCTCTCGTGAAGTTGATCCTACGGCAGCCACTTGGGAGCCCGAGCGGTGGACTCGATTCGGCTACGTCTGCATTTGTGAAATCGACCCAGCTTTGCCGAGCTCTCACTGCCTCTCAACAGCTTCGTTGGTCCCAGCTGATTTATCCAAATTAGTTGACTGGTGCTCGGCCTTATCAGAAGCGTCATCGGACAATGATGAGATTTCCATGGGTGGCTCATCATCAAAGTTGAAAGTTTGGCGAGTAGTCTTGAGGTCAGACTTACTCGTGGTTGGAACATCCTCACTGAGTCTTTTGGATCAGTCACAGGGGATGACTCAGCTTCATCGTCTCCTTCCGATCCCAGAAAGGTTACATCAGGATTATCCTAGGAATCGTGAAGCGCACTTATCTCCTTTTCTGATGGATCAATGATAGCAGGAGGGATGTTCTGTACTTTGACTTCTTTACCCGGAAGTCTCAACCTCCCGTGGACCTTCATTACCTCCTGCGCAGTCTCAAGCGCATAGCCGAGGCCTTGGACATCCCTTTCGATAGTGTCGGATGTCTTAGGGTCTTTCTGCGGTGGCATCCATTGGAGTCTCAACTCCATGGATTGCACTTTTCGCCGCCAGTGTTAACTCCCGGTACATTCTTTCCTATGCCTCGACCGCATCGCAGCGTCATTTAGCCTTCGTGAGCAGTTGGCACCTCAGGTGAGACAGTCTCAATCTGGCCTGAGCCTCGTTGATGACAACTTCTTGTGTACTTTGTGTTTGTTCCTTCTCCACTTCGCCTCCTAGATTCATTGTGGAGACAAGCTGCAAAGATCCTCCCGACCTTTTGCGCAGTGGAGGAGTTTCCTCTCACCGCCACACCACGGTGAGTGACTTGGAATGGGGTCACTCGTCTCCGGACTCCGTCTATTCCCACCGAGTATTCAGCCGTTGGGGCAGGTGGTAAGACACCTTCATTAGGGGTTGGCTCGATTGGGGTCCCCACTATCCCGTTCATCGCCACTTCCCTTAATTCCTTCTTCCGAGTGAGTTGGGAAGTAGTGGCAACAACAATGATGGCAATATGATGCACCACTCCCATCGGGTCTATCTCCGGTGTGTTTTGGAGGACACTCCGTCCCTCCATCATTCTTTGCTCATGAAGGATTCTCGGATTCTTCCATTGCTTGCCGCATTTGCAACTCTTCTCGCGGCGAAAGAATAGGTCCAGATCCTCATCACTTTCTCGATGGGACGTCAAAGTGAGGATGTGTATGTTCGTGTGTGGTGAAAGGGCGGATCTTGGCCTTCTCACATGCCTCTGCGTCCTGTTGCTTTAGCCCGTTCATTTTCTTTTCGAATCTCCGAGTATATTGATGCAATTATCTCGTCAAGGCTTGCAAGATCTTTGTGTCCACCTCAAGAAATCAAGAGTTCTTCTTCCTCAACAATGAACTCGATTTTCAAACCGCACTCTGGATAGGCTCGCCTTCCATTTTCTCCACTCTCGCAGACGATTTTGGATGTCTAGATACAATGGAGAGTGCATGATTACATCGTCTTCATCATTCTCTTGCCGCCCTCGTTTCGGTATTAAGGGTAGCAGACTTGTTTGCTCGACACCTTCAAGACCTATTACGGGTGGAGAGACAACCTCCAACAGGTGATTTGGTTGTCTGTTTGTGCCTTGTTCCTCGGTTGTTCTGCTTCAACTGGGTCATCGAGTTGCCTCTCGCAGATCGGCCTCGTGCAGACTTGCGATTTCATCAATCACTTCGAGACTCCACTTTCTCCCGATAGTCTCGGGTATCTTCTCGGTGAGTGGTCGACTCACCTAAGTTTCTCAAACTCGTAACGCTTGAAAAGTATTCTTCTTCTTCTTGTTTGAACCAGGAGGGATTTGTTCCGACAAGGTTTCTTTTGAGTCTTGGGCAGGGGGCTGTCTTTGTTTCTTCGAGGAGCTGGCCATCTGCTTATCGGTTCTCTCTTCTTGACGATAGGAGAAGGCATTTGGGATTCATTCTTCGCTACGGCCGCAGGGGGGGAGACACGGCTGCGGGGCAGTGACCCTCAGGGGCAGGGCAGAGCAGATTTGTTTTTCTTTCTTCGCAGGGGCAGTAGTTTTTTCTTAGCATTGTAGGGCAGCCCTTCTTCTTTGGTGGAGAGGGGACAGATGTATCTTGGGGGTGGTGATTTCCCCTCACTTGTATCACTCTCTTAGCGTAGGCTCTCTCCGTGCGCCGAGAGGTTTGATCGAACATTCTCTTGTTTACATAGAACGCCTTTCCATGTCGAAGAGGACTTTCTTCACATCCATTATTCGCCAATTACTAGACCGTATCCTGGGATCCTCCAAATGTTCCATCCTCCTTGAATGATTTGTTCCCTACATCTCGGCAGAGTCCGCGTAGACAAACCGATTCACTTTCTTTTCTTCAATGATCGCAGCATTACGATGAATTTTGCTTTGGACAATTGGTCAAAGATGCCAAATTTGATGTCTATGCATTTGGCAACGATGTCCAACAATTTGTGGTAGTCCTCCTTTAGCAGCCTCTTGTTAGTCATGTGTAGACTATCTTTTCAAAGACAGTCGGTCTTGGCTACTTCCTTCCAAGCAAAAAGCCAAGTCAACATCGCCTTCATTGATTTCGTGCTCCTTCCGCCGTAACGGCGATGTTCGCCAAATCTCGCGATAATGATGAACTCTTCCCCGGAAAGAGGATTTGATCCCCTCATCGTGAATCTCGGCGTTCACGTAGAATCGTGCGACCTCTTTCCACATAGGTCATCGGAAACTCCATCGTCGGAAATGGTTTTAGCCCAGGCGTTTCTAGTTTTTGGTGATCTTTACGAGGCGTCATCGACCCCTGTTTGACCATACCCTCAAAATCCACAAGAGACCCGGTGTGGATTTGCTTTCCTAGCTTGACAAAATCATGAGTAGATGCCATTTTTCTTATTTCACCGAACGAAATTTAGAAGGTGATTTGAAGATTGATAGGGTTTTGAGAGAGAGAGTTTTTGCCTTTGCTTTTGAGAGAGAGAAATGAACAGTTTTTGGTAATGTGTGAGAGAAACGGACGAAAGAGTTTAAGTATGGTTCATGAAAGGACGTGCGGGTGGTTTTTGAAATGTGATCGAAATCAACGGCTTAGATTTTGCACGTCGATTAGCATTTAATGTCTCGTATTTGATGCGGCAGCATTTATATCCAATCATAAGCTTGGTGTGCAGCTTTTGCCTGTATACATTATAATTATGCTGACGTCATTCTTAAAAACATTCCCGCTTAGTAAAAACGACTGCGTTTTTGTCACTTTGCTCATAAATGACTCAGCTTGTCCCTTAGCTGTTTTTAACTCTTTTTTTCTCATATGTAAATACTCAGCTATCAGCTAACTCGGTACAGCTGTCTTTCCGATACGGCTGATTTACTCAGCTGATTTAAGAGTTCAGCTCTTTTTCCTCTCTTCGTACTTTATTTCTTTTCTTTGAGTTTTCTGAGTGTCAACTCAGCTCAATTAATCCTAACTCATGCTTGAGTTCTTTAAATCTTGACTCACATAATGGTTTTGTGAATATGTCAGCCAACTGCTTGTCAGTTGAAATATATTCCAAGACGATGTCCTTCTTTTCAACATGATCTCTTATGAAGTGATATCTGACATCAATATATTTTGTTCTTGAGTGCAACACAGGATTTTGAGTGATTGCAATTGCACTTGTGTTATCACACATGATTGGAATTTCCTTTTCTTCAACTTCATAGTCTCTCTCTTTCTTTGTCTCATCCATAGGACTTGGGCACAACAAGCGCCGCATGACTATGTATTCTCGCTTCAGCTGTAGAGGTGGCTATTGAATTTTGCTTTTGCTAAACCAGGAAATTAGCTTTGTTTCAAGCATTTGACATGTGCCTCGAGGTGCTCTTTCCTGTCAACTCTACATCCAGCATAGTCAGAATCTGAATAGCCAATTAGCTTGAATCCACCTTCCTTTGGATACCATAAGCCAACTTCTTGGCTTCTTTTCAAGTATCTCAAGATCCTCTTGGCTGTAGTCATATGGCTTTCCTTTGGAGCAGATTGAAAACTTGCACATACACCTACGGCAAAGGTGATGTCCGCCCGCTTTCTTTGTAAGATAGAGCAATGATCCAATGAGTGCTCAGTATCTTGTTTGATCTACAGACTTGCCATCTGCATCCGTGTCCATTCTGACTGATGTATTCATTGGTATTTTTACTGAAGACTTCTCGTCCATACCAAATTTCTTCATTAAATCTCTGGTGTATTTTGTTTGACTTATGAAGGTTCCATCCTGCAGCTGTTTCACTTGGAGTCCAAGGAAGAATGTCAGCTCTCCCATCATGCTCATTTCGAATTTGCTTTGCATGAGATTTGAAAATTTATCACATGACTCTTTGTTTGTGGATCCAAAAATAATGTCATCCACATATATTTGAACAAGCAATATCCTCTTCGCATCTTGAATTCTCAAGAGTGTTCTATCCACTTTGCCTTTTGTGAATCCGTTCTCGATCGGGAATTGTGACAAAGTATCATACCATGCCGGGTGCCTATTTCAATCCATATAGAGCTTTCTTGAGTTTGTATACCTTATCTCCAAGAGTCTTACGCTCAAATCCCGGAGGTTGTTCAACATACACTTCTTTTCTTCCAATAAACCATTAAGGAATGCACTCATTACATCCATTTGATATACAATAAAATTCTTGTGAGTGCATAGGCAAGAAACATCCTTATGGCTTCCAATCTTGCTACATAGGGCAAATGTTTCATTAAAATCTATCCTTCTTCTTGGCAATATCCTTTGGCTACTAATCTTGCTTTGTTTCTTACCACAGAACCTTCCTCGTTCATCTTGTTTCTGAACACCCATTTAATGCCAATAACATTTTGATGGGTGGGTCTTTGAACCAATTCCCATACTTTATTTCTTTCAAACCGATTAAACTCTTCTTGCATACCTTGAATCCAATGTGTGTCATCCAATGCTTGTGACACATCTTTAGGCTCTATTTGTGAGATAAAGCATGTGAACATAGCTTCTTGTTGAGTTCTGGATCTTGTTTTGACACCTTCTCTTATATCTCCAATGACTAGTTCTGGTGGATGGTCTCTCAGCCATCTTACATCAGGTTGAAGTAAGTTAGCTGAATTAAGTCGTCTGGCAGTTGTGTTGTTTTGATCAGTTCTCTCGTCATCACTTAGCTGCAGATTTTCCAGTTGTTTTTGAGATTCGGCTATCTCATCTTCATCTGGATTTATAATTCAAACTTGACTTGACTTGACAGGGACTCTTCGCATGGTTGGTTGATTCAAACTTATCGGTTGATTCTTCAATGTCTTCTCCATTTACATTCGGCTCATCAAACACCACATGAATGGATTCCTCCGTAACCATAGTCCTCTTGTGAGTACTCTGTAGCTTTGCTTTCAATTTGAGTATCCCAAGAAGATACCTTCATCACTTTAGCATCAAAAGCCTTCAAATTATCTTTGCCATTGTTATGGATGAAGCATTTATATCCAAATATTCTAAAAATATGCAACATTTGGTTTTCTCCTGTCCAAATCTCATAGGAGTCTTTGTCATTTTGTCTGTTTATCATGCATCTATTTTGAGTGTAGCATGATGTGTTTATTGCTTCAGCCCAAAATCTTTTAGGTAGCCCCGCTTCGCTTAACATGGTCCTTTGCTTCTTTGAGAGTTCTATTCCTTCTTCTCGCAACTCCATTCTTTGTGGAGTCCTTGTCAGTAGATAATTCATGACCAATACCATTTTCAATACAATATCGAAGTTATTATACCATTTACAAACTCGGTTCTCCGTCGAGATCTTATTTTGATAATGGTTTGACTCTTCTCATTTTGAATCCTCTTCATCGGCTATGGTAGTTTCTGTAGAGTTTCTTTCTTCTTACACATGAATATTGTCCGTGTATATCTTGAGTAGTCATCTACTACCACCAAGGTGTATTTCTTCCCACTTATGCTAGATGGTTCAACTGGACCAAATAGATCCATATGTAGCAGATGCAATATTCTTGTTAAAGATGGACATGTCGTTTCTTTGAATGATGATTTGATTTGTTTTCCCATCTGACATGCATCACATACACTTTCCTTCTTGTAAACTGAGTCTGGAAGTCCTTCCACAAGATTGCGGCAAGCTTGTTAATTGTTTTTAAATTCAGGTGACTCGAAACCTTCTTGTGCCTGACCCAACTTGATTCTTTGTGCTCTTTGCTAGTAGACAAGTGCTTGGTGTTGTAGTTGACCAATCTACTACATACATGTTCTTTTGTCGCATCCTTGCAACACAACCTCATTGGATTAGGTGTAATGTCCTTGATTTGGCATATTCCCATGTTGAATCCAACATTATAGCCTTTGTCACGAGTTGGCTAATACTCGCCAGATTGAATTTGAGTCCTTCAACATATGCAACATCTCGTGATTTCTAATCCATTTTTCTTGATGGATCCAATGCTCTTATTATTCCCCGGAGCTTCATTTCCTCCAAATATGACTTTTGCTCCTTTGACTTCCTTGAATTTTGACATTTCTCTTGTTTCTGTCATATGTCCTGGAACAACCACTATCCATGTACCAGGTTCCTTGGCACTTTTTGTTCCTTGAACGCAATCAAGGAAATTAAGTTTTAGGTACCCATATTTGTGCGGGTCCTGAGCGGTTAGTATTGTAAGATGATCCAACCAACCTATAGCCAAATGATTTGACTTCTAAGGGGTTGCCATCTATCGAGTGCCATAACCATAATTAATTTTGGCAAATTGCTTTGGGATTCTAGGTTCATACAAATTGTCTCTTTTGTCTGTATGCCTGTATATGTGTTTTAGCAATTGTTTTCTTTGGGTAGTTGTGATATCTTTGAGTGTAGTGCCTAGGTTCATATGTGTGCTGATGAAAGCTCTTATACCTTTGGAATAGCCTTTCTTTGAGTTTCGTGCCTTTGCCATTTGGGCTTATATTCCATAGGTCTTTGCTGATAGTTCACGTTATTCCAATCGGCTTGGCTTGGGTACATTCTACCATTCCCTCATATGTATTTCTTTTATAGAACTTCGGGGTTTTGGTAGCTCTGTTTCTTCTTTACTGAGTATTTTTGTTTGGAGTTTCTTTGAGGAACTCGACTGATTTCTTCTCAGCTGTCCTCTCAGCACACTCAACTGGCTGTTTTCCTTTTCCCTTATATCCAAGGCCAGTTTGCTTGTGATTGTGCTTTGCAATAAATGTGTGTGCACTATTTGGAGTTTTGGATATTTGAGATACTTCATTACTTGAAGATCCTTTTTCCAAAATCACTTTTGGAGCTTGACATAGCACAGAGGAATTAAATCCTAAGCCTGTCTTGTCTCCACATTCTCTTTGACTCATAATAAGAACATCCAATGATTTAGATGCCTTAGTGAATGAGGCAATCACATTTTTGAGGCCATTCTCCCTCTTTCTATAGCAGTTATCTCTGCTATTAGCTTCGCATTTTCAGCCCATATAATTTCATTCTCATCAGCTATTTGACTTAGGGTACTCAACTCCTTAGTCAGCTGTGAGTTTTGGCATTTAAGCAGGCTGTTTTCCTCATTTAGAAGTGTGTGTGAGGATTTAATGTGTTCAAAGTCTTTCATCATTTTGCCTAATGAATCATAAAGATCAGTGGGTGATGAGGTGTGTGTGTCACAATCACTATTACTGGACTCTGAGTGTGATGAATTTGAGTGTACCTCATCTTCTTGGTCAGGTTGGTCTTGTTCCTTGGCCATCAAACATATCAAGGCTTCTTCTTCAGAGTCACTTGAGTAGTCGGCTTAACTACTCTCTCGAATCACCGTGTCTTTTGACTTGGTCTGTCTCAAAGATCTCTCTACAAAACCAACATTGCCTTTTTCTTTTCTTGTCTTCTTTCTCTCAAGACTTTTCTTTCTTCCTCATTCCCGTATTTGTTGACTACGAGGGTATGGTCAATCATCGCATAGTGACCTGGTTTACTGCAAAGATAGATTTTCAACCTTTTGATCACTCTTTCCATTCTTGGATTGTCAACCCTTTGATATTCAACTTTTTGATGCTCTGCTCTCTTGGTTGGCCTATCTTCCCTTGTCTTGGAGGATTCACCCTTGCCTCTTTTGTAGTTCTTATTGAAGAACTTATTAAACCTTTTAACCATCGGGCTATTTCTCCGGGTCAATGACTTTTTTGACTTGACTCTCTTGCCATCCTTAATAATTAGAGCGAGTTGTTTTGGGTACAACTGTCTCTTCTCAGTCTTTTCTTCTCAGCTCAAATTCGTAGGCTTTGAGATCTGAGAATAGCTCATGGTTGGATGTATTGGATAGGTCCATGGAATGTCTTAGTGCCATGACCTTCATTTCCCATTCACCGGGAGACTTCTTAGAATCTTCATACACATTTTCTTCGTGTATATTCTTTTCCAAGTGCAGATAGCTCGTTAGTAATTTACGTGAACGGAGCATCCAGTTGATCCAAGGTCTCTCTGCGATCATTTTGAAATTCTCAATCTTCTCAGATAAAGAATCGATAATTTATTTTCCTTGATTTGCTCCGAGCCTTCACAAATCAATGTTAGCTTGTCCTGCATTTCTTTAACCGTTTTGCATGATTTGACTTTATTGAACATGGCTTTGTCCAAGGTTTTGTAAAGAATGTCCTTGGCCACATTGTCCAGGTTATATCTTTTTCTGTCATCATTTGTCCATTCAGCTCTTGGTTTTTCAACCATAGCCGGTCTGGGAGCAACATCCTCTTCACCTTCAATTTGCAGCCTCTCCTTACAACTGTGTTCACTTTTAAAATTTGCAGTGGCCCATCCTCTATCACTATCCATGATAGATGAGCCTGCATACGAATTTTCCAATCATCAAATTCTTCAATTGTGAACATAGGGATGCGTGTCAAATTTGCTTCCATGATAACAACTTTTGCTGGTAAAAAGAGTTTTGAAAGATCAAGTACTAAATCAGACTTTGAAAAATTTGGAGATCTAGTTTAGTAACTAGTGCGGAAGGCTCAATGAACCAACCGCTCTGATACCACTTGTTGGTCCCAAGGGGTGTGAGTGTAAGGTTTAGAAGGGGGGGTTGAATAAACCTTACCAACTTTTCGATTTAGTCTTTTTAAATTTTCAGAGTTAATACTTCACAGCTGTGTCCTTGGTGGACAACTAATTTAGTTAATCAGTAGAGTTAGTCACTCAACGCACTGACGAGAAATTTGTTGATAGAATAACTCACATTTTGCTAAGACTAAAGACTTAGCTCAACTGTGGTTTGTTTTCAGCGGAAGACTTAACACCCTTAAATTTGGTTTAGTTTGATTTAATACTTGGTTTTAGCACTTAGAGATTATCAAGTGGATAGCAAATTTATCAGCAGAGTTAAACAAATAAGATGCAGGAATTAAAGTGCTGAAATGTAAATGACACGATAAGTTTTTATAGAGGTACGAAGATGGGGTAATTCTTCTACTCCTCTCTTCTCCAACTCCCGGAGGAATCCACCAAGTATTTATCAAGATATATCAGTGGTAAGTACCGATACAAGTCTTGATCACACAGTGACTTGATCCTTTGGGACTCATCCGGAGATGCCTTGGTCACGCACGCGTGGCTTCTCGTGACGACTCAACTTCTTCATAGGGCACTGCGCTTGCTACTACAGCCCACTTGCTCAAGCTCCTTGGATTTGATCACGAAACCCTCCAAAACTTGAGACCGGGTTCGACCTTGAACCTTCCTACAATCCTCCGTGGAATGTAGACCCCGATTCTTCAAAAATTTCCTCTTCAATCGATTGAAGTTATCTTTCTTTCACAGTGAGTGTTGGATTGATTTTCTTCGTAATGTAGGCTTGAGGATTGATCTCGAATGATTTAAGAATATCTTAGGTTATAGTTCAAATGTTTGCTTGAATGTTCGTGGTTCGGAGTAACTGCTCTCGAGTTATTCCTCGGCCTTTTATAGTGATCTTTCAAAAATCGCCCGTTGAAGAGATAGCTTATTTTTTAAAGTCACTTGTGGTCGTTGTGGCTTGTCTTGTTGCGATCCTTGGAATTTCCATTTCCTCGTATGAATGATTCTTGACTTTTCGTAGTTCGACATGGTGAGTGCTTCCCATTGGTTTATTCCTCTTGCACGCTCGAACCGAGCACTTCAAGAAAGGCAAGATGGAGGTATTACTTGTTTAAGTAATTCTCTTGATTTACGGCAACGGATCTCTTTGATTGTCTTGACTTGACCGCATTTTCTTCACATTCCCAGGTGACTTGAGTCGAAACTTCCAATCATTTGATGACTCTTCTTGTCATTTCGATCTTGAGACTTGGGCTGTCTTGAGTTGACTTGACTGATACTTCACTGTTTACCGCATCTCAATCGCACTTTCGGTCGAGTTCCCGTCTTCTCTTCTTTGCCATACTCAACTGTCTTGCAGCAGAGTCTTCCTTTTAGTCTCCGATTGTCTTCTTGCATGTTTAGGCATACCGACTTAACTCACTTGACCTAAATTTCTATCTATTACAATGCGATTTTACAACAAAAATGGGGTGCCAACTTCGTATTCTAAGTTTTACATGGCATTCATCAAAATCTACAAAATGTTTTCCCAACATATACTTTTGGCTTTCTTTTTTCTGTTTGAGATGTTTCTTTGCCCTGCGGGACCGGATGATACTATGTTGCTTCTATGCTACATTGATGTTCTTCTTTATGCATTTTGGTTGTGACTTCTTGTTATGGAATAGTTGTTCATATTTTGTGTAGAGATGGATTATTCCCTTCGGAAGGAAACCTTAATTTCTCCAGAATGGCTAGAGACACTTGTGTATAATGCTTAGGGATGTCGTCCCGCAACCCATCGAGAGTGCCCTTCAGGAGCCCAGAAGGGGCGCCCTTCTGGAGCTCATGCTCTAAATCTCATGGAGTACCCTTCTGGAGTTCAGAGGGGGCACGCTTCTGGAGCTTCCCCCAAGTTCGTGCTTTATCATTTTGATCTCTTTCCAACATGTGTTAGCATTTTTACCTTTTTTTTCTTTCATATTTTTGTCGTGGAGAAGAATTTACGGGGACCCTTGCGAGGATGCCCCTTCCTCTGTGGTTTTATCCGGAGGAGAAAAATTTACTAGGACCCGATTGTGAGGAAGCCTCTCTCATCCAGGCTCTTAGCTGAATGGGATCTTCCCACTGGGGGTCTTAATCGGGTGAGGTCTTTTCCTCTTGGGTCTTAGCCGAATGAGGTGAATTACTAGGGCCCCTTTGTGAGGAGCCATCTCCCATTCGGGGCCTTAGCCGAATGAGGTCTTCCCACCTGGGGTCTTAACCGGGTGTGGTCTTTCCCTCTAGGGTCTTAGCCGGAGGACGTGAATTACTGGGACCCCCGTGAGGAGGCCCCTCATATTGGGGGTCTTAGCTGGAAGGGGTCTTCCCACCTGGGGTCTTAGCCAGGTGAGGTTTTTCTCTCCGAGTCTTAACCGGAGGAGGTTTTTATGAAGACCCCATGAGGAGGCCCCTCCTATCCAAGGCTTTAGCCAGAAAGATGGTGTTTGTTGAGGAGAGCACCCAAAGGGTTATTGACCATGGCCATATTTGGCCATTAACTGCATTCACAAAATTAGAGTAGAAACATGAAAGTACTTTTATCAATTTATTCAAAAATGACAAAGTTTACGCCATATGGGAGAAAATAATGCTGAAATGTAAATAAACGTGTTTAATGCCTCCTAGGCGGAAATAAACTTAAATAACACTATGGTCTCCCAGAGGCGAGAGAGAACTGATGTAGGTGGAAGCTAAGGAGACTGCGACTCCCATAGCGGTGTGATGCTTTCTCTTCCTCTTTGCGAGAGTTCACTTCATCCTCAGTATCATTGCTCAGTGTCTCCGGATCGTCTGTGTGTCCCCAATGATGTTGCCAAGCTCGTAGTCCTTGGCGAGTCTCGTCTAGAGGGGAAGTGCGGATGAAGTGGCCTAGGATCGGTCCATGAGGTGTTGTCCAAAGTCTATCTTGTGGGGGTAAGGAATTTCCAGGGTGATGAATCGGACTGTCTTCCTAGTGTGATGAGGGGCGTCCCCTACTGCTCTCTTCCCGAGTCTGATCATGATCTTGGTGCATTTTGCGGTAGTCAACTTATTCTTGTAGGTAACCTTTCAAAATTAGTCTTTTGATGGCACACTTTAGCTGAATGCAAGTTCCAGTTGTGTGTCCCCTATCATAGTGAAAGTAGCAAAAGTGATTAGACCGACATCGTGCCGGACTCTCTCATTTTCTGAGGAGGTTGAATGATTCCTTGCTCTCAGGCTATGGCTAATATTTTAGTCAGTGGTGCGTTCAAGGGGACTGTTGCTTGCCCACCATTCCTTTTGTGGCTTCGAGGCTGGTTCTCGTCGCCCTCTCTGACTTTACGCTTGTTCCACCTGGACGGGCGTTCAGCTGATGTTGCTGATCTTTTCTAGAGTGAGGCGAAATCCTTCTTCTAATGGACCCGAAAAATGTTCTCAGTGAGCGGCATGTTGCTGAATCTTAATTAGGGTCTCATGCTAGATGTTGGTAACTTCATTTACTGCTTCCACCAGTTGACCCATAAAATCGTGTAAGGGTTCCCCCACCTTATGTCGGAACAGGTGTGCGATGGTTTCGTGGTTTTCCTTGCTGACGGAGAAATGTTGCACAAAATCCTTAGTGAATTTGTGCATCATGGTGATGGAGACCTCGGAGAGCTGATCGAACCAAGCCAGGGCTCGCTTGGTTAAGGTAGTTAGAAATTCTTTGCAAGAGAGGCGTCCGTCATCTTGTAGATATCTGTTTTAGCATAGAATTTATCCAAATGCTCTTGAGAATCTCTGGTTCCATCATATTCTGGGAGATCGGATGTCCTGATTCCTGAGGGTAGCAGCTCAGTCAGGATGGCATAGGACAATAGACTTTTCTTCCTCGATGCGGTAGCATGTGAGTGGGCATGACTGGGTCGCGTCGCTTGGGACTCTTGAACTAATGGCGACTCTTCTTGACTCTTGCAACATCCTTCATCTCTTCTTCCCTGTCCTTTCGGGCCAGGGTCTTCAGTAGTGGGCGGAGCCCGAGATAATACTCCCGTGCAGCTTGATGCCTTAGGGCATTCCGTGCAGCTTCTTTTAACAGGATTCAGAGAGTTTCCTTGGTCAATGGAATTTCTTAATCGGGCAGAGCTCCTCCGAGTTGAGGTGGTGGCGCCCTTTCTTCTTGCGGGGGAGACGGCGCCCTTCCGGTGGAGAGGTAGATGGCCTCCCTCCTTCTTGATGGGCTTTCCTCTTGCTGATCTGTAGACTCACGACCATCATCTTAGGATCTGGCTTCACATCACTATAGGAAATCACACATTTTATGACGATTTTTCCTACCAAGCATAAATTTTTGTCATAATTTATTAATTAATAGTGACAAATTTTATTTTTGTCATTGAAAAGTACTATTTTATGATATCATTTATTTTCGTCATTATTGATCTTATATGTCATCACTATTGTTCATATTTCAGGACGGTTAACTGAAATTCGTCACAGTAATATGTAGGCGGTAGAATTTCATACCAAACTTTAGGAGTGAAAGATTTCAATGACAAATTGATTATAATTGGTGATGACATTTGGTGTCACAAAATATTTTCTTTCATGACAACATCATATATTGTCATTAATTAGTTCAAAACAATAGCGACACCATTATTTCTTCAATAAAATTCATATTTAGTGACGGTGAATAAGAATTTGTCGCCATTTTATTTTGTGGCAAAATATTTTATCAATTTGTCATAATGATAATTAATAGTGACAAAATTTATTTTGTCAATGAAGAGTACACTTTTATGATACTATTTGTTTTAATGAGCTATATATAATCCATAATCCACATTGATTTAGGTGGCAGCTCTCGAAGCCCCCAGCTCCTCCGCGCACAAGTACGCGAAGCCGTAATTTTCATCGCCGATTTTCTCCCCGTCTCCATAATCACCCATTTCCGCTCCGAAATTTCACTCTAAAGCAAAAAGCCCCAACCTTCAAAACCCAGGGAGCACGAGTAAGAACAGAGATGTGGTGGTGCTTGCAAACTGTTCGATAAATTTCCTCAGTGGTCATTTGGGGAATAAGCAGAGGTTATGGGTTGACTGATTGGAACGAGACATGCCTCTTCCGGCCTCCATCTCCGGCTCAGTCATGGAGTCCGGCAAATTCCAAGTTATCTCTTACTCTCCACAGTTCTCTCCAGTTCCGATCCCATGCTTGGACGTGGCTGTCGCATATGACGTATCCCCATCACAACTCCTACTCGATGCTTGTCGAGTTCCAGGCGACCCTTCCAAAACGTCGAATAGGGTTCCGGTTACAGGCTGCTATCAATCGGTAGTCTTTGGATTGACCCCTCACGCAAGTAAACCTAGCTCTATGGATTTCGAATTTCACAAACCCTCAGCAACCCCCATTGCGATGTCTCCAACTGCTGATTCCTTTCCCACGGCAAACAAGATCCTTGGTGCTCCATCGGCTACTTCTTTCAGTGGTATATTGAAACAATCTCCACATTCTCAGATTTCCATGCAGAATGTCAAGGGTTCATCTCCTCTTATTCCAAAGAAAACTGGTAATATCTTTTCTTTAGAATTCCGGATGATATATACGAATCTCGACGTCAATTATGCGAAAATTCTTTGATTGGTAGGACATTATATGCTAAGGGTAGCAAGCCCCTAACTATTTCGAATCTTTTTGACACATTGCAGTGTTTATGGCATATTGACTCTTTTCGTATTATCTCACTTGGTAAAAGGTTTTATAACATCCATTTTTCTAATCTTAACGATAGGGATGTTGTGTGGAAAAAACGTTTTTATTCTCTGTCACTAGGCACATTTCGTTTGCAGCCATGGACACCAGATTTCGATCCCGACAACATAACCACATACATGGCTCAAGTCTGGGTTCGTATTTTTGGTCTTAGTTGGGAATATTGGCACCCCGAGGTGCTTATGGGAATTGCTAGAGCTATCGGTTCACCTATCAAAATTAATCAGAACAATATTTCTGGGTCTCTGGGTCATTTTGCACGTGTACTTGTGGACGTGGATTTAAGAATGAGTCTTCTGGAGAAGATGAAAATTGATCGTACAGGGCACACTGGTTTTATTTTCTTTCAGTATGAACATCTGCCGGGATTCTGCCATCATTGTCAATTTATTGGTCATTCCACAGTTGTATGCCGACAAATAAATAATGAGCAACACCCTTTTAGAGCTCGGAGCCATTCTCGTAATCCTAAGCCACATGGCAAGTTGACGGAAGCTCCTAATTCTAAGATTATGTCTGATGAGCAATTTTTGAAGCTAAAGGATCCTGATATTACTGCCCCCAGGAGATCGAAATCTCCGTCTCATGATATTCCTCCACCACTGAATACTAGTTACGCTTTTGCCCTTCTTGAGCGTCAGGATGAAGATAATTTGGACATGGAAATTGAGAATGTCATGCCTCTGGAGATGATAGCCCCTCCGGATAGCCCTATTTTAGCGATAGAAGCTGGGCCAGAAATGATGGATTCGATTTCAAAAGAGGATGCGTGTCGCAATAACAGTGATGCTATTATTGTAATTAATCCGCCTTCAACGAAATTTTGCTTTTGCCGAAGACGGATGGCCGGATCCCCTCTTAGGTCCGGACACCTTGATTATTTCTTCCACCTTCAGATCCGAGGATGCACCGATCGATTTATTAGCGGATAAAAAGTTACAAGAAATTTGTCAAAAGCTATTTGTGGTTCGAAATGGGGGCCCTTCTAGGCCTGCTCTTCGGGTGCCTGTAGGGAATTCTGAGAACCATAATATTATGAATATGGTTGCTACTAAGTCTTGGGCTGATGAAATTGAGGAGGAATCCCGGCATACTAAAATGGCTCCGCTTGAGGAGCATCCTCGTAAACAATGAATATTCTTCACTGGAACGTTAGAGGGATCTCTAACGATCTCTCTTAAGCTACGCTACGTATTCATTGCTCGATTATCAAACCAGATTGGCTTTGTCTGGTGGAATCTAAAACGAATATCTCTTCGATTCACCCCTCATATTGGATGGTTATGGGTCTCTCTGTTCTGACGGTCAATCATAGGCTGGGCATGCTTGCTAAAATTTGGATTTTGGTTTCCTCTCATTTTTCTTCAGCCTCCGTGTTTCACATGACGGACCAATTTATCTTGGTTGAAGCTGCTCTTTCGGTGGGTATCTTTAGAATTGGTTTTGTTCATGGTCATGCCTCGTATGGGCGATGTCGGGAGCTTTGGCGTGACTTATTAGCTTCTCGGGTTTCTAATTTTCTGGTGGTGGGGGATTTTAATGCTGTGTTAGCCGCTCATGAACGGAGTAGCTCGCACGTTCCGAATATGACTTCGTGTCATGAATTTTTGCATTTCATAGAAGTTTGTCAGTTGATCGGCATCCCTTTGTCTGGCCACAAGTATACTTGGAAAGGACGCATGCATACGGGGAATCACGTGGAATCTAAAATTGATATGGGTCTTATGTCAGAGGGTTTCTTGAATTTATGGGAGATTGTTCGTTGCTATGTTTTGCCTCGCACTATGTTTGACCACCATCCCATTTCCATCACTTGTAAGGATTCATCTCCCTCAGGTCCGTGCCCTTTTCGGTTTCAGCACATGTGGCTTCTAGATGACAGACTCTTTGCTGTGATCAGGGAGTCGTGGAATACGCCTATCTTATCTAATACTCCTTGGGGTCGTATTACTGGTAAGCTTAAGCGTCACAAAGTTGGTCTTAAAGACTGGAACTCTACAGTCGTTGGTAATATTTTTCAGCAGAAGGAGTCCATTTTATCAGATATTGCTGCCATTCAGGAGTCGATCGCCACGAATGGTTATTCAGATGAGAATTTTTTCCAAGAGGTGGAGTCCAATGCTCTGTTATCGGAGCTAATGCATAAGGAATATGAGATGTTGCGCTAGAGAAGCCGAAATGTTTGGCTTAAGATGGAGACAGAAACACTACGTATTTTCAGCGGGCGGCTAAAATTCGTAAGTGTAGGAATTCTATTTCTTTACTGGTTATTGATGGGGAGAATTGTAGGAACCCTGTTGCTATCGCAGAGCATGTGGTTCAATTTTATGAGAATTTTTTTGCGGCTTCTTTTTCTCCTACCCCTGCGTCGTTGACCCGTATATCCTCTATCATTCACCCATCGGTCACGCCTCACCAGAACATGAGTCTCATTAATCGCCCTTCCTTTGAGGAGATTAAACAAGCAGGTTTTGAGATGGATCCTGCGAGTGCTCCTGGCCCCGATGGCTTCCGTGGTAAGTTTTATCAGTTTGCTTAGGAGTTGGTTTCGTCGGATGTGGTTCAAGCTATTCAGAATTTCTTTGATACGGGCGTCCTCCCCCCTGAGATTAACTCTAGTTTTGTGGTGCTCATTCAGAAGGTAGCAGAGGCCATCAAAGTCGATCAGTTCAGACCCATTGTACTTAGTAATTTTCTGTTCAAGATTATTACTAAAATCCTTTCCAGCAGGTTGGCTCCAGTGGCGGCCTCTATCATCTCACCGACTCAGTTTGGGTTTATTGCAGGCCGTCATATTCATGATTGTGTTTCTCTTGCTTCTGAATGCATTAACTGTTTAGATCGTCGGGCATACGGTGGCAACATGGCCATCAATTGGGCGTTTTGAGAGCCTTTGGTTTTTCGAACCAATTTTGTGGTTGGATCTCTAGCATTCTTCAGTCTGCCAAGCTTTCGATTTTACTGAACGGCTCCCCGGTCGGTAATTTTGGGTGTTTGCAAGGGGTTCGTCAAGGGGATCCATTGTCCCCGCTTCTTTTCTGCATTGCAGAGGAGGTTTTGAGTAACTTCATTAGTCAACACGTTCAATCTCGGGCTATCTCTAGTATTCGGGCTGGTCATGGTATCTCCAATTCTATGCATTTATTGTATGTTGATGATGTGATCATTTTTTTTCAAGCTTCCATTGATAATGTTGTGACTATGTCTCGTATTCTCTCGGATTATGAGCAACTTTCAGGTCAATATGCTAATCGTGGCAAATCCACCATATATTTTAGCAAATTTGTTCGTCGGAAGAGGTCTATTCTTCGTGCTATTCGGATGAGGGAGGGGAGTCTGCCTTTTACTTATTTGGGTGTTCCGCTTTTTAACGGGGTGCCAAGACGGATTCAATTGGAGCCTATTATCGATCATATTATTAGCAAATTCAGTAATTGGAAGGGTCATGCAATGTCTATGGCTGGTCGGGTTTGCTTGGTCAATTTTGTTATCTTCAGTTCCGTTGTTCACTCTATGATGGTCTACAAGTGGCAGGTCACACTCATCCATCGATTAGACCGGGCTGCTCATAATTTTATCTGGACTGGGGACATCACGAAAAAAGGTCTTGTTACGGTTTCTTGGAGTCGTATGTGTGCGCCTACGGAGGAGGGTGGTTTGGGTTTGCGTTCTATTTCATCTATAAATGCATCATTTCTGATGCGTTTTACTTGGGATATTTTGGCTTCGGATTCTCTGGCGGCTAGATTCCTTCATAGCCGGTTCTTGGATGGAGATCTTGAGCCTAAGGTCACTCCGGTTAGTTCCTCTCTATGGACGGGATTTCGCCCTTTTATTTCTTCTCTCAAGTCAGACTCTAGATGGATTATCGGGGATGGCTCCGCTATTTCGTTCTGGTGGGATAATTGGTTGGGGTATAGTATTGCAGATAAATTGGGTATCCCTCATAGATTTCGCAGGTTTTTGGCTCAAAAGGTCTCCGACTATCTTTTTGATGGCACTTGGCATCTCACTTCATTGTTCATTTTGAATTGTGAAGATATTGTAATGGATATGTTGGATATGTCTGTAGTTGGTGGGGAAGATTCTCGGATTTGGTCTAAATCAGTTCATGGCACTGTTTCATCTCGTATTGCCTACTAGCATATTCATACGAATCTTCCCATTGTTCGTTGGGGTAAATGGATTTGGCACACGTGTATTCCGTCTCGTCGTTCTTTGCCTGTTTGGCGCCTTATTCATAAGAAGCTTCTCTTGTGGGGTCATTTGCAGAACAAAGGGACTATTGGGCCTATAGTCTGTCACTTTTGTTTTCATTATTTGGAGGATTTGGATCATTGTTTTTTGGATTGTCCGATGGTGCGACCTATTTGGGATTATTTTTCTGGACTTTTCAACGTTCATTTGGATTTCTCTTCTGGAATTTGGGGTGTTATCATTCAGAGCTTGGAGGTTAAGGGGAGCTCTCAAATCCTATTTTTGTGGAAACTTACTTTGATTACTCTCATCTGGGTCATCTGGTCTTGCCGCAATAAAGCGATCTTTGAGGATTACAAAATTTCAGTTATGGTTGTTCGGGCTCAAGTTTCTTCGTTCGTTAGAGAATCTCGTCATACTCCCATCGACTACATGAATAATGATACCCTGGATCTTTTTATTTTGAGCAAACTAGCCATCCCTGGCTATTGTAGACGTAATAAATACCCTATTCTTGTGTGTTGGAGTCTCCCTCCGTCTGGTTGGATTAAAATTAATACTGATGGGAGTGCAATGGGGTCGCCAGGAGATTCTGCTTGTGGTGGTGTCTTTCGGAATTGCCATGGCTTTGTGGTTGGCTGCTTCACTGTCCGACTTGGTCAGGGTTTCGCTTTTCTGGCAGAGTTACAAGAGGCTATCACTGCTTGCGAAATTGCTTTGGATAAAGGATGGAGTTTTATTTGGTTAGAGTCTGACTCTTCTTATGTGGTTTCGATTTTTTCTACCTTTTCTATGCAGGTTCCTTGGGTCATTAAGGGCATGCTTATTCTGTTATTTCACCGTCTTCGTCTCGTTCATTTCCGGGCGTCTCATGTTTATCGGGAGGCTAATCAAGTGGCTGACACCCTTTCGAAGCAGGCGTATGTGGTTGGTAATACTTGGTGGGATGCGGCGCAAGATTTTCTTCATGTGGTTATTGCTGCGGATCGCACATTACTTTATCACCTCAGACATTAGTCAGGAGGGTTTCTTTGTTGTCGTTTCGCGTTGCGTCAATCCGTATGGGAGGCTCATGCTATTGAGCACGACCCATGCATCTTCGATGGTTGGTTTTTGGATGTTCGGCATTACACACGGGCGGTCCGTGCTTTTATGCTTTGCGTTTTCTTCTTTCTGGTGTACTCTTTTTACTACCAAGGGTTTTTCCCACAAAGGTGGGTTTTACCTTGGTAGGTTTTAATGAGGCCCCATTTTGGCTCCCAGGTCGGCATGTGACTTGGGATCATCTTTTTGTCTGATTATTCTCTTGTTTCTCGTTATTGCTAGCTATTTGGCTTTGTAAACAACATTTTACTATTTTTATTTATATATTCCGAATTTATTAAAAAAATTATACTATTTGATTTTGTCACTATTGAACTTATATGTTGTCACCAATGTTCATATTTCATAACGGTTAAATGAAATCCGTTGCAGAATTTGTAAAGGTTGAATTTCAAACCAATATTTAGGAAGAAAATCTTTCAATGACAAATTGATTATAATTGTTGATGATATTTAGTGTCCCAAAATATTTCCTTTAATGACATCATCAAAATTTGTCATTAATTATTTAAAAATAGTGACACCATTATTTCGTCAACAAAAGTCATATATAGTGACAATTAATATGAATTTGTTGCCAATTTATTCTGGGGCAAAATATTTTGTCAAAAATTTGTTTGCAAAGGATAAGTAATAATATTCTGTATAAATATAAACTGAAAACTCGCATGGCTTGCTGCTATAAATATATTTCTTGCACAGTTGTCATGATCTATTGCAAAAAAAAATCTCTTATCTTTTAGTGCCAATAAGAACAGTCTCAACCTAATATGTATGCATCTCCTCTGGTTCTAGCATTTCAGTGGCAATGCACTCACAATAAGGATGTAAAGCTCACCAAAGTGATGTGTTGACACTCAATGAATATGCCAAATCAATTTCATAAAATCCCAAATCTATGTATTACCAGAAAAGATATTATTACTTATACCATCTCTCTGTTTTCTGCTACAATGCAAGAAATGAACAAGGAACAATGACTTCTTTGATTGGAGAAAAGGGAACTATTAAAGTAGTACAATTCAAGACCAAGAATGGTCAAGAAATAATTGTTTATGATCCTTCACCATTGTATGTGATGGGTGTTTTTCAAACTTGAGATGCTCTCTATGCAGTCTAAAGGTGAATACTAAATAAAAAATTTACTACTATCATCTTCGTCGAGAAATCCCATCTTGTTTCATCGGTTTGATCCTGGAAAATTGTGAACTTCCATACGCTAATCACGCTCAAGCCATACTAGGAGATCCATCGTCAATCTTGTTTTATCCAATCAGCAGCACTTGAATTCCAATATAGTTTCACCCCTTTGCATCAAAAAGTCAACTTCTAACAAAGTAAACAAAGATGTGCCTAAGCTGAAGTCCCTGCATTCACAAAGTAAATGATATCATCAACCATTAAATGCATGATGCAAGAATCATCAAAACAGAAAAGCAATATGAGGTTAACTAAACCTATAAGCATCATGGTCAAGGACATTCCCACTAACTAATATAGTTCTCAATTCCTTGTCATTAATTATGGCAACCAGCCAAAGACCGAATTGCATCTTCAATGTACAAAGTAGTGCTATTCGAAGTTAATGCCGGATATTGGTGTCAATTTTAACTCGAGGAAAATAACTTAAAACAGAAGTTAAATTTAAAAAAAATAAAATAAAGAAATCAAAGGACAGTTGAGGATTTGTATCAATTCAAATGTTTGGAAAAAGGCATGACCAAGTAAACAATGAAATTAAACAGAAAAGGAATGTACCCGATTCAGTTTCATCATATTCTGCTGAATGCTTGAATGTTAGGGAAACATTTGAGATAGATACAGTAATCTGAAGAGGGTTTCCAAAACTAATATCCACCTTCATTGCCTCTGCAAAATCAATAAAAACACATTTGTTGTCTAGCACGGAATGCATATATAATATCAATAAGTAACAAATTTTTTAGTTGTTTATTACAGTATGTATAATGCAATAGAACAAACTGAAGAATCAATTCTCAGCCTATTGAACCGAGCTTATTGGTGGATGGAAAAAATGAAAGTTCACTTTCTGGTAGTGATTCTCAGTAGGAGGACAATACCAAATAAACAAAAAGATGTTTTACAGGGAATTTAAGGTCTGCTTCATTCCAAATTGTCATAGTAAATAAATTTGCATACATATACACGAAACTGTTTCAAGGATTTACTCCGCAAGATCTCAACTAGTTGGCTTCCAATGATCTGTTTTGATGTAAATTAAAACAGAATGAAATTGCGTAGCATTGAGAAAATAAACTATGTTAGCTAAAAGAATAAGGTAAATGAGGACAACACCATTTTATTTGTTGACTACTTTAAGTGCGTAGAACAGACTAACTCTTTATTTTCTCAAATAACAATTGAATTTAAAGTTTTGGTCCTTCCCGAACAAGAAACTGATAGTGCTTGTTATTTGGACAATATTGATAGTTTACAAAGTATATGATTCTTGCGCAACAAATTAAAATTATCTTTTCTGTAGTTTATAGAGGTGGAAGCTAATGTTTGAGCACCCCAAGTCAACTATCGTGAAAGCATTTCCAAGGTCATAGTAGTGAAATATGTTTACAAGAAACAGTCTGGTGCTTCATGCCAATATGACTGTTGATTTTAATTCCATGCTTAAGATATATGTTGATAATATAGAGAGATTCTTTGGAATATTGGATTAAATAAAAAAATTCGAATTAGAATGACAAAGAGAGGGAAAATCACATAGTGTAACTGTAAATTGGATTGAACATTATCACAAGTACTTGGTTTGAAACACATTATAGATGGTGAGAATCAAATTGCATCTTCTATATACGTTAACAAAAATACATTGAATCATGGAATATAAAAAAATAACTAATAAGACGTTAATATTGAATTCGTAGAACATAATCAACAACACCACACATTAGTGATTAACCAAATCAAAATATGATTTTACCTTCTAGAAAAGTAATAAAAGGGAAAGGGGGATTTTTGATTATTGGCGCCGGAATGGAGTTGGCCGACAGTGGACGTCTGGGCGGTGATTTAAGGATGCGACGAAATGGTCCGCTGATTACTGGAGAGAGACACAGATGAGATAAATTTGATAAGCAATAGAGAACGAGTTGCGAAAGGGTTAGGGCCTGCTGCTATTGCATTCTGGTTTTTTTTTTAGTACAGTAAAGCATAAGCTAGGATTGTGCTTTTGATAGATAAATCACAGAGCTAGTTACAATTTACAAACTGCTTTTCCGCAAGTCATTCCAGAATCATAAACTTTTGCCTGGTGAGATAATGTTTAAAATATGATACACCAGTTAATTTTTTAACCAAAAACATCACGGTTTTCATGTTCATTTAAATTAGGGGTGTCAATTTGGGATGGGCCCAGGTTCGCGGGTTCGGGTTTGTGTGTTCGCGGGTCAAAATCAGCCAATTCAGACCTGACTTGTTTAATTATTCATGTCGGAACTTTGAACACGAACTATTTATTTCTGACGTAACCCAAACCCGACCCATTTAACCCGTGTAATAAAATTATTTTTATTTACATTTAATAGTTTCAACTCTATAAATTTAATTTTTTTGAAAATCAATCACCATAACATACTATTCAATTAATAAAAAATATCATAATTCATAACATTCAAAAAGAAAAAACATTATTACATAAATAAAACAACAATTTTGAAGAAAACCCTAGTATCATTTCTCTCAAACTCTCTCTTTTGGCTTCTTTTTCTTGCTCTTCATTGTTAAGGGGGTGATTTTTGGCCATTTTTTGCCTTAAATCACCCCATCTACATCTTTTTATTTTCATTTTCTAAATAAGTGGTTTTTCCACATAGATCTACATTGTTTGTTTCTTTTATTGTTTGTGATTCCGTCGTCTGGTGCGACACTTGGTTTATTGTTGTCTTGTTAGTTGTTGCAGTGTTTTCTTGTGCGGACGATTCAAACAAGCAAGTTTTCGATCAGATAGAGATAAATAAGATTATGGTATTCAAATGATGCAGATCTGAAATCATAAGTATTCTAGACACTATAGATTTTTTAAAATTGTAGACTTTAAGTCGGTTTTTGTTATTAACCTAGAAGTTATGAATATTTTCATAGCTTTATCTATTTTTAACATAAAACTATATTAATCTTATATAATATACTTCAAATATATTAAAAGAAAAAAAGAAATACACGGGGCGGATACCCAAGGGGCAGAGGCAATACCCAGACCCGATCCGCCATGGTTCATGGGGCGGGTCTTGATCAGGGCGGGGCG
Organism: Rehmannia glutinosa; assembly: GCA_016081115.2. Classification (NCBI taxonomy): domain Eukaryota; kingdom Viridiplantae; phylum Streptophyta; class Magnoliopsida; order Lamiales; family Orobanchaceae; genus Rehmannia; species Rehmannia glutinosa. The sequence goes on from CM071926.1 coordinate 92,103,811, forward strand.
AATTGTCATCCCAAATTATTCGGGTTCGACCCAATTTCGATCCGGACCCATGAAACTTGGACCCATAGCCATTAATTTTGTGTTAAATTCGTATTGGGATTTGCGTGTCGGGTCTAAAATTGACACTCCTAATTTAAATCCTTAAAAACCCATCCCTCGTGGGATAAGTTGCTATTATAAATAGCAAGTAGCAACTTATGCTATAAAAATTTAGGAAAAAAGAAAAGAAAAAGGAATTACATTATGTCTTTAATTTTAGGGAAAAGGACAAAAATGCCCGATTTTGGATGCCCAATACCAGCACAATGTCCACCCGGCCCGACAGTTTCACAAATATACCCGATCTGGCCCAATTGTTCCCAAAAATAACCAGTTCAAACAAATTCCGGACAAAAGTACCCAAGCTTCAACATCTTCAGTGAATTGCATCATTTCCCCTCCAAAAATCACGCTTCTGATCACAGCAAGATCTCTGATAAAAAATACGATCCTCTCATCACAAATATTAACCAAAAATAGAGGGAAGGCAAAGATACGAGGAAAACAAATCGAGGAGAAAAATTGGACTGTTAGAGATCACAATTCAAGCTCAAAATCAAGAGGAGGAAGAAGAACAAAACAGGTAACAAAACGCGATCTGTTTATCTTGTTCTGATAATACCTTGTTTAGATATATTTCATGATTTTACAGATAGAAATTTAGGATTCAATGTATATTGACTGAGATTGAAATTGCATTGAGCCAGTAATTTTGCATGGAAATCCAAAAACCTGGCAGTTGTGAGATTCAAAATGCTTATTTTGTTCGAATTATGATCCAAAATTCTACAAGAATTGCTTCTCGTGATTATCTACGAATAAAACATGTCAATCTGGAAAACACTAAATGCAGTACATTACGTGGTTGTTTCACATATATTTCTTTCATGTTTCACATATGTTTCTTTTATGTTTCACAATTGTTTCGTTCGTCTAATACAACACATTGCTTCTTGACATACATAAACATTGTTTCATTCATGTTTCATTTATGTTTCTTTTATGTTTCACTTAGCCAACTATTCATTGAAATCCACAGTTGAATGGAGCAAATCCCAGCTGTAGTATACCACTATGGACAATGGGGAGAAAATGGAGAGTATAGGAACTTTGAGATAACAGGAATACTCATTCCAATGGACAGTACATTCAACACACTAAGGGGAATCTTAGAACAACAAATTCAATACAAAAAAGATGTGGAAGCTATGCAGATTAGATACAAATTAACAGAGACTCTGCCACCATTGAAAATAGAAAGTGATTACAATCTCAAATTCTACCTGGAAGTGAAAAGCAAAGAAACGGACTGGATGAAGTTCCCTTTGTGCATAGATATAGTAAGAAACAAATCGAGCTTGGAAATAACAACACAACAAAATGTAACAGAAGGAACCAACAGCATGTCTATAGAGAGCTCACTGAAGGAAAACGTTGGCCAGAACGTGATTGACTACATCGACTATGCAAACCTCATTAGCAGAAATGTGGTCGGAGAAGAAGATACGATGGAAATTCAAGGAACTACACATGCTAAAAAAGAATTCCAAAAGGGAGATATCTACGACACCAAGGAGGAATTGATCAAACAACTCATTTGTTATGCATTGAAAAATCATTTCCAATATAAGGTGAAGAGGTCATGCAAGCAGAAATACTACGTAAACTGTATCGATGAAAATTGCAATTGGCATTTGAAAGCATCTTCCACATCTGGTACAAAAACATTCATAGTAAGAGCGCATGAAACAACACACACATGTACGCTGGATAAGAGAATGAGCGACAATAGGCACGCCACGACAAATATAGTTGGGGACCTTATCAAATCAAAGTACCTCAACAACATCAAAACAGTCTACACGCTAACAGGTATAATTAGAGACATGAAAGGCGAGCATGGAATAAGTCTCGACTACAAAAAGGCATGGAGATCGAAAGAGAAAGCGCTGGAGATAATAAGGGGAAGGCCGGATGAGTCTTATAAGAAACTACCGGCTTACTTGTACATGTTGGAGGAAACGAATCCCGGATCGATCACTGAAATAGTAAGAAAGGAGGATGACACGTTCCTCTTCTTGTTCATGGCTATCAGTGCATCGATAAAAGGATGGAGGCACTGCAGGCCTATTATTGTTGTTGACGGTACATTCCTCAAAGCAAGCTTTGGGGGAACTTTGTTGTCTGCCTGCACACAGGATGGCAATCGGAGCATTTTCCCATTGGCTTTTTCAGTAGTGGATTTGGAGAACGATGGGAGCTGGGTGTGGTTTTTCACAAAGCTAAGACAAACCTTTGGACTCAGGAAGGGATGTGCATAGTCTCAGACAGACACGTGAGTATCGAGACAACAATAAAGGAGGTACACAATGTAAAATATTTCTTTATATGATGTTTCATGTTTGTTTCATATATGTTTCTTTCATGTTTCACATATAGTTTCAAAAATTTCTCACAAGTAAATTATTTTAACAATCAGGTATATCCTGAGGTCTCTCACGGGTTGTGCATGTATCATCTACTGAACAATTTGATGGCAAACTTCAAAAGGAAAAACAGCGAAATACGAGATTCGTTCATAGCAGCAACAAAAGCATACACGAATGAAGAGTTCCAAAAGCAAATGTATGCACTTGACAACATAAACAGCAGAATTAGACCCTATTTGCCCAACATCGGCTACGAGAAATGGACACGACTCCACTGTCAGAGCAAACGATACTTTGTCATGATCTCAAACATCGCAGAATCACTGAATGCAGCAACAGTGGCCGGGAGAGACCTACCGGTAACAACTTTGCTCGAATACTTGAGATCTCTAGTTCAAGATTGGACGTGCAGACATCAGATTGAAGCAAGATCAACATTCACAAGGATGACAAAAACAACTGAAGAGTATATGGGGAAAAACTACACCATTTCCCTAAATTTAAGGGTAATTTAATGCAAACTTTCATCAGTTGGTACATTGTTTCAAACATGTTTCTTATATGTTTCATTTATGTTTCAGGTGAAGCGATCAAATGACTTTATCTTCAAAGTCACAGAAGCTGAGAAGATATTTGATGTGGACCTGGAAAAAAGGACTTGCACATGCAACAAGTTTCAAATGGATGAAATTCCTTGTCCACATGCTTTAACGGTAGTAAAAGATTTGAATGCGGATCCGTACCAATACTGCTCGCCATACTACATGAAGGAAACAATGGAAGCGGCTTATTTGAAAACAGTGTACCCAATCCCACATGAAGGTACCTTGGTCCTGCCAGAAGAAATCAACACAATGATGATTCTACCGCCGGAGGGCAAGGCAAAATCTGGAAGGCCAAAGAAAAGAAGACACAAGACAGCTTGGAAGAAAAGCGCCAAAAGCAAATGTGGTAGATGTGGGGATCCTGGTCATAATAAAAACAAAATAGGACTCATAGTAGAATATTAATATTACGAATATACGTGTAATTGATACAGCTTCCACATATAGAAAATCAAAAGCAAATTGTTTCTATGTTGTTTCAAATATGTTTCTTACAATAAGATGAGAAAACAAATGTTTGTTTCGAATGTGTTTCAGATATGTTTCTATTGCACAATGAAACCATTTACCAGATGGAACTATAAGAAATGTAACACAAAACGCACAATAATTTGAATCCCAAACCAATCAACATTAATACATTAATTGAAAAACATCTCATAACTCGTCTGCAAATTGTTCAAAAACATACAACTAAGAAAATCTAACCGATAATCAAAACAGCCAATACCGATCCAAATCATCCAAGGAAAATTATTATAAATACCAAATATCCCATAGTACTAAAAGTAAAAAAGTTAAGACAAATATGTTCAGGTGATTACACAATTTATCAGGATTTTCGTAACAACAATTCCCTAGAATCCTTAGGGAGTGGAGGAATAATTTCAATGTCACTGTCGTCCTCATCGCCGTTTTGTTGCTTCAGCTTCGCGTGATTGTAGAGCAAATGACTAAACCTTGACTGCTCATTCTCTACGTCAAAGGCCTCAACATCCATTTTCTTCCCAGCAACAAAATATTCAACATAACAGGCAACAAAAACACCACAGTCACTACAAAAACAAATGTAAAAAATAGGCAGTCAGCCATATAAAACAACTAAAACAAAAACAACAAAAAAGAACAAAGAAATCGAAAATATATAGAAAAAACGTACTTCTTGGTCTGCAAAGGAATGTCTTTCACAACAACGACTTTCATAGCAGCATTCGGATCACCGGAATACGCATCCTCGCAAAGTACAACATTGGGATGGACACCATAAAAGGCTACCAAGGACAGGAACCTAGGAAGGAGGGAGTTGTAAGCTTTCACAGCTTCAGCAGCCACTTTCAAAGAATCATTCGTCTTCAACGAATTGTACAAATAGATGGTTCTCTACTTCACGCTCAACCGTCCCATTACCCAATGCTCCATATCAATGCAATGTATGGGGAACAAGATGTGATCAAATCCGACCATGGCCGTCCGCATGCTATATCATATCTCATGATATAGTCCACAACTGTGGTATTGACATTGATCATGGACAAATCAAAATGTCTCTTCTTTCTTTTGTTCACTTGGCAATATTTCTTATATATGCTTTGGATGCACCGGTCAAATATCAGATCAGTCGTTGTGAATGTCACAACACTATGCCTGTATAGGAACTTCTTCATCAAATAGTAGAAAAGAACATCAATATGCTGCAAAATAAACACAAAACACAATAAAAAAAAGAAGGGACAATTCAAAAAACAACATGGAATACAAGAAAAACTTACAGAAGAAGCCAAGTACTCATCAACATAATACAGGCTGTGAAACCATGACTTCAACTTCACTTCGCAGACACCAAGTTTCAAAGAAGGCTCAACTTTGTCATCTTCCTCTGAGTATCGATTCGGTCTGAAAAGAGTATCAAATAAACACAAAACCAAAAACAACAAACTAATCACAAATTAAAAACATTTATGAAATTGTTTCATATATGTTTCAAAATGGTTTCACAATTGTTTCGATAGCAAGTAATTACAAATATGAAAATAATAAAGGTGTATACCCTTGAGAATCAAACCTTCGCAAGCCTCGTTCAACCCATCCGACAGGCCCTTATCCCTGACCTTCACCCATATTCTCGCCCATGGCACCTTCCTTAACCAAGAGCTTTGGAACTTTTTTCCCAAAGATCCACAATAAAGATCTTTGTCGCCGGCATCTTCCAATCCAATCACCACGCCCCGGGTTCACCACCTTCAGACAGTTTCAAAACACCCGAAACAAAAAAAAACAAAACAAAAGGGAATAAAATAACAAATAACAAACAGAATCCAAAAACAACAAAAAATGTAACCTATAATTTAAACACACCTTTCCTAGTGCGGCTTGACTTGCGGTGTTTAATATATTGTCAATTTGAGAAGGGTGAGATCGTCAAGTTCCCGAGAACTAATGAATTTTCGCTCCTCCCCACCATCCTTGATCGTCTCATCAAGCAACCTTCTCAACCTCGCCACGTTCCTTGATTGATTCATCAAACACATTCTCCTCTCGCCGCCATCCTTCCTCGATTCATCAACTACATTATCCATGCCCTGTTCAGACTAACCAAACCACTAGCCGCAACACCCTGCAAAGACTCAAATAACCTTCACCAAAGATCATCTTTTTTTTTCCGCCTTCAAAGAATGGGAACATCCACATTCCCGTCATCAACCTCATCCTCTCCATGTTTTTCCTCATCTGCGTCTTCCTCAGAACCTGAACCTAAGGACATGCCATTAGATTCAGTTTCACTCGTAGACTCCGATTCATTAACCTTCTCAACTTCATCAACAACAGCATGAACCTACATAAAAACAACAACCATGTGATGAACAGAAACAAAAAATAAACAATATTGAAACAAAAAAGAAACAACAAGAAAAAACAAGAAAGATAACAAAAAAATACTTATAATTAAAAACAACAAAAAAAAGTAAGAGAATTGAGAACCGCTAGTTTGCTCTTAATATCGGCAAGTTCAGAGAAAACAATAGCAAATTGTTCTTCCAAGAATTTTGAAGTTGAAACCTTAAAAGACTCAAATTCCTTAGAAAACAACCGTTGATTCCTAGCAATGTCGTCAACGGTCTGATTCAAGCCACTACCACCCACAACCTCCTTCCTCTTCAACCTTCCAACAACAAAATCATCGTAAATCGGGCTGAATGTGTACTTTGATTTATCATAAAATGTCTGAATGCCCAGCTGCACCAGCTCATCATCAGTAGGCCACAAGATCATCAAACCCAACTGAAATAAAAAAATAAATAAATCAAAAGTCAGAAACATAAAAGAAACAATTCTGAAACATAAATGAAACAAAATAGAAAGAAAAAAATAATAAAATCATATTGACTGTTTAGCTGACCGATTAAATATCTTCATGTCAAGTTCTTCGGCATGAACTTTGTTGTCTTTCCCGGACCAGTTCAAAATCCTTGAATTCTATAGAATTTCATACGCTTCCCACCAGGATTCTCCTTGTCTTGAAGTTTGTTTCTGTACAATATTTGCTGCCTCAACTCACGCATTGTCACATCGAACAACTCACTCCCCCAATGATACGTGTCAAAAACATCCATATCCTTGTCAACCAACTCAAAAAATGACATCTCGACAAAACTACCGGTAGAAGTAAAAAGAAAAAATGGAGAAAATAAAGTAAAGCCAATTTTAGTGCGTCTAAATCCTCATCCCCCCAAACACGGAGTAAAAAACATTCCTCGATTGACTGCCTATTAAACTTGCTCCTACTAGCAAAATACTTCTGAAATATAACCGAACTCCGAACATCCTTAGACAAAGAAGGCTTAACACCAACACAATTCAAACCAGTCACAATAGCAAACTCACCCAACCCAAACCGCAACAACTTCCCACCCACAGAAACAACAATTTCGTCCTTCTTCGAGTGGACGACTTGAAATTTCAACAGAGAATGAACAAGCTGATTCTGGAAATCAACTTCTTTCATTTCCAGGAAATATCCAAAACGTGTCCTCTTAAATGCCTCCAGTTGGTTGTCAGTTAAGGTGGTCTTTATATTCTTAATAACATCAAATGAAAAGGCAGTATTTACTCGAGCACTGAACCAGTCAGCAGGGTCAAGAACATACTTGAAACCCTAGAAACAACAATGAAACAAAATAGAAACATAAAAGAAACACAAAATCAACAACCACTTCAACTTGAAACGCATAAAAAACAAATGAAACATAACATAAACAAATAAGAAACAAATAAGAAACAACATCGAAACAAAAAAAAGAGTACAAATCAAAATACACAAAACTCATACCTCAGCAACATCGGTTTCTTCAAAGGAAACCTTCTTCTTCCCAGCAGCTTTCACACCGACATTCGATTTCACAACTTTGGAAGGAGATTTAACATCCAGAACCGCTTCTTCCTCAAAAACTTTTTCTACTTTCCTCTTCTTAGAATCCATAGAACTAGCAGCAACCTTCTGAACTTTCCTCTTTTTCAAGGAATTTGCTGCTATCTTCGAAGAACTTCTCAAAACTCTCTTATGAGGTGAGTTTTTTGGAGCATTTTTAGGAGCCATTAATAACACGAATACTAGTGGTTTGAAAAACAAACTAACCCTAGGAATAACGTGATGAAGCTCGAACGACGAATGAAACAGAAAGCACTAATGGAGAACATAGCCACGAACACCTGAAGAATCGCAAGAAAAACGGGCGCGAACTCAAGCATGGAATGAGAAAGACAAACTAGTAAGAAATTTGATTTACCTAGGTTAAGAAAGTGGATAGGGTAAAAACAGAATAAGAGCGTAAAGTGGGCGGGTATTTTTGGGAACAAAAACAGCGGGTCGGGTAGATTTGGAATAGGGTGACATTTTTGTCTTTTTTTGAAATATGAGGGCATTTTGTGTAATTTCCTCTTAATTTTAAGATTAACTGATGCATCTATTTTTTAACCATAATCTTGGCATTTGAAAATTTCTATTTTATTAACATAGTTAGTTAAATACGAAATGGAAAAAGATCGTCATATAATATGTATGAGTGTATTATGACTTTTTATTAAAAAAAAATACAGTAATAAATTAGCTAATTAAAAATACAAAAATAATTAATATACCAGACTATTATACATACGACAATAAATTAAATGATATATTAAAAAATACTTGTTTTTCTTAACTTATAAGTTGATTTGTCATTTGGTTGCTCCCAAAAAACGTCCTCTTCTCGCCGATCAACTTCCAAGCTGAACCCCATCCGGAAACCTGCACAAGGGGGGCCGGATGGGGGCTCCGGCGTACCCTCTCCGATGCTTAAGTCAGTGATTTGGAAGAGAAGCAAAAGGCAGAAAATATATTGTAAAAGCAAAGATGAGATTAGGTTTAGAATGAACCTGGACTTGGGCTCTTATACCTTAGCTAGGATTAGGGTTTTCGTAAAATTCGGGATTCCATTACGATTTGGTGTCAGAGTCATCATTAGGTTAGGATCGGATCTCCTAAAAAACCCTAATTTTACGCCTCTAAGACATCGGCTCCGAACTGACCTGAGACATCTCAGACTATCAAGCCTGAGCCACGTCAGGTCAGTTCATTAACGCGCCCCCTTAAGATTTCTTCAGAGCCCCCTTACTCCTGTGGCCGAACTGAACTTGATCAACTCGGCCTCCTTTCTCATGTCTTTCCAAAATTAGCCCTTGAGTGCGGAAGATCAGTCGTAACCCAAATGAACTTACAAGATCAGCCCAACACTTCTTTCAGCGGACCAACTCAATGCTGAGCCCAAGAGGTTGGCTCAATACTTATGGTAGCAGGCTGGCCCCCATATGGTAGGCCTTAACAGATCGACCCAATGCTTGTGGGCTTAGCCACATCAGCCCAATGCCCATGAGCTTAGCCAGATCGGCCCAATGCTTTAAAGCCTGGAAGGTCGGACCCATACGCTGGACCTTATCAATTCGGCCTAATACAGAGGTCAGCCCAAACCATATTTCACCCTTATCAATTCCTCCCCCCAACTATGGTTAGATTTCTACCTCGACCATAGTCGTTTGTAGGTCGAGCTGACCTATTTTTAGGGTTTCCATCTTTTCGAGTTCCCGTCGCCGCTTGGCCTTTCAAATATCTGACATGGTGACATGATGGACAAGACGTCTTTTCAACTCCCTGCCTCTTCGTGAACCGTGCAGTGTCTCCTCGAATTTCGAGGCACCTTTTCATTTCCTTCTCCTATAAAAGGCCCCTTTCCACCTTCATTATCATTTTTCCACACATTTGCAGAACACCCCCTAGAGCGTCCGATACCGTCCTTCTCCAGTGGAATTCTCCAGATTCCGGCAAGTTCTACGCATTTCAGGCCCCCATCCACTTTCCTCCTTCAATCTTCTATTTTCATCCAGTATGTAATCCCCTCTTTCCCCTTTCTTTTTCCAATCTTTTACCTTATATTATGGCATTTTCTTCCTCTCTTTCAACACCGTCGGATCCATATATCGCAGATTTAGAACGGTGGGCTGTTGAAACGGGTTTTGGCTCACAACCCCTTTCTCTTACCGGAGTCCGTCCCTCGGATCCTGATGCTACCGAGTCTAGCTCTAATTCGGGCCCAATCTCCGATACAATAGAGATCCGAGCTTGGAGTTCGGGTCCTCTGCCCGTGTACCCTCATGATTTTAGAGAGACTACCCTCACAGCTTCTAATCTCCAAACCATAAGAAGGAGCGCAAAAATTCCTTCTTCTTTCAAACTTTCCTTACCCAGCAGCTCAGATCGCCCTAACCGACCTCCACCAAACGCCTTAGCTTTCTTTGCAGGTCAGATAGAGGGTGGCCTCCGATTCCCCATTCATCCATTTATTGCCACAGTGTCCGACCTCTATCGTGTACCCCTCAACCAGTTAGCCCCCAATTCCTTCCGCATCCTTGCTGGCTTCTTGATATTAACCAAATATCTAGAAATAGAGCCTACTCTCGAACTGTTCTTTGCCTTATTGCAAATAAAGAGCTCAACCACCAAGGGTCTATTCTACATCACCTCCCGAGGTGACGCTCAATTTTTGAGTAAATATCCTTTCTCCAATAAATTCTGGAAGGACAAATATTTTTTCATCTCCTCTCCCCGAGCTTGGGGTTTTCCTATCGCCTGGACTTGGAGCCTTCCTCTTCAGCGGAAACATAACCCCAGAGATTGGTCCCCCAAACTCCAATCCTTAATAAATAAACTTACCTTGGTCAAATATGACCTCTCCCGTCTCATAACTCCATCTCTCTTGTACTACTTCGAGTTGAGCTCCATAATGGCTCCCCTACCTTGTGACATTGGTAATTATTTTTTCATATTTAATTCACTTCGTTCTTACCCATTGGCTAACCTTTTCTTATTGTGCAGACATGTTTATAGCACAAATGGTTGCTGAGCAGGAGGAGGAAGAGCGATTTCTTCTTCCGGTTCCCTCCTCCTTCCGTCTTGTGGCCCCAAGTATTTGGTGTCAGGGCAGCCAACCATCTCATCTTCGGCGACCTGATTCGGCCGCCATTGTAATAGCTGACCTCACAGGTCCCGAGACTCATCCTACCATTCAACCTCCCCCCCCCAAGAGATTGGGTCCTGGAACTAGTGCCAGCGTAGCCAAGAAGGCTATGACTACTTCCACATCGGCTGCTCCTCTCACTCTCACTCGCAACCCTATTCACACACCCAATCAGACTTTCTTCACTGAGAACTCCATCTTGAAGAATATTGATGGGACTTTTGCCATTCAGTATGTTCAAGGCAATTGCCCAAACCCTGATCGCACTGCCTTAGAGAAACATAGCGATGTCGAGCTGGTGAGCGCCTTTTGCATGAATCATTTGAAGGTTGAGGCCCATCTTGCTGCCTTGATCTCCCGAGATCACGTGGGTTTTGCTGACCTCGCCCTCATTGCCGAGCTCAATACTGCCAAGAAAGAGTGCACACGACTGAAGGCTCGGGAGACCAAACTAATGGAAGAGGTGTGCCACTCCAAAGAGAAGGAGGAGGTCCATAAGGCCACCGTGGCCTCTTTTGACACCAAGTTGAAGGCTTTGGAGACTGACAATGCTGACCTCAAGACCGAGGTGAGCGATCTTCAAATCCGATGCACTACCATTGCCGATCAAGCCCGAGCTGAGGGCATTGAAGTCGGTCGTCAAGGTTTCCTGACCTCCCCCAGGGCTCTTCCATAGTTCAGGCTATCCGGGAGAGGGTGAAGGAAGCCTTTTTAAGCTCCAGAGAATTTATCAAAGTCCTATCTTCAGCTGCTATGGAGTATTATGGCTTTGCTTTTGATCAAGCTGAGCTTCAGCTCAGGGAACGCGGTATCACTACTGAGCCTTTTGATCGCCGAGGTCCCAAAAGGATCCTTCCTGACCCCAAGTGCTTCATGTTCTCTGATGAGGCGGAGCGTCCCAATCTAGCTCCAGTGCAGGTTTTCATAGAATCTTTATCTGCTCCATTTGTCCTCCACCTGCCGGCTCGGGGGCCCTCTCATCCTCCCCGGAGGTCGGCCTCCCTCCCCTCCTCAAGGCACCCCTCACTGCATTTTCAGAGATTCCAGATGATGATCCCAAGATCACCCTTTTGGACGACGTGGCCATCTCAGCGGATGACCTGACCCCTGAAAATGCTGCCCCTACAACTTAGGGGGTTTTTTATATCGCTTTTTGTTGTATTTCCTTTTCTGACTTCAGTATCCTGATGTACTTGTACTCTTGTTTTGCTAAGTAATGAAAAATTCTCTATTTTCCGATCTCTATTCTCACATTTTTATTCTCACACTAGCTTAGATTTATTTCATCATAAGCCATTTACTCGAGTTGAGCTAATTAATTAATTTTTTTAACCAAAAAAGATTGGTATGTCATGCTCCTCGTGGCCCCAAGTATTTGGATACTAGCTCAAGCTGAGCTCCAAATACTTGTCGATTTCATCAAATGAAGCTGGCTCGGGCCAAGCTCCTTGCATGGCCTCGTGCCCCAAGTATTTGGAGACTAGCTCGAGCTGATCTCTAAATACTTGTCATTTTCTTCGAAGGAAGCTGGCTTGAGCCGAGCTCCTTTCATGGCCTCGTGGCCCCAGGTATTTGGAGACTAGCTCGAGTTGAGCTCCAAATACTTGTCATTTTCTTCGAAGGAAGCTGGCTTGGGCTGAGCTCCTTGCATGGCCTCGTGGCCCCAAGTATTTGGAGACTAGCTCGAGTTGAGCTCCAAATACTTGTCATTTTCTTCGAAAGAAGCTAGCCCGGGCCGAGCTCCTTGCATGCCCTCGTGGCCCCAAGTATTTGGAGACTCACTCGAGCTGAGCTCCAAATACTTGTCGATTTCATCAAATGAAGCTGGCTTGGGTCGAGCTCCTTGCATGGCCTCGTGGCCCCAAGTATTTGGAGTCTAGCTCAAGTTGAGCTCCAAATACTTGTCATTTTCTTCAAAGGAAGCTGGCTTGGGTCGAGCTCCTTGCATGGCCTCGTGGCCCCAAGTATTTGGAGACTAGCTCGAGTTGAGCTCCAAATACTTGTCATTTTCTTCGAAGGAAGTTGGCGGGAGCCTTGCATGGCCTCGTGGCCGAGCTCCTTGCATGGCCTCATGGCCCCAAGTATTTGGAGACTAGCTCGAGCTGAGCTCCAAATACTTGTCGATTTCATCAAATGAAGCGGCTCGGGCCGAGCTCCTTGCATGGCCTCGTTGCCCCAAGTATTTGGAGACTAGCTCGAGCTGAGCTCCAAATACTTGTCATTTTCTTCGAAGGAAGCTGGCTCGGGCCGAGCTCATTGCATGGCCTCGTGGCCCCAAGTATTTGGAGACTAGCTGAGTGAGCTCCAAATACTTGTCATTTTCTTCGAAGGAAGCTGGCTCGGGCCGAGCTCCTTGCATGGCCTCGTGGCCCCAAGTATTTGGAGACTAGCTCGAGCTGAGCTCCAAATACTTGTCATTTTCTTCGAAGGAAGCTGGCCCGGGCCGAGCTCCTTGCATGGCCTCGTGGCCCCAAGTATTTGAGACTAGCTCGAGTTGAGCTCCAAATACTTGTCATTTCATTCAAAAGCTGGCTGGGCCGAGCTCTTGCTTTGGCCTCGTGGCTCCCCAAGTATTTGGAGACTAGCTCGAGTTGAGCTCCAAATACATGTCATTTTCTTCAAAGGAAGGCGGCTCGGGCCGAGCTCCTTGCATGGCTCATGGCCCCAAGTATTTGGAGACTAGCTCGAGTTGAGCTCCAAATACTTGTCATTTTCTTCAAAGGAAGGTGGCCGGCCGAGCCGAGCTCCAAGTATTTGCATGGCTCGTGGCCCCAAGTATTTGGAGACTAGCTCGAGCAGAGCTCCAAATACTTGTCGATTTCATCAAATGAAGCTGGCTTGGGCCGAGCTCCTTGCATGGCCTCGTGCCCCAAGTATTTGGAGACTAGCTCCAGCTGAGCTCCAAATACTTGTCATTTTCTTCGAAGGAAGCTGGCTCGGGCCGAGCTCATTGCATGGCCTCATGGCCCCAAGTATTTGGAGTCTAGCTCAAGTTGAACTCCAAATACTTGGCATTTTCTTCAAAGGAAGCTGGCTTGGGTCGAGCTCCTTGCATGGCCTCGTGGCCCCAAGTATTTGGAGACTAGCTTGAGCTGAGCTCCAAATACTTGTCATTTTCTTCGAAGGAAGCTGGCTCGGGCCGAGCTCTTCGCATGGCCTCGTGGCCCCAAGTATTTGGAGTCTAACTCGAGTTGAGCTCCAAATACTTGTCATTTTCTTCAAAGGAAGCTGGCCCGGGCCGAGCTCCTTGCATGGCCTCGTGGCCCCAAGTATTTGTAGACTAGCTCGAGCTGAGCTCCAAATACTTGTCGATTTCATCAAATGAAGCTGGCTCGGGCCGAGCTCCTTGCATGGCCTCGTACCCCAAGTATTTGGAGACTAGCTCGAACTGAGCTCCAAATACTTGTCATTTTCTTCGATGGAAGCTGGCTCGGGCCAAGCTCATTTTCTTGCATGGCTTGGCCGAGCTCTGTGGCCTCCCCAAGTATTTGGAGTCTAGCTCGAGTGAGCTCCAAATACTTGTCATTTTCTTCAAGAAAGGCTGGCTCGGGCGCGCTCCTTGCATGGCCTCGTGGCCCCAAGTATTTGGAGACTAGCTCGAGCTGAGCTCCAAATACTTGTCATTTTCTTCAAAGGAAGGCGGCTCGGCCGAGCTCCTTGCATGGCCTCGTGGCCCCAAGTATTTGGAGACTAGCTCGAGTTGAGCTCCAAATACTTGTCATTTTCTTCAAAGGAAGCTAGCCGGGCCGAGCTCCTTGCATGGCTCGTGGCCCCAAGTATTTGGAGACTAGCTCGAGCTGAGCTCCAAATACTTGTCGATTTCATCAAATGAAGCTGGCTTGGGTCGAGCTCCTTGCATGGCCTCGTGGCCCCAAGTATTTGGAGTCTAGCTCAAGTTGAGCTCCAAATACTTGTCATTTTCTTCAAAGGAAGTTGGCTCGGGTCGAGCTCCTTGCATGGCCTCGTGGCCCCAAGTATTTGGAGACTAGCTCGAGTTGAGCTCCAAATACTTGTCATTTTCTTCGAAGGAAGCTGGCCCGGGCCGAGCTCCTTGCATGGCCTCATGGCCCCAAGTATTTGGAGACTAGCTCGAGCTGAGCTCCAAATACTTGTCGATTTCATCAAATGAAGGAGCTCGGGCGAGCTGGCCGAGCTCCTTGCATGGCCTCGTGGCCCCAAGTATTTGGAGACTAGCTCGAGTTGAGCTCCAAATACTTGTCATTTTCTTCAAAGGAAGGCGGCTCGGGCCGAGCTCTTGCATGGCCTCGTGGCCCCAAGTATTTGGAGACTAGCTGAGTGAGCTCCAAATACTTGTCATTTTCTTCAAAGGAAGGCTAGCTCGGGCCGAGCTCCTTGCATGGCCTCGTGGCCCCAAGTATTTGGAGTCTAGCTCGAGTGAGCTCCAAATACTTGTCATTTTCTTCAAAGGAAGGCGGCTCGGGCCGAGCTCCTTGCATGGCCTCGTGGCCCCAAGTATTTGGAGACTAGCTCGAGTTGAGCTCCAAATACTTGTCATTTTCATCAAATGAAGCGGCTTGGGCCGAGCTCTTTGCTTGGCCTCGTGGCCCCAAGTATTTGGAGACTAGCTCGAGTTGAGCTCCAAATACTTGTCATTTTTCAAAGGAAGCGGCTCGGGCCGAGCTCCTTGCATGGCCTCGTGGCCCCAAGTATTTGGAGACTAGCTCGAGTTGAGCTCCAAATACTTGTCATTTTCTTCGAAGGAAGCTGGCCCGGGCCGAGCTCCTTGCATGGCCTCGTGGCCAAAAGTATTTGGAGACTAGCTCGAGATGAGCTCCAAATACTTGTCATTTCTTCAAATGAAGGCGGCTCGGCCGAGCTCCTTGCATGGCCTCGTGGCCCCAAGTATTTGGAGACTAGCTCGAGCCGAGCTCCAAATACTTGTCATTTTCTTCAAGGAAGGCGGCTCGGGCCGAGCTCCTTGCATGGCCTCGTGGCCCCAAGTATTTGGAGTCTAGCTCAAGTTGAACTCCAAATACTTGTCATTTTCTTCAAAGGAAAGAAGCTCGGGTCGAGCTCCTTACATGGCCTCGTGGCCCCAAGTATTTGGAGACTAGCTGAGCCGAGCTCCAAATACTTGTCATTTTCTTCAAATTTGGAAGACTCGGCTCGGGCCGAGCTCTTCGCATGGCCTCGTGGCCCCAAGTATTTGGAGTCTAACTCGAGTTGAGCTCCAAATACTTGTCATTTTCTTCGAAGGAAGCTGGCCCGGGCCGAGCTCCTTGCATGGCCTCGTGGCCCCAAGTATTTGAGACTAGAGCCGAGCTCCAAATACTTGTCATTTTCATCAAATGAAGCTGGCTCGGGCCGAGCTCCTTGCATGGCCTCGTGGCCCCAAGTATTTGGAGACTAGCTCGAACTGAGCTCCAAATACTTGTCATTTTCTTCGATGGAAGCTGGCTCGGGCCGAGCTCCTTGCATGGCCTCGTGGCCCCAAGTATTTGGAGTCTTTCGAAGATGAGCTCCAAATACTTGTCATTTTCTTCATTTGGAGCTAGGCTCGGGCCGAGCTCCTTGCATGGCCTCGTGGCCCCAAGTATTTGGAGACTAGCTCGAGTTGAGCTCCAAATACTTGTCATTTTCTTCGAAGGAAGCTGGCTCGGGCCGAGCTCCTTGCATGGCCTCGTGGCCCCAAGTATTTGGAGACTAGCTCGAGTTGAGCTCCAAATACTTGTCATTTTCTTCAAAGGAAGCTGGCTCGGGCCGAGCTCCTTGCATGGCCTCGTGGCCCCAAGTATTTGGAGACTAGCTCGAGCTGAGCTCCAAATACTTGTCATTTTCTTCGAAGGAAGCTGGCTCGGGCCGAGCTCTTCGCATGGCCTCGTGGCCCCAAGTATTTGGAGACTAGCTTGAGCTGAGCTCCAAATACTTGTCATTTTCTTCGAAGGAAGCTGGCTCGGGCCGAGCTCCTTGCATGGCCTCGTGGCCCCAAGTATTTGGAGTCTAGCTCAAGGTGAGCTCCAAATACTTGTCATTTTCTTCGAAGGAAGAAGGGCTCGGCCGAGCTCCTTGCATGGCCTCGTGGCCCCAAGTATTTGGAGACTAGCTCGAGCTGAGCTCCAAATACTTGTCGATTTCATCAAATGAAGCTGGCTTGGGCCGAGCTCCTTGCATGGCTCGTGGCTCCCCAAGTATTTGGAGACTAGCTCGAGTATTTGAGCTCCAAATACTGGTCATTTTCTTCAAAGGAAGCTGGCTCGGGCCGAGCTCCTTGCATGGCCTCGTGGCCCCAAGTATTTGGAGACTAGCTCGAGCTGAGCTCCAAATACTTGTCATTTTCTTCGAAGGAAGCTGGCCCGGGCCGAGCTCCTTGCATGGCCTCGTGGCCCCAAGTATTTGGAGACTAGCTCGAGCTGAGCTCCAAATACTTGTCGATTTCATCAAATGAAGCTGGCTCGGGCCGAGCTCCTTGCATGGCCTCGTGGCCCCAAGTATTTGGAGACTAGCTCGAGCTGAGCTCCAAATACTTGTCATTTTCTTCGAAGGAAGCTGGCTCGGGCCGAGCTCCTTGCATGGCCTCGTGGCCCCAAGTATTTGGAGTCTAGCTCAAGTTGAACTCCAAATACTTGTCATTTTCTTCAAAGGAAGCTGGCTTGGGTCGAGCTCCTTGCATGGCCTCGTGGCCCCAAGTATTTGGAGACTAGCTGAGCTCTTGCATGAGCTGGCCCCAAATACTTGTCATTTTCTTCAAAACTTGTCAGGAAGAAGGCTCGGCCGAGCTCTTGCATGGCCTCGTGGCCCCAAGTATTTGGAGTCTAGCTCGAGTTGAGCTCCAAATACTTGTCATTTTTCTTCAAAGGAAGCCGGGGCCGAGCTCCTTGCATGGCTCGAGGCCCTTGCATTTGGCTCTCGTGGCCCCAAATATTTGATTTTCTTCAGACTAGCTCGAGATGGCTTGAGCTCCAAATACTTGTCATTTTCTTCAAATGAAGCTGGCTCGGGCCGAGCTCCTTGCATGGCCTCGTGGCCCCAAGTATTTGGAGACTAGCTCGAGTTGAGCTCCAAATACTTGTCATTTTCTTCGAAGGAAGCTGGCCTGGCCGAGCTCCTTGCATGGCCTCGTGGCCCCAAGTATTTGGAGTCTAAGTATTTCGAGTTGAGCTCCAAATACTTGTCATTTTCTTCAAAGGAAGCTGGCGAGCTCCTTGCATGGCCTCGTGGCCCCAAGCCGAGCTCCTTGCATGGCCTCAAATACCCCAAGTATTTGGAGACTAGCTCATGTTGAGCTCCAAATACTTGTCATTTTCTTCAAAGGAAGGCGGCTCGGGCCGAGCTCCTTGCATGGCCTCGTGGCCCCAAGTATTTGGAGACTAGCTCGAGCTGAGCTCCAAATACTTGTCATTTTCTTCGAAGGAAGCTGGCTCGGGCCGAGCTCCTTGCATGGCCTCGTGGCCCCAAGTATTTGGAGACTAGCTCGAGTTGAGCTCCAAATACTTGTCATTTTCTTCAAAGGAAGCTGGCTTGGGTCGAGCTCCTTGCATGGCCTCGTGCCCCAAGTATTTGGAGTCTAGCTCTTGAGTGAGCTCCAAATACTTGTCATTTTCTTCAAAGGAACTTGTCATTTTCTTCGGGCCGAGCTCTTTGCATGGCCTCGTGGCCCCAAGTATTTGGAGTCTAGCTCGAGCTGAGCTCCAAATACTTGTCATTTTCTTCAAAGGAAGCTGGCCCGGGCCGAGCTCCTTGCATGGCCTCGTGGCCCCAAGTATTTGGAGACTAGCTCGAGCTGAGCTCCAAATACTTGTCGATTTCATCAAATGAAGCTGGCTCGGGCCGAGCTCCTTGCATGGCCTCGTGCCCCAAGTATTTGGAGACTAGCTCGAGCTGAGCTCCAAATACTTGTCATTTTTTCTCCCAAAGGAAGACTAGCTCGTGCTCGGGCCGAGCTCTTGCATGGCCTCGTGGCCCCAAGTATTTGGAGACTAGCTCGAGTTGAGCTCCAAATACTTGTCATTTTTTCTTCAAAGGAAGCGGCTCGGGCCGAGCTCCTTGCATGGCCTGGCCCCAAGTATTTGGAGACTAGCTCGAGTTGAGCTCCAAATACTTGTCATTTTCTTCAAAGGAAGCTCCTTGCATGCCTCGTGGCCCCGGCCGAGTCGAGCTCCTTGCATGGCCTCGTGCCCCAAGTATTTGGAGACTAGCTCGAGCTGAGCTCCAAATACTTGTCATTTTCTTCGAAGGAAGCTGGCTCGGGCCGAGCTCTTTGCATGGCCTCGTGGCCCCAAGTATTTGGAGACTAGCTCGAGTTGAGCTCCAAATACTTGTCATTTTCTTCGAAGGAAGCTGGCCCGGGCCGAGCTCCTTGCATGGCCTCGTGGCCCCAAGTATTTGGAGACTAGCTTGAGTTGAGCTCCAAATACTTGTCATTTTCTTCGAAGGAAGTTGGCTCGGGCCGAGCTCTTGCATGGCTCGTGGCCCCAAGTATTTGGAGTCTAGCTCGAGTTGAGCTCCAAATACTTGTCATTTTCTTCAAAGCCTGGGAAGAAAGGCTGGCCGGGCCGAGCTCCTTGCATGGCCTCGTGGCCCCAAGTATTTTGAGACTAGCTCGAGTTGAGCTCCAAATACTTGTCATTTTCTTCAAATAGCTCGGGAAGAGCTCTTGCATGGCCTCGTGGCCCCGGCCGAGCTCCTTGTCATTTTGCATGGCCTCTCCTTGGCCCCAAGTATTTGGAGACTAGCTCGAAGCCGAGCTCCAAATACTTGTCATTTTCTTCGAAGGAAAGCGGCTCGGGCCGAGCTCCTTGCATGGCCTCGTGGCCCCAAGTATTTGGAGACTAGCTCGAGTTGAGCTCCAAATACTTGTCATTTTCTTCAAGGAAGCCGGCTCGGGCCGAGCTCCTTGCATGGCCTCGTGGCCCCAAGTATTTGGAGACTAGCTCGAGTTGAGCTCCAAATACTTGTCATTTTCTTCAAAGGAAGCTTGGCAGTGCCCAAGTATTTGGAGCCGAGCTCTTCTTGCATGGCCTCGTGGCCCCAAGTATTTGGAGTCTAGCTCGAGTTGAGCTCCAAATACTTGTCATTTTCTTGAAGGAAGGCGGCCGGGCCGAGCTCCTTGCATGGCCTCGTGGCCCCAGTAGTATTTGGCTCCAAATACTTGTCATTTTCTTCTAGCTCGAGCCGAGCTCCAAATACTTGTCATTTTCATTTTCTTCAAAAGGAAGCTGGCTCGGGCCGAGCTCCTTGCATGGCCTCGTGGCCCCAAGTATTTGGAGACTAGCTCGAGCCGAGCTCCAAATACTTGTCATTTTCTTCAAAGGAAGGCGGCTCGGGCCGAGCTCCTTGCATGGCCTCGTGGCCCCAAGTATTTGGAGACTAGCTCGAGTTGAGCTCCAAATACTTGTCATTTTCTTCAAAGGAAGCTGGCTGGGCCGAGCTCCTTGCATGGCCTCGTGGCCCCAAGTATTTGGAGACTAGCTGAGTTGAGCTCCAAATACTTGTCATTTTCTTCAAAGGAAGGCGGCTCGGGCCGAGCTCCTTGCATGGCCTCGTGGCCCCAAGTATTTGGAGACTAGCTCGAGCTGAGCTCCAAATACTTGTCATTTTCTTCAAAGGAAGCTGGCCCAGGCCGAGCTCCTTGCATGGCCTCGTGGCCCCAAGTATTTGTAGACTAGCTCGAGCTGAGCTCCAAATACTTGTCATTTTCTTCAAATGAAGCTGGCTCGGGCCGAGCTCCTTGCATGGCCTCGTGGCCCCAAGTATTTGGAGACTAGCTCGAGTTGAGCTCCAAATACTTGTCATTTTCTTCGAAGGAAGCTGGCTCGGGCCGAGCTCCTTGCATGGCCTCGTGGCCCCAAGTATTTGGAGACTAGCTCGAGCTGAGCTCCAAATACTTGTCATTTTCTTCGAAGGAAGCTGGCTCGGGCCGGCTCCGAGCTCGTGGCTCCAAGTATTTTAGCTTGCATGAGCTCCAAATACTTGTCATTTTCCTCAAGTGGCCCCAAGTATTTGGAGATTTAGCTAGTTGAGCTCCAAATACTTGTCATTTTCTTCAAGGAAGCTCTGGCTCGGGCCGAGCTCCTTGCATGGCCTCGTGGCCCCAAGTATTTGGAGACTAGCTCGAGCCTGAGCTCCAAATACTTGTCATTTTCTTCAAAGGAAGGCTGGCGGGCCGAGCTCTTGCATGGCCTCGTGGCCCCAAGTATTTGGAGTCTAGCTCGAGTTGAGCTCCAAATACTTGTCATTTTCTTCAAAGGAAGCTGGCGGGCCGAGCTCCTTGCATGGCCTCGTGGCCCCAAGTATTTGAGACTAGCTCGAGTTGAGCTCCAAATACTTGTCATTTTCTTCAAATGAAGCCGGGCTCGGGCCGAGCTCCTTGCATGGCCTCGTGGCCCCAAGTATTTGGAGACTAGCTCGAGTTGAGCTCCAAATACTTGTCATTTTCTTCAAAGTATTTGGAGACTGGCTCGAGTGAGCTCCAAATACTTGTCATTTCTCAAAGGGCCCCAAGTATTTGGAGCTCTAGCCTCGTGGCCCCAAGTATTTGAGAGTCTAGCTCGAAGCTTGAGCTCCAAATACTTGTCATTTTCTTCGAAGGAAGCTGGCTCGGGCCGAGCTCCTTGCATGGCCTCGTGGCCCCAAGTATTTGGAGACTAGCTCGAGTTGAGCTCCAAATACTTGTCATTTTCTTCGAAGGAAGCTGGCTCGGGCCGAGCTCCTTGCATGGCCTCGTGGCCCCAAGTATTTGGAGTCTAGCTCGAGCTGAGCTCCAAATACTTGTCATTTTCTTCAAAGGAACTTGTCATTGGCTCGGCCGAGCTCTTCGCATGGCCTCGTGGCTCCAAGTATTTGGAGTCTAACTCGAGTTGAGCTCCAAATACTTGTCATTTTCTTCGAAGGAAGCTGGCCCGGGCCGAGCTCCTTGCATGGCCTCGTGGCCCCAAGTATTTGGAGACTAGCTCGAGCTGAGCTCCAAATACTTGTCATTTTCTTCAAAGGAAGCTGGCTTGGGTCGAGCTCCTTGCATGGCCTCGTGGCCCCAAGTATTTGGAGACTAGCTCAAGTTGAGCTCCAAATACTTGTCATTTTCTTCAAAGGAAGCTGGCTCGGGCCGAGCTCCTTGCATGGCCTCGTGGCCCCAAGTATTTGGAGTCTAGCTCAAGTTGAACTCCAAATACTTGGCATTTTCTTCAAAGGAAGCTGGCTTGGGTCGAGCTCCTTGCATGGCCTCGTGGCCCCAAGTATTTGGAGACTAGCTGAGCTCCAAATACTTGTCATTTTTCAAATACTTGTCAGCTCCTTGCATGCCTCGTGGCCCCAAGTATTTGGAGACTAGCTCGAGCTGAGCTCCAAATACTTGTCATTTTCTTCGAAGGAAGCTGGCTCGGGCCGAGCTCCTTGCATGGCCTCGTGGCCCCAAGTATTTGGAGTCTAGCTCGAGTTGAGCTCCAAATACTTGTCATTTTCTTCGAAGGAAGCTGGCCCGGGCCGAGCTCCTTGCATGGCCTCGTGGCCCCAAGTATTTGGAGACTAGCTCGAGCTGAGCTCCAAATACTTGTCATTTTCTTCAAATGAAGCGGCTCGGGCCGAGCTCCTTGCATGGCCTCGTGGCCCCAAGTATTTGGAGACTAGCTCGAAGCCGAGCTCCAAATACTTGTCATTTTCTTCAAAAGGAAGCTGGCTCGGGCCGAGCTCCTTGCATGGCCTCGTGGCCCCAAGTATTTGGAGACTAGCTCGAGCTGAGCTCCAAATACTTGTCATTTTCTTCAAAGGAAGCTCCAAATACTTGTCATTTTTGGGAAGCCGGCCGAGCTCCTTGCATGGCCTCGTGGCCCCAAGTATTTGGAGACTAGCTCGAGTTGAGCTCCAAATACTTGTCATTTTCTTCGAAGGAAGCTGGCTCGGGCCGAGCTCCTTGCATGGCCTCGTGGCCCCAAGTATTTGGAGACTAGCTCGAGCTGAGCTCCAAATACTTGTCATTTTCTTCGAAGGAAGCTGGCTCGGGCCGAGCTCTTTGCATGGCCTTGTGGCCCCAAGTATTTGGAGTTTAGCTCAAGTTGAACACCAAATACTTGGCATTTTCTTCAAAGGAAGCTGGCTTGGGTCGAGCTCCTTGCATGGCCTCGTGGCCCCAAGTATTTGGAGACTAGCTTGAGCTGAGCTCCAAATACTTGTCATTTTCTTCAAAGGAAGCTGGCTCGGCCGAGCTCCTTGCATGGCCTCGTGGCCCCAAGTATTTGGAGACTAGCTCGAGTTGAGCTCCAAATACTTGTCATTTTCTTCGAAGGAAGTTGGCTCGGGCCGAGCTCCTTGCATGGCCTCGTGGCCCCAAGTATTTGGAGACTAGCTCGAGTTGAGCTCCAAATACTTGTCATTTTCTTCAAAGGAAGCGGCTCGGGCCGAGCTCCTTGCATGGCCTCGTGGCCCCAAGTATTTGGAGACTAGCTCGAGCTGAGCTCCAAATACTTGTCATTTTCTTCAAAGGAAGCTGGCTCGGGCCGAGCTCCTTGCATGGCCTCGTGGCCCCAAGTATTTGGAGACTAGCTCGAGTTGAGCTCCAAATACTTGTCATTTTCTTCAAAGGAAAAGCTGGCTCGGGCCGAGCTCCTTGCATGGCTAGCTGGTGAGCCCAAGTATTTGGAGACTAGCTCGAGTTGAACTCCAAATACTTGTCATTTTCTTCGAAGGAAGCTGGCTCGGGCCGAGCTCCTTGCATGGCCTCGTGGCCCCAAGTATTTGGAGTCTAGCTCGAGCTGAGCTCCAAATACTTGTCATTTTCTTCAAAGGAAGGTTGGCTCGAGCCGAGCTCCTTGCATGGCCTCGTGGCCCCAAGTATTTGGAGTCTCGCTCGAACTGAGCTCCAAATACTTGTCATTTTCTTCAAAGGAAGCGGCTCGGGCCGAGCTCCTTGCATGGCCTCGTGGCCCCAAGTATTTGGAGACTAGCTCGAGTTGAGCTCCAAATACTTGTCATTTTCTTCAAATGAAGCTCTTGCATGGCTCGCTGGCCCAAGTATTTGGAGACTAGCCGAGCTCGAGCTCCAAATACTTGCCTCGAGCTCCTTGCATGGCCTCGTGGCCCCAAGTATTTGGAGACTAGCTCGAGTTGAGCTCCAAATACTTGTCATTTTCTTCAAAAGGAAGGCGGCTCGGGCCGAGCTCCTTGCATGGCCTCGTGGCCCCAAGTATTTGAGTCTAGCTCGAGTTGAGCTCCAAATACTTGTCATTTTCTTCAAAGGAAGTTGGCTCGGGCCGAGCTCCTTGCATGGCCTCGTGGCCCCAAGTATTTGGAGACTAGCTCGAGTTGAGCTCCAAATACTTGTCATTTTCTTCAAAGACTTGGCTCAAGGGCCGAGCTCCTTGCATGGCCTCGTGGCCCCAAGTATTTGGAGACTAGCTCGAGTTGAGCTCCAAATACTTGTCATTTTCTAGAAGGAAGCTGGCTCGGGCCGAGCTCTGCATGGCTTGCATGGCCTCAGCTGGCCCCAAGTATTTGGAGACTAGCTCGAAGTTGAGCTCCAAATACTTGTCATTTTCTTCAAAGGAAGTTGGCTCGGGCCGAGCTCCTTGCATGCCTCGTGGCCCCAAGTATTTGGAGACTAGCTCGAGTTGAGCTCCAAATACTTGTCATTTTCTTCAAAGGAAGCTGGCTCTGGGCCGAGCTCCTTGCATGGCCTCGTGGCCCCAAGTATTTGGAGTCTAGCTCGAGTTGAGCTCCAAATACTTGTCATTTTCTTCAAAGAAGAAGGCTCGGGCCGAGCTCCTTGCATGGCCTCGTGGCCCCAAGTATTTGGAGACTAGCTCGAGCTGAGCTCCAAATACTTGTCATTTTTCAAATGAAGCTGGCTCGGGCCGAGCTCCTTGCATGGCCTCGTGGCCCCAAGTATTTGGAGACTAGCTCGAGCTGAGCTCCAAATACTTGTCATTTTCTTCAAAGGAAGTTGGCTCGGGCCGAGCTCCTTGCATGGCCTCGTGGCCCCAAGTATTTGGAGACTAGCTCGAGCTGAGCTCCAAATACTTGTCATTTTCTTCGAAGGAAGCTGGCCCGGGCCGAGCTCCTTGCATGGCCTCGTGGCCCCAAGTATTTGGAGACTAGCTCGAGCTGAGCTCCAAATACTTGTCATTTTCTTCAAAGGAAGCGGCTCGGGCCGAGCTCCTTGCATGGCCTCGTGGCCCCAAGTATTTGGAGACTAGCTCCAAATACTTGATTTTCCAAATACTTGTCGAGCTTTTCTTCAAATTTGGAGACTAGCTGAGCTCCAAATACTTGTCATTTTCTTCGGGCCGAGCTCCTTGCATGGCCTCGTGGCCCCAAGTATTTGGAGACTAGCTCGAGTTGAGCTCCAAATACTTGTCATTTTCTTCAAAGGAAGCTGGCTCGGCCGAGAGCTCCTTGCATGGCCTCGTGGCCCCAAGTATTTGGAGACTAGCTCGAGTTGAGCTCCAAATACTTGTCATTTTCTTCAAAGGAAGGCGGCTCGGGCCGAGCTCCTTGCATGGCCTCGTGGCCCCAAGTATTTGGAGACTAGCTCGAGTTGAGCTCCAAATACTTGTCATTTTCTTCGAAGGAAGCTGGCTCGGGCCGAGCTCCTTGCATGGCCTCGTGGCCCCAAGTATTTGGAGACTAGCTCGAGTTGAGCTCCAAATACTTGTCTATTTCATCAAATGAAGCTGGCTCGGGCCGAGCTCCTTGCATGGCCTCGTGCCCCAAGTATTTGGAGACTAGCTCGAGCTAAGCTCCAAATACTTGTCAAAGGAACGGGCATTTTCTTCAAAGGAAGTCGAGCTCTCATTGCAGTATTTGGCCTCGTGGCCCCAAGTATTTTCTAAAGAAGTTGAGCTCCAAATACTTGTCATTTTCTTCAAGGAGCTCGGGCCGAGCTCTTGCATGGCCTCGTGGCCCCAAGTATTTGGAGACTAGCTCGAGTTGAGCTCCAAATACTTGTCATTTTCTTCAAAGGAAGGAAGCTCGGGCCGAGCTCCTTGCATGGCCTCGTGGCCCCAAGTATTTGGAGACTAGCTCGAGTTGAGCTCCAAATACTTGTCATTTTCTTCAAAGGAAGCCGGCTCGGCCGAGCTCCTTGCATGGCCTCGTGGCCCCAAGTATTTGGAGAGTCTAGCTCGAGCCGAGCTCCAAATACTTGTCATTTTCTTCAAAAGCGGGCCGAGCTCCTTGCATGGCCTCGTGGCCCAAGTATTTGGAGACTAGCTCGAGCCGAGCTCCAAATACTTGTCATTTTCTTCGAAGGAAGCTCGGCTCGGGCCGAGCCTGCATGGGCCCCAAGTATTTGGAGACTAGCTCGAGTTGAGCTCCAAATACTTGTCATTTTCTTCAAAATGGCTGGCTCGGGCCGAGCTCCTTGCATGGCCTCGTGGCCCCAAGTATTTGAGACTAGCTCGAGTTGAGCTCCAAATACTTGTCATTTTCTTCAAAGAAGCGGCTCGGGCCGAGCTCCTTGCATGGCCTCGTGGCCCCAAGTATGGCCTCGTGGCTCCAAATAAGTCATTTGGAGCATGGCCTCTGGCCCCAAGTATTTGGAGACTAGCTCGAGAGCTCCAAATACTTGTCATTTTCTTCAAAGGAAAGTTGGCTCGGGCCGAGCTCCTTGCATGGCCTCGTGGCCCCAAGTATTTGGAGACTAGCTCGAGCTGAGCTCCAAATACTTGTCATTTTCTTCAAAGGAAGCTGGCTAGGCCGAGCTCCTTGCATGGCCTCGTGGCCCCAAGTATTTGGAGACTAGCTCGAGCTGAGCTCCAAATACTTGTCATTTTCTTCAAAGGAAGCTGGCTCGGCCGAGCTCCTTGCATGGCCTCGTGGCCCCAAGTATTTGGAGACTAGCTCGAGTTGAGCTCCAAATACTTGTCATTTTCTTCAAAGGAAGCTGGCTCGGGCCGAGCTCCTTGCATGGCCTCGTGGCCCCAAGTATTTGGAGTCTAGCTCGAGTTGAGCTCCAAATACTTGTCATTTTCTTCAAAGGAAGCTGGCCCGGGCCGAGCTCCTTGCATGGCCTCGTGGCCCCAAGTATTTGGAGACTAGCTCGAGCTGAGCTCCAAATACTTGTCATTTTCTTCGAAGGAAGCTGGCTCGGGCCGAGCTCCTTGCATGGCCTCGTGGCCCCAAGTATTTGGAGACTAGCTCTGAGTTGAGCTCCAAATACTTGTCATTTTCTTCAAAGGAAGGCTCGGGCCTCGAGCCGAGCGAGCTCCAAATTGCATTGGCCTCGTGGCCCCAAGTATTTGGAGACTAGCTCGAGCTGAGCTCCAAATACTTGTCATTTTCTTCAAAGAAAGCTGGCTCGGCCGAGCTCCTTGCATGGCCTCGTGGCCCCAAGTATTTGGAGACTAGCTCGAGTTGAGCTCCAAATACTTGTCATTTTCTTCATCAAAGGAAGGCGGCTCGGGCCGAGCTCCTTGCATGGCCTCGTGGCCCCAAGTATTTGGAGACTAGCTCGAGTTGAGCTCCAAATACTTGTCATTTTCTTCAAAGGAAGCTGGCTCGAGCCGAGCTCCTTGCATGGCCTCGTGGCCCCAAGTATTTGGAGACTAGCTCGAGTTGAGCTCCAAATACTTGTCATTTTCTTCAAAGGAAAAGGCTCGCTGGGCCGAGCTCCTTGCATGGCCTCGTGGCCCCAAGTATTTGGAGACTAGCTCGAGCTGAGCTCCAAATACTTGTCATTTTCTTCGAAGGAAGTTGGCCCGGGCCGAGCTCCTTGCATGGCCTCGTGGCCCCAAGTATTTGGAGACTAGCTCGAGCTGAGCTCCAAATACTTGTCATTTTCTTCGAAGGAAGCTGGCTCGGGCTGAGCTCTTCGCATGGCCTCGTGGCTCCAAGTATTTGGAGTCTAACTCGAGTTGAGCTCCAAATACTTGTCATTTTCTTCAAAAGAAGGCTCGCTCGAGCTCGAGCTCCTTGCATTTGGCCTCGTGGCCCCAAAAGTATTTGGAGACTAGCTCAAGTATTTGAGCTCCAAATACTTGTCATTTTCTTCAAAGGAAGGCTGGCTCGAGCCGAGCTCCTTGCATGGCCTCGTGGCCCCAAGTATTTGGAGACTAGCTCGAGTTGAGCTCCAAATACTTGTCATTTTCTTCAAAGGAAGTGGCTCGGCCGAGCTCCTTGCATGGCCTCGTGGCCCCAAGTATTTGGAGAGTTGAGCTCTTGTCATTTTCTTCGAAGTTGGCTCTGGCCGAGCTCCATGGCCTCGTGGCCCAAGTATTTACTTGTCATTTTCTTCAAACAAAGAAGGCGGCCGGCCGAGCTCCTTGCATGGCCTCGTGGCCCCAAGTATTTGGAGACTAGCTCGAGTTGAGCTCCAAATACTTGTCATTTTCTTCAAAGGAAGTTGGCTCGGGCCGAGCTCCTTGCATGGCCTCGTGGCCCCAAGTATTTGGAGACTAGCTCGAGCTGAGCTCCAAATACTTGTCATTTTCTTCAAAGGAAGCTGGCTCGGGCCGAGCTCCTTGCATGGCCTCGTGGCCCCAAGTATTTGGAGACTAGCTCGAGCTGAGCTCCAAATACTTGTCATTTTCTTCAAAGGAAGGCTGGCGGGCCGAGCTCCTTGCATGGCCTCGTGGCCCCAAGTATTTGGAGACTAGCTCGAGTTGAGCTCCAAATACTTGTCATTTTCTTCAAAGAAGGCGGCTCGGGCCGAGCTCCTTGCATGGCCTCGTGGCCCCAAGTATTTGGAGACTAGCTCGAGTTGAGCTCCAAATACTTGTCATTTTCTTCAAAGAAGCGGCTCGGGCCGAGCTCCTTGCATGGCCTCGTGGCCCCAAGTATTTGGAGACTAGCTCTGAGCTCCAAATACTTGTCATTTTTTTCAAATGAAGCGGCTGATGGCTCCAAATACTTGTCAAATACTTGTCATTTTCAAAGGAAGCTGGCTTGGCCGAGCTCCTTGCATGGCCTCGTGGCCCCAAGTATTTGGAGACTAGCTCGAGTTGAGCTCCAAATACTTGTCATTTTCTTCAAAGGAAGCTGGCTCGGGCCGAGCTCTTGCATGGCCTCGTGGCCCCAAGTATTTGGAGACTAGCTCGAGTTGAGCTCCAAATACTTGTCATTTTCTTCAAAGGAAATTTGGCTCGGGCCGAGCTCCTTGCATGGCCTCGTGGCCCCAAGTATTTGAGACTAGCTCGAGTGAGCTCCAAATACTTGTCATTTTCTTCAAAGAAAGCTGGCTCGGGCCGAGCTCCTTGCATGGCCTCGTGGCCCCAAGTATTTTGAGTTTAGCTCGAGTTGAGCTCCAAATACTTGTCATTTTCTTCAAAGGCTGGCTCGGGCCGAGCTCCTTGCATGGCCTCGTGGCCCCAAGTATTTTGAGACTAGCTCGAGTTGAGCTCCAAATACTTGTCATTTTCTTCAAAGAAAAGCTGGCCGGGCCGAGCTTCTTGCATTTGAGCCTCGTGGCCCAAATATTTGGAGTCTAGCTGGCTCGGGCCGAGCTCCTTGCATGGCCTCGTGGCCCCAAGTATTTGGAGACTAGCTCGAGCTGAGCCAAATACTTGTCATTTTCTTCAAAGAAAGTTGGCTCGGGCCGAGCTCCTTGCATGGCCTCGTGGCCCCAAGTATTTGGAGACTAGCTCGAGTTGAGCTCCAAATACTTGTCATTTTCTTCAAAGGAAGTCGGCTCGGGCCGAGCTCCTTGCATGGCCTCGTGGCCCCAAGTATTTGGAGACTAGCTCGAGTTGAGCTCCAAATACTTGTCATTTTCTTCAAAGGAAGGCGGCTCGGGCCGAGCTCCTTGCATGGCCTCGTGGCCCCAAGTATTTGGAGACTAGCTCGAGTTGAGCTCCAAATACTTGTCATTTTCTTCAAGGAAGCTGGCCCGGGCCGAGCTCCTTGCATGGCCTCGTGGCCCCAAGTATTTGGAGACTAGCTCGAGTTGAGCTCCAAATACTTGTCATTTTCTTCAAATGAAGCTGGCTCGGCCGAGCTCCTTGCATGGCCTCGTGGCCCCAAGTATTTGAGACTAGCTCGAAAGTTGAGCTCCAAATACTTGTCATTTTTCTTCGCTCGGCCGAGCTCCTTGCATGGCCTCGTGGCCCAAGTATTTGGAGCTAGCGAGCTCGAGCTCCTTGCTTGTCATTTTCTCAAGGTGGCTCCCAAGTATTTGGAGACTAGCTCGAGTGAGCTCCAAATACTTGTCATTTTCTTCAAAGGAAGTTGGCTCGGCCGAGCTCCTTGCATGGCCTCGTGGCCCCAAGTATTTGGAGACTAGCTCGAGTTGAGCTCCAAATACTTGTCATTTTCTTCAAAGAAATCTAGCTCGGGCCGAGCTCCTTGCATGGCCTCGTGGCCCCAAGTATTTGGAGACTAGCTGAGTTGAGCTCCAAATACTTGTCATTTTCTTCAAAGGAAGCGGCTCGGGCCGAGCTCCTTGCATGGCCTCGTGGCCCCAAGTATTTGGAGACTAGCTCGAGTTGAGCTCCAAATACTTGTCATTTTCTTCAAAGGCTCGGGCCGAGCTCCTTGCATGGCCTCGTGGCCCCAAGTATTTGGAGACTAGCTCGAGTTGAAGCTCCAAATACTTGTCATTTTCTTCAAAGGAATGAGCTCCTTGCATGGCCTCGTGGCCCCAAGTATTTGGAGACTAGCTCGAGTTGAGCTCCAAATACTTGTCATTTTCTTCAAAGGAAAGGCGAGCTCGGGCCGAGCTCCTTGCATGGCCTCGTGGCCCCAAGTATTTGGAGTCTAGCTCGAGCTGAGCTCCAAATACTTGTCATTTTCTTCAAAGGAAGCTGGCTGGGCCGAGCTCCTTGCATGGCCTCGTGGCCCCAAGTATTTGGAGACTAGCTCGAGTTGAGCTCCAAATACTTGTCATTTTCTTCAAAGGCCGGCTCATGGCCGAGCTTCTTGCATGGCCTCGTGGCCCCAAGTATTTGAGTCTAGCTCGAGTTGAGCTCCAAATACTTGTCATTTTCTTCAAAGAAATTTGGCTCGGCCGAGCTCCTTGCATGGCCTCGTGGCCCCAAGTATTTGGAGACTAGCTCGAGTTGAGCTCCAAATACTTGTCAATTTCTTCAAAGAAGGCCGGCTCGGGCCGAGCTCCTTGCATGGCCTCGTGGCCCCAAGTATTTGAGACTAGCTCGAGTTGAGCTCCAAATACTTGTCATTTTCTTCAAAGGAAGGTTGGCTCGGGCCGAGCTCCTTGCATGGCCTCGTGGCCCCAAGTATTTGAGACTAGCTCGAGTGAGCTCCAAATACTTGTCATTTTTTCTTCAAAGAAAGGCTGGCTCAGGCCGAGCTTCTTGCATGGCCTCGTGGCCCCAAGTATTTGGAGACGCTCGAGTTGAGCTCCAAATACTTGTCATTTTCTTCAAAGAAAGTTGGCTCGAGCCGAGCTCCTTGCATGGCCTCGTGGTCCCAAGTATTTGGAGTCTAGCTCGAGTTGAGCTCCAAATACTTGTCATTTTCTTCAAAGAAAGTGGCCGGGCCGAGCTCCTTGCATGGCCTCGTGGCCCCAAGTATTTGGAGACTAGCTCGAGTTGAGCTCCAAATACTTGTCAATTTCTTCAAAGAAGCTGGCTCGACGAGCCGAGCCTTGGCCCCAAGTATTTGGCCTCGTGGCCCCAAGTATTTGGAGTCTAGCTCGAGTTGAGCTCCAAATACTTGTCATTTTCTTCAAAGAAAAGCTGGCTCGGCCGAGCTCCTTGCATGGCCTCGTGGTCCCAAGTATTTGGAGTCTAGCTCGAGTTGAGCTCCAAATACTTGTCATTTTCTTCAAAGAAAGCTGGCTCGGGCCGAGCTCCTTGCATGGCCTCGTGGCCCAAGTATTTGGAGACTAGCTCGAGTTGAACTCCAAATACTTGTCATTTCTTCAAAGAAGCTGGCCGAGCCGAGCTCCTTGCATGGCCTCGTGGCCCAAAGTATTTGGAGACTAGCTCGAGTTGAGCTCCAAATACTTGTCATTTTCTTCAAAGGAAGTTGGCTCTTGCATGGCCCGTGGCCCAAGTATTTGAGACTATGGCCTCGTGGCCCCAAATACTTGTCATTTTTGGAGACTAGCTCGAGCTTGAGCTCCAAATACTTATTTAATTTTTTCAAAACTTGTCATTTTCTAGCTCGGGCCGAGCTCCTTGCATGGCCTCATGGCCCCAAGTATTTGGAGACTAGCTCAATCTGAGCTCCAAATACTTGTCATTTTCTTCAAAGGAAACTGGCTCGAGCCGAGCTCCTTGCATGGCCTCGTGGCCCCAAGTATTTGGAGACTAGCTCGAGCTGAGCTCCAAATACTTGTCATTTTCTTCAAAGGAAGCTGGCTCGAGCCGAGCTCCTTGCATGGCCTCGTGGCCCCAAGTATTTGGAGTCTAGCTCGAGCTGAGCTCCAAATACTTGTCATTTTCTTCAAAGAAAGGCGGCTCGATCCGAGGTCCTTGCATGGCCTCGTGGCCCCAAGTATTTGGAGACTAGCTCGAGTTGAGCTCCAAATACTTGTCAATTTCTTCAAAGGAAGCTCGGCTCGGGCCGAGCTCCTTGCAGTATTTTGGCCTCGTCCAAATACTTGTCATTTCCCAAGAATTTGGAGTCTAGCGTGGCCCAAGTATTTGAGTGAGCTCCAAATACTTGTCATTTTCTTCAAAGAAAGCGGCTCGGGCCGAGATTCTTGCATGGCCTCGTGGCCCCAAGTATTTGAGTCTAGCTCGAGTTGAGCTCCAAATACTTGTCATTTCTTCAAAGAAAGGCGGCTCGGGCCGAGCTCTTGCATGGCCTCGTGGCCCCAAGTATTTGGAGTCTAGCTCGAGTTGAGCTCCAAATACTTGTCATTTTCTTCAAAGGTAGCTCCTTGCATGGCCTCGTGGCTCAGTATTTGGAGCCGCCGAGCTCCAAATACTTGTCATTTTCTCAAATGTGGCCTCGTGGCCCCAAGTATTCCAAATACTTGAGCTCCAAATACTTGTCATTTCTTCAAATATAGCTCGGCTCGAGCCGAGCTCCTTGCATGGCCTCGTGGCCCCAAGTATTTGGAGACTAGCTCGAGTGAGCTCCAAATACTGTCATTTTCTTTGAATGAAGCTGGCTCGAGCCGAGCTCCTTGCATGGCCTCGTGGCCCTAAAGTATTTGGAGTCTAGCTCAAGTTGAGCTCCAAATATTTGTCTTTTCAAAGGAAGGAAGGCGGCTCGCATGGAACCGAGCACCCGCATGGATTTTCTCGTGGCCCAAGTATTTGGAGTCTAGCTCGAGTTGAGCTCCAAATACTTGTCAATTTCTTCGAAGGTAGGCTGGCTCGCTCCAAATCGAGCTCCTTGCATGGCCTCGTGGCCCCAAGTATTTGGAGTCTAGCTCGTGCTAAGCTCCAAATACTTGTCAATTTCTTCAAAGGTAGTTGGCTCGAGTCGAGCTCCTTGCATTGGTCTCGTGGCCCCAAGTATTTGGAGTCTATCTCGAGTTGAGCTCCAAATACTTGTCAATTTATTCAAATGTAGCTGGGCTCTAGCCGAGTTCCTTGCATTGGCCTCGTAGCCCCAAGTATTTGGAGTCTAGCTCGAGTTGAGCTCCAAATACTTATCAATTTCTTCAAAGGAAAGCGGCTCGAGCCGAGCTTCTTGCATTAGCCTTGTGGCCCCAAGTTTGATTCAATTGTTCTTGAGGCAAATGGATAGGCTCTATGGTTCTAGGGTCACTATTTAGGTATAACAAAGGTAAAAGCGATTTGGATGGGGAAGGAGAAGGGTTAGAGCAAGTAATCCTAATTTTGAAATTGGAAAGAGAAGGGGGAAAAAATTCTAAGTCATAAAGAGTGGACCAACTCAAGTGTGGTTAATGTGGGGGTGGTTAAAAAAGTGAAGAAAAAAGTTTTTATAAAAGTGTGGGTAAAAAAGAGTATTAGTTGTTAAAAAGTGTAGAAAAAAAATTCTCCCTAAAACTTAACGGTATTATCCTTCTCCATCTTCTTCCTCCCTTCTTCAACATCTTCCATTGGAGGATGAGGGCAAAGATAGACGATAATATTTTTATAATGGGGGCAAAAGAATAATAATAATTAATGGGTGCACAATTTATTTTTTAAACTTGATAGTATATAGTAATAATAAATAAATAAAGGAAAATAAATTTGGTGACACGTGCCCCATAACATGAGCTATTGATCCATCTATGGATAAGAAAATAATTTTCAATATTTTTAATCTCTATTTATAAATAAGTTTGTCCCGATAGCTGACTTTTGTAGGATCAGATCTCCTTTTTTACATTTTTGTTCTATTCCTATTCTATTATAGTGGATGAAAGGCATATGTGCAAGTATGATATCACCTTGTGCATGTGTCATTCATCCAATGCAATGAAATAAGAAGTGGAACATGAAATCTCAACAATCCCAATTTTGTTTATATATCCCCAAGAGACGACTTTTGTTTCAATTTAATAAGTTTGTCTCCCATATGTTGGTATTTATTCAGAAGATTCAAATGAGTCATTACCTTATGTTTCGTGATGGATGCGAGACTAATTTCTTTGTTACGTATTTTATCCAACACATTCATTGCAATTTCTGATTCTTGTTCCAACACTACAACAGTATCGATACTTGTTCCAACACATGCCTCTTGTAGCCTCTCTTACTATAAATATTCTTGGTGGACTTAACCAAAAGAGCTAGTTTGTCTTGCATTGTATATCATTGGTTAGCTTAACCAATATGTAGTTGGCTTGTTGACCTGTAGATCTCTCACTAACGTAATTATATGACGATTTAGGCTAAGATTACATTACGAGCTTAAAAAAATATATTCTATGCATGGATGGATTGTACATGTGTTATTTATCCGATGCAATGAAATAGGTAGTATAAGAAAGTGGAATAGGAAATCTTCATCCCTTAATTATAAGCTAATTCAGTATATCCGAATATTTGAAACCCGATTTGGATTTGGATGGTAATTAAATTCAGATACAAATAGCATCGAATTTGAATAAGATTAGAATCATTAGATCAAGCTCCGACCCGATAACGGCAATTGCTTTTGGGCTTTGAGGTCTAAAATTTAGAGTTAGGCTTACATTTAAGGCCCAACAAAATAAAGAAAAGCCCAATGTTTTTTAATCAGCTAAAACCTTCCAAGAAACAAAGTGGAAAACCCTCACACCATTCGCAACTCTCGAGTCTCAGCTCGCCTGAGTTTGCCACCCGTTTTCCCATTTCATTAAACCAAAAATCAATGTCAAGGTGGTGGCGCGCGGCCGCCGGCGTCCTTAAAACCGCGGCAGAGACACCGGTTCGACGCAGCTACCATACGATCCAAGCCGTTCCGAGAGAAATCTCCGGCCACCGGATCGCCGTCCGTGAACGAGCTCAGGGTCGCATCCCCGCCGTTGTTTTTTCCCAGAGCTACGTCCAAACAGACCCCAACGATCCAACTTCTGTCGCCGCCTCCAGTTCGGTTTCTCGGAAACAGCTTCTTACTACCGAGCGGAAGCAAATTAAGGCTATTCTCAAGGACATTAATCTCCCATTCTTCTGTTCCACCACTTTCCCGCTTCAGATCCGGGCTGGGTCAGGTTCTTCTACTATACTTGAGACTAAAAAGGTTCTTCCGATTAAGGTAAGTGGTTTTTGTCTATGTCGATAGTGTGCTTGGATTCACTGAATTCAGTTAGTTGAAATGGGATTGATTGATGAAATATGCATTCAATTTTGAATATCGTGTTTCTAATTCCTATTATCTACCTTCAATACATTGATACCAAACACTATGTCAGCGCAAATTGTGTAGTTCTGTTTGATAATTGGGATTTTGGTTTATAGATACATACAAATGAAGACGGGGATATAATGAATTTGGTGTTTGTATGGGCGGAGGATGGGACAGAACTTAAGGTGGACGTGCCCATTGTTTATAAAGGAGAAGATGTTTGCCCTGGTCTCAAGAAAGGTGGTTCTTATGTTCTGTCTCCATTTCTTGGTTTACATTTTCCTTGAAGTTGAAATTGTTGTTGGATTTTTGAAGTATCGACTTTAATGAACCTGGAGCCATCACGTTACTGGTTGGATGTTAGTTATTTATTCAGCGTTTGGTTTTAAATGTCTCGAACAAATGTACTTACCTGTCTATTCTTATGTATAGGCTAAACTTGTGGTAAGAATATGGACTTCTGAACCTGTATGCTATATGTCTGTTGCTATCTGATGGTTGAGCGCTGCCTGAATTATATAATTTTTGTGTTCGTAGATGTCAGCTGCTAGTTAGTTCTTCAGGGTTTAGTTTTAGCTGTCTATTATGTATAGGCTAAACGTGTGGTAAGAATATGGACCTCTTAACTTGTATCTCTTTATCCGTTGTTACTTGGTGCTTGAACCGTGCTTGAATCATATGTTTTTCGCTTGTAGATGTTAGCTGCTAGATAGTTCTTCAGTGTTTATTAGTTTTAAACGTGTTGTATCTGTCTATTCTTATGTATATTCTACAGTGGTGAGAGTATGGATTCTAAACCTGTTTTTTCCTATATTCGTTATTATTTGATGCTTGAGATGTGCTTGAATTTCATGTTTTTTGTTCTTAGATGTGCAGACAGGTTGGCACAATTAAAAAGGTGTCTAATAATAAATGGAAACACCTGTCATGATATGCATCTCAATCTGAAAAGGCTGTAATCCGGTTAACAGTGTTCGAATAAAGTGATTTGTCTAAACTGAGCAGAAAGAACGCGAGAATGCAAAATCAAACAAAGGGCTTACTTTAATTTAATAAAAAGAGTGGAAATGGAATCACATATGAAACTAACACACAATTTGTTCATTTTTCCTTCCTTTCTTCCCCCTCTCACCTTTTAAGTTCAGATGATGTAGATAAATGTAGAGTTCTCATCAAACAATGTTAAATTTGTTCTACAATCTTCCTCCCATCACCCAGCATCTCCGCAATAATCTTTTCATGAATGCTGGCTTTGAGTTTTTTGCGTTTTACTGTTTCTCATAACTTTTCTCCATTTGATATCATCACCTTTTACATTTCTAGTAGAATGATGAAGAGTTGAAAATCAGCTGATAAATACATTGTTCGCCATGTGATGAAAAGGACGGACTATGTTTTTTTCTGTGCAACTTTTATTTTATTTGTTTATACTGTGATATATTAGTGGTAATATTGAAACTAACTTGCCTCATCGTCTTATATGCAAAAACAGGAGGCTGTCTACGTAAGATAAGGACTAGTTTGAGGTACATGTCCCTGGCTGAGCACATTCCTGCAAAAATTGAAGTTGATGTGAGTAAACTAGATATCGGGGACGGGGTGTCTATGCATGACGTTGTGGTTCATCCGAGCTTGAAGCTTCTGAGTAAGAACGAAACGTTGCCTATTTGTAAGATTATGCCGACATACGTAGAAAACGTAAAAAGTACATAGCACAAACTGGATCACTGTTGGGGAATGTGTACCATTTTTAAGTCATGTCCACTGTGATATTGTTTGAGCTCACGAGCCGTTTTCAGTGCTGTTTTTCTTTGACATGCTTGACATAGGGCATTTCAGGTAGTTTTTCGGACTTTATGTGGTTGGTATTTTGGTGATATACTACATGAATCAGCCCATGTAATAAATTATGCAGAGAAATTTAGTCAGAGAGTTGGAAGGTTTTTTCCGAATACATTATTATCTCATGGTTCATTGCTCAAATGTGTTGCTTTCTCTGGCACTTACAGGGTGTTTGGCTAAGCTTATTAAAAAGATCTTATAAGATCTAGAGGGTGTTTGGCTAAGCTTATTTAAAACATCTTAAAAGCTCCTACATCTCATAAGATGTTTTAAGAGCTTATAAGATGTTAGATCTTATTTTAAAAATAAGCTAAGATTTGAGAGACTGATTGTGTGGTAGGTAAATTTGGGATACTATAAAATTATTAAGGATATTTTTGTCTTTTGGATGTTTAAAATAAAGAGCTTATAAGCGCTTTTAAAAAAAATTGGGGTGGAGGTACTTTTTTTAGGAGCTTGTAAGCTCTCTAAAAGCTTTTTTGGACCTTATAAGCTCTTTTGAAAAAAAATTGCCAAACACATTTTAAGAGATTATAAGCTCTTAAACATCTTATAACCTGTTTTTAAGAGCTTATAAGCTCAGTCAAACACCCTCTTAATATAGATCAAGTTTATCATATTGTTCGTTGCCCTCACCGACCGACGTTTTCATTCCCCACCCCCTCCCCTAAGGATTCTAACACTTTTCCTTTGGAACGGGGCTCAGACATGCAGAAGTGAATCATGTGATGACCCAAATTGTGAATTGAGATGGGGAAAAAAGCTTTATTATGAATGTTGAAAACCAATGCAAAAATGTACGTCTCATGAACTTCATCCGTGAGATTCTTTTATAAGATCAACTCAAAATGGAAATAGTTCTAATTTCCCCCTTCTGCAATTTTTTCTCTTCTTTTAACAAGACTGAATTAAATTAAATGATATAAAAGAACGATATATAGGCAATACAGATTTTATTGTTAAATTTGGTGAATAGTATGGGGGACAATTAATTGATCCCATAAAACAGGCCACATTCAAAATACGAATGACTCATGCCAATGTCAATATTTATGCCACATAAAAACTTTGTGCTTATCATAAAAATCTGAACATATTATATATTCAATCATGAACAATGGAAGTTTCTCTTATAGCTATAAATAGTAAAAATATAAGTTCACCTCTATAGAGATGACTTCAATTTGTCAGAATATACTAATAACAAGTAAGAAATTAAAATGGTAACATGAATTGGAGTTATATAAACACAAATAATACTAAGAAAAAAAAAAAGAGGGTAACAATATTTTGAAAAAAACCACTTTCCCTTTTTTTCCTTTTTCCTTTTTTAAGTTATGAAAAAGGAAACTATTTTACGGCTATCGTCGTAAACGGCGTTTTGCCGCGTTTTACATTTCCAGACATATTCATTCGTCGTCGTCTTCTTCTTCTTCTTTA
Source organism: Rehmannia glutinosa (assembly GCA_016081115.2). Lineage (NCBI taxonomy): Eukaryota > Viridiplantae > Streptophyta > Magnoliopsida > Lamiales > Orobanchaceae > Rehmannia > Rehmannia glutinosa. The sequence goes on from CM071926.1 coordinate 92,142,292, forward strand.
TACGCCATGCCAATTGGGGGCATTTCCATTTTCTGTCCTCAAGGAAACAACAGAAAATCCCTAATTCCTTAATCCCAACCCCTCTCTCACCAATGCATATTGCGATTCCTTCGTTAGGATTAAAATAACGATTTGCGCATCGCCGGTAATCATGCATTGGTGGCAGGGCGCCTTTACCTCCTCGTCGAAGAGGCATTCCGACGACGATAGCGTCATTATCGGCGACGGAGCTAGCAGGTACTCTGTGAAATCCGGATTCTTTTCCGCCCGGCGGTGTCGGAACCTCGCGCGCTCGAGGAAATTGCGGCAGGTGACCAAAAACGACGTCGAAGCGTGGCGGTCGCCCAGCCGTTGCGAGCATTCTTCGGTTAGGTCAGCCTCGGTGTTGCCTCAGCCGCTGCCGCTGCCTGAATTGCATGTCCTGCTGCGGAATGACCCTAAATTCGCGTCCTCGAGCGTGCCCCTGCCCTCGCCAAACCGGAGGGGTGTGTGTGAGGAGAAGGAGAGAGAAAGAGACAGAGAAAGGCAGACAGCTGAGACGTCGAGTTCTGATGCCGTTGATGGACTCAATGGGCTTAAGAGGTATTTGAAAGAATGTTTTATAAAATACATTAAATTTGTTATGTTTGTTTGTTTTTTTTTTTAAATATTTTTATTTGTAATTCATTAAATGTTCATGTATTTGGATGGGATGTTGTGTCACGTGGTGAATTTGTCATTATGAATCCACATACTTTTGTGTTGTATACGTTGTTATCTCATTCAGATTTTGAATGATGTCATTGTAAAGCATGGACATGTATTTCATGGTATCTGCAATTGGATGAGGCATTTGTGGAAACCACTATGTAGCACCCGCTTGTTTGACACAAAAAACCGGCTTGCTTATAGCAAGTTTATAGTATATAATATTTTCTTTATTGAATCGCGACAATTTCAGGCATCAAATAACCCGTCTTTCGATTGTCAATTTCCTAAACCTCGTCTATTCTGTCCACTCATTTTCTAATTGTTTTTCTTTTTAATAGAAGCTGTTGCAAGGATAATGTTGCAAAAATATAACTTCTTCAACTTTAGTTGCATTAAACTTGCTTTTCTATCATTCTGCCAAATTGAAGTTATCATATATTTTCACTCTGACTTCTGATTTTAGAGTTCTAGTATCCTTTAGATGTGGCTATGTTTGAGACTGTTGGTTTCTCATTTATCTTTTGCTGCTTCTAGTCAGCACCCATTAATTTTTTTAATTTGTGGAACAGAGGCTGTTTCTTTAACATCGGATCAGAATAATGATTCTCTTTTGTGTTTGTTTATTCTTGAATCAGCAGATTAGTAGACCAAAATACCCGGACAAATTTAGAGCAGTCTGAAACTCGGTCATGTAGGAAGTCACCACAGTACCAAAGTGCCAAAGTGAGATCCCCTTACAGTTACAATATTAATATTCCTATCAGTGCTCCGACTAGCCCTTATTCAAGCCCTATTCTGAGTCCCCCAGACAGTTATATGATGGCCACTCATTACATGACTCCCCCAAGTGTTTTCCAAGTTTGGTCTGCCCCAGAGTTGCCCTATGGGAATTTAGGCCAAAGTTTATATCAAACGCCTTTTGAGAAAACTGCGTCGAGTGTTGATAATTCTCCCCTTCAGAGTCCAACAGTAAGTTCTTGCCTCCAAGCAGCAAGTTCACCCAGGCCCGCATCACCAATTCCTATTAAAATATCCTCTGAGACACCAATGGCACGTCGGGAAAGTAATGCTCAGGCCAGTGTACATCCTTTACCTCTTCCTCCAGGGGCTGGCATGCCTTCACCGCCCACTCCTATATCCCCAGTTGCTTCAAGATCTGATTTTTCAGGAGCTTCTGTGCCTTCACAACCCACTCCAATTTCTCCTCTTGCAGCTGAACAGGAATTCCCTGGAGCTAACATCCCTCCACAGCCCTCTCCTATTTCACCGGTTGCAGCTAAACCTAAGCTGAAGCCAATCAAATCTCAATGGCGAAAAGGAAAGCTCATTGGGAGGGGGACATATGGAAGCGTGTATGTTGCTTCCAACAGGTATGCATAGATAAATATAATTTTTTACTTTTAAAATTAATGTGCTTTAGTAACCTGTTTTTCCTATTAATAGAGAGACTGGAGCCTTATGTGCAATGAAGGAAGTTGAAATTTTACCAGACGATTCAAATTCTGCAGAGAGAATGAGACAGTTGGAGCAGGTTGGGTTCCACTTTAACTGCTTATCATGTTTTGTATTTTAGTCTGTATTCAGATGTAATTATACTATTAGTACAAATGGATGTCGCCAAGTTCATCATATGCTATTGGTGTAAATAAGTGTAATTAGTAATGCTGAATTTTGGATTTATATAGTTTGATATAGGTATGGCTGATAGGTGTCTCTATGATATTAATGAATGTTTATGGCTCTTTGCCCTATCAGAGTACATTTGTCTTCTATTGATACTAGAAATGAAAGCACAATAGAAAGACATGGTAGGACACGTAAGACTACAAAATAAGGTGAGAGAGTTTATTTTCAAGTTTGAACAGTTAAAAGGCAGTAAAGGTAAAAGTATGAACCAGTCACTCCACTCTATGGAAAATCTGGATAGCTTTTGATTTGTGTGAAATTGTCAAATAGGCATCCTACCTTCAGCATAAGTAAAATAGTTATTAATGGAAATAAGCCTTGTCGAGGAAGAAACTTAAAAAGAAATCATTTCTACAGTTTGCTGTAAGGTTATTTGATAGAAAAACTTATAACTGGTGAGCTAGATATGATCTTCTCTTGAAGTAAATTCTTTTCACGTATTCGGTGCCTAGTAGCACTAACACCACGACAAAGCTGTTACAGTGATTTATAAAGTTTGGATGTTTCAGAGACGTTTAATGTTTTCAATTTGGGCTTTTGTTATTTGAGGACTTGATGGTTAATGGACTTTAAATTTTCGGTCTTCTGTTTTTCCACTGAGCTGCGAATTCTACTTGACATTTTTGGGATGATTGCGTATTCTTCTGGCTACTTCTAAATAATCAATAATAGGACCTCACACTAATGTTTCTCAATCTGCTCAGGAAATTAAAGTTCTCAGCCGTCTAAAGCATCCAAATATTGTGCAGTATTTTGGTAGTGAAATTGTAAGTAATTTTCACCATGAAAGCTCGCCTGTCTGCTTGGTTCCTTCTGAGATAGGGTCTCATTTTATGTTCATGCAGGTCCGAGACAAGTTCTATATATACCTGGAATATGTCCATCCTGGTTCAATCAATAAATTTATTCAAGACCATTGTGGAGTTATTACAGAACCCATTGTTCGCAATTTTACTCGTCATATTCTATGTGGGTTGGCTTATTTGCACAGCACAAAAACCATACACAGGTAATGCTGTGGTATTCTATGTTCATGCAAATTGCAAAAATATCCTTCTTCTCAATTATTGCCAAAGTCTGAACTTCATTCAACGCCTATGGATGATAAGAAGCATAAATCTGGAGGCGAAGGATTATAATACATCTGAGTATAATATGCGAGTTTGTTTACAAAGATGTAGTGTGTGATGACTGGACGATAATATTTGAAAATTGCATCTCCTTACACACATGATTCTAAATCTCGTGAAATGAATCAAACTAGAATCTTAATTCAAGATATAAACAGGATGGGGATGCTAATCTAAGGCACTGAAAAGCTAGAGTAGATTAGTTGTTTTTTTTATGTCATATTGCTTCATAGTTTTGTGGTGTTCGCCAGGCCACACAATGAGAGGGGTTTCTTGTGAAAACTCTCGTATGCTTTCTCTGTCTCTCTCTCTCTCTCTGGTTTTTTATTTCTTCAATGATGTATTAAACAATATTCTATTTTTTTTTACAAATTAAATGTGTCCTTTCAGTTATTCTTTGGTTTTTCATGAAACTGGACCCTGAACTGTTGTTCAATGTGTATCAGTTTGTCCTCAATATGTCCTTGGTGGGACCAAATATTGCGCCCATTATGTCTAGATTTAGGAAATAATAATCTATTTACAGAGTTTGGGTGGATTGTTTGACATATCTCCTAACAAGGCCTGGGTCAGAGAGAGTGTTCATGCTATGAGAAAACAATAATTTCCAAAGTTGAAGAATAGGACATGCCTAAATTGAAATTCGAGCTATTAGGTCAATTGAAATGTCATCCTGACCTGGTTTTATGATGATCTATCTTTGTAGGGACATCAAAGGTGCTAATTTACTCGTTGATGCTTATGGAGTTGTCAAGCTTGCTGACTTTGGGATGGCCAAACATGTGAGTTTTTTTATTTTCTGAAGTCCCGCAATATGCTTCAGTATTTATAAAAAAAGATGGAATGAGCGATATGGTTAAATAAGAGGCTTGTATCACCTATTATTACCTTATTTGAATACTAGTGTTTGTATTTTGCGACTCACTGTGGAGCTGCTATCCATTTGTTTTATCTATCTTCCTTATGGAAGCTAGAAATGTGAAATATATGTGTACATGGAACTCAATACAAATTAATTTTCATCTATGCTAGATATTGTTTCGTTCATTGTCCTTTGTGTTGTTGGAATCAATTTAATTGCATCCTAGCCATTACTCCATGCTTAAAACTGTTTAGATTTTCATAATGATTAAAGAACACAGAAGACATGGGGATTAATGTTAGTTCTGAGAATGGCAAAGTGTTGAAATATGCAACTTTCAGATCTTATCGAAAGTGATGCAACCTTTATTTTTGATCCGTCCTGGTCGTAGCAGATTATTTTTAAGAATGGAGGTAGAAAGCAAAATTTGGATACTAAAAAATAGATCAAACTCGAAATATTAGAGCGTTTACCGTCAGGGCTGCTCTGTTATTTCATGCTTGTCAAAGTCTTTCAACACTTCTGCACTTGTACTGTTGGAACTTAGATTTTCTATTGTAACTTGCAGCTGAACGGAGAAGCGGCAAATCTATCATTGAAGGGTAGTCCTTATTGGCTGGCTCCAGAGGTGTAAAGATATGTTGCAACCTCAAATTGTATTTCCTGGAAACTATTGCCTGAAATACTAACATCACATTATTACCTGCAGCTCTTGCAATCTGTGATGCCAAAGGATGCTAGTTCTGATCTTGCTTTAGCAGTGGATATATGGAGTTTGGGCTGTACTATAATTGAAATGATGAATGGAAAGCCTCCTTGGAGCGAGTATGAAGGGGTAAGCACTTGATTTTGATAATGTGCTCATTTTGATAGGCTTTACAGGATAGAAATTCTCATTAACGAACTCTGAGATCAAGTTTAAACATGGCAAGCTAGTCTTGGGAAAATTTCAATAAATGAAATCACTAGTTAAACTCAAATTGCTTCATTCCTTTATCCTAATTTATAGGATGCTTTACATGAGTTATCTGAGCTAACCCAGGGAAATGTTTATTAGGAAGTGATTATCCATAATACCTATATAAGTTCGTTCTTTTCATAGACTGGTAAAACCAAGCTTAGAGTGGCTTTGTTTTGAATTTGCTTCACATTTTGCTCCTTTTTAAGGATTTCTTGATCTAAATATCATCCATTAATTGTAAATTTCTTGATTTATCTTTTACAGCAAACTCCTCCGCCTTTTGTTGGCCATTTCAAGGGTTTCCTCTTTTTTCTTTCCAAGTGCTAGATTCCCATATATGCAAATGTCTTGCTTGGGTTTTGTTGGACTTGACAAAAGGCCTTATGGCTGTTATGGATGAATAAAATTGCAGAATAGGGAGTAGTAACAATTGATGTTTTGTTGGTGCATGCTTTAATGTATTAAGGTTTCGTAAAGTTATCCTAACTATATTCACACTTAATTAAAATCATTATTTTTAAATTTTAGTATGGTAAAAGTTTTGGACTATGCTTTCTAACTCCGTTTCGATGCTGGTTATCTGAGCTGATTGCATGTGTTAATTTTCTTTTGACTTTCTCTTGAATGGAATATATTCAGGCTGCAGCAATGTTCAAGGTTTTAAAGGAGACTCCACCAATACCTGAAACACTTTCGGCAGATGGCAAGGATTTCTTACAATGCTGCTTTCGCAGAAATCCAGTAGACAGGCCCACAGTGAGCCAGCTACTAGACCATCCGTTTGTGATTTACTCGCAGCAGCCTGATGCTTGCACCCAGTCACTTAAAATGATAAGATTGACGGTAACTTTCTTAGCACACTGCTTCTCCTTTTCTTGAATAGATAATTACAAAAATTACCTGAGGTTTAGCCTAATTACAATAAACCTAGTTATCTTTCAAAATTATAAATACCCCTTTGACATTTGTTTCTGTTTAACGAAGTGCACCTTAACAGTGGTATATTTAACGCCTTAAGGGGGTACTTGTAATTTTGAAAGATACTTGGATTTTTTTGTAATTAGGCAAAACCTCAGGTAGTATTTGTAATTATCCCTTTTTTACTCTGGCCTGCTGGCTCTCTTTTTCTCATTGATGGTGGTGGTGATTTATTCATCTGTATGCATTATTCAACAGGACAATGTGCAAAGAGAGTGGCCACATCATAAATTTGACAAATTAGACACACAGATCAAAAAAGGGAAACTGGCTAACAAGAAGTAACAGCTGAGTTGTGATTTGTCTCCCCACTTTCATGTGTTGCATTCGGGACCATGTACACGCAAACTCAAAAAAATCGGCATTTAAAGTTGAATGGGACAAGCCAACAGAGTCATCCCAAAACATCCTGTTTAGTCGGTTCAACTTTCAAGGCTCTTCCGTTTTTATCCCCTCCGGGCTTGGAACATCGTCAAGCCCAATATTCGAGCAAGCTCATGGCTGTCTTGGTCCTCCCTGGTTTGCTTTGTTGTCGAAGATGACGCGCTGAGAAAGGGATGTGCTTTCGTTTTGGAAAATTTAATGGACTATGGTAATTCTGGGTTTAGGCTTTGAATGCCATGCGGAAAATAGAGCTGGCAATACCATGACTCGGAGAGGAGACAGTTTGGCAATGTATTGTACACCCACTGTAATTATTTGTTTATAATGTGAATCCTTCACAGGCATGCTAATGAAATCAAGTTACCGCGTATGAAAATGAGTTCCTTGAGTTGGGAATTTTAGGTAATTCACCTCTAGTTAATGATACCAGCCTAGAATTTATAAAAGAAAAGGATAATTGAAAATCGAATTTTTGTTTTTTTTTGAGATTTGGGCTAATTAAAAAAAATAAGTTTTTGGAAATTATAAATTTCCCGGATGTTTGATTTTGTCTTAATTTAAGAAGGTAATTCTTGAATAATTAGGTGGGTTATGCACTAATTGTGAAAGTGCCGCATTATTGCAATTGGGTTATGCACTATCTTAACCGTAAGTGGAAAGTCTTAAGGGTATCACCGTGTAAAGTGGAAACCATAAACCTGTTTTTGTGGATCCCACACTACCACATCATTTGTCACATCAAAAGTAAAAACTTCTAACAAGTTTTTTTATGGGCCTCACACTCAAATTACATCTCTTTAAAAATCTCGCATAATGAATATTCATAAGTTGAAAATAGGGAATAAAAGCCAAAAATAAAGTGCATTTAATAGTGCACGCCAACTTTTTTTTATTCTTTTGAAAAAACCTGGGTTCTTTAGTACAAATCCAACTTTTTCTAAAAATCACAAACCTCACGCTCACAATGGTTGAAGCTTTTTTCTACAGACTTTTTTCCCTAAACAAACCTTTACAAAAACCTCCATTGGTGATGCTCTAATGGAGCATTAATTGGAGCATTATAGTTAAATTATGGTTTGTAAGTATTTTATCTTTTTGTATGTTTTCTATATAAAGACCAAGTATAATGCAATTCGAAGTATCAATCTTTTGAACAACAATTTGAATACATATTTGTGTTCAATATTTTGTATCGGTGGCATCGTAACCACGAGAGAGAAACAGACGGATCGTAAATCTTTTAAAGCGGGGGCACATAACACTACAAGAAAATTCTAATTTACCTAGAGAATTACCGACAAAAATAATTTTGTCACTAAATTTTATAGTTACCTACGAGAATACCGACATAATAAAAAAGAATATTTCCCTCAAATAATACCGACAAATCACAGACGGTTTTTAAATTTACCAGAGTAAATATGTAGATATTTCGTAAAATCAGTAAATATTTACCTACAACAATTTTACCTACACTTTAGAATTATCTTAATATTTTATTTGTAGGTAAAGCGATTTTTTCTTGTAGTATAATAAATATAATTATACACTATATAAAAATAATTAATTGAGGTAAATTGTATGTTTTTAACGTAATTAATATGTAGTTTTTATAAACTTATATCACACTAATAATGTTATATAACACTATTAATATTTTTCTTAATAATATTATATAATACTTTTTAATTTATAATATTATAATGTTAATAATATTTTGTAACTTATAATTTTAGGATAATTTTATAATAAAATAATAAAAGAAAAGAAAAGAAAACCTTACGGGGGTGGGCGCGCCGTAAGTAAGTGAGCCGTAGCTCCATCACCGAGAGAGAAACACGAGAGAAAGTGAGGTTACTATGATGGTTACTATGATCATTGGAGCATGCTCATGGAAAAAAATTTAAGAGCCAAAGATTTTTGGCGTGTCATCTCCGAAGGAGTATTGGAACCAGTCGATGTCACGACAATGACGGCTGCACAAAAAACAGAGCTTGAGGTGAGGGCAACAGTTGAAAGATCTCAAAGCAAAGAATTATCTTTTCCAGCTATTGATCGCCCAATCTTGGAAACTATTCTTTGCAAAGATACCTCCAAACATATTTGGGATTCCATGAAAAAGAAGTATCAAGGTTCTGCAAGAGCAAAGAGGCAGAAGTTTCAAGCACTTCTTACGGAGTTCGAAACACTTCGAATGAAGCCGGGAGAATCGGTTTCAGATTATTTCTCCAGAACAATGGTAATCGCAAACAAGATGTGAATCCACGGTGATAAGACAAAAGATGTGACCATAGCAGAAAAGATTCTTCGATCAGTGACACCAAAATTTAATTATGTTGTCTGTTCAATAGAAGAATCTAAAGATATTGATTCACTTTCAATTGATGAGTTGCAAAATTCCTTGTTGGTTCATGAACAAAAGATCAACCAACAAGAGAAAGATGAGCAAGATCGAAAGCCTCAACAGAAAGTCGGTCTTCTTCATCAAGGGGATAGAGGTAGTGGTGTCAATGGGTTGGGTTCGTGGATTCGCGGTCGAATAAGTCAACCGGACCCAACCTTGTTTAATAATTCTTGTCAAAATCATGAACCGGACGACCTATTTATTTCACAGGTAACCCGGACCCGATCCGTTTAACCCGTCTAATAAAATTAGTTTTATATACATTTAATATTTTCAATTGAATAAATATTTTTTTAATCAATCATTCTGACACACTATTCAATCAATAAAAAATCACAATTCACAACTTACACAAAAAATAATAATAAATAACATAACATACTAAACATATTTTGAAGACAACATATAAAAATACATACAAAATAATAACAACAACATACATATCAAGGAGGTTTTAGCATTTAAGTTTTAAGGATATGTCTTGTTTTTTGTTTTTTCTTACAAGTAATTAATTAATTAATTAATTTTTTAAATTTACAAAGGGGTTAGAGGGGTTAAATGGGTCATAGTAGGTGGACTCGGACAGGCAATTGTTTAATTAGCAGTATTCGGGTTCGACTCAATTTCAACCAGGACCCATGAAGCCTGGATCGATACCCATTAATATCATATTATGTTCGTGTCGGGTTTACGTGTTGGTCTAAAATTGACACATCTAGATAGAGGTAGGGGTGTTCATCGAATCGAATTCGGATTCTTCGACTTCTTGAATCAAATTTAATCGAATGAACATTTTAAACCTCAATTCAAAATTCGATCCTAATTCGATTAATTCAATCGAATTTAAACGAATTCGATTTCTCAATTTTCGAATCGAATTCGAATCAATCCAAAAATCCTAATTTATCGATGAAGTGAACAAGGTTTGGATTCATAACATAATATGTTTGGACTATACCTAGTAAAATTCCGATTTTGTTTTTTCAAAATTACAAATTATCGACTAACTATTTTTCATTGTTTAATTTAACTATAGACTATCATAAATTCATAATGAACTCCCTTATATAAATTTAATAAAACATTTTGTGTCAATTTTATACCAAAGACTAGTTACTTGATAAATAACTTCTATCTTTGAAATATGAGGTATCAAATTGACAAAGTGTATGTATGAAAATAGATAAAGAGATATAATGTGTGCTATCATATAATTTATTATTTTAATATGATCAAGATAAATATATGTAATATAGTGTACGGATGTATAATATATAATGCGTATTGTAATAAGAATTTAAAATAAAGGAAAAAAATCAAAGACTATATTGTATAAATGTGTAGTGTATGTTGTATAGTGTATGTACACAAATTTTGTACTTTCTATACAATGGACATAGTTGGTAGAATATTCTTATAGATTATTTCACCATATGCCCTCCACGTGATATTGTAAGAACGAAACATTTTTTACCTAAAATATATTTTTAACACAAAAATGATTATTTGAATATGGTCTAAAAATAAAAATTTGAAGCAATGTAAAATGTATTTCATATACTATTAAGTATAATTATTTCTAACAAAAACTAAAAAAACAAGATGAAAAAGAGTTATAATTTTACATTTTAATTTAAAGAGTAGTGTTTTATTCATTTATGTATATTATAAATACATGTGTATAATTTACATATATACAATAAATAATTATGTATAGTGTGAAATATATACATATAAATTTCGAATTGAAATACGAATTCGAATTGAAATATAAATTGAATCAAAATACGAATTCGAATTTAGTCGAATTTCACTCGATTAGGATTTTCGAATAGAATTCAAAAAAACATCAATTCGTTATTCGATTCAAATATTCATATTCGAGATTCGAGTTGATTCGAAATTCAAAAATCCTAATTGAAACTAAAATTGAATTCAACCGAATCAATTTCGGATCCATTCGAAAAATGAACACCCCTAGATAGAGGCAGAGGTAGAGGTAGTAGTGAGAGGAAGAGGAAATAATGATCATAGAAACCGACGGTCCAACACCAACACCACCACCAACAACAACATCGGAAAATCAATCTCAAGGGAAAGAAGAGGGCGAGGAAGCCACTACTCTACTACTTATAGACCAAAGTCAGTAGACAAGTCTAACTGAATGCTACAGATGTCATAGGTATGGTCATTATCAACCTGAATGTAAAACTAACATGTCAAGTGGAAATGGCAAGAAATATAACTTTGCAGAAAATGAAGAAGAAATATCGTTGTTGATGGTTTGCTATTCCACAGAAGAAGCAGACAAGAACTTATGGTATTTGGACACATGATGCAACAATCATATGTGTGGAGATAATCAATATTTTCTGATTTGGGTGAATCCTTCCATGATAATGTAAAATTTGGTGACAATTCTAAAGTTTCCGTTATGGGAAAAGGAAAGGTATCAATCCAAACAAAAGGAAACATCATGCACACTATTTCTAATGTTCTTTATGTTCCAAATTTAAAGACCAATTTATTAAATGTTGGTCAATTGCAAAAGAAGGGATATGAAATCTCTAACAAAAATGGAGTGTGCTAAATGCGAGATGAAAAGTTTTGTTTAATCGTCCAATTCAACATGACAACTAATCGGATGTTCGTGTTTATCAACAACATTGGAGTCAGTTGCATGGCTATAGAATTTTTGATATGGCAATCTCAATTTTGGTGGATTAAAAACACTACACCAGAAGAATATGGTGGCAGGTCTTCTTAAATATTTGTGAAGAATGTGTTGTTAGCAAACAACATCATAATCAATTTCCTCATGGAGAGCTAAAAAATAATTGGAGTTGGTTCATTCTGATCTTTGCGGACCAATAAACCCATCATCAAATGGAGGCAAAAGATAATATCCTTACATTTATTGATGATTATAGTTGAAAACTTAGGTTTATTTTTTGCAGGAAAAATCAAGTTTTTAGAGCCTTTAAAAACTCAAAGCCTTTGTTGAGAAAGAAATTGGGAGTCCAATCAAAATTCTTCCCACTGATCGTGATGGAGAATACAACTCACATGAATTTGCAAATTTTGTGAGACTCCTGGAACCAAAAGGCAACTCACAACATCATACACGCCAAGATAAGAAGCGAACAAAGCTAGATGACAAAGGAGAAAAATGTATTTTTCTTGGTGTTAGTGAACAATCAAGGGCTTATAAGCTCTATAATCCTACCACCAAGAAATCATTATAAGTCGCGATGTTGTCTTTAATGAAGAGACATTCTGGCCATGGAATTGTAGCAATACTCAACAACAAATTCCAATGAACTTTGATGAAGAAAAGGAATGTGAAAGTCAATATGATTTCAGAAATCAACAGTGATTGATTGGCATCACAAGCTCCAATCATAAATCAAGATGATCATCCAAGTTTCCAAAGCCACCTATAGCTGCAGTTGAAAAAAATCAACGACCTCCACGTGTTATAAAAAGACCAGCATGGGTGATTGATTATGAGGTACACAATATTAATGATCCTGAAAGTTCACTCACACATTTTACTCTATTTTCATACTGTGATCTTACAGTTTTTGAATTCGCTGTCAAAGAACCAAAATGGCTAAAGGCAATGGATGAAGAAATTGCATTTATTGAAAAGAACAATACTTCGAGTTGACAGAGCTTCCAGATGGACAAAAGACCATTGAAGTAAAGTGGGTTTACAAGACCAAGTCGAATGAAAATGGTGAGGTTGACAAGTACAAAGCACGCTTAGTGGCTAAAGGGTATAAACAAGAGTTTGGTGTTGACTACAAAGAAATATTTGCTCATGTTGCAAGACATGATACAATCAGACTAGTGATTGCATTAGCAACACAAAATTCATGGACTATTTTCCAGTTGGATGTAAAATCAGCTTTCTTACATGGAGACCTGGAAGAACATATATATATTGATCAACCTCCTAGGTATATTAAGATTGGAAATGAGCATAAAGTTTATAAGTTGAGAAAAGCTTTATATGGATTAAAACAAGCTCCACGAGCTTGGTATAGTCGTGTTGATGCTTATTTTTTGAAAGAAGGTTTTAAAAAATGTCCATATAAGCATACACTTTTTACAAAGATTGAGGATGGAGGAAAAATGCTCATTGTCTGATTTATATGTCGATGATCTTATTTATACCGGAAATGATAGAATCATGTTTGAAAATATTAAGAAATCCATGATGCTTGAATTTGAAATGTCTGATCTTAAGATAATGCACTACTTCCTTAGCATAGAAGTTTTACAAACTCCTCGTGGAATTTTTATTTCTCAAAAGAAATATGCGCAATAAATTTTGGAAAGATTTTGGATGAAAAATTGCAATTCTGTGAGTACACCAACTAAATTTGGTCTGAAGTTAATGAAAGATCTTGAAGGATGAAAAGTAGACAACACTCTATACAAGCAAATTGTGGGAAGTTTGATGTATTTAACTGCAAGAAGACCTGATATAATGTATGTAGTAAGTCTCATTAGTAGGTATATGGAATGTCCAATTCTCACATCTTCTTGCTGCAAAGAGGATTTTTCGGGTATTTAAAAAGGACAATTGATTTTGGATTGTTCTACAAAAAGGGAGAAAAGTCAAAGTTAATTAGATTCACTGACAGTGATTATGCTGGAGATTTGGATGGTAGAAGAAGTACATCCGGATATACTTTCATGATGGGAACATGAGCAGTTTCATGGTCTTCAAAGAAGCAAACAATTATTACTTTATCAACAACTGAAATTAAATTTGTTGCTGCAACAGCTTGCGCTTGTCAAGCTATTTGGTTGAGAAAGATTCTGGAAGAACTCCATTTCAAGCAAGACGAAGCCACTGCAATTAATTGTGATAACAATTCAACAATAAAGCTTTTAGAAAATCCTCTTCTACATGGAAGATCCAAGTATATAGATGTTACATATCACTTCTTGAGAGACCACGCGAAGAAAGAAGTAATTGATCTCATTTATTGCAAAAGTGAAGATCGTATAGATGATATGTTTACCAAATCTCTCAAGTCGATTACGTTATGCAAACTTTCGAGTTTAAGAGAGGGATTGTTGAATAATTAAGTGGGTGACGCACTAATTGTGAAAGTGCCGCATTAGTGTAATTGGGTTATGCACTATCTTAATTAATGATAAGATAATGGAGCATTAACCGTAAGTGGAAGTCTTCGTAACACAAATTTCTATTGTCTGTGAATATTATAAACAAGAAAATTGTACAAATTAAATTTATATAAATTAAAAATATCAAAAGGTTACAATCTCTAGAAAATCTTATGATTCTTATCATTGAGAACAATATTTGAATTTCTGAAAGTAGATTCGTCATTTGATCTCCTTTCGAGCTTGAATTTGAGCCAAAATAATGTTAATTCAAGGGCTTGGTAGCGTAATTCCGAATTAAATGTTGGACTTGAGTTGAATCTGCGATGAACGCCTTGAATCGCACCTTGAACACCGTGGACTCTTCGGATTTGGACTTCTTGATATGAGAGAATTCGCATCTTGCTTGGACTTCTTCTCTTTGAATTTTGTGTGTCTATCAATTATGAAAAGGGCCTCTATTTATAGGTATGGGGTGAGGATTTTTGCCATAATTGTTGGATGGAATGGGGCGTTTTGATTGGTTGATCATGATTTATCTTGTATATCTTGCCATAATTAAAGAAATGTGATTTGATTTGATTTGATTTGACTTAATTTATTTACCAAAACATTGGTAAACCACTTCCTTATTTGCAAGATCTTACCTTGATGGACAAAATTGAAGATTCTAGTAACTGACAATATTTAGTGATAAATTAAGGTGTCTACAAATGCCCCCTCACGATTTGTTCACGGACAACATGTCATGGAGTGAATCAATCACGAAATCGTTTCATTTGGAATCAATTTAAAGCACATAGATAGTTTATACTCATATCACGGAGCTCTTGAATTTGTAGATAGTTTATACTTATATCAAGGAGTTCTTAAATTTGAATTTTGATTTGCAAACAATTTATACACATATCAAGGAGTTTTGATTTGGATTTGACATATATTGATAGTTTGTACTCGTATCAAGGAGTACTTATTTGAATTTGAGATATAGTGATAATTTATACTCATATCAAGGGGTCTTCATTTGAACTTGAGACATGTTGATAGTTTAACTCGTATCAAGGAGTAATCATTTGAATTTGGGATATATTGATAGTTTATACTCGTATCAAGGAGTAATCATTTAAATTTTGGATATATTGATAGTTTGTACTTGTATCAAGGAGTAATAAGTTGAATTTGAGACATATTGATAGTTTATACTCGTATCAAGGAGTAAACATTTGAGTTTGAGATATATTGATAATTTATACTCGTATCAATGAATAAGCATTTGAACTTGGGAGATATTGATAGTTTATGCTCATATTAGGAGCCATATAGATAGTTTATGCTCGTATCGGGAGCCATATAAACAGTTTATGCTCGTATCAAGGAGCATTATGAAGCCTTTGATTTGAAAATCTTAGATAGTTTATGCTCATATCTAGGAGCCATATAGATAGTTTTAGATCTTGCCAAGGAGCTTTATTTGTCAAATTATTAAGAGTCAACTTTCATTACCTCCATGCTCAGCTTTTTCATCTTCATCGTCGTCGATATTACTTGGGTATTCTTGCTCATCGGCGGTCATGCTTATCTTGATGGCATATGCACACGTGGCTAATTCTTCAAAAGTTTTTGGCTTGATTCCTTGAAGTATGTAGCATAGGCTCCAATTCATTCCTTGGATGCACATCTCAATTGTAGAAGCTTCTAACAATTGATTTTTTGCAGTTGAGGCTTAAGTTTCTCCAACGATTGATGTAGTCGATGACAGACTCTCCATTCCACTGGCGTGAGTTTGTAAGTTCAATCATGCTAACAGTACGTCGTGTGCTATAGAAACGATTGAGAAACTCTCGTTCCAACTGTTTCCAAGTGTCAATTGAATTTGGCCTAATTGTACATTCCTCAAAAAGTTAATCGATGGCTTCGATGGAACGCGTTTGAAGTTTGATCCCCATTTGGACTTGAACTTCATTGGTGAAGAGAAGAGATGAGAGGCAGAGATTGTCCCACCAGGCGTGCCAAAAATTGTAACACAAATATAAACAAGAAAAATCGTACAAATTAAATTTATATAAATTAAAAGGGCTCATAAACCGGGCTTTTGGGCACACGAAAATATCAAAAGGTTACAATCTCTAGAAATTCTTCTGATTCTTCTCCTCGAGAACAATATTTGAATTTCTGAAAGTGGATTCATCATTTGATCTTCTTTCGAGCTTGAATTTGAGCCAAAATAACGTTAACTCAAGGGCTTGGCAGCTTATCCTGAATTAAATGTTGGACTTGAGTCGAATCTGTGATGAACGCCTTGAATCGTGCCTTGAACACCGTGGACTCTTCGGATATAGACTTCTTGATATGAGAGAATTCGGCTTTTGCTTAGACTTCTTCTCTTTGAATTTTGTATGTCTATGAATTATGAACATGGCCTCTATTTATAGGTGTGGGATGAGGATTCTTGCCATATTTGTTGGATGAAAGGAGTTTTAATTGGCCGATCATGATTTGTCTTGTATATCTTGTCATAATCAAAATAATATGATTTGATTTGATTTGACTTAGTTTATTTACCAAAACATTGGTAAACCACTTCCTTATTTGCAAGATCTTACCTTGATGGACAAGATTGAAGATTTCGATAATTGACAATATTTGGTGATAAATTTAGATGCCTACAGTCTTAATGGAGCATTAATTGTGAGCATTATAGTTAAAGTATGGGTTGTAAGTATTTTATCTTTCTGTATGTTTTCTATATAATGACCAAGAGTAATGCAATTCGAAGTATCAATCTTTCGAAGAACAATTCGAATACATATTTGTGTTCAATATTTTGTATCAGTAATTGTAATCTTTCTATAAAAACTTGGGGGTTGAAATATTTTTTACTTATGAAGAGGGAAAATATTGGACGGAATCAAAACTTAAGGAGCTTTTTGTAATTTTCAAATACCTTTGGGTCTTTTTGTAATTAACTTTAATCTCAAGAGTCTCCCTAGAAAAAACAAGAGGCTGAAGTGACGTATATCCCACAGAATATCAGAGGTTCCCAACTATAGTAGAACTATGTTGCGTTGTGCCTTCAGGGGTCCAATACACGCTGGATGTAGAGTCGAAATGGCTGGGAGAAGGCAAATTCCAATCTATTATATAAGGCAAATTGATCATTTTATAATTTAATAAAAAAAAGTTGGACCACACGTTATTTACTTATCTTAAAACAGAGAGTAATATGATTTGGAGTTTTATATTTCTTACATTATTCAATCTTATATTTTAATATACTAAGTGAAATGACACTTTTATAAATTGATATTATGATACACGTGTTGTAGCATATTGAACACCAGATAAAACACCATTAGGAACATAAGATCTCGAATGGAGTAACATAACCACTTTTTCTAAAGGGCACAAAAAGTGCTTAAAAATGACATGTTTTTTTTTATTTTACAATAGATGCTTACTCTACCTAAAAAATAAATCAAATACCATAACGTTAGGTAAGGTGGCTCTCTTAATCTTTTAAGCTTCATAGTTTTTGGGATAAGAACAAAAATACCCGACATTCTAGAGAGAATGACACTTTTACGCTCTTGGTAATATTTCTGGATATTTGTATGCTGCCGCCTCTTTTTCCGGACATTTTTACGCTCCTGCCAATTTTTCGGAATTTTTACGTTGTTGTTTCAAGGTTGTTTGGAACATGTTTCAAACATGTTTCATCTAGTAAAATTTCAGTGAAAAAATAATTTTTGCCCCCATTAAATAATTATTTTATACTCGAAATATTATAAACAATCAAGAAATACACACATAAAACAATAATATTAAAACAAAACACATTGAAAATAATATAGAAACAACACATATATAGAAAAATACTATTCAATTTTTGATCCAATGCATTGAAAACGTCGAAAACACAAAGAAACAACCAAGAAACAATAGAACAACATTAAAAACTATATAGAAACAATCCTGAAACAATATAAAAAAAAAACACAGAAACAAAAAGAGCTTAAAAATAGGTAAAAAAAAATACATTAAAACATTGAATGCAACATGGAAACAATAAAGAAACATCATAACATTAAAAAACATTATAGAAACAACAAAAACAATATAGAAAATACCACATCAATAAAAATAGTTTAGAAATAGGTAAAAACTACATTAAAACATTGAAAAATATATGGAAAAAACAAATAAGCATCATAACAATATTAAAAACGCTATAGAAAATAACCTAAAAACAATATATAAAACAACACATTAACAAAAAAGAGCGTAAAAAATAAGTAAAAGTTGTCTTGAAATATCGAAGCAATGAAACAACCAAGAAACAAATACAAACAACATCTAAACAACATAAATAACATATAAAACAATACATGAACGAAAAAATCGAAAAAAAACGTAAAAATAACAAGAGAATATGCAGGGATGTAAAAAAGTCCAAAAAATCAACCGAAAGAGTAAATAAGGGATTGGAGCGTAAACAATGGGATTTCCCCAATAATGAGGGTACGTGGCGGAATTTCTCCATATTTTTTCATGTGTGAGATTGGGCTAGATGGGCGGGGTAAAACCTGAATCGACCCACTGATCAATTGTGAATCTATTAGGGGTCGTATGGTTTTCATTCCAATGAAAAAAGTCATTTTTCATCTCATTGAGATAATTTTTTAACTTTTTATTTGAAATTCTGCAAAAGTGAAAATATGTTTGGTTTTAGAAAGAATTTATAAGGTGAAAATTTGAGAATATGTTTGGTTTAGTATTTTTTGTTGACTTTTTTTTATTCAAAGATGTGATAAAATGATAATTTATATATATGTTGTGTAAGGGGTGAGACCCACTTAAGTGATGTTGGTGAAACGTGATAATATATAATTAAATGAAATTGTTAGTGGTGGCTGGTGAGGCCACTTTGAAATATTTTAAATTTGAAAATGTAATTTATATGGATGATGGTGGTAGAGTCATCAAAAAAACCCCCCCGACCAATGGCCGCCCGATAATAGGTCGGTTTGGCTCCGATTTTACAAGCCCAAAAGAGTCGGGCCTATTTGGCCCGACCCATTAGGCCAAGCAAATCAAGTGTATTTTTAATACAAGGGTTGGGTTGGGCTCCCCAAATAAGTGGCCCGACAAAATTTGGGCCACCGATCTAGCCCGATTTTCCCACTTGGCCCGACAGTTAGACCGAAATGGTCCGCCCGCAAATTGACTACTTAGTTGGTGGTAGTAGTGGACCTCGGTTATATAATATAATATTAAATTTGAGTATGTGGTAGTTGTAGTGGGTCATATTGAATAATAAAATATTGAAGATTAGGTATATTGGTGTGAGAATTAGAGGTGGCAATAGGCCGGGTCGCGCTAGTCCAATTGGCTTTTGCAAATTTTTGGGTCGGGTCGGGCCTAAAAAGCACTGGCCCAACCCAGCACATACATACACTCTATGTACAAAAAGTTTGGGCCGACCCAGAAAAGTTGGGCTAGCCCGGCCCGTCGAGCCATTGGGCCGGGCCAAATAGTTCGACTTTTTTATGCCTAAAATCACGGTCGGCCCGACCCAAACTCGGGCGGACTTGATTTTGCCACCTCTAGTGAGAATTGATAATATAGACTTGAGATTAGAAAAATGAGAAATTGAGAATGAAATATTTCCAATGAAATTGTGTGAAACAAACATGATTTACATATTTCAAGTAGTCGCTGCTCAGTCGTATATGATAGTGATCCGTCTTCGATTACATCGGGCCGATCTACATTGTTGTGTGGCCGAGTACGAGCTACGTTTGAAAATGGATGAGGATTTTGGCGCCGTAAAGTCTGCAGATTAAGTGGGCGAGGCGGAGAGCGTAACACCAAGTTTTCTCGGATTTGTTAAGCGAAGCGGTGTCGCACTAGAATTGATCGATTGACGATGATGGAGTGGTGATCACACAGATTATGAGATTCGGAAGTCGGCGATTCGATTCTTTCGATCTTTATGACTTGACTTGGAGTATCGACTCCTGTCGATGAGTTCTTTCCCGCTTCCCGATTCCGTTGATCTAGATGGACTATGTGTTATGCCGACGGCTCGGGAGGTTCGCGATGCGGTGTTTGGGATTGATTGCCCAGTGTTTCGGGGCCTGGATGGTTTCTCATCTTTGTTCTTTCAAAGATTATTGGGATTTCGTCGATCGGATGTTGAGAATGCGGTGGTTGACTTTTTCTCGGGTAATCTCATGCCGCCCCACGTTCACGGCGACATCTATAGTTCTCATCCCGAAGGTTTCTCACCCTCGGAAGTGGTCGAGTTTCGCCGATTAGCTTGCAACGTGATGAATAAGATTATCTCTAAGATTATGAATGCGCGGTTGGTCTCGATTCTCGCTTTAATTGTGTCGCCGAATCGAGTAGTTTCACACCGGTCATGTCATCTCGGATAACATTTTGCTTGCGCAGGAGCTTATCCATGATATCAGCTTAGCCACGGAGACTCCTAATGTGGTGATGAAGCTGGATATGGCTAAAGCTTATGATAGGGTGCAATGGGATTTCTTGTATACATCTATGATTCACATGGGCTTCCCCGTTCGGTGGATTGATATGGTTGGTAGCTGTATTGAGCGCGCGGCTTCCTGCTCAGTTAATGGTATCCCTTATGGATATTTTCCTTCGACTCGGGATCGCGGCAGGGGGATCCTCTATCTCCTGCCTTGTTTGTTCTGGCGGCGGAGTATTTATCCTGGGGATTGGATTCCATTATTAGACGACACCAGGATATGATTTATCGGACGCGATGGGGTTTTCTGGTGACTCATTTGGCCTATGCTGATGATGTTGTTATCTTCACTAGGGCGTCTGACGATGGCCTCGTCACGTTGAGGCACTTTTTCTCGGAGCACTATTCTCGCTACTCTGCCACGGCGGGTCGGTGTCCGAAAGAGTAGATTCTTTTCGGCCCCACGTTACATTGATTTTACCGGGAGCACATGGTTCATGAAAGGCTTTGTTCGCGATGACTTGCCGATGACTTATTTGGGTGTCCCTTTGTTCAAGGGGCGAATGACGAAAAGAGCTCTTCCTCCCGGTGATTGAGGATGTTGGATAGAGTTGTTGGGTGGTGGTCGACGACATCCGCCCTTTGGTGGTAGACTCGCTCTTATTCGGAGCACGCTAATGGCCACCCCGTTGCATATTCTTCAGTCATGCACCGCCAAAGACAGATTCTTCATCGATTGGAGCAGATCATGGCTAGATTCTTACGGGGCTCCTACGCGGGACGAAGAAGACTCATTGGATCGCTTGGGATATTATCCGCCATCCTATTTCGAGGGTGGGTTGGGGTTGCGCCGACTTTCGATATTGCCGACGCCGATTTACAAGTTGTGGTGGAGGTTACGCGAGGGCCATTCGTTGTGGGCTCAATTCTTGATCGGCAAATCATCGTTACAATGGGTTTCGGTCTCCCCTGTAGAGCCTCAGTAACACATAATCATAGTCATCGGTGGAGGCGCTTGAGGCGGATCGGTATTCGAGCCCAGGAGCGGATTGTTTGGTCTATTGGCGTGGTAGCCGTGTCGTTTTGGGATGATATTTGATTTGGGAATAGGCCGCTGCAGATCATTGTTTGGATCGGCCGTTGGGTCATATGACGGTTGATTGGTTCATTCGCGATGGTATGTGGGATAGAGACAGACTTTATCGGTCATGGTATCCGGATGTGGGCTTCCGGGAGTCTCATTGAGGATATATCCGGTTCCGATTCTTCCGGGGTCGAGGATATCATGCGGTGGATGTTTACCTCTCATGGTGGGTTCTCTATGTCTTCGCTTGGGATTCTCTCCGGGTAGAAATGCTCGTAACCTTCTCGTATGGTGCCATTTGGAACGATGCTCTTATTCCTACTATCTCTATATTCCTTTGGTGCCTCCTTCGTAATTGTCTTCTGTGGATATCAAGCTTCGTGCACGTGGCACTTCCCCTTGCCTCACATTCTTTGTTGTTGCTTGAATAATCCACATTCATCTCCTCAGTCGAATCTATCCCTCACCTCTTTTGATGAATGATATTGTTGATCGTGTGGAATCACTTTCTTCCTTGGTTTGACACTACACTTCCACACACCACCGATATGATATTGTTCCTTTCATTTTGGAGGAATCGCACACACGGATCACACACGAGGCACTTGAGTTTCTTGGTTCCCGCTTGATTTTATGGTTTGTTCGGGACGGAAAGGAATAGTGTCAAGCATCGACACATTCCTTTCTTGGCATCTCATATTATTTGGCGGGTGGAGCGGTATCTCCGGATTCTTGTTTCAGGTCGGCGTTTGAGCCCTTCGGATTGGTCCAATGCTTCCCCTGGTGAGTTTTTTTGGGGAATGCTCCACCACATGTTTCACACAGCCTAGGATGGTGATTTGGCGAGCCCTCGTCTCCTCGATCAAGTTTCGAACACGGATGGTTCGTTTGATTGAAACACATTGATTCTTTGGCGGAGGGGATTGACTCGAGATCATTTGGGCAGACTTATGTTGGCGTTTCACGATTCTTTCCAGGCGGTGTCTAACTTTCATGCCAAGCTACTAGCGCTTGAGATCGGATTACGGCATGCCGCGTTTTCACTTGATTTGGATTGAGTTGACGCAGCGGCGGTGATCACCACGATCACCCGGTGGCCTTGGCTCTTCTTGGAGTTCAAGACACCCGATTCGCATTCGAACATCTTTGAAGGACCTTGATATTCGATTTCTCACATACACGAAAAGGGAATCGACCAACAGATCACCTAAAGAGTTGGGAGCTCGCTACCCTTGATATCACATTGTTGATGAGGGCACGACTTCTCACCACCTTGCGCTCATTCGGATGGACCATTTGGGATATCCGAGCTTCAAATTTTTATAGATCATTGGTTCTCCTATTATTCTTTAGATTTCTCTCTATGATAGTCTTTCTAGATATCGTAGTGATAGGTTATTTGTTTCTTTGATTTTCCCCGCCTTGACGGGGCATGACATTGTATGACATTTTGATTATTTGATATACGGGTAGGGGATCACGCCTCAATCCCCCATCCCCAGGGGGTTTTTTTTAAAAAAAAAAACTCCAATGGGATGAAAACGACAAGAGCCTCTAGTTTCTCAACTCCTGGTTCAGATACACAAATTAAGTAATAGGCTACACAAGGCCCTAATAGCGTGTTTGCCCTTTCGACCCAAATAATATATTTGTTTTAGGCTCCACCGATTAATTTCACTTTTGGCCCAAACAATATTTTTGTTCTTGCCCGACCACGCAACCAAGCGAAAAAGATAAAAGAAAAGAAAGATATAATAATAAAAAAGGGTGGCGCTATTGGCACCCCAAATTTGATGAGTACACCCACTTTTTAAAATTTCAAAATTGCCATTAAGTCAAAAGACTATAATACCCTTACTAAAAAGCCAAGTTCTAAATACACCCCCAATCTCTAAATACACCCACATCATGCATTACAATTAAATCTACTAAAACACACCCACCCACATCCTTGCCTACATTCTTCTTCTTCTTATTCTTCTTTTTCTTGAGAAAAGCTTAAACCTTGTTCTTATAAACCCTAGTTTTTTCGACACCAACACAACAACTTAAATGGACAACAAAGATTTGATTCCTCCAAATATTGTAAGTATCTTCTTGGTTATGAGCTCAAAAATTATGTAATTTATCCACTTTTACCGTTCGATATTTTTTTGCACCATTGTTTTCCGCCGATTGGCACGATCAACAAAGATGGCACGATCATCACCTCGATGCGTGCCATGGCAATATGGCACGATCACATGTTCAATGATCGCCATATCGCGCCATATTGCCATGTAACACGATCAAAGGTGGAACGATCATGGTCATGATCGTGCCATTTTTGTGATTTGTTTTTGGTCTTGTTGATTTTGTTTTAATAGGGTATGGCCTCGCCGCTACTTTACGGAAAATAGTGTTGTTTTTCCTCCCAAGAATGATGAGAATGTTGAAGAGCTTGGTGTTGTTACCGATTACACACACGTATTCACGACGTATGAGTTATTTGTTTCTCGGGATAAATTATTTGATTGGGTGCGTGAGAGAGGACATGAGCACGGCATGGTAATTGTAATAAGTAGGTCGGACGGTGGTCAAGGAAAGAAAAGACCTCGGATATTTTTGTCTTGTGAACGTAGTGGGCATTACCGTGATTCAAAAAAAGACTAGAGATGTCGAACAAAATGATGCTAAGAAATTTGAAAAAAAAGTCTCTAAGAGAGAACGGAACTAAGAAATGTGGTTGCCCATTTCGTTTGAAGGGCCTCAAAGTAACAATTGAAGGAGAATGGTCACTAAATGTTGAATGTGGTGTGCATAATCATCCAATTGCACAATATTTGGAGGGTCACTCTTCTTATGCCGGTCGATTAGCAAGAAGTGAGGAAGAATATGTGTTGGATATGTCACATGGCAATACTCGGCCGAAGGACATTTTGTTTGGCCTACAAAATAAGTTTCAAGATAATAAGTCCACCATACGAACTATCTACAATGCCCGTATGAAGAATAGAGTTGTCGAGCGTGATGGTCGATCTCAAATGCAACAACTTATGCATAAATTGAAGGAGCATGTATATTTCTATCATCATAGACGTTATGAGACGACTAACACCGTGAAGGATATATTCTTTGCTCACCCTACAAGCGTTGAGTTGTTGCGTGCTTTTCCGAGTGTCATTTTTATGGATTGCACATACAAAACTAATAGGTACAAGTTACCTTTGTTGGAGATTGTTGGTGTGACATCGACACATATGACATTTTGTATTGCGATTTGCTTATATGGAGTACGGCGGGAAGATAATTACATATGGGCTTGCTCGATCTTAAAATCATTGATGGACCCATCTTCCCGCCAAATGTGATTATTATCGATAGAGAATTAGCTCTAATGAATGCAATAGAGACGACATTTCCCACTTCGAGACATTTTCTCTGTCGGTGGCACATTAGTAGGAACATTTTGGCAAACCGGAAAAAAA
The DNA here is from genome assembly GCA_016081115.2 of Rehmannia glutinosa. Taxonomy (NCBI): domain Eukaryota; kingdom Viridiplantae; phylum Streptophyta; class Magnoliopsida; order Lamiales; family Orobanchaceae; genus Rehmannia; species Rehmannia glutinosa. The sequence continues at coordinate 92,167,573 of CM071926.1, forward strand.
TATTGGCCACAAAAGAAAGTGGGAATCTTTTAACCTCTATTGTAATTTATTGGTCATCGCATATTCGAGAAATCATTTTATGACTTAATTAGGAGATTGCGGTAATTTTGTGATTATCCGGCCCCAAGTACAATATGTAATGGAGCAATGGATGGGGCCGTATAAAGAAAGATTTGTGTATCGCTTGACGAATAATGTCATGCATTTCGACAACACCACAACAAATAGGTAATTCACTTTATTGTGCTCATCATTGCGTTTGTTATATCATATACAATCCACGAAAATTAATATAATATTGTTTGAAAAATCATTATAGGCGGAGAGTCACCATGCAAAGCATTGAAAAGACGACCAAGGCGTCTAGTCGGGTAATTTCGAGACATGTTGGCAATGTGATTCACACCTCCTCGAGACATCACATTGATGCAATCGCTTCTTCTTTTGAGAAGAGCGAAATGTAGTCTTACATAAATACAAATCGATTGTATTCATGTCACTACGAGGTATGGTGTCTATACATACATTGAATTTGATCTATCTTTGAAATGCATCGTGTAGCCGAGGGTAGCATAGACCCTTTGTTGTGTGGTTGTGTATTGAGAAAGACGTGCTGGAGACTCCCATGTGCTCATGAACTTTCCGAATATGTGAGTTTGGATAAGCCAATTCCACTTGATCAAGTGGCTTCATTTTGGCGAAAATTAGATATATTACCGCCTAGCAAAGACGTCGGAGTTGGGCCCAAAATTGGGTCTCGATGGACTCAAGTGTTTGGTGATCTTTTCACCAAATTTGAACAAGCACCGAATCGAGAGGTTATTAATTTTGAAAAGAATTACGGAGATTACGAATCCAAGAACAACCTCACTAATTGAGCTTGAAGATGCGACTTCGACACGTGGTCGCCCTAAGTCCGTAAAGGTTAAACAATCCAAATCAACCAAACGTGACCCGAGTAAGTTCGAATATGTCGAGTCTATTAAAGATAGTTGTTCACCATGTGAAGAAGTAATCTTTAATGTTGGTCCATCGAATCAACCTATGTTCTCTCCGATGCCGGTGCAAAAAGCTACCGGTAAATATCGTCTCTTTTATTTGTGCATGTACACATGACATATTTGTTGCTAATGTCCCACTGTTTTCTTCATGTTGTGTTTCAATAGGTTGTGCGTCAAAAGGACGAGAAAGTGACCATTAGTGGTTTTATGGAGCAACTTCCAACGCGTTTACATCAACATATTATTGGTACTAAGGATGTTATGAGCGATGGTCATTGTGGTTTCGTGTCGTGAGTGGACCTACTTGGATATGGTGAAGATTCATGGGGTCGGGTTCGAGGAGACCTATGTCATGAGTTGAACGAAAACCAAGGGTTGTACAATCATGTATTCGTCAAACATGGTAGTGTTGACAAAATCTTGTCTCGTCTCAACTACTATAACGAGACAGAGCATAAGAAACATTGGTTTTGTTTACCCGAGATGGGTCACTTGGTTGCATCGGCTTACAATGTTGCGTTTGTGTGTTTGGATCGCGAATGTCCCTCACATATCTACCATTACGCGGAAGCGCCAATTGCTCTCCAAGCTAATTTGTGTTGGATTTGTGAACAATAACCATTTTATAGAGTAACTAAAAAATTGAGTAATTTGTCTCGTCCTCAACTACAATAACCATTTTTTTTTCATTTGTAGGTTTTCTTGAGTGGCGGTCACCCATTGCCTCCCGTGGTCGCAACATGGAATAATTATCGCCATGAATGTGCAAAGCAAATTGGAAGAATTTGTATACTAAACAACTTGAATTGTATAGTGGAAGTGTAGGAAAATCCCCATTGTCCGTAGTACGGAGACTATAAACTTAGGTTAGAATTATTTGTTTGTTATGTATTGGATAAGTTAAAGAACTTTGTTGGAAATGCACGTGTTTTTAATTGGTGTGATTTCTTTTCGGAAATACTTGTTTTAAGGTGGCACATTTGTTAGGGGATTTTGTTAAGTTGATATCAAATGGCACGATGGTGGCACGCGATCGCATACTATGATCGTGCCTTTTAGACACGATAGTGACACGGTCACACTGCTTTGTTATCGTGTCTATAAAGGCACGATAGTGGCACGGTCGTAAATGCAATGATCGTGCCACATGCGTTGATCTATTATTATATCACGTTGAAAATGTTTCATAACAACTTTATTATTACATCACAATCCTCCATAGTACATTACCAACCTTCATAGTACATTACAACCTAATGAGTACATTACCAACCACAACCGCATAACATATGGCACGATAGGCAATATCATGATCGTGTCAAACCTTATTGATCGTTCCACATGAGGCACGATCGAAAAAATGGCGATCGTGTCATCGTGCCTCATGTATGGCACGATCAATGATATGGCGATCGTGCCATCGTGCCACATTGACAACAGAATCACAAACAATTCAAGTTATACCAGAGAGTTAATCAACAACCAATTCATCCAAATCATTCCCAAATCATACCTAGTTATTCAAGTTAAACCAAAACATACTATATAAAAACTAAATATACAAAATATATACAATTCCAACTAAATAACCACAATATACACAATTCCAACTAAATACCCACAATCTACACAATATAATCATGGGGGAGGGGTCCAAGTCGATGCATCAGTGCTAAATTTATACACCGTAAATGCTACATGCCGACGATAGGTTGTTTTTATATACTCCTCTGTGTTAAGGACCGGGTCAAATACATTTATAAGAAAACTCTCCACCCTCCTCAACGCAAACGGTCCACAACTATGACTATCATGTTGTTCGTAATTCTTTGATGGACCAACAACCTTGATGACCCAAGTATTCTCTCGAGGTGTCAACTCCGGACGCTCTTGGTAGAAATCGGTTTGCCGTAGCAAAACCAGAATAATACGTGCAAACGGATAGAGAGCCGCGCGCCGGTCAAGTCTAACCTCAAGCGGTAGCTTGTGGATGTTGGAGTCATAAATCCAAATCGTGCAATCCTTCAGCGCAATCCTCACAACAATCCAATGACCGCCGATGTTGTGGATAAAAACAACCCGCAAAAAATCGATTAGAAATTAGGGAGTATGAACAAAACAATAATTAGTTAATTAATTTATACCGAAAAAGAGATAGTTCTTACGTGGTCCAACGAACTCCACGGAGGCACCCCACCCCAACGAGGTCGTTCACCATGGACGTACTCCACCAACGGCGCTGAAGGTCATCCGGTATGACCTCGCGCACGATCCCCGTCAAACTCTCCACCCAGTGGGTCCTTTCCATGTAGATCGGTCCATACTTTGCCTAGATCAAGTCGTATAATGAAAACATATTTGTTAGTAAAAACACGAATGTACCGAAACAAAATAAATGACACATTATGGACTATTTATCTAAGAAATACATGAAACTTACATTGAATCGTGTGTCAACCAATCCCATACGACCTTGCACTTGGGGATGGACCACTACACCACCAACTCACTCGGCAATGTAGTACAATCTCTGACTAGGTAGGCATCAATTTGTCAGAACAAGCAAACAATAAGATCAATTGTCAATGAACATGAACAAATAACACCCTGGAAATGAAAGAAAAAAACATTAACATTGTGTTACCACGAACTTCCAAATCACCTGGTGGTGACTCGATATCCTTAAAGAAACTACTGCCAAATGTGCAAAACGCGTATCCAACATTGCGGCTGAGACAGAAAACTCGTGTTAAAATCACAAAACAACAATAGTGTATTTGAATTCATATATTGATTTAACTTACGTCTCATCGCTATCTAAGAACCGCATGTACTCAACATGTGTGGCATCCTCCTTACGACGCTCGTTTGCCGTGAAAGGGCTACGAAGGTACCTAGACGGCAGTCGTGCTCTCACAACACGAACGGACATATCATCCCCTCCAGATGAACCCACAGAACCGATGCACCAATCCCAATCGGTGTCCGTACATCTGTAGGGGACAGATCCAACGAAGCCCCCTGCGGCACCGGCGGTGGAGGAGAAGTAGTCCGGTGGCCCACCTGGGGGGGAGTAATCTGCTCACCCACCACCGTGGGGGGAATAGAATCCTGCACAATGAAGGAAACTTCATTAAATAACATAATTCAAAAGATATTCTATTCTAAATGTTTAACAGGAAAAACAAATAAATGCGCACCTGAGCAGATACCGTACGCTGAATGGCAGGATCAATCAGTACCCTGACCTCCTTCCGCACGATAGGCGGTACCATAGCAGATACGTGCTTCTGGACCAAATCTGGCACGATCTGCTGCACAGAAGGTGGAACCTCCTGCCGCACCGCTGCAGGAACCTCTCGCGCATCCGTCCGAATCAAACAGGAACCAACGCCTCGACCTCCCGCCGTACTAAACGCGGGACCAAGGCCTCAATGGCACGCTCAACCAAAGTCGGCACAATGGCCTCCACCTGCTGCCGCACCAATTCTTCTAATAGCGCTCGATCGGCAGCTAGAGAGGGTGTGGAGGTGTGTGGAGGAACATCTGGAACAACGCCCTCGGGGGCTGGACGATCATAATCACCCATCTCAATATGTGGATCGGCATCAAGGCTATCATCATCATCCATCAATGAAGTCGACTCATGTGTGGTGCGTCGACGCTTTGTGGGCTTTTCTTCTTCCGATCGGGTTACCCCGATGAACATAAACAACACCGGATCGGAGCTCGAGATTGACATGCAATAAATAAGGAAGCTCATTGTCCCTCGCAGTCAAGGTCCGGTGCGTATCAATCTACAAAATTGCAAGATCAAAATCAGTATTTAATTAATTATTACCATAAGTTAAAATTTGAAAAATGCAAATTACATTTTGTACCTGACGGTCAAGAAAGCCATGCAGATTCACGGAGGACTTCGGAAACTTCCAGCGTGTGCAGCGTGGAATAGCAATGTCTAAGGTCAATTTGGAACCCCACATGAATCCCCAGATTGGGTATGGCGTAAACGCCCATATCTAAGAAGAACAATAAAAATAGTTAAATTATAAGATGTATGTTTGTACTAAATGTAAATTATAAGATGTAAATTACATTAATATCACTTACCAAGAAAGCCCAAACAAATCCGTAAATACGAAAAGTACTCTTGGGCTCGGTGGGTAACAATGAAAGGTAGTGGCATAAAATCTGGAACGAGTACTTCCCCCAGCAGAAAGACTCCCACTGATCAACGTCATCAACCAAAGTCCACCACGAATCCTCAATGACTGTGGACCTTGGATCCCATGCGAATAGCAAATAATGTGCAACCAACAACTTCGCCACCTTCAACTCATCAGAAGGATCATCACGGAATGCACCGCCTGCAAAATGCAAGAGTAGATCCTCCATCGACACCTTAACACCACGGTAGTGTCTATCATACAACCCATTGGGAGGCGGCACGTGGTTGGTGTTCGGATTAAATGTGGTGGGGAAAAGGATAGCCCGAAGAATTAAAGCGTACTCATATTTGGAGAACCGAATCAAACGGTTTCCAATCCGAAACCAAAATTCGTCCCTTGCACCTTTCTTAACAACCTCCTTCGCAATAACGACATGAAGGGCGGCATTACAACTAACCGCACGGTTGTCCATCCGCAATACAAAACCAAAACAGACTTCCAAACTCTTCATACACAAAATCCCCGCAATCATGCGACTCGAGTTCTAAGTCGTCAAGAATCGACAACCCGCTATACAAATTGATCTTCGGCTTTATTGCCATAAAGTTCGGCCTCTTCCAAACCCACTTCGTGAAAAATAGTAAAAATCAAAATTAGCAATCAACCACTATCAAGAAATCACATAGAGAACTCTAAAAAAATTGCGCAACTATTATGGGACGATGGCTTATTCATCGACCGTGCCAAGAGTAAAGCCATCGTGCCAACAAGGCACGATGGTGGCACGATCGATGAATAAGCCATCCAAGGCACGATTGTGGCACGATCGATGAATAAGCCATCGTGCCTAAGTGGCACGATGGTGGCACGCTCGATGACTAATCCATCGTTTCTAAGTGGCACGATCGCATAATCGATCGCGTGCCACCCAGGGCTTCATTGATTGTGCCATTTCGCCTTCTTCAAAGTTCCATATTTCAAATTTTCTGATCTAAATGGCGCCATAACTATACCTATCTCAAACCCATACCCATACAACTACATAGCACACTCAAATTACAAAAATGCAAGTTATTTTAAGGAAAAGTTGAGTTATAACAATACCTCGTCATTTTCTTCAGCAAGCCGGTGCGGTGCGGTGTCTCGTCTCGGCCTGTTGTGGATGGTGGTGCACCATCGATTTAAGTCGTCATCATCAACGGGAAGAACCATCCTTCTTCTCCGGTATGTTTGGATTTTATTCACCATTGCCGTCGATTACGAATAGAAAGCAGTTTAAGGGTGGGTGTATTTTGTTTCAAATTGAGAAAGTGGGGGAAGTGAGAGGTTGGAGGGTGTATTTTGGGGGAAAATAAGACTAAGGGTAAAATTGGAAAAAAGGGGGGTGAACTCATCAATTGGGTCATATTTGAAAAAGTGGGGTGGGTGAACTTATAAGGTGGGTGTACTATCAAATTTGGGGGTGCCAATAGCGCCACCCTAATAAAAAAATAAACGACAAAGAAAATTGCACTTTTAGTCCCACTAGATTATATGAGTTGCACTTTTGGTCCCATAATTTGCAAATTTAGTCCCAAGATTAAATAATGAGCGAGAAAATGTCCCATAAGAATTAATTGTTGCAATTTTAGTCCCACTCGTCAAAAATTTAATGGAGTATCCCATGTGTTTATCACGTGCACGTTAGGTTGGTTAATACCCTAAAATTTCATTTCCTCAAATCGATTTGTGCCCTAGTTTTCTTATTCCTCTCACATAGCTCGTTGAAATCAAATATTTTCTTCAAGATGCAAGTATAAGTATCGGGAGACATGGTAACATTTCGACCAACACATTTGGTGGAATTTCCTAACTTGATTTTGGTAAGATGCTTAAAAGTTTGCTTTTATTTTTTCCTTTTTGTGCATTTTTTTTTCCGAAACGTAAGATGAATTAAGCATATATGCTCATCCTGGAAGCATAAAGAAAAGAAACAACAAAAGTTCCCATCAAGTTCAATGATGATGCTTTTGACTATTTTGCTCAAAAAAGCCCGAAAAGGGGGAAAAAGGAAATAGCTTCACCATCACCGTCCTGATTATGCTCATGGAAAAACCAATCACAAATAATAAAAAAAAAATACTAAAGCTCTATGTCAAAAGAGACTCAACTTTTGGTCTTTTCTAGTGTTTTTGGTTGTTTCTTGCATTTTTTATTTTTATATATTTTATATTTTTCTAGTGATATAAATGCATTTTTTTATATCTTTTTTGGTTATATGCAGTGTCTTGAAAATATGGAATCATTTGAGCTGGCGACAAATGAGATGGAAAAGGAAAGAGAGTATTGGTGGAGGACGATCTGTCACATTGATCAAACCGAACTTGATGATATTATTGACAACTTCACGGAGAATGATAATGGGGATTATAATGACAGGTTTGAGGATAATGAAGATAATGACTTCTCTTTAAATGATGTTGATGATGTTGATGATTTGATTCTTGATGATATAATGTTTGAGGAAAACATAGATAAAGAGGTTGAATGGCAGGGATATGTTAATGATTATCAAATTGAAATTGCAAATTCATCCACTGACCATGGTTTGTCAAGTGAAGAGGATTTTGACAGTGATCTATCTTCTGATAATGAGGATGTTCATAGAAGAAGCAATGTGTTTAGGGAGAGTGAACTGTCTGATCCACAATTTGAGATTGAGCAAGTGTTTGGTAGTAAGAAACTGTTTAGGGAAGCTGTGCATAATCATGCAATTAGGACAAGGAGAAGTTTAAAGATCACAAAGAATGACAAAAGAAGGATCTACGCTAGGTGTATGGGGGAGGGGTGTGAATGGCACATTAATGCGTTAAAAATATTTGGGGAAGAATCATTTCAAATTAGGGAATACAACCCTAATCATAAGTGTGGGAGGTCATATCATGTTAGTAACGTGAACTCTAAGTGGTTAGCTACAAAGTTTGAGGAGTCTTTTAGGACTGATCCCAACAGGAATGTCAAGGGGTTTAGAAATGAGGCCATTAGGAATATCAAGTGTCATGTCTCCTCATTTCAAGCATATAGAGCTAAGCAAAAGGCAATAAAATTGATAGAGGGCAGTCATGCTGAACAATACTCTAAGTTGTGGGATTATGCAGAGGCTCTAAGAGAAAAAAATCCTGGTTCTACTATATTGATGTGTTTAAGTGATGCTCCTGAGGGTCAAAAAAATTTGAAAAATTGTATGTGTGCCTGAATGCTTTGAAGAGGTTTTTGGTTGGATGTAGACCTATTATGGGTGTGGATGGTTGTTATTTAAAGGGTCCACATGGTGGAGTTCTTTTAACTCAGTTTCCATAGACCACAACAACAACCCCTATCCTATAGCTTTATGCGGTGGTTGGAAGTGAAACTAAAGAATCATGGGATTGGTTTCAAGCTTTTGAGAGAAGATTTGAAAATAGAGAGGGATGAGTTATGGACATTCATATCGGATAAGCGAAGGGACTTATTCTGCATTTGAAGTTTGTATTCCCAGTCGACAATAGATTTGTGTCAGACACTTGCATGGCAACATGAAAACAACAGGTTTTAGGAAAATGCATTTAAAAAATGACTCTGGGCAGCTGCAAAGGCAAGCACAATTCCTGATTTTAATGAGGCAATGAAAAAACTGAGAGAATTGGCCTAAATGTGTAGAATGGTTGAGTGACAAGCCTGCAAGTCAGTGGTCAAGATCACACTTTAGCACTTGACTAAAGTGTGATATTTTGTTGAATAATATTTGTGAAGTTTTCAATAGTTGCATATTAGAGGCTAGACAAAAGCCAATTTTGACCATTTTGTAGTGGATTAGAGGGTATCTAATGATAGTCTCCAACAAAATAAGCATAGGGCTGTGAGAAAGTGGGAAGGTAGAAAGCTATGTCCTAAGATAGAAAAAATTGTTCAAAAAAATGAAGACAGGCGGAGTTGAATGTATTCCTATCAAGTCTAATGATTGGAAATATGAGCTTCATTGCAATGATGGTTCAAGGCATACGGTGGATTTGCATGTTCATAGTTGCGATTGTAGACAATGGGATTTGACAGGGGATTCCATGTAAACATGCAATTGCCGCAATACAAGCACAATCACATGATGTAGAGGATTATGTCCCCGATTGTTACTCATCAAGACTTATTGCAAAGTTTATGAGACACCTATCAATCCTATGAGTGGTCAAAGCAGATTTATGGGATAAGATGGATATATTCCACCACTTCCTCCTAATTTTGGGAGAAAAGAAGGGCGGGACTGCAAGGCAAGAAGGTTCGGGGCGGATGAAGAGAGGGGCAAAGGGGAAAAAAACTGAATATGAAAGAATTTAAAAGCTTGGGAAAGCAAAAATATTGATCAAATGCAAGAGGTGTGGAAAAAAAGGGCATAATCAAAGAAGTTGTGAGTGGAAAGAAGTCTTGCAACAACGGAACAATTAAGCGAAGAAGTGTTGCAACAACCTCGAGGAGTTAACACAATCTCGATTTTCCCAACCGACACAAGATGGAGAGGATACAATGATATTGTTCCACATGTAAGTTTTAGTTAGTTAATTTCATTTTTATTTCATTTATTTTATGACACAATTGCTATATAATTTTTGACATAATAGGTAATCTATAATGTGCCTATCACCCACAGAATTTCAAGGGGAAAGAAAAATGACAGTAAGTATCACATGTTAATTTTTCCATACTTTTCTAGTATGTTTAGTTTTAATTTTTGCTTACCTTATTTTTTGCTTAAATAGGCAAGAAATAGAACTACAGGTGGACCATCTACTTTTAAGCCACCTAGACCAGTCAAGAAGCCATCTATTCTAATAACCAGTGGACCACAAAATGCAAAGTTCAAGGGAGATGAAAAGGATAAAATATAGTTCTTTTAGTTACATTGTCACAATGGCACAATGTTTATTTTGATGTGTATTTTGCTGATGTCTTGTTACAAGGCAGACAATTCAGTAATCTTATTTTGGTTTATGACAAAATAGTGGGATGTAAGGCAAACATTAGATGTAATGCCCTTTTATTTTTGTTTTTTTTTATGATTAAGCAATTGTTTCAAATTTGATGAAATTTTATTTTTGTGATTAAGCACGTTTGTTGCCCATTTGTCCTCCCTTATGCGTTCTTCATGATCTGGCTATATATTTTGCACTTCCATTGCACCCATTAACAAATAAATATTGAGGTTTTAGCTTTAACAAATATTGATGTTATACACTTTAATTATTATAACAACAATAAAATAATTCTGAATGCAAAATAATAACCTACATTAATACATACCATTAACTTTTACCACTTCAAACCATTAATACACAACATACTAAACAAGAGAAATTAGTACAGTGCTTAGAATTATCCCACAATAATACATAATAAATTCACCACTTGACGCAAACTCATAATAGTACATAATAAAAAAAGAGTCTCCTTTCACAAAGACTCAACAGAAACCAACAACCCAAATGGAGATGTTTACCAACTTGAACACCAAGTGCCTAGAATACCCACTTCAAAACCAATGGCAACCAAGATAGTGTAAGTATAGTCAATAAAACATTTATCCTCCTTCTCAGTTCACCAATTTCTTCTGCCATTTTTTCCACATTGCTCTCCCTTTCTTTTAACTCAATAATTTCGGCATCCAATTTATTTATTTTTCGTAACAAACCCGGAATTATATCCTTCGATCTTGCACACATGGGTTTGTCTACCCATTCGAAAAACCCACAATCTTGGCCACTTAGGGAATTAACACAACAATAAAATCTTCTTCGGGATTTCCACTTGTCCATGAAGTCCTCACCCGAGCAAATCTCCCACAGTGACAAAACACGTTTGTAGAAGCTGATGAAGATGTAGAACTCATCTCTTAATTTTTTTTTTCTTTTGGAAACTAAAAAATGAGGTTTACAGCTTTTGGAACCCTTATAAGCTTTCTAGGATGAAAGTCTCCCTCCAAAATGATAAGCAACAATAACTTTCCCTCCAAAATGGAGAGTTAACAGATTTGACTGTTAAACTAACGGACATGTTGACGTTGGGACCAAAAATGCAATGAAAACAATCTGGTGGACTATTTTGCAACTATGGGACCAAAAGTCAAGAACTCATATAATCCGGGAGAAAAAAGTGCAATTTTTCATAAACGACATTAGTTCGTGTGGTCGTTTTCTTGCAAAAGTAGTCCCAAACAAATTCCAATACGTCAAAGTATAATAAAGTCGAAGAAGAATATCACGAATCAGGAAACAAACGTGGAAAGCTTAAAAAATGGGTTTTGGTATTGTTACCTTTTTGAGCCACTCGAAGTTTCAAACCCAGCCCACAATTTCATAATCCATACTGACATATAATCAAATCCCACCTCCATTTATGCTCCAAACACTACACACAGTACCGCACACAGTGAGAGGCTTTGACTGCTAAAGAAAAGGGGCTAAAAGCCGAAAGGGGCAGAGAAAATGGATCCACCAGAGGTTCAATCCGTTCAGAATTCGACCACCAACAATCCTCCACTGGAAGATGAACAAGATAAAGTTGTTAATGAATGGTAAAATCATTCTTTCATTTTTGGGCTTTTTTATTTTGTGCGATAGTTTTTAGGGAGTGAGAATTTGAATGTAGTGTAATTTGGGGTTTTTCTGATGAAGCCTTGTTTTGGTTTTGAATGATGCAGTTGCTCTTGCTTCTATGACTGTATGGATAGCTGCTTTGACTACCTGTTCTGTGACCTCTGTTAGTTTTAATTCCTATTTATTGTTCAGAGTTTAGTTCTTGACTTAGAATTTGTATCCATATTGTTGTTCTTTTGGTTTTCCTTTGTGCTGAAGGATTTTTTTTTTTTTTTTATAATGAGAAAGAATATCGTTGGTTCTAGATTCTTCTGATCTATTTTGTGATTCTTTTTGTTTCTGTACATTAGAAAAAGTGATTATGTTCATTAACTCAAAATTAGATGGACTTTTGTCTTTTTCATTTGATCTTTTATTGAATGAGAGAACAATTCTCTATTTCTTGCTGTAATTGTGGAGGTCCACAAGCAAATTGACAGCTTTTTACTATGAAACTTTTTAATGAGAGTATTTGTGGTTTGGTATTATAACAATTCAGTATCACATAATTTACTTATTTTCTCATATCATTTGACTTGTGTTTTAACACTAGAAAATATCAATTTGACTAATGAAAATGTATTGCTACATTTCTTCAAGAATAGAATTATAAAAAACAAGATGTTAAAGATCTTTTTGATTAAATGGCTTCTCATGTATTAGTTTTTGTATCTATGTATTCACTAAATTTACTGCTATAATCAACTTTGATTCGGTGAAAGAAATGTTAAATTATCCATTACTTATGGTATAATTCTGTAATTTCGTTATGCGTTATGGCATCGAATAATTACTACACAATATAAATACGATGAAATTGCGAAATGGTACCTACAACATTAATTTGATCTACCTTCCCCCTGCCCGGAAAAAGAAGAAGATGAAAAAGGTTTACATTTTATGAGAAACCCATAAAAATTGAACCATGTTCATCTAGTGGAAACATGAACTAAAACACAGACAAATTTTAAGAGTTGATGAGGCTAAAAAATGAGCTCTGGATGCATAGGATTCAAAGAAGAATCCAATGTAAGTTGAAAGTTCAATCATGTAATGGAGACATGGAGACAAAAACTTGACTTTATTTTGGGTTTAGCCTCAGTTTATTCGTCTGAGATACTATAGTTAGTCGATAACAAGTGTTCTTTCTGTTAAATCTGTTTGTCTTAGCTTTCGTTCCTCTGAAAGCAGCTTTGCGAAACGAATAAGAGCCTCTTCATTTGTGCCCTCTCCTTCAACTTCCTCAAACTGTCCTGTCTCTAGATTCACTCTCGACATCGGCTTCTTTATCCGTTGTTTCGCAACCTCCACAAGTGCTTGCAGATTCTCTAGTGTTGCAATGTCTAGAGAAGACTCGTCCCCACATAACGTGTCATCCTATGGAAAAGTATACAAATATTTAGAATTTTAGTTATATTTGCGCATGTTTGTTAGGGATAATTACAAAAAAATACTATCTCTGAGGTTTGGGTTAGTTACATAAAAAACCCTCAGGTTTGATTATGTCTTAAATTTAGGGGGTAACTGTAATATTTATATTTTATAAATGTCAGGGTTTTTTTTGAAATGTTTATTACATATGAAGGGCATGGTATCAAACCTCAAGGGTGTTTTTGCAATTTTCAAAAATCTCTGGTTTTTCCTTTTTCTTTTTGGTAATTAGCTCGAACCTCATGTGATTTTTTGTAATTATCCCTTTTTATTAATCTGTTAGTTCTGAAATTCTACTTTACTCAATGTTTATATGACCTGGATGCGGAGGTAATTTTTCTTGGTATGAAGGGATTGAAAGAAGGTAGAAACGTGTATATCGACCATATCGGAGCTTGCATCACCAAAAACATCCAACAAAGGCGTGTCACCTTTCTTGTACACCCATCCAAACAGGCCCCATTTTGCGGCTGCCTCTGCATTGTACTTCTCGTCTTGCTTGGCTATGCCAGTGCCCAGAGACAAGACCAACATTTTGTTGCCGTCTAGTGGTTCCATCGGCACATATTCTGAGTCTCCAGCTAAGATTCCAGAGGAAATGTGGGATATTGCTATTAGAGTCTGTGAAATTCAATCACTTCAAATGAGTTTCTAATTTTGGCCTGTTAAATAACAGGTTTTGAAAATGTGAAAGTCTGTGAAGGTGCAAGAAAGTAAATTACAAAAACTATCCCTCAGTTTCAGCCTAATTACAAAAGAGTCTAGTTATCTTTTAAAATTACAAATACCCACAGGCCACAAGTTATTACATTGGGTTTGTATATACTTAACAAATACCCCTTTCTTGAGGGCATACGTTGTAAAATAGAAACAAATACCAATGGGGTACTTGTAATTTTGGAAGATAGATGTTTTTTTGTAATTAGACTGAACCTCATTTTTTTGTAATTAACCCTTTAAACTTTGGGATAATTACAAAACTAATCTGAGGTTTGGATTAATTAAAAAAAAAAAAAACATGGATGTTTTAAAATTACAGAAAAAAACAACAACTAGATGTTTGATTATGTATTAAATGTAACAGGATAATTGCAATATTATTAGAAATGTAAGGGGTTGTTTGAAATGTTTTTTTCTTATGAAGTGAGTAAAGCGTAATACAAAATCAAACCTCACGGTTTTTTTGTAATTTACAAAAACATGTGGATTTTTTTAATTAACCCAAACCTCGGTAATTTTGATATTACCCTCAACTTTTATCAGAAACCTACAGGATTGTTGGCTGCAACCCCTCCATCAATGAGATCATAAGTGGTTACATTTCCTTGTTCGTCCTTGGTTTCAAAATAGTGTGCTGGGAGAAAAGTGGGTGCAGCAGAGGTGCCTATGCAGATATCAGATAATTTTGCATTTCTGTAAGTGTTTTCCTTTGCCTGGACAAAAATAGAAGCACACTAATATCAATTTTGCATCCACTAAGGGTAGAAGATTGCAACTGGATTTCATAAAAATTAGGGATAATTACAAAAAAAGCCGCTAATTACCAAAAAAACCATGTATTATTGAAAATTGCAAAAACCCACTTGAGGTTTGATTGCGTCTTATATTTTCCCTCTTCAAAAGTAAAAACATTTTAAAAACCCCTCTGATATTTATAAAAATATTTCAGTTACCTCTGTAAATTTAAGGCAGAATCAAACCTGAGTTTTTTTTTTTTTTTTTTTTTTTTTTTTTTTTTAATTAGCCCAAATCTCAGAGGTCTTTTCATAATTGTTCCTATAGATTTTATCTTGGTTGGCTGCAACCGATGCTTACATCTTTAGTGGTGAAGATAACTGGTTGAAGGTGCTTGATATCAAAGGCAGGAATCACCAAATTTGTTAAGGCATCCTTTATTGTTAGATCGCATAGTAGTTCCCTTAGCAGTGTTCTCAGGTACTTCCCGTTATATTTGGGGCGAATAAATTTTTAAGCGTCTTCAGTAAGTTATGGCGGCTTGATCACACACAATATCTGGTTAGTGACTTGTTCATACAGTGAAATGTAGAAAGTAAATATAGCGATTAGAAAATCCGGACTTGATCCGACCAGACTTAACTCATCACGTAGCAAGTACATCTTACTTATGATTGGAGTTTTGAGTTAATGGCATATGATAAAAGTAAATTTACTTGTATGGTGAATGTTTAAATCTAGCCAGACTTGGTTCGAATACCCGTGTGTGATAAAATTAACAGATGAAAGACTTTAAAGAACTCAGGATGAAAGCATTTACTTTAAAGAATTCTACACTAAGGGAGTGTTTATTGGCGAAAAACGTTTGTTTTCAGAGGAAGTGATTTAGGGAGTGTTTGCAAAAACTTCTACTTTTAGGAAGAAGTGATTTATTATAACAGAGGTAAAAGTAGTTGAGAATCATAAGCTAGTAGTGTTTGTAAATAGAATCAGAAGTTGAGAACCAGGTGTTAAGAGTGTTTAGGGAAAGAGCTGTAAAGGTGCTTACTTGTTTGTAAAAGTCAAACCAAAAGCAGAAGTTGGCATTTGCAATCAGTAAAAATTGATTTTTTTCATCCAAAAGTTGGGAAACACTTCTCTTTAGTGATTGCAAACACCCCTATTGCAGCAGAAGCGAAAAATAGTTGAAAATCAGAAGTTGGTAGTATTTGCAAATATAAGCTAAAAGTAGTGTTTGGCGAATAAGTTATAAAAGTGCTTATATGTGTGTAAAACTCAAACCAGAAGCAGAATCAGAAATCTAAAACACTACTTCTCCTGATTTTCTAGATTTTATGCAAATTTAGAAGCATAAGTTGACATTTGAAAATACTAAAAACTACTTTATTTTGAGCCAAAACCTGACAATCACTTTTCTTTTATTGATTGCAAACACTCCCTAACGGTTCTAAAACCAGGCGTTTTGATCTGTCAATTCTGCTATTCATGACTGTTTGGTGACATTATTCTTGCCAAAGCCATCTCTATATATGATATTAATTTTTTGAAATGCTATACTAACTTGCAACCAGGAAACAGGCTCGGGCAATGCTCCAAATAGAAGTCTACAATTTCCTTGGCTGCATACAATGGTCGATCTTCCTGGTTAGGCGCAGCGATCATTGTGGCTAACAAACCTCCGGTACTAGTTCCAGCAACTATGTCGAAATAATCTGCCAGCCTTGAATTTGGTCCATCCAGTTCCTGTAAAAAGACACATTTATAATCTGACCATAAAACATTCTCTTACATAGTTATTATAGTAATTGTAACAAAATTTTCAGTTCCCATATTGAAGAAAAAAACCTGGAGCTTAGATTCAAGAAACGCGAGAATTGTTGCCGGGATTATGCCTCTGACGCCGCCTCCATCGATGCTCAGCACAGTTACAAGACTTCCTTTTTTCGGATCAGGGCCATATCTGTTTTCTGAAGGTACAAATTCCCTTGTCTTAATAAAATAATCAAGTTTTAGTGTTACTACAATTTTATATTTCAATTTTTTTTTTGTATAATATTGAAGGGCTCTTGTGTCCTTATAATAATGATCATTTTTTGTTTGCAAGCTATTGTTTAAATGCAGTTATATTCTTTCCTTGAATATGAGGTGAATATTATGAGGATTTGCATCATCTGATTTATTTGATGCAAAACAAATAGTACTTTTTGTCTTGCTTTTGGGGTTTAGTGGCTGAGTACTTTGCAAGAATTCTCTTTTTTATTCACTTCTCGAAGCTAAGCATTTTGATTTCTATGTAAAATGTGAAACATAATCCATATAGAAAAAGGGTTAGGAAGAACTTGAAAAAAATGTGTTTGGATGAATTTGTTGGAAAATAATAATGTGATATTTTAATTGCAGATGTGTTATTAATATTGTTTTTGTATTTAATG
Source organism: Rehmannia glutinosa (assembly GCA_016081115.2). Lineage (NCBI taxonomy): Eukaryota > Viridiplantae > Streptophyta > Magnoliopsida > Lamiales > Orobanchaceae > Rehmannia > Rehmannia glutinosa. The sequence continues at coordinate 92,184,702 of CM071926.1, forward strand.
GGAGACATTTTTAACTGTCAATATATTGTGGATGTTGTTTTGTTAGTTAATTTTTTTTTTTAGTTTGAGTACACATTCTGAGAGGAGAAGAGGATGAGAATCAAACCCTAGACATTTGGTCTATATTTGAGAGTTTTAACTACTCGACCACTATCCGATTCTCATTTTGTTATAGCTTGTTGGGTTATAGTAATTGTTAAAATCATTTAATTGAAACAATAACTGATCTGCATTTTGAGAAATAAAAACTTACTTCAAGGGGGTGTTATTATACTTTTGCCCTAAATTATTTTACAAATGATTCTACGAGCTCCAAAGTAAGATATTAAAAGTTTATAAGCTGATTAAAAACAAGAATGGGATTCTAATGTTTTTTAAATGAAACTTATTTTAGAAACGTCCTTTATTTTATTTTTATTTTTTGAGTAAAACACCCATAAGGTTGAGGATTTTAAGGATCCTCAACCTGTATTATTTAGAACAAATGATATCAATGTACAGCCTTTTACAAGTGTAAAAATCAGAATTCAGAAAAGAGAAGTTATGTAATTACAAACAAACTCAACACAAGACCTATATCTAATTACAAATGATTAAGATTTGTATCTAATTCTAAAATTTGGAATCTCCAGTTGATCAATGCGAGCAATCCCCAGAATTCGTCGGGGAACATTATTTGCAGTATAGAAGTTATAGCTCTGATTTTGAAACCTATGTTGGCAAGCCCATATGCCGCTTGGTTGCCTTCCTGAAAATGTGTGATAAATGAACTTCAAAGGGGGTGAGAAGCCCTCTAATGTGGATGAGTAGGTGTCGTATCCTCCAATTCCTTTATTTTTTACTATTTTAGTAACAAAAATGATGTTACTAATATCTTATAAGTTCTAAAAACATCTTATAAGATTTATGAGTTTATAACATCTTTTAAATAAGTGCAGCCAAATTCGATTCGGCACGGGCTACATGAGTTCCCAGTGGTTTACCAGATAATTTAACAAGTGGGCATTTCCAGGCCACCAAGCAAAACCGATGGTTTCTTTGTAGGTTTAACTATTTATACAAAACTTACAAATCTCTTAATATTTTTGGATTAAAAGAATTTTTCTCATACCTTCTTACAGGATAAATTCACTATATGTTGTGAGCTCTCGGACACTACATATCTCTATTATCTCATTGGTATGATATTGTCCATTTTGTGCTAAAAATCCCATGTTTTTGTTTTTGGACTTTTACCCCAAACGCCTAATACCAATGGAGATATTGTCCATCTTATAAACACATGAGCTTTCCTATGTCTAGCTCACTTTCCTATGTCTAGTGTGGGACTTTGTTTGTATATTCTAACAATCCTCCCCTCGAATAAAAGGATGATGTAGGCGAAAAAGCGTATAACAAGCCGAGAAATATTAATGAGCAGTAAATCTAACGCAAAAACGAGGAAAACTCTGTTATTATTTCTTCAAAGAAAAGCAAAGCGAAAATAATACTCACAATGACTTTATATAACAAAGGAAAATAAAGACTCCTAGTGGTATTAAGACTCTAATGTCATTAAGACTCTAGATGTAATGAGACATCCGATAGACTAAGAAGACAATTGAAAAAAACAACTATTGTTTGCTAAACGAAATAACTAATAATATGACTTCCAAAGGTAGTTTGTTGGCGTGAATTGACGGGGAATATGAGTTGTGTTTATCCAAATAACCTACGTGATCTCATCGCCATCATCCTCCCCCTTGAACGCGATTCGCCCTCGGATCGGCATTGATCTCATCGCCGAGGAATTGTCGCCAACGAATGGTATTAAATGTTTAACATTAAAAACATCGACGCACGAAGATGGCCGGGAAGTTTGAGCGATATGCATTAGAATTAATTTTCTCCACGATTTCAAGGGCCCAACTTTGGTAGCCGATTGACTTGTTATATTCATGGGCGGGATATCGATCTTTAGTCAAGACGGCAAACGAACTCACCCACTTTAAAGTCGATAGCCCAACGATGAGCATCGCAGCGGTGGCCTTGTCTTCTACGAGGACGCCCAAGGTGGGGCCCAGGGTAGCAAAGCATGTAGACGTTGCGGCTCGGCTACAAGATCTCATTGCACGAAGGTCGGTCGCGCGGTTGGCGGCAATCTTTATGAGGTCAAAGGTCCGCGCGGGATGACACCATATACTACGAAATGGCGAAAACCGGAAGGCTGCGATTAACGGGCAGCGGTGTGAGCAAATTCCGCCGACTCAACCTAGAATCCCAACTTTTGAGATTCTCCCGACCAAACATCGCAACAAATTGCCCAATGAGCGATTAACAACCGGTTTGGCCATCATGGGGGTGATAGGCACTACTAAAATTTAGTTGTGTATTAACCATACGCCATAAGCTCGCCAAAAGTGACTTAAAAATCGAGTGTCCCGATCGGACACTGATAGAGGATGGAAGCCTGTGAATCCGATAAATTTCACGAAAAATAATTGGGCAACATGAATAGCATCGTAGTCGTCCTTTTACATGGGATAAAATGCACCGTCTTGGAGAAACGATCGACAACGACAAAGATAGAATCGTAACGCGTTGAGTGCGGTGCAAACCCATGACAAAATCCATTGAAATACACGCCCACGGACTACGAAGGAATTGGTAAAGGTGAGTACAAGCGGCGTTGGAGGTAATCCCCTTCGCTATGTGACAAATTCGACAATGGGCCACGTAGCGAGTAACATCACGACGCAACGATGGCGAAGTAAGACCGTTGCACTAACTCGATCGAGCGGTTTCGACCCACATGTCCGAGAACCATGTAATTCTGCGCAATAATTTTAAGATGTAAAACTGGAAGAGGGGACACACAATGAATACCTTTAAAGAGGAACCCATCCACCAAAAGAAAGTCTCCATGATGCCTCGAGTTTAATTGCAGCAGAAGATACGGTTAAAATAAGGGTATGTAGCATATAGCTCTCTAAAATTATCAAAACCTGGTATTGAAATTCGGAGATCGAAATTAATAAATGGCGACTAAGTCGTCGGCCACACGATTCAAAATACCCGACTTATGTTTAATTACAAAAGTGAATCTCTTTGAAGAAAAGCCCAACCAGCGTGACGAGCCGAAACCGAATCTTGATTAGATATGTATTTCAACGCCTCGTGGTCGGTAAAAAGAACAAACTCCCCTGGAATAAATAGTGGCCCAAAAAGCGTGCGGCGCGCACAACTACGTAAAACTCCATATCATAAGCACCGTAGCGAAGACGTGGGCCGATAATTTTTCACTAAAATACGCAATGGGCCTGGCCCCTCGACTCAACACAAGACCAATGCCGACTTAGATGCATCACAAGATAGCTCAAAGCGGAAGGGAAAAATCCGAGAATCAAAAGGAGTGCAGTGGATAATTTAGATTTAATCAAGCGAAACGCGCGTCATCCGCTTCTCGTTGTCCAAGTAAAGGATTTTCCTCGCATACAATCGATTAATGGAGCCATGATTGAGCTAAAGTGTGGGATAAACCGCCGATAAAAAGAAGCGAGACCATGGAAGGCTGCGAACGGCGGTAATAGAATGAGGCGTGGGCCATCGAATAGCCTCTACTTTAGTCATGTCCATGCGGATACTGTCTTTGAAATCTCGTAGCCCAAAAACAAAATTCTATTAACAAAGAAAGAACATTTGTGCGGTGCGGCGAAAAACTTTTTCCGCGTAAGATAGAAAGAACGGCACGAAGATGATCAAGGTGCTCGGGCTTAGAAACTTTGTAGATGAGAATATCATTGAAATAAACGACGACACAAGGACCAATGAGCGGTCGTAATGACTCGATTCATAACTCTCATGAAAGTACTTGGGGCGTTAGATAAGCCGAATGGCATGACAAGCCATTCGAATAAACCTTCACGAGTTTTGAACGCCGTTTTCCATTCGTCCCCCAGGCGAATACGGATTTGGTGGTAGCCGCCGTAAGTCTAATTTGCTTGAAAATTGTCGCCCACCGAGTTGGTCGAGGAGATCATCAAGGCGGGGAATAGAAAACCGATAACGAATGTGATTTTATTAATAGCACGACTATCGACGCACATGCGCCAAGTGCCATCCTTTTTGGGAATGAGGAGGCCGGCTGCGCATGGGCTTAAACTTTCACGCACAAGGCCGCGAGATAATAAGTCATCGACTTGACGGCGTAACTCGCATGTTGGTGGGCTCATGCGGTAATGAGGGCGATTAGGGGGCACCCAGTGTAGCAAGTCAATTTGATGTTGAATGTCGCGAGAGGAGGGAGCCAGCGGGTAACTCGTCGGGAAACACATCAGTGAATTCCTTAAGCAAAGGGGCTGCGCGTGTCGAAACCTCACTGGGTGGAGAACAATCATGTCCCATTAAAATATAGACGGGTGAGGCGGACGAAAATTCACGGGCTAAAGCCCGCGAGAAAGAAATAGTGCACGAGAGTTCGATGAAAGATCCGCGAACGTGTGGGTGGAGCACAATGCGGATACCATCAAAAAGAAAACTATAAGTATTTTGGCGACCATCATGAATCACATTACGGTCAAAGCTGCGAAGGGCGAGAAAAAGAATATGGCAGGCATCCATTGGGACAACATCGCACCCACAGAATCGAGAATATTTATTACCAATGGAAAACGCGAGGAAGACACGGCGATCCGGTAATAGTGTTACCACGTTGTAACCAAGCAAGTTTTGGTATGGCCTAGGGTGCGATTGTTGCTAATGATAATTTCGTCACCGCATCCTGTGCAATCACATTCTCACATGAGCCATCGATAATAAATTTGCAAACCTTACCATTCACAAGTACATGAAGATGCAAATAGATTATGGCCTTTGGATATGAGTGGTCTCGTATGGGTGTGAAACATATGTGCCGAAGGACTAGTGCGGGACCGATATCGCCGGATAGTGCTCTTCAACGGGAGGTTTTGTACCATCCGAATCAAAAATTGGGGGCCATCGTAAGTCGATGTGTCGGGATACCGCCAAGAACCCACGACCCGGTGGTAAAACGTGGACAATTGGCCTGGCGATGACCGGTTCACAGTTGAAACAACGTGGACCAGGCGTAACCACGACGACCGATGTGATGGCGGGAGTTGGGGTGGTGTTACCGACGGAGCACCGACCACGCTGAGGGCGATCACTTTGTGTGCATCTTGAGACGGAAAAGGCCCTGGCGCCGACGAATTGAATTGACGCTCAATAAGAGAGCGCGTTGGTGGGCTTGAGAAAGGGAAGAGGGGCAAACATGTTCAATGTATCACGAAAAGGAACCCGCAAACCTCCAATACAACGGGACACGAGCTGATCGGTTGACTCACGAAGCTCTCATTACGGGTGAGTAACTTGTAGAATTCCTCGGAGTAAGCCGCAATAGACGGGAACCTTGGCAAAGATTCTCAAGGCGATAAAGAAGTCGTGAATAATTAAACAAGAAGAACTCATTGTTCGGGATCTTTGCGTAATTTTGCCCACGTCAATATTTTTGGTTTCCCCTGTCGAAATCTCGTGGATTTTACTTGATGCCACCATGCAGATGCTCGCCCCGAAATCGTGTGGCCACAAGCGCAGCCTGGCGATCCATAGGAACATGCTTAAAGTCAAGCAATTCGTCCACCGAATAACACCAATCCAGAAAGTCATCGGCGTCTCCGTTGCCCGTGAATTCTGGCAAATCAAGCTTAAACCCGTTTTCCCAACGTTTGTAAATGCGTTGACGGCGAGACAGTCGGGATCGCCCAAAGCCGCAAATGGGTTATCAACAGAAATAGTATCTTCATTATCAGATTCGTGCAGTGGTTGTCAGATAGGAGGTGCACGTTCGCGCCCAGCGCGCACACCATCACGGGTGGTGTCATCAGTGACACGACCGGTGGGAAAATTGCGTTGAATTAAATCCAAAATATTTTGTTGTTGTGTACGCATTGCCGCAAATTCTGTAGTTAACAGATCAATTTGTTGGCGCATCCCGAGTAACATCACGCGGAAGATCGGTCACGAGCGGCCGGCACCGGACGTGGACGAGGAACCCGACTAGGAAACTTAAAAGATAAACTAAATAGAATCCTAAACATATAAATCACTTCCTAAAATATAATATAAGATATTCTAAAATCTTAAAAGATAATAAAACACGATATGATATCTTTATCAATATCTCCATCATTCTCTCCGGTCGAAACGATCACGAATCGGAAGGAGAGCAAAGAATTATCAAACCATGGAGGGAGCGAGGAGGAGGGACGAAATGGAAAAATAAGGTGAATAACAATATGTTTTTGATCGGATCAAAAACAAAATAAACTCGCTTGAGTCTTAGAAAACCATCAATCATTATCTTGTAGGCTCCAATACCATTATAGGATGGCATGCGACTCTGCGAATTATATTTTCCATCTATGGGAATACCAACAAACTTCTCATGCAGATTTTGTAAATTTTGCCAAATGAGACAAAAATCTACTCTTAATGAACAATTTTTTATCCCTATGATAAGAGATTAAAATTGTTGAAAGGTTTGAGATATCAACAATATTTTCGATCTCTGGTGAGAAAGAGAATATCCATTTCCCATCAACGAATCAACAGGTTTTAATTTCGTTATCGAAAATTGGTGGGTTTTCATAGCCACTATTTTCCTCCTCATCGAAAATTGGCGGACCATCATAGCCACAATTCTCCTCATCAAATTACGAGGTTTCTCGTAACCAATCTCCGGAATGTGGTATCTATCTTCTTCATCAAAAATTGGTGGTCCATCGTAACCACCATCCTCCTCATTTGATATGATATGTGGGGATGGATAAAAATCGAAACCACATCCATCGCGATAATTTTGACCATTGCCTTCATTGCTTACCTCACACGCTCGATCTCGATCGATCGTGAGATGAGCGGTAATGATGTCAAAAATTTCTGGCGATGGATACGAAACGTGATTATCTATTGTGTCAACAAGTCGATCCGCATTGACGGATGCGTGCAATGTCGTTCATGCGTTGTGGATCCTGCCTGGACAACATGGTTCAAGAGCGTAGTCCGGTCTCTCGAATACCAACCGATGCGGTAAAGCGTATAACAAGCCGTAAATATTAATGAACATAAATCTAACGCAAAAACCGAGAAAACTCGTTATTATTTCTTCAAAGAAAAGCAATCGATTTGAAAATAATACTCACAATGACTTTATATAACAAAGGAAAATAAAGACTCTAGTGGTATTAAGACTCCTAATGTCATTAAGACTCCTAGATGTAACCAGGACATCCGATAGACTAAGAAGACAATTGAAAAAAACAACTATTGTTTGCTAAACGAAATAACTAATAATATGACTTCCAAAGGTAGTGTTGGCGTGAATTGACGGGGAATATGAGTTGTGTTTATCCAAATAACCTCACGTGATCTCATCGCTATCAAAGGACCACCAGGGCCTCCTCAAACGATTATCCAGTCCATTTTCTTCATCATTCTTCTTTGGGTTGGTAGCTGTTGGCGTGAATTGTGGGGAATATGAGTTGTGTTTATCCAAATAACCTACGTGATCTCATCGCCATCAAAGGACCACCGAGCCTCCCCTCAAACGATTATCCGATCCATTTTCTTCATCATTCTTCATGGGTTGGGAGCGCACGCCTTATGTGAGGCCCACTTGGAAGATCATGCTCCATCGAGTTAGACTACTTATGCACTGACGATTCGCTATTTCAAGAGCCCGCTCCATCCGGACCAAGTCCACCTGTCAATAAAGCCAATTGGATACTCCATCATACCATCTTTGTTCTATCTTCGGGAAATTTTCACCATTTGATACCATTTGTTGGGAGCCCGCGGGCACCACATATCTTCTTATTTGTATGATATTGTCTACTAGGCCAAAAACCTCATAGTTTTATTTTTGGACTTCCACCCAAAAGGCCTCATACCATTGGAGATAATATTCATCTCATAAAGCTATGATCTTTCTATGTCTAGTCGGTGTGGGACTTTGTTCGGGATATCCTAACACTATATTAATTGTTGGTCGTGCTACTCAAAAAGCAACACAAAAAGAGTACTTTTAAATTTTTTGTTGGGTTCTAAAGATATTGATTATTGTTTCACTTTAATTTCTCGACATCCGTATTTATTTTTATTTAAAAATGTAGAATTAGATAAAAATGTTAATCAAGAATACGATTAAACCTCTATAAATTAATAACTTAGAGCAAACATTAGCTCACCAAAATGGCGCCCACGCCAAAATCCAACCTCCAACAAGACGCTACACATTGCGCCGGTTTACATATCGCTACGATTGCAACGTCACAAATGAAAATATTTTGACGCTTTGTTTTTTTTTTTTTTCTTTTTCTTTGAAATTTGTTAATATATTTTACTTATTTTAAAGTAATGTAATTGGATTTATATTTCAATTAACCTAATAGAAAATAATACCAAAATTAATTCAATTATGTGTGATAATTTTTTTGAATAATATGAGATGTAATTTTCATAATCTTGTGATATTTTGCATTAATTTCCTTAAATTTATATACTTTTTTAAATTGATTATTTTTAAGATAAAAATTTAATAAATATTATATTAAATAAAATTACTAAGGGATAAATTCATTTTTGGTACCCAAAGTATTAGCGGTTTTCACTTTTAGTACCCGCTTTTTGGGACTTATCATTATTAATACCCAACGTTTCCAAATTCACTCATTTTTGGCACATTAGTTAGTCAACCGTTAAAGACTAACGGTTGACCGGTCAAATCGGAGCAATGTTGGACGGGGTGGTGAATTCGACTTAAAATTTTATCCGAGCAATTTTGTCTTCTTGGCGAAGGCCAATTCGGCCCATAACATGGAGATACGGGCCCCTAAAAGTCGGAAAATCGATTTTAAGATCCACTTTTGTGTGTTTTTGGTTCGGGGGCAAATCGAATCGATTGAGAAGTGGGCTTTGTGCGCCTTAAGATAAGGAAGACGATGGTATGCTCAATTTTGGATTTGGGGAAGTATCTTGGATGGAATTTGGCTTTGAATTAATTTTTGGGTTTTTCGAATTGTTGTCAATTGGCATTGAGACGAACTCAAATCATGAAATTGACTTTGGGCATTATAGGGCTTGCGGATACGCTCAAAATGAGTGGTTGCACGACACTTGGGGTCGTCGAAATCGCGCACCAGAGCCGCCGTGAAGATGCGCCAACCGTGGAAAACCTACTACAGTTGGTCAACCGTTAGTCTTTAATGGTTGACTAACGGAATGTACCAAAAATGAGTGACTTTTGAAACGCAGGGTACTAATAATGATAAGCCCCAAAAGCGGGTACCAAAAATGAAAACCGCTAATACTTTGGGTACCAAAAATGAATTTATCCCAAATTACTAATATAATGTGAAAATCAATTATAAAGTAATAAAAATTAATATTAAATTCATAAAAGAATGAATCTTATGGAATATTCTTTTTAGTGCGAGAAAATAGTGCAAACTTACGGAGATGGAGTGCAGATTCGGCGCTAAAGTAGTGCAGAGACTCACTGCACCAAAATAGTGCAAACTACTAGAGATGGTCTTAGGGATTGCTAACATTTATTAATTTAGCGAGATGTTAAATTAGAGAACTATTAATTTTGCTTGTTGTTCCCAAATCGGAACCGACCAAAAATATTATTTAAACAATGTTATTAATTAATTGAGTATTAAATTATCGATGTTATACTATAGTTCACAATTGCTCTTGCCATGTGTGGAATGCGTAAACGGCGTTGCTCATTTCGCCGTTTATACAATTCATATTAATAAATGGCAAAGATTCTTACTTAAAATCGGATCAACCGCAAAATACTTCACGTAATTGCCAATCCCATAGAAAATTCAAATGCTATAACACTATAATATGATAGTTTACAAAAATAAGTTAAATTATTTTATAATTATTCAGTGATAATAATTTTATTTTTAAACGAGTTAATTAGTGATAATAATTGAGTTGAAACAACATTTTGGGACCATATGGTAACTGGGTCTGTGTACCTTTATACAAAATACGCACAGCATGGGTGTCAATTTATTAATTTTACAATTATTAAGGTTAGTTATAAAAGGTTTTATGTTTCATTTGTGTCTGTTTTTGCTCCGTTTGTTTCCATTTTATTCAAGAATATTTTATGTTACACTTTTTTATTATAAACTCAATGTATTTTTTTTTAAATTATTGTCAAACCTACTTATACTTTGCCTCTTCTCATGCATGATGTATATAGCTGATCAAGTTCTAAACTTAAAGTTGGAAGTCTCCTACTACATAGGCTACTATCTACAACACAAGTTATTATGAGTGTTGTGGTTGTCCCCGAGAAAACCCTCAAGTATTTGCAAAAATTACAAATAATTGTGTACATGTAAAAATAGTTTATCAGATTTTTGGCTTTTTCTCCAAATAAAAATGTTTGTTTAGCTATATTTTTCAAAAATATGTTTTAGTCATTTTTGAGTTTAAATGTTTTCTTTTTTTTATTTCGGGAATCAGACATAACTAGGTACCAAGACACATGATTCGAGATCGAGTTATGTATCGCATCAATATTTTGAAAAATAGTCAAATACTTTACTAGAGAATATACAAACAAGATGATTGTTTATTTTTAGTCAAAATGACTAAAAAAATATGTTTTTGAAAAAAATGACTATTTTTATTTTTATAAACATAAGTTGTGAAATTGTATTTTCAAAGATTAATGGGAGTCATCACTCATCAGATAGAAACTAAGTTCTCAATTTGGCCTATTACTACTTTAAAAATGGTGAGAAAGGGGTACTTTACGTGAAAAAGGGCCCTAATCAATAAGTTTTAGAGGCTTGTAAGACCATCTTCAAAGACTCTACACTACTCCGCACTATTTGGCGCAAAATTTACATTTCATCTCAAGTGATCTCACAAGATTTTTCGCACTAGAAAAGAATATTCCATAAGATTCTTTCTTTTATTAAGTTCGATTTGCAAAACTTTGGGAAATATTATTAAGTTCAATTGCAAAAGAAGATCGCATTGTTGAATTGGAAATGGAAAAAATCAAAACGCAAAATCGTAAATCTAAAATAAATGAATTGATGAGAGAAGATAATATTTTAATGATGAATTTGGATACCATTTCGATCCTCGAACGACGTGAATTCTTCCGATTGGAGCAACAACAAATTATGCGAGAAGATGACGCAAGCACACCAACTAAACTCTAGTGATAAATTTGATATGTTTGGAGATTTTTTCCGGATCTTGGAGGGTTTGGAAGTGGTTTTCCAGTTATTAGAAAAAAATATTGTATCCGTTTTTATTTGTATTTTCAATAATTTTACTTTTAGTTATTTTATGTAATTTTGCCTATTTTATGTCGTTTTTATCGTTATTGTAATTTTATATTTCGTATTTTGTAATGTATTTTATGTAAGATTTCTAATTTTGTGTGTAGTATTTTAAATCTTATAGTATTATCCGATTACATACCATAATTTAAAAAATTATCACTGTAATTGAATTGATTTTAATATTATTTTCTACTAATTTCTAATTAATAAAATGCCTTTTAAAAGAAATTAAATTTAAGCAAAAAAATAATTTAAAAGATAGTGCAAAAAAACAGTGTAGCACCATTTGTGGTGCAGTAGCGTAGCAGAGCTCTCTAGTACCCTTTAGCTCAAATTTTTTCCCCTAACTCAACTATTTTTTCCCATTAAAAAAACATACAATTTTTTTTTTTTTTTTTTTTACCTTATAGAAAATGAAAAAAAAGGGGGAGGGGCCGGGAGCCCCTACATCCGCCCTGTGTGGCGCCGCATGTAAATCAGTAAAATAGCGCCAAGAATGGCGCCATCTTTGGAGGGAGTTTGTTAGACTACGGAGTAGTACAGGAGATGATCTAAAAGAGGATTTTCATCTAGTGTAGCATGGTTTATGAACCATACAACCTATTTAGGTTCAAAATTTTGGGCTAAATAAGTGAGTCTCTTTAATTGATTTTGTTGTATCTCTAATAATTGTGTCGTATAACATCATTGCACTTATTAAATGCATATTTAAATTCACAAATAATATCTTCAAATCTTTTCGTATAGGAACACCACAAAGTAATTTTTTTCATTTACAACATAAATTCTTTATATTGGAATATAAATCTAAATATATTCCATTTTTATACAAATTAATTAATATATTTTTTGAATACTATTGAAATATATATGAAAATAAACCAAACGGGCTAAACTTTCTATGAAATTTTCATTTTGACTTTCTACTTGGACCCAGCCAGGGGTCCATCAGTTTGACTTTAAATTTTTTTTTTTTAGTTACGACTTTAAATTGGAACACAAATAATCATTCAACATCATTGCCATTCTATGGTCTGAAATCGACAAGGAAAATAAGACAGATTAGCCTACAAAGAATCTTAATTCTATGTTGAGAAATGGACTATTTAAGGATCTTTCTCTCTTTATACAGAAAAACAATCAAGTATGTAATATTCAATAAATTAACATATCCAAAACAATTAAACACAATAAATATTTTTATTCATTTTATAATTATTTGAGATTTATATTTAGAATTACGATGGAAAGAATAAAAAGAATTTAGTTGTGTCATTTCATTGTGCTAGGAAAATTGTTATAAAAATCTCCGCCTAGTTCTGATTAGTCTCAGCCTAGGTGTTAGGCTCCTCTTGTCCGCATATGTTTTTTGGAGATTCCGACAGCTCCGCCAGATCTTAGGTCTTTCGCCACCCAACTAGTGTCTTCAAGATTTTTAGAACAAAGTGGCTATGGCCTATGAATGTAAAATTGGGAAACACATTAACCGCAGATGCGGATATGCGATTCTGAAGAATATGTCATAAAGTCTGATCACTTTTTTTTTTTGTTAATTTTGATAAAGAATCATTGTAATAAATTTATTAAATAAACTTAATGAATTGATACATATTAGATAAATTTAAGTGAAAAACCTAAAATATTAATTAATAGTTATGTACTGCTGCTGACATATGTATATTCATTTTCAATATATACAAACGATCAAGTGTTTCCCTATTTTATCAATCTTCTAGAAAATATTTTATTTATGTAATGAAATAATTAATTACTATAAACTGTTATACAACCGCGTTATTTTAGACATCTGAAATGAGAAGAAATTAATATTATATTATTAACACGGTTAATGTTATAACTAAGCAAAATGAAACATTTAGCCAATTTCAGTTAGCCAAAATGAAACGTTATGATAGACATCTAAAATTGCAAGCCTTGTTTTTAGTAAAGAAAGGTCAAGTTTACGACATAAAAATCGTAACATTTAAAATACAGGTGTTTTTCGTCCTAATTAAGGAAATAAAAATGTTAGTTATTTATATATCCTTGTTTATATGTAATAATAATAATAATAATAATAATAATAATAATAATAATAATAATAATAGTTAGACTTAGAAGCCCTTTCTTAATTTAATATACTGAAATATAATGAAACATTATAATTATAAAAAATTAAAAGTTCGAATTGAGTGGGGGGTTGAGATGCCTTATAATGAAAGGAAAAGTGAAATTGAGGAAAGGGTTCAACTTTCAACATAGAATTGATTAGGTTTGCCACTTTCAAGTAGTTATTCCAATTTGCAAACATATTCATCACAATTTAGATAAATCTTAAAATACTTGGTTTATGATACTCAAAAGAAAAAAAAAAGGACAAAAAAAAAACACTTGGTTGAGGGGTGTTCCCCCTGTCAAATCTGGCCAAAAAAAAATATCACAAAAATTTATATGAAACGGCCTCATGGATATATAATCTATGAGACGGGCCATATATTTAAATAGAATTTCGGTTCGAATCCATACTCATGAAAAAAAATCATATTTTAGGATTCATCTCATGAAATTAGGTCATGAGAGCGCCACACATAAGACCTCCTCAAAAAGTATTATGTCACTACTTTATATTTTTACACCTTTTTTTTTTTCTGGCCATTGTCTGGTCCAACCGTCCAAGATGCTCTTTTTTTTCCCCTTATTTCTTAGGTTTTTCTCGTAATTATTTTCTAATTCTTTTTCTTTCTAATTTTGGTGAATTGTTAGTATGGTTGTCGACCAAACAATACACATGTTCAAGACTCGAAGAAGAAGCGGCTGCGGTTCCCCGTCAAAAAAAAAAAAAAAAATACACATGTTTTGGTGTTAACCTGTTCTTAGTAATTTTATTTCTCACGTTTAATATATTGTTGCCAACTTTTTTCCTCAATTTTAATTGAAATGGGTGGCTATATATGGTTTCAGTGTTCGTTTCAAATACAAATTTGAATAAAAAAAAAAACAAAATTAGTTCATAACTAATTAGATCGATTGAATTGATCAAATTAGGCATTATGGGAATTCTTTTGATCTGATCGATATAAATTGTCTTATGACAAGACTTGGAAACAAAGATTATAGGGATTGATAAGCGAACCTCTATTGCATTTAGTGCTTCTAATCTTATTAATTAATTAGCACACGAAGAAAATAAAGTTGAGATTTGAAGGATTTGCAGTTATTTCAAAACTATAAAGTTTTCAGTTCAAATTCAGTAAACAAAATGTGAATATTTGCCTTCATTAGTAATTTATCATTAACTAATTATCCATTGATATTACATTATAATATAAATTTGATTGTTTCACTAAAAACCAATTATAACGTCTAGAGAAAGACAAAGTATATGTTTGAGCGGAGGATTCTAATACTTATTGTTGATACCCAAATAAAACAGGATAATTTTTTTGTACAGGGTCTCCGGAGAGCCCAAAGACCCTAGAGACCGTAAGAGCCGACCATAGAGCCAGAGAGTTCGGGTCTCCCGGAGAGCCCGAGACCTCGGAGACCGAAGAGCCGACGGGAGACCCGAGAGTCCGGTCTCCTGAGAGCCCAGAGACCCCGGGAGAGCCCGGAGACCAAGAGCCGACCGGAGAACCCGAGAGTCCGGTCTCGGAGAGCCCAAGGACCTCGGAGACCAAAAGAGCCGACAGGAGACCTCATGAGTCCGGTCTCCCGGAGAGAGCCCGAGACTCGAGAGCCCGGAGACCGTAAGAGCCGACCAAGACCCCGAGAGTCCGGGTCTCCTGGAGAGCCAGAGACCGGAGAGCCCGGAGACCGTAAGAGCCGACCAGAGAGCCCGAGAGTCCGGGTCTCCCGGAGAGCCCAGAGAGTTCGGAGACCGGAAAAGCCGACCAAGACCCCGAGTGTCCAGTCTCCGGAGAGCCCAAAGACCTCGGAGACCGTAAGAGCCGACCCAGAGACCCCGAGAGCCCGGGTCTCCGGAGAGCCCAAAGACCTCGGAGACCAGAAGAGCCGACCGTAGACACGGAGAGCCGGGTCTCCCAGAGAGCCCGGAGACGAGAAAAGGCCTACCAAAAGACCGGCTCATCAACTCATGCACAACAAAGAGGAGACACGTGTCCCATTTGAATAAGACAAGTGTCCCATTAATAAACTCATGCACAACAAGGAGGAGACAAGTGTCCCACTCAAAGAGACAAGTGTCCCACTAATAGCTTAGATGTAATGATTGCTAGGCTATCAAATGTAATAAGTATAAATAGGATTGAAGAAAGAAAAAGGGGGAGGGCTAAAAAACAGTTCAGACTTTACCTTAGCCATTTAATAAACAAAAAAGGCACTTACAACCATTTGTTATATTCACTATTTTTATATTTGATTCCTTGTTGACCAAATTTGACGTCAACAAATTGGCGCTAGAAGGAGGACACCTCCTACCTGTTAAAAAAAAAGGAGGGAAAAAGAAATATCTTTTCTACATGGCAAAGACAAACGGAGAGGCTTGATTGATCTTTTATGATTTTGGAAATATGTTATAGATTCTCACTTCAATTGAAAGCGACATGGCTTGAGCCCCTATGATTTCTAAGAAAGTCTTGCCAATGCTTCCCAAAATTATCGTCCAAACGATCTATCGGCGTTTTTTGGTCAATACTGTAAATGTACAATTTTTTGTCAATCCATGGCGGGGCCATCTAGCATCGAGCGCCGCAAAAATCGCCACGCGCACGAGCGCCTTAAAAAAAAATCCGGAAAGGTACTACTCTATTCCTACGATATTTAAGGTAGTAAAGATCAATAAGGTTGAGTTGAACCGATAAAATGCAAGTTAAAATTACTAATTATCTTATGCTAATGATAAGGAATAAACTAGGCAGAGTGGTCAACCACAAAAATATAAAATTGTTCCCTCTCCTCAAGATGAATGATCCGGACCAAGTCAATGATGAGAACTAAATTAGATCGACATGTGGTCAAGATGTATGAGGCCGAGTATAGTGTATTTATCGGGCCGACTGTTAGATTCTTGTGGATAAAAGTTGTGTCCCAAGCTCTAATTAAGCTTAAACAACTCGGAATGTCATAAACATAAAGCCCTAATTCTAGCTTGAGCTCAATGAGGATAAGAGCGGCTCAACAATTCATTCTAATTAAAACCCTAAATTCCTCCTAACTAATCCCGAATTTTAAGGAAATCATAATTCTAAAAACCTATAAATAGTCGATCAAAAAGTATGTTCAGGTCAAATTTTCAATACTTGCTATATTTTCATTATTTTTCTCGATGATTCGATTTGGGCATCGGAGATGGTATGTCGGAAAAAACCTGTCCCCTTGTCATAATTGTTATACGCAGGCATGCGAGCAAAGGAAGCATCGAAGTTCGATTGTCGATCGCGTTGGGTGCGCTCGGTTGAAAGCTTTGAAACAAGTATGCGAGAGTTTAAAACTAGAATTGGCACAATATTGAGAAGTAGTCCGCCGCTCAATTTCAATTTGGCTCGGACCTTGATGCCGACACTCATGCATTACTCAATGGAGGATTTTTAGTGGCGTAAATTTCTTGCTCCATCTAATAAGGTGACAATAGTCTCTTTATACAACATACAAGGTTGTTCATATGTATTACGTAGAGCGTGTTCCACCATCCACAACAAGCTAGTCGTATAGTTATAAGTCTTTTGGAAATAATGTTTTTAAAGAATTCACGATTTAAAAAAATTCTATTTTCAAAATGACTTTCAATTTCAGTTCTTTAGTTGCGAAAACTAAAAAATTGCTAGAAATTAAATCTAGACATGATTTTCGCAAAATCCACTAACATAGAATTATATTACGCTTATTTGGACATTCTCCAATTGAGGTTTTTTTTTAATTTTTTGGCGAATCAACATGTCAACTTACTTATAAGATTTCAATATAAGCGAATTTGATTTTCATTTTCAATCGAATTTGGCAATTTTTTTATTCTTCGATCGCCAAAGAATCGAAAATAGAGGTTTTTCTTTATAATTATGAGCATGTTTTACAAAACGTGGTTCTTTACTCGAGTAAAATTACAATTTTGATTAATTCTCCAATCACATATAACGAGTCACATAGAACAAAATGATGAAACCATTATCATTTTAAAATGAACCCGACTCTAACTTCGCATTTAGTCGAAATTAGATTGCATCGGACACTAATTGTGAGTCCGACTTCTTGTCTCATTTGCTTTTTATATAAAAAAAAAAGATCAAAAAATTGAGGCCAACTTGGAAAAAGTGCTAAAACCCATATCAAATAGAAAAAATTTATGTGAGACGGTACATCGTGCGATGAAAAAACAAATTAATCTTGTTTTAATATTTTTTAGTTGTTCGAAAATATATTATTTTTAAAATTAAAATGTATTACTTTTGTTTAGGGGTGTTAATCATGTCGTGTTTCGTATTTGCGGGTCGTGTTCGACACATGTATTACATGTTTGACATGAACACGACACATTTAATTATTCGTGTCAAGATACACGACTGTTTATGCAAACGTAATCCGACACGACACGAAATACCTATGTAATTTAAAGTTTACACGAAAAAAATGGAGAAAAATAATATTACAAAGAAAAATCCATTAAATTATTAGAAAATAAATTGATAATTTGTCCAACATCATATAACCAACTAAAATATAAACAAAATATAAAAATAATGTCACTATACAATTAAATGGCTAAATAGATCAATCGTGTTGACACGCGGGTCAACCTGACCTGGCATATTTTTTTCGCGTGTTAACCGTGCCCAACCTGAATTTGATCCGAACCTGCTATGGATTGTATTTGTTGTCAAGATTCAACTCTAAACAAGAATAATCTAGACTCAAAGTTAGTTAAATGTTAGTTAGGTTAATTAATATAGCTACAGTTCTTATATTGATCATCTTGATCATGATCAAATTACATCCATTAGTTCAAGTTGATTACACTATTGTCTTATATATAAACCTTGTAAACATATTTATTGTTCATTCATTCAATCATACTTTCAATTTTTGATTCAATATGTTTCTTTCTCTTCTCTCAAATCCAAGTATTTCACATGGTATCAGTTGAAGATTTCAATTCTCGCTGCATCTTTCACTAGATGATCAAGATCATCTTGATATTAGTCCTTTCTTGACAAACTCTGGGAGTTTCTTCATCTGTTTTCTCAACAAACTGATTCTGTAATCAAGTTCTTGGTTGGGTTACATGAATCTTATGCCCAAATCCGAAATCAATTGCTATTGGCTTCACCTCTCCCTTCCCTTGCTAAGGTCTACTCCCTCATTCTCCAAGAAGAATCTCAAAGAGGCTTGAACAATACTTCTGATTCTACTGCCACTCCAATGGATTCTATGGCTATGCTTGTCAGACAATCATTCAATCCCAAGTCCAACTTTAATAAAGACAAGAAGAGAGTAAAATGTTCTCACTTTGTGGTTTTACATGCCACACCATAGACAAGTGTTTCTAATCGATAGGTTGTCCACCTGGTTGGAAAGGTCCTAAGGGTCCAAGAAGTGCTAAAGACTCGGTGCAAATGTTGTCACTCTTCTCCCGAGATCTCAAAGTCTTACGATAATCCTATATTTTTCGATGAGATGGTCCAACAATTCTTGGCATTTGCAAAGAATCATTCCATTGCAACCACTATTTCCAGGTAAATCGAGGTAGTTGTTTCTCAAGACAAGCTTCCAATCATAAATGGATTCTTGACATGGGGCCACATATCATATGATGCGTGACATTTCTTTATTTAGTACAACTCCACAATCTGTTTCCATACCTATACATTTACCAAATGGACACTCTATTTTAGCAACTCATTGTGGTAATGTTTACTTGTCTCATTGATTTAATTTTAGAGAAGGTTCTCTTACTTACAACTTAATATATGTGTCTCAATTGGTTAAAAGTTCAAAATATAGCCTGCATTTTTGGCCTCACATTGTTTTTTGCGGGACCTCCAAGCGAGAGAGGATGATTATATCATCTTAACTTTTCTTGATTTTTACATTACTTGATTCTTACATGTTGTGGCATTCTAGGCTTGGCCATCCGCAAAGAGCCTTTCTTTCTTACTTAATGTAGTTAATAACTCAAAAGGATTCAACTCTTGTGAGATATGTCACTTGGCTAAACAAAAACGTTTACCTTTTAATGAAAGTGATTCTACTTCCAATGATGTTTTTGATTTAATTCATTGTGATTTATGGGGGCCCTTTTCTACTGTTTCTATCAATGGTTCCAAATATTTTCTTACCATTGTTGATGACTTTTCTAGATGCACTTGGATATACATGCTCAAGCATAAAAGTGATACCCATACTCAGTTACAAATTTTCTATAATATGGTTCTAACTCAATTTTGTAAAAAGATTAAGATCCTAAGATCGACAATGGACCGAGTTCGATCTTCCTACTTTTATCTTTGGGAAGGGTATTATACATCAAACAAGTTTTGTTGAAACACGACAACAAAATGGATTAGTAGAAAGTGTTAGAGTTGACTTATTTGGTCAAAACTCTAATAATTTTAAAATGTCTTTATCTTGTTATTTTGCCAATTTTCTAGAACAAAAATATACAAATAATTTGCAAGCAAAATTACGTGTATTTGAAGACACGGTTCGATTTTGTTTGGGAGTTGAGAGATAGTGGGGATTATGTCATACTTTCAAGGAACCAACACCCCTCAATCTCCCACTAACCCTTAACTTGAAAATTGGTTTTATGACCTATTTTGTAGGGATGTGGCCGATCTATAAAGGGCAAGGAGATTGCACGAAGCCGGGGACGGATTCCATAGCAAAAGATCGAGTTTTTCACAAAAGAGTCCAAGTTTTATACAAGAAGAGGAGAGAGGTACCTAGTGTGTTCGATAGTATTGACATCACCTTTTACAACACATCTTGAGAGTTGTTTCTTCTTGGTAGTTTTGAGAGACGATATGTAATGGGATAGGTTATAGTTGTTCTTTTTTGTTTACGGTAGAAGGTTGAGTTGAAAGACCAAGTACAATAGGGAAATCTTTGTCTTGTTCTTTATTTTGTGTAATCAACTTTCTACTTCATTGTTTTTGCCTTAGTGGCGGAGGCACAAGTATTTTTATACTTGTGCAAATTTTTATATACATGTGTTCAATCTTATTTTTATGCTTTGTTTATTTTTCATAATTGACAAAATAAACAAAGAATCAAAAAACACAAGTTTCATTTGGGTGATACCTAGAGGTGTTGCCAACACTCGCACAACACTTTTTGCAATATTAAAGAATTCAGCCCCTCAATTCTAACAATTGGCATCAAGAGCATACACTTGATACTACTAAGTGAGATCTGTTTGTTTTTGCGGTGTTTTTTGATGGATGGTCAAGTAAGTTCGAAAGTTCGTCCCCGATTCTTAATGGGCGGATGGACTCCTCCAAGGAAAATTCGAGAAAGATCATCCCACTTCTCAAATCATTGGAGAAGCTTGGATCCCATCAGAACAAGAAGAAAAGAAAGGCCAAACTATCGAGATAAGGTTAGGTCATCTTACTTTTCTTCTATGTGTTTAATGGTAAGAGTTCTATGTTTTGTGTCCAATGTTGAACCAAAAAATGTGAATGAATTTCTTAAGGATAAACATTGGATCAGTAACATGCATGAACTGTACAAATATGGTGATATTGAATATGTTGATGTCAGCTCATTGTGTTCTCAACTTTTGTGGGTGCATCAAATGCTTGATGATTATGGTATTTCTAATGATATTCTGACCATGTATTGTGACTACCTAAGTGATATAGATATTTCTAGAAATCCGGTGCAACACTCCTGAACTAAACACATTGACATAAGGCACCATTTTATTTGGGATTTGGTGGAGAAATGTTTGATTCGCATTGATCATGTTTCCACTGAAAATCAGATAGCTGACTTTCTCACTAAATCGTTGGATTTTGAGAGATTTTCCAGTCTTCGAAAATCTCTTGGACTTTGTATGCTGAAACAGTGAAGTGTGGTCTGAGGTGTGATGACACTTGTCGCAACACCTATTTCTTTTGTTTGTTTTTTTTATTTTTTAGGTTTTAGGCACATTGCATAATATCTTCAGGATTTTCAAATTGGGTGTGCCATCTGTGAAACCTTCTCAGTTGGATTCGAGTTATTAGTATGGCCAAAAATCGGATTGAACATTCTACAAGTACTTGCACATTTTCTTCCTTATATTTGTACATACTTTAGCTCCTCTGTTTTGAAGTTTGTTACTAAGTAGTTGAGGGGTCTTTCTTCTCTTGTATGATCATGCCCCATGCGAAAATTATAACGTTTTTCAAACATGAGCTTGGCTCCGCTAATTATAGTAATTAAAGTAGTTGAGGAATCTTTTCACAATTCTGCGATCATGTTCCATGTGAAACAATGACTTGGTAATTAAGAGCTTTTGTGTACTTGTTAAAAACAACGGGAGAAAAATACACGAAAATATGTGTATGAAAAAAAAATGGAAAAATGCAAAAAAAATGTGTATATATTAGTTGAGTTTGGTTGATTTTGTGCAAGAAAAAATCATAAAAAGATCTGAGTATGGCCATGAAAATCGTTTTTGATGAAAACTGGGAAGTGTTTAGCCAGATGTGGCCAACACTCTCTGTGAACACCTTGTGGTATTTTTTTCAGCTTTTGTGTGCTTGACTACATTTTTTTTCTTTTTTCTTTTCAGTTCGATTTTCCCCCTTTTTAGGCATAATTAGGATTTGATTCAGTGGATTTGTCCCTATAAACTAATTTTCGCGGATTACGTGGGGTGGTTATTCCTTTTCTCTCCATTATTCTAAATTTTAGGGGCTTAATGTTAGTGGGTTGAATTGAGGGGAGTTACATATCCGGAACTTGAGATAAATATCCGCACTTAGTGGGTAGTTATTTACGGTCATTATATTGCTTATAAATCTGTGAATTATTTCAAGTGTTTGTAACATCATTTTTTTCGATTTTCGATCCTCTTAATTACCTCCACCATCATCACCAAACCCAACTCAAAGACACCCTTCACCTTCTGAAAATCCCCAAAATACGTCACCTACCAAACTAAAATCACCACCATCTGCTTCTTCACCACCACAACCTACCAAATCCACTGCCATGGAGTATGATCCGTCAGAAATTTGAAGCGAATGGGCCAGAGCAACAGGGAAGCCTCCTTCTTAAAGTGTTTCAGGAAGTGTGCCATCGCCCATAACCGCACCTAAAGAAAATAGGGACGAAAACCCTAGTTCAACCGAACCCGTTGTGCCTTCGGCAGCGATCGTTCCAGTTATCACCGAAATTGATGTTCTGGGCATCCAACTTCCAGGACACAAAGTGAATCCACTGGACGTTGATGACCCACCTAATTTGGAGAGCATCAAACAAATATTCGGTCCTCTAGTAACTCCGTTCACAAAAAGATCTCATCGGCTTCAAAGAAAACCCCAGGATTCTGAATTTGCTCGACCAAGAAAAGAACATGAGGTTTAGGTCTTGTTGGGTCCTCTTCTTCTTCAAAATCCTCAAAAATTCCTTCTTCCGGTTCTTCTAATGTTGAGAAATAGGGTCCTTCTTGTGACCCTATGGTGGGCAAAGTGTTGGGGAGAAGACACCCCTAACGAAACCAAGACCGAAGATATGGGGGTGTAGGTGATCGATCTGCGATTCTTGCATATGTGTTTGGAGGTGTGTCTCCGGTGATGCCAACACCAGGCAACACCGAAGAACACGTGAATTTCTCGACACTATCATGGATTTTCTTTGAAGGAGTATCGATACCTCCGATTTCGAGTCGAGTAAGTATGAAGGAGGGGTAAAAAGTGATGAAGATGAGAGTGTGGATGATGAGGCCACATAAACGAGAGGTTGAGGAAGATGATCTTGATATACATATACCTATAGCCGAACTAAGGTCAAAATGGGCGAGTTGATCGAGGTGTGCTTGGAGGTGTTGCCACACCTCACAACCTGAAAATGTGGAAGAAATGGATCATGAGATGGTGAGGAATTTGCTCACGCTCGGGCAATTGATTCGGATATTGAGATAAATGATCCTCATTCTTTTGAAAATCTTTCCATTAAAGCTAGCCAAATTTGGGATGTACTCACCAATAAAGATATCATCACTGAAAAACCACTCAATATTGACGATTTTTCCAAATATAACCTTGTTCAATTTCTGGAAAAACGACATTTTCTACAAACTGCCATGCATGTTAAACTGTTTGTTGATGGTATAGTTCGAGAATTTTATTCAAACATTTTAAAAAATACCTTCAACAAACACTCTGCAAAATTTGGAAAAGTTTACTTACGGGGAAAACTTTACAACTTCACACCTTCAATCATTAACAACCACCTTGGTTTACCTAATGATGAAGGAGATTTAATCTTTGAAAATGAGGATGAAGTTGTAAAGGAGCTCTTTGTAAGTCAGCGGCTACGATAATCTAGAGGGGGTGAATAGATTATCTCCATCTTTTTGATTATGCCCTATTTTTCGAACCGAATGCTCAAAGACAAATATAAAGGTGCGGAATGTAAACAACACGTCGATTTATAGTAGTTCAACCCACCTAGGGCCTAATCTACTACCACCCCAAGTATATCCGGGATGGATTTCACAAAGAAAAAGAATTTTATTAATTACCAAAATTAATACAAATTCAACTTACAACACCTTGAAGAGCACCACACTCTTCTTCAACAACACCTTTGGAGATTACCACAATCTTCCTTCAATCGGCACCTTGTGAAGATTACCACAATCTTCAACCTTGAAGAATACCAAATTCTTCAACACCTCAATAAGAAGATCACCATAATCTTCTTGCACCTATCACCTAGATCATCCAAGTGTGTTCTTACCACAAGAACACTCACGAGGATATCTTGTGTTGGATGATAGCCTAAAATCAAGATTACAACTCAATAATGAATAATACAATTTGAGTGCAAAGTGTAATCAAGAATGGCCTAGACCTCAATGATGTGAAAGTGATAAGCTAGGCAAATTTACAACAAGAATAATAACAATGAAAGACCAAGTATTTGCTTGAAGTGTATCTTGTTGTGTTGTATCTCAATTGTTGTCTTGGTTGCTTCAAAACTTCCTCTATTTATAGGAGATGATTGATCAAGCATAGGCTCCTCTTGGGGATTGAAAATCTACTGAGAAAAATATAATTAAAATCAAGAATATAGCTGTTAGAAATCAATCCCACAATTTAAGGAAATGTGTCCTTTGTCAAACGGTCATAATTTTCTTTGTCAAAGCAGGCGGCGATCGGTCGACGTAAATAGAAGTTTGAAACGAATCACGATAATTTTACAGCGGCGACGGTCGACGTGTACCTCGGCCGGTCGACCACGACTTCAACCGGTCCTCTAAGTGTAAAACCAAAGAAAAAAAGTTCTGTTTCAATTGCAAACTTGCAGTGTACGGTCGCACGGGGCGACCGATCGACGGCACGGCCGACCCTTGGGCGACAGTCGACTGCCCAATTCTACTACGGGTTCATTTTTCTGTTTCAAACGTACTCTTCAGTGCACGGGGTTGCCCCTATAGAGGCGCGGCCAGGTCGACCACGAGACAGTAAATGTTGTCCAATTTTTGTCGAAAAATAAAACCCAAGAAATACTCCGAAAATTTAGTAAAAACATTTTAAACCAATCGGGAGTATTTAGACAATATTTAGGAACCTTGTTTTGACGTAAAAACTCATTGACATAAAATCATTAAAAGTGTTGTCCATTATTATCAAAAATAAACTTGAGGAAATACTCAGGAAAATATTAAAACCATTTTAAATCATTTAGGAGTATTTTGTTGGAAAAATATTACAATGGTTACAACGGGAAAAGCCTTCAAGATGGCTTACAAAACGAAAACATAAAATTACAAGAAATGTAAAACCTAACTATTACAAGTCTTGAATGAATTCCAACTCGAGAAGCATGAATCGTGAACTTGAAAAACAAAAGTCGAGTCGAGTAGAACTCTATCCACAAGACAAATACGTCCGGCTAGTGCTCACGGTTTGACGTAATGTCCCCAAAGATAAAACGACTTTGCCTCCTTTTGTGTGCAGAGCACCCCGACACAATGGCACCTTTCGAACTCGAAGGAGCGAGCGAGAATCTTTGGACACAAGTGCGGAAGGAAGTGTTCTTGAAAATTTTAAATCGAAAAGTTACGACACTTTTACCGACACTTGAAAAATATGCGAGAGATATGCGATTTTTTGTGTATACTCACTTCATCTCTTCCTTCCTAACCTCCAAAACTCTCTATGCAAAGAATTTGCCTAAGCTTTATATAGGCCCTCATTTCCAACACTTGTAGGGAATTAAAGATAAGAGAGTGGGCATTCAACCACATGTAACTCCCATGAGTTACAAAACCTCTTATATGACCACTACTTGAGGAGTTACAAACTCCAAAAGCCACATGAACCTAGACACTCCAATGTCAGATTCATCCACACATGAACTTGGACACCTCTAATGTCTAAATTCATCAAAGGCCATGATTACTTGAATTTGGGCCAAGCCCATTTTCAAGTTACAAAACTAACTCGAACCCGAGCCCAAAGGGTCGGTCCGGTCAAGGCCTATTTGTGATCATATACTTGTGCTATAGTATAACCAACTAATAACACCTTCTAAAGTATTTTTATACTAGGATAAACTATGCCTATTCGCGTGGCCAACATCGTGTATTAATTTCTCACTCATCACCGAAATTCGGTTTGAGAAATATAAAATACTACGAACATCTACTCGAAAAGTAGATTAACAATTCACAATTTAATTCATCCGAATTAAATTCTTAGCCAAAAAAAATTTGGTCAAAGTCGGGACGACACCGCTTTATCAAAACTAAATTTCCAACAATCCCCACATGAGTGGAAATTAATGCATGCATGAATGCGGACACGCAACCGATCCTCAAGAGACAATCTGCATCGGGATAGGTAGCTTGTGGCTTTGAACCTTCCATAGTCAATACCATCGGGTACTTTGGCGGCCTAGTGGACGCAATGCCTTGAACTATTCCTCCATGGTGTATACCGAGACAATAAGATTAACGCATGAGTCTCAACCCCTCATGTTCTAACGTTTGTGTCCGTTTCGGCCATGGACACCACTTTGGATTCATAAGTGTTTACCTTGAAGCGCCCTCACTTCTCACTTACATAGGTGATCTCCCATCCGAGTATCTGCCATACTCTACCTCAACGAGGTGTAGGAATCATTAAAAGTCAAATGACTTAGCCTCGCCACAACTTGCGGTGTTCAACACTTGGCATTGCTTCTCAGGGATGGGTGAAACATTGTTTCCAAGTGTTACAACTCAACCTTCATAGCTTAGTTTTCCCATTGAACCAAGTTCTTGGGATCTCCATCATCATGGTTGGGTTACCACTATGATGGTTATTTTCACTTTGTGGACTTTAAGCCCATTCCCTCTATCAATTTACACAATTGATCTCGATTGATCCTTTCGTCAAAGGATCGCCAAATTGTCTTTTGACTTTACGTAGTCAATTGACATCACACCACTTGAGATCAATTGTCTAATGGTATTATGTCTCCGACGAATATGTCTAGACTTACCGTTATACATATTGCTCTGTGCCCTTCCTATAGCCGCTTGGCTATCACAGTGAATCGTCACCGAAGGCACATGCTTTCTCCAACATGGAATATCTTCCAAAAGTTTGAAGCCACTGCTTCTTCACCACTTTATCCAAAGCTATAAACTCGATTCCATGGTGGACCGAGCTATACACGTTTGTTTCGTGGACTTCCACGATACCACACCACCTCAATGGTGAATATGTATCCACTAGTGGAATAAGAATCTTCGAATCCGAAATCCAACTAGCATCGCTATACCCTTCAAGTACAACCGGATATCTCGAGTAGTATAGCCCATACTCCAAGGTATACTTCAAGTATTTTAACACCTTGGTTAACGCTTTCCAATGCTCGTGGCTTGGATTGCTCGTGAACCTACTCAACATATTTACAGGGTAGGCCAAGACGGGCGTGTACAATTTGTAATGTACATCGAGTGCCTATAATACGTGAGTATTCCATCCGAGCAGTTGGTTCTCGCTTCATTAGCAACCAGATTTACACTTAAATCAACGGGCGTCTTTGACGGTGAATCGTCAAAAGCATTGAATTTCTTGAGCACTTTCTCCACATAAAGTGGGATTGTGACAAGATAATTCCATCATGAGTTCTCACGATTTTTATCCCCAGGATCACATCGGCAGTTCCCATATCCTTCATGTCAAAATTTATCTTTAACATTCTTTTCGTGTCCATGATAACATCATGACTATTGCCCATGATTAACAAATTCGTCACGTATAGACAAACTATGACAAATGTTTCGATGTCCCTTTGACATATACACATTTATCACATTCGTTGATTTTATACCCATTTGACAACATCAAGTTGTCAAACTTAAGATGCCATTGTTTTGGAGCTTGTTTCAGTCCATACAAGGATCTTATCAACTTGCACACCTTTTTTTCGACCGGTGCAACAAACCCTTCAGGTTGTTCCATATAGATTTCA
The DNA here is from genome assembly GCA_016081115.2 of Rehmannia glutinosa. Taxonomy (NCBI): domain Eukaryota; kingdom Viridiplantae; phylum Streptophyta; class Magnoliopsida; order Lamiales; family Orobanchaceae; genus Rehmannia; species Rehmannia glutinosa. The sequence goes on from CM071926.1 coordinate 92,212,718, forward strand.
TCTATCTCTCCATTGTAAACACCGTTTTGACATCCATCGATGAATCTCTAGATTGTGCAAAGCGGCAATCGCGAAGCACCGAATAAACGCAATCCTCGTTCAGGAGAATAAGTGTCAAAGAAGTCATACCCTCTTTTTGTTTAAAGCCTTTGGCTACAAGCCGTGCTTTATACTTATCAATAGTTCCATCTCGCTTTATATTTCTTCTTTAGGATCCACTTACATCCTAAAGGCTTATGACCAGCGGGGAGATCAACCAACTCCACGTATGGTTTTGCGAGAATGGACTCGATTTTACTATTGATTGCTTCTTGCCGAGCGGAGCATCCGGACTACTTTGAGCCTCTTTAATCGAGTTCGGCTCACTTTCTAACATCAATGTTAGACAGTCAGGTCCAAAGGACTTAACCACCTTTGGCCTCTTACTCCGTCTTAGTTCTTCACCACTCGGTGTTGAACTAATTGTTCTGTCAAGTGTGACAACAGGTGTCGTACCAAGTGTTGTTACAGATATTATAACACCGGCAAAGCTTCAAAGAACATGCAGCAGAACACACTGCGGTTGTTCCAGATGTTATAACACCCGAAGTAACACTTTCAGAAACACCTCCAGAAACATCTGAATTCAGTCGTTTCTTTAAACTTCCATTTATCCTTTCTTTACAAGGATAAATATGCTCAAAGAATATAGCATTCCTTGACTCAATTATGGTACCAACTGTCATTTCCGGATTTTCTGACTTATGTACCATAAAGCGATATGCACTCATTGTTAAGTGCATAACAATAAAAACACAATCGACCATTTTAGGACCGATTTTCGCTTGCATTGGTTCAGGTATTGCAACCTTAGCCAAGCACCCCCACACTTTAAGGTATTTATAAGAGAGGCTTACGATTTTTCCCCAATTCGTAAGGAGTCTTATATTTCCCTTTAAGTGGGATTTTATTCAATATGTGGTTCGCCGTTAAAAAACCTCCCCACATATTCTGTGTTTCTTTGTTCAACTCGGATTACGCGTAACTTACACACTCCGGGTCTTTTCATTAGCATTAGAATGCTTTCCGTTGTTCTAAAACCATTAGAACCTCGTTCCAACAATATTGTTAGAATCTCATTCAAACAAATTTTAGAACCTTGTCCGACAATTTTGTTCGAACCACTTTACAAATGGCGAGTGTGAAAGCGCATTAGTGTTACAACACTTTTAGCAACATCTCCCGCAAATGTCTTTCGATTGTCATTTCTCGGTGTAACAACACCTCGGACAACACTTTCGCAACTATGGTACAATGTCGCTTCCGGTGTTACAACACCTCCGACAACACTTTTCGCAACACTTAAATTTGCAATCAAGCCCGAAAGCCCAAAAGTGAGACAGAAGGTGTGGTCATACCCCCCGATCATTTGGATCCATTAGAATTCTTAAAAAGTATTCCAACACGCAGTTTTCTCAAGTCTCTACCAAGACTTTCATGGATTTACCAGGCCCTCGATTGCTTTCTTCGATTTCCAATCGAACAATCGTTTCACTAATCCAAATTTCTTCTAGTTATGCATATAGGAATTCATGAATATTTCCAACATCTAAACGATGCAAACCATTTGGAATTTTTCATTTAAACAACATCCCTTCAAAGACAAATTTCATGCGGGATCGTTGAAACTTTCGGACTAGTTTCAACACATTTTTGGATTCTTGGAATTATCCAAATTTTCAATCCAAAAATTAGAAATAACGAACCTCTTGGAATCACATCCTCATTTCGTATTTCTTTTCAAAACCATGAACTTGTTGGAAAAACATCCTCGATTCATACCACGCAATACATAAAGTAAAGTGTACAACTAAGTCTCGTTAAAGACAAAGTTACGACATAGGCAATTATCATCCTAGCCCCATGCTTCAAACGCAATGCGTTTTTAGCAACAACAACAATTCCAAAGAACAATGGAAGATCTTTCATCGATTCATCTCAAGCTAAGGTTTTGTTTCTCCTCGCCATCGTGAAGGTACATATTTGTCTTGCGATTGTTGGAAAATATTACAATGGTTACAACGGGAAAAGCCTTCAAGATGGCTTACCAATAGAAACATAAAATTACAAGAAATGTAAAACCTAACTATTACAAGTCTTGAATGGAATCCAACTCGAAGCATGAATCGTGAACTTGAAAAACAAAAGTCGAGTCGAGTAGAACTCTATCCGCAAGACAAATACGCCCCGGCTAGTGCTCACGGTTTGACGTAATGTCCCCAAAGATAAAAGCGGCTTTACCTCCTTTGTGTGCAAGAGCACCCCCGACACAAAGGTACCTTTCGAACTCGAAGGAGCGAGAATCAGGCTTGGACACGAGTGCGAGGAAGGAAGTGTTCTTGAAAATGTTCGCTTAAAAGTTACGACAATTTTACCGACACTTGAAAAATATGCGAGAGATATGCGATTTTTTGTGTATACTCACTTCATCTCTTCCTCCTAACCTCCAAAAACTCTCTCTATGCAAAGAACCGCCTAAGCACTTATATAGGCCCTCATTTCCAACACTTGTAGGGAATTAAAGATTAAGAGAGTGGGCATTTAACCATATGTAACTCCCATGAGTTACAAACCTCTTATATGACCACTACTTGAGGAGTTACAAACTCAAAAGCGACATGAACCTAGACACCTCCAATGTCTAGATTCATCTACATGTGAACCTGGACACCTACAATGTCAGATTCATCGAGGCCCAGCTAGCGATTACTTGAATTTGGGCCAAACCCATTTTCAAGTTACAAAACTAATCGAACTCGAACCCGAGCCCAAAGGGTCGGTCCGGTCAAGGCCCATTTGTGATCATACACTTGTGTTATAGTATATCTAACCAATAACACCTTCTAGTATTTATACTTAGGATAAACTATGCCCATTCGTGGCCAATATCGTGTATTAATTTCTCACTCATCACCGAAATTTGGTTTTGAGAAATAACAAATACTACGAACATCTACTCGAAAAGTAGATTAACAATTTACAATTTAATTCCTCAGAATTAAATTCTTAGCCACCAAAAATTTGGTCAAAGTCGGGTCGACGCCCGCTTTATCAAAACCAAATTTCCAACATATTTGAACAACCTTTAAAAACATTGTTTTGGTGACAAAATAAAATCATCAAAATTAAGATAAAAACATGTATCAAACAATCTCCCCTTTTTGATGATTACAAACCAAAACAATTTTTACACAAATTTGGAGAACAATTTTAGAAAAGATTTTCCGGTAAAAAGCATTTGACCGTTTGGAAGCAACCGAAATTTCCAAAATATAAAAGCAACCAAGTAGGGAGTAAATATAATCAATAGTAAGCACAAGCTCCCCTATCAACAAGCATATCAAGACTAATGTAAAATCAATTATCCATAAGCTATAAGCTAAAAGCTTTAGCTTTTACTATTTGTTCAAGAGCTTATAAGCTCCCATGTCACAAAACATCATTAAGCACTTGTATAAGTCCATCAAGCAATAATTGGACTAAAAATGAATCGTAACTTATGGCTTTTATGAGCCATAGCTTATAGCTTTTATA